>CM066040.1:138591494-139256994 GCA_033557465.1 Ichthyophis bannanicus
ATTAGCATTAACAACCTGGAAGCCTGTTTGCACTTTCAGCTTCTCAGTGTCTAGTTTTTATATAAAAACGTGACAAATCATGCACATAATAGCTTAACATGATAAGTATGTAAAGTAACAGAAGGACGTCTTCATAACAAAACTGTACATGCAAAAATTATAAACAACTTGTATTTTGTTCAGTTTTTACCAGAAGGGACCCTATTAGTTGACTGGCTTGAGTTTATTGTGTGCATGAAAAGTTGCATATATAGATATTAACAGGGCTGGCCTCAGAGTTGGTTCACAATGTTGGCACCCTTGGCAAACCTTAAGCCTTATGTCCCCTCTGGCTGTAAGACTATTGTTTTACCTTTTGAATGCCTTGCTCTTTGCCGCACCCCCCTCCCCCCGAAGCTGCTGCCCTGGGTGACCGCCTGGTTTGTCTGATAGGTTTTAATAGCCAGGACCAGTCCAACTATCATCCAGGATTGATGCACTGTCAGGAAATCCTTTTTTAGAATATTACACAGCACAGGCTGAAGTTATGTACCCTATGCAGCTGATGGGGTAACTTGCCCTCCAGGGAGGGCCCTTTGGTCCAGTATGAATAAAGGATGAAGCCACATGGAACCACCTTGCTGGGCTGTTCTGTTGGAAGATGAAACTCCTGTTTTTTCCTGTGTCAGTTGGGTACCGGAGAAAAGAGGAAATCTTCAACCAATCAGGAACAAGAATGTGTTAATGATACACTAGCTTACCAGTAGCAATTTATTACTCACGAGTAAATAATTGTGTAATTATAGTCTCTGTAGGCATGTCTTTGTGCATACCAAAGATTTATTTTAAGCTCATGTTTGCATCAGCGCATTAGAATATGATTGTCACATGGTTATTTTTGGCAAAGGTTGTCATTACATGTGTATTAAGTACATCTCACTTTGCACTTCTTCATCTACTGGAACTATTTTCCCTGTTTTAATGAAATAGAGAAGTGGATTCACATGATATCTGACAAGTTGGCTGGGAGACCTGCTATGAGTCTGAAATGTAGAAAGTCAGAGAAATGAAAGTGTTCAAATTTAAGAGACCCAGTGATTGTATCATTGACTGCATGAGCCTGTTTCCAGTTGTTTAATGCCTTGTTGTCTGACTGCAACATTTAATGGCACGTAGCCCTTTTTAAGTGGCGGTTGCCTTTTTCTGTTGGATTGAGGAAGGATGTTGATAAACCCATCTATTCTAAACTTTTTAGCATCTGAGTGAGGTTATCATCTTTGTGGTGCTGAGCACAGGAAATTACTTACTTTGTACAATGTAGTTGACGTAGGCTGTTCTATCCCTTTTTCAAGCTGCTCTTTGATTGGCCATCTGCTCTTAGTCATATCAGCAGACAAGAGTGGCAGAGACACATACAGGGCTACTCATGTTTTTTAACACAGTTTTCTGAATAAATGAAATGTTGTTTTGCTGAACCAGCCCATTATACAGAATAATTAACTCCACTACCTATGATACTGTACAACTTGGATTGTAAACCCTCTTTGGGCAGTGAAATTACTATAGTACGCGAATTGTAACTCGCCTTGATTTGGAAAAGATGTACTAATAAAATATTCAGATTTAAAATTACTCATCAGCATTACTTCCAGAGACCATACAGCTACCTACACTCTTTCAACTGACTTGATTTAAGAAATGCCAGGTCAGCTAGAGACTGCTCTAAGCTGGTTTGCAGGCATATCTTTGTGGTTAAGTTATTGTATATTGCAGCCTTAAACTTGGTATTCTCGGTGTTCTTGTAGCAAACAAATTCTTCAGTAAAGGAAATCCATGCAGGACTCTTTTAAGGTGATCAGGATTAGCAAATGTCACCCCTCGGGTTAATTCTGCATTGCTTATGGTTTTAGAGTTGGTTTAATTTCTTATTTCTGATCTTCAGCATCTCTGTAACAAGCGTGGTTATTAGTTTAACCATCGGATATAAATAGGCTATGAATATTTTTTTTATTAAGGATATGTTTGCAAACCAGACCTGCTTGATAATGGTGGGGAGGAACCTGAGGACTGGAATTGAGAACCACTGGATTAATAGAAGAGGGCGTATAACATGAACACATTTAATATTACAGGAGAGAATGTTCAGTATATGCAAATAGCCTTTGACAATTGATGCTATTATGTACTTAAAATATTTACTAATGTCTTTAATTACACATTTGTATGAAGGATTTAATCTTCTTTGTTTTGTTTTTGCAGGGAAAACCCAGAAAGAACCTTTGATTTGGTACTCAAGGTGGAATGCTCTAATTCTGAAAATGAAGGTACTGTAACATCTCACCAGCACTGACAGTTATTATCCTATTTTTGTTTCTCAGAACCAAGATTTATAACAAGCTATGTGATTGGTTTAGAACAGGGGTTCTCGAACCAGTCCTCAGGGTACACCTAGCCAGTCAGTTTTCAGGATCCCCACAATGAATATGCATGAGATAAATTTGCATGCACTGCCTTCACTGTATGCAGATCATCTCATGTGTATTCATTGTAGGAATACTAAAAACCCCAACTGGCTAGATGTACCCAAAGGACTGTTTTGAGAACCACTAATTTAGAGGAATTCTGCAAAATGTTATTGCTGTGAGTTTTATTCTCAAGTTGAATACAAAGTTAACTAGTCTTAGCTAGTTCTGTCTAAAATATAGAAGAAAGCTCAAATAGCATCCTTTAGCTTGTATGTCGTTCCACAATTTTGTCTTCACTATCAATTATTTTGAAAGAATATAAAAAGTATTAAGAAAAAATATTTATCTGGTTGGAGCCAGTTAACTGTTTTGTTAATTTTTCAGTAGCTGCATTGAACTCTGTAACCTGAGGTCTGTGACTGAAGGAAAAGCACGAACGCATCATGTGGTAGAAAAGCACATATTGTATTGTACATTAAAAGTATTTTCATATAAAAATCTGAAAAATTTATTTTCAGATTTTTCTAGGTCACTTAAAGGTAGACGATGTTGGCAGAAAAGGATGACATAGTTCTCCCCCACTCATTTTTGTCTTTTTGTGGTGTTACAGGGCCTACTCAATATGCATGGCCTTCTCTCTCTCCCCCTCTTTCTCCCTAAGTTCCATTTGTATTTATCCCATGTCTGCTTGAATTCTGCCACTGTTTTGCTTCTCTCGTCGCCACCTGAAAATTTCCGAAGTCCACCGACCTTTCGCTGTAGAAAGGACTTCTCACGTTCTCGTCAAACGTTCCTTCCTTCACTATCATGTGATGACCCCTGTCCTGGAGCTTTTCATTCTGCAAAAATACTTCATTTTGGTATTTTTGTGGAAGCCTACTAGATATCGACACATTGCTGCTGCTGCCACTGAGAGAAAAGCTGAGAAACTCTGCCGACCCCATCACCTGGAGCCCAGAATGTCTATCTTTTAATGATGCACAGATATCGCTACATCATTCAAGTCACGCATTCAGAGCTCTAAGTAATGGTGTCGGCAGAGTGGCGACAGGAGCACTTGCATGCTGCAGCCTTAGTTTTCCTTATGGCAGAGGTGGCAGTAGAAACATAGGCCATGTGGTCTTTTTCTGCCGTCATGTTTCTATCTAGTCTGCCCTTCCATATCGACTACAATAGTCCCCTTTTATCCTTTAGAGATCCTCTGTGTTTGTCCCATGCTTTTTTGAATTCAGATACTGTCCTCATCTCTACCACCTCCACTGGGAGACTATTCCATGCATCTACCACTCTTTCCATAAAGAAATATTTCCACATATTACTCCTGAGTCTATCCCCTTTCACCCTCATCCTATGTCCCCTCGTAGCAGAGCTTGTTTTAATCACGAGACTCTCCTCCTGTGCATTTATGCCACTGTGATATTTAAACATTTCTATCATATCTCATCTATCTGCCTTTCCTCCAAAGTAAACATATTAAAATCCTCAAGTCTGTCTTCATATGCTTTATAATGAAGACCACTGGCCATCTTAGAAGCCACCCTCTGTACAGACTCCAACCTGTTTTACATACTTTTGAAGGTGCGGTCTCCAGAATTGCACACAATTCTCCAAATGAGGTCGCACCAGAGACTTATACAGAGACACAATCACCTCCTTTTTTCTGCTGGCCATTCCTCTCCCCATGCACCCAAGCATCCTTCTAGCTTTCACCTTTTCTACCTGTTTAGCTACTTTAAGATCGTCGGATACAATCATGCCCAGTTTCTGCTCTTCTTTTGTGGACAGAAGTACTTCACCCACTACACTGTACTGCTCCTTTTGAGTTTTGCAGCCCAAATGCATGACCTTGCATTTTTTAGCATTAAATCTCAGCTGCCAAATTTTAGACCATTCTTAAAGCTTAGCTAGATCCCTCCTCATGTTATCTACTCCTTCCTGGGTGAATATGAATATGCATGAGAGAAATTTGCATGCACTGCATCCATTATGTGCAGATCTCTCTCATGTATATTCATTGTGGTTATTTTGAAAACCTGGCTGGCTATGTGTGTCTTGAGAACTCCTGCTTTACTGGTATATGCCAGCTTGCACCACATGTATTTTATTATAAAAACACATTTCACACATGAAAAAAGGGGGAGGAGTATCCTAGTGGTTACAGGAGAGAATGTGAGTGCAATGTCTTAGCCTAAAGACATTCAAGAGATATGGGACTAGTGGTCACCCCTATGGCACTTCGCTGGTCAGACTTCCTTTCTTGGAATGAGCCTCATTAAGTTCTGGTGCTCAGTCCAGTTATAATTTAAATTCTAGCTTCCCAGTGTGCGAGCCTGTTTACCATTCTTCCATGTGGAGTATTTTTACAGAGATCCAGATAGGCCACATCTACTGCCTAGCCTGATCTACTACTCTGGTAGTTTCGTCATAGAAACAGATGAAATAACTTTGCCCTTCTGAAGCCACATTACTGTAATTCTGTAAAATGACGGTTTCATGATGTTGCATTATTCTGTCCTTCAGTACACTAGTTACTCTTTGGGGAATTTAATGCAAAAAAATTAAACATTCTGCGCACAATATTTACAAATTCTGCAAATTTCTTCATATTTATTTGTAATATACTCACCATATTTGAATAATGCTTAATGTAAAATGTAATACAGAGAATGTATCATTCAGAATGCTAAATGTTTAAGATATTTTGTGCAGAATTCCTCCAGGCTGGACTCCCTCTTCCTCCAACAGCTGCTTGGCCACCTCGGCTTCCCCTTCCTCCTTCACCAAAAGCCAACATCAGTTCTTCAACCCATCCTGCCCTACTCCATTCTGCAGCTCCCATCTCAGGTTTGATGCCCCCAAATCTCTTTCTGCAGCTTTCACCCCTTTCCCTAGTTCATTCTCTTCCCAGCCTCGACCCCTCTCCAATTCTTTCTTCAGCTGTTGCGCTCCCAGAATCACCTTCATTTCCACTACTTTACCCACCCCATCTTTATCTTAGCAATCATGTTTTTTTTAACATCTTTGCTAGTGATGTAGCGGAAGGGCTGTCGGGTGAGGTTTGCCTCTTTGCGGATGATACCAAAATCTGTAATAGAGTAGACAACCAGGAAGGTGTAGATAACATGAGGAGGGATCCAGCTAACCTTGAAGAATGGTCTAGAATTTGGCAGCTGGAATTTAATGTTAAAAAATGCAAGGTCATGCATTTGGGCTGCAGCAATCCAAGGGAGCAATATAGTATAGGGGGTGAAGAACTTTTGTCCACTAAAGAAGAGCGGGACCTAGGCGTGATTGTCTGATGATCTTAAAGTAGCTAAAAAGGTAGAAAAGGCGACAGCAAAAGCTAGAAGGATGCTTGGGTGCACAGGGAGAGGAATGGCTAGCAGAAGAAAGGAGGTGATAGTGCCTCTGTATAAGTCTTTGGTGCGACCTCTTTTGGAGTATAGTGTGCAATTCTGGAGACCGCACCTTCAAAAGGATGTGAACAGGATGGAGTCAGTACAGAGGGTGGCTACTAAAATGATTAGTGGTCTTCATTATAAAGCATATGAGGACAGACTGTAGGATCTTAATATGTACACCTTAGAGGAAAGGCGGGATAGGGGTGATATGATTGAGATGTTTAAATACCTCCGTGGCATAAATGTTCAGGGAGAGAGCCTCTTTCAATTGAAAGCAAGTTCTGCTACGAGGGGACATGGGATGAGGGTGAAGGGAGATAGATTCAGGAGTGATATGCGGAAAGAATAGTGGATCCTTGGAATAGTCTCCCAGTGGAGGTGGTAGAGATGAGGACAGTAAGTGAATTCAAAAAAGCATGGGACAAACACAGAGGATCTCTAAAGGTAAAAAGGGGACTGTTGTAGTGATTGATAGGCCATGTGGTCTTTTTCTGTCGTCATGTTTCTATGTTGGCGCTCTCTCCCTTTCTCTTTCTTCTTCACCATGCTCCACCCAGGACTGGCCCAACCACTAGGCATTTGCCTAGGGCAGCAGCTTCTGAGGAGTGGCAAAAAGCTGGACATTCAAAGGTAAACCAGATTCTGACAGCCAAGGGAAGCATAAGGCTTAAGGTTTGCCTGGGATGCCAACACCATAAACCCACTCTGGGGCCGGCCCTGGCACTCGCATTCTCTCCTTCACCTCGTGCTCATGCTTTCTCCTTTGGCCTAGGTGCCAGCCCACTGTTGCTCTCCCGCCTCCTTCCTTCTTGGTCTGGAACTTGCATTCTCTTCCCGCAGGTCCCGCACTGCTTGTGATTGTGAAGTCTCCCGCTGATCCTGTGCTGCTGTGGCTGTACTGCTCTTCCCCTTCTCGTGTTCATCGTGACTGCAGCCTCCTGCCGGTCCCGAGCTGTCATGGTTACGCTGTGTTTCCTGTTCCCCTGCCAGTTGTGGCTGTAGCCTCCTTTCGTCCTGTATAATACATGTGTTAAAATTCTGCATGAAAAGGAAGCTCTGTGCGTATTCGGCATTGCGTAGTTGCACAGAATCCCCCGGTGTAAGTTGTGCTTACATTACCTCACCCACCTTAAGCCTGCAAGTCTGCAGTTTCTCTTTCTTCCTTTTTTCCACCTTTATGGGAGTCGCACTGCATCGGTTGTTCTGCAACATATTGTATAGTTTGTGTTTCTGCTGGGCTGTTATCCGCCCAGAAAAGTTGCTGATGGGCAGACTGTAAATGGTTTAAAATAAATAAAATAAGCGATGAGTGGAACAGCCGACACCTCCTCCTACGAACTCCACCATGTCCTGTAACCTTGCTGATTTCCATTTGTGCCAGTGTATTCATTTAAGAGATGTGCTTTACCCCTTCACTAAACCCATCCTTCATTTTAATTCTCACCATTCCCCCTTTTAGTCTTCCTCTTTCTATTTCTGTGTCTAAAAGAAGTTTTAGCCTTTAGTTATTTTACATTCCGTTGGAAGATTTCTTTGTCACAATTTGTTTATTGAAAATGTAATTATAATTCCCTTTTCTTTTTGTGTCTTATTTTTCTGTTATCCTTTTACAATATCATCTTTCATTTCTCTGTCTCTGTCTCTTACAACCACAGTTAGACAAATCTTGGCCACAGCTGCACCCAGCCTTCCTTTCTGACTCAACCTCGCTATGCACAGCCTCCTTGGAACAAACACTCAGATAGAAGCACATAACAGCCACAGCCTGGCATACAGACTTTCAGCAAGAGGCTGTTTATTTTTATCTCTTTCCTGTACTCAGTAGATAGATCCTGTAGCAGAGAAGAGCACCTAGGACCAGCATCTCCATCTAGCTGCAGTAGGCCACGATATTGCTTTAGTCACTGGTGGCCGAGTGCTCACCCTTTTGGTTGCAGATATTCTCTCCTTTCTTGCAACTATTGCTTGCTCCAATATCTCAGCGCTTCCCCTCTACTGACCGCAGCCTGGACAGAGAACTCCCATGCAGCTTGGTGGGAACGTTGGTAGCAACCAGCGGTCTGGGAGGGGCTTAATGGCAGCCTTCAAGAAGATGACTTTATAGGCAGTCCAGAAACTGAAATGAGTACGCAGGTGATCATTGCAGTAATATAGAAAAGAGAAACCTCTCCTTCACAGTCAGCCTTTTCCTCCACTTCAATATGAGTAATGATGCCACAGTTCAGCATCTAGTTTCCTATGGTAATGTTGCTCAGGCTAAGGGTGCCTGGCTGTTTCTGGTAGGTGATACTTCAGCCTGGCTGGCAAAAAATGTGGTTTCAGTGTAGTTTCCTATGCCCAGAAATGAATAAATAATTTTAAATGGCTTTCCATTTCCTGCAGCATTTGGTTTTCTAGTTGCATCTCCCAAGAATCCCAAACCCTGGGTGCTGTTCTCAAAAAGGTCATCAGTAACCAAGTCAGGGGTCCTCAGACTAGGGCACATAAGCATAATGCCCATGCCTTCTATAGGATTTGTGCTAGTATTTTATAAAGACAAACATGCGCTTATGTGCCTTTATAAAATATGTGACTTCTCCATCTCCAAACCTAGGCACCTCCTTGTAAACGTATTCTCAGTCTGCCTATTATCCTCTTACAGGTCTTGATCTGTGGACGACTTCTCCCCTCCCCCCAAGATCCCTTTATGTCTGTCCTAAGCATGCTTGCCTTCTCTGGCTCTACGTTTCTGCCAGCTGAAGTCTTGGGTCTCTTCCATTTGTGTTCCACTCTCTCTGGGGGGGAAAGAGTATTTTCTCGCTTTCCTTTCTTCTGTTTCCTTGTTCTTGACATGTTCCATAAAATGCAGATATGATCTTCGTTGTTTTATTGAAACTTTGTAGATATTTGAGTGTTTGTGGCATGTCTTCCCTTTCTCGTTGTTCCTTCTAGACATCTTCAGCTCCTTAAATCTGTCTGTCTATGGCTTATAGTGCAGGTCTTACAGCTTTTGGTAGCTCTCCTTTTGAATTACCTTCACAGTTCAGTGTCTCTTATCTAGATGTGGTCTTCAGAATTGCATACAGTACTTCAGTTGCGGTCTTGTGTGCCATGTGATCAGTGGTAGCTCAATAAGAGGAGTTGTGAACAGTCACTTTGTGAAAATGAGAATTTCATGTTTGCTGCTTTGTGCCTTCTGCCTCTGTTTTCTCGTTGGTATATCCATTTTAACCGATTACAGCTCCTGGAACATAAGAACATAAGATATGCCATACTGGGTCAGACCAAGGTCCATCAAGCCCAGTATTCTTTTTCCAACAGTGGCCAATCTAGGTCATATGTATCTAGCAGTTTCTCCAAGGGACACAGGTTCCACAATGCTTGTATTGGTTCAAGCATTGATATCCTGGGTCCCTTCTTAATAATGGTTTATGGACCTTTCCTCCAGGAACTTGTCCAAACCTTTTTTAAACCCAGCTACACTAACAGCCTTTACTACATCCTCCAGTAACAAATTCCAGAGTTTGATTACACGTTGAGTGAAAAAATATTTTATTTTATTAGTCTTAAATAGTTTACCCTGTAGCTTCATTGCATGTCCCCTAGTCTTTCTATATTCTGATAAGGTAAACAATCGATCTACGTTGGCTGGGTCGCCATGATCTTTGCCTCTGCAGCATGCCCAGCGCCTCAGTATTTGGTCTGAGGAACAGAAGCTGGGCTCAGGAATAGCCGCATTCTATTTTATATGTAGTTATGTATCTGAAAAATGGGGGGGGGGGAAATGATGCCGATTTATGTTTTTTTTCCCATCAAGTCTCTTAGGTGGCATGATCGCTGTGACTAAATAGTTGAATGAATTCTGTTTCTGGTGACCAAGATGACTGCAGAGGGTAATATTTTTAGAACAATGACATTGGCAGAACCCTGCAGCATATGGTATGGTTTAGCATGTGCAGCTTCTGATGCCAGAAGTAGCAGTTGGTTTTTGCTTTTTTTGCTGGTTGTTCCCAGGAATTCTCTTGTTGATGCAGTGCTCTGTCTTATACACAACTGTTTGGGAAAGATAGCGAAAGCTCTTCATAATAGGTTTGTTTTTAACAGGGAAAACTCATTTGTTCACAACCCTTTTTTCTAACACTAAACACTTTGCATTTATATTTTTGATGGGTTCAATCGTCTTCCCTTCCCTTGTATTTACAAGGCTGTCTACACAAATG
This sequence comes from Ichthyophis bannanicus, assembly GCA_033557465.1. Taxonomy (NCBI): domain Eukaryota; kingdom Metazoa; phylum Chordata; class Amphibia; order Gymnophiona; family Ichthyophiidae; genus Ichthyophis; species Ichthyophis bannanicus. Next base: position 138,601,539 of record CM066040.1, read on the forward strand.
ACTTAAGGGGGAAGGGAAGGGATTTTGGATTTAATTCGTACCTTTTTCAGTAGTAGGTCAAAGTGAGTTACATTCAGACGTGATCTTAGGAGGACAGGGAAATGTCTACTACAAGAGAGATTTGAACTGGGCGTCCCTGGTTCTCAGCCTCCTGCTCTAAACATTAGGGCGTTCCTCTAATAAATGCATACTAGAGCAGTGTTTCTCAGTTTGGTCCTGATTTTCAGGGTATATATTTGTTTGTATTTATCACATGCCTTTTCAGTGGCAGCTCAAGTCAAAGAACAACCAAATAAAATACAAGCTTCTTTTAAACCTATCATATGCTTAGAGGCCAGAGTGTTGTCTGTTAGGGGCCATTGGGTTGCACACTCATCTGATTCCTGTGGCGCCAAAGATCAAACAAGGCCCCTGAAGTGGCCCACTTCTCTTGCAGGAACTCGGCCTACATGTATCAGTGGCTGAAGGAGTGACATAGCACAGGACTAGTATAAGGGGCAAATCGTGTGTGGGAGTTGAACAGAGGTGACGGCAGAGAATAGCTCCTTACTTTGCAGATGTTAAACATTTGTCGGCTAGTAGCATATGATAAACACAAATTATTTACAATATAACATCATGCATCTAAAATGTGTATGCCTGAGAGAGATTTGCATGCATTGGAGACAGAATTGCATACACACCATCTCATGCATATTCATTGTGGATATCCTGAAAAGCAGACCGACTTGGATGAACTCCAAGACTGGGTTGAGAAGCATTGCTCCAGATCTTAGATAACTCCTCGATGAAAATGACAGAATTCCATGTGTGATGTCTGGGGATGTGACTATGGAGGAGATATTAGAATTGGTCGCAAAAGTGGATGCAGCCATGTAATGCATTGGTAAAAAGTGATGATTTTAGATAGGGAAAGCGCACACATACTTTCCCTTCTAAAATCGCTATTTGTGCGCACCAGCGACGATGAGCACGCGTGCATATTTATGTTTGTTGTGGATGAACAGTAAATATACATGCTTGTATGTCTGCCAGGTTATGCATTTTACAAAGTTTATGTGCAAACCCCGAACTTTTGCCCCATGGGAAGCCCACTTTATACACACACAAAAGTATAGCCATGATCGGGGACTGTGGGCAGGCATTTCCCCTCACCTCAAACAACTGCCAATCAGCCCTGCTTAACAACTTTAAAACTGCCGCTTCGGAGGCGCGCCCGCGCCTGAGGGCCTCGCAGGAGGGCCCTTTGGCGTGGCCCTTAGGTGTTGGACCAAGCGGGACCAGAGAAACGGCTGTATTTATGAATGGTTACTTTGCTGATATGCCTGTTTTAGGTTATATGTTATATGATGTGTGTATTCTTTCCCCTTTGTTATGTGTCCCCAGTTCTTACTGTTTGATGTAATGTAGAACTGGTGTTTGTTTCCTTTCCTTTGTATATCCTTTGTCTTGTATTTTACCGCTTTGATTGAAGGAAAAGGCGGAATACAAAACTTGTCAAATAAATAAATATCTAGGAACACTCTTTGCATATACATCTGTATGTGTTTATGGAAGTGGATTTTGCATGGTCTGCTTTCAATGGGCAAAACTAGATTTTACACATAGAAGCCTTTCTAAATTTGCCCTCTGCAAAGGTAATTTGATAAAGGTTCATCCACATGTAAAGCCCATTTTACAGTCAGGGGCTTTTATAAAATTGTATGGCTGCATATGTGTGGAATAAGTACTGTAGGTACAAGGAAATAGTGTGCCTAGATCTTCGCGTTCTGCACGTAGGCATTTATTGGGGCATAGTCGTGATGCATGCATGTACTTTATAAAATACTGGGGTACACAGGCACACATTTATACCTTTTGTTAGAGCATGTATATATTTGTGCCTTTGGCATTTATGTGCTATTAGGGCTGTTCCTGGGAGCTTATTTTATAAAGGCATATAGCTGCCTTTTTAGACTTGTCCCATAGGGATACATTTACAGTATAAGAGGATGCCTATGTATACTACAACACAGCACATACTTATCCCTGAGTTAATGCAAAGAGTGCTTCAGACCAGTGACTGCCATATTGCATGGATACCCTGTTAGTTTTTAGGTGTTTGCCAAAATATTTGTTCTGAGGGTTTTTGTTTCAGTATTTGTTGGAAGGGCCCCACTAGACTTGTCAATGGGACAAAGGAAAGAACAATTAGAACTTTTGTTTGCCTTGTCTGTATGTCGTGATTACAATGCTGCATATGTCTAGTTGTATTCTCGAAATAACTACAGTAATAGTAAACTGTTTTCCTTTCCCAGAAATCATCATCAAAGATGCCTTGCAGTTGGCGTAAATGAATAAAGCAGTTTGACTACTTCCTTACCAAAAAGAGCACAGGGAAGGAAGCAGTTATGTAAATAGAAATTTTATGTGCTTAGCATTTATGCAACTGGGGAAACAAAAATCAACTTATTTATTTTTTATTTATTTAATTCTGCTTCTATTCAGCTTTTCGTGCTATCAAAGCGGCTTACATTGAACTCCACTTATGTTATACAATGAACAGGCTGTAACAATTACATATGTAACTATTTAACTCCAATGTAAATATGATACAGCAGTAATGGGGAAGGAGAAGGGTCAGGGAGGGCTATAACTTATTTACATGCAAATGAAGAACAGTAGGCAATGTCTGGGGTACTAGGTTTAGGAGGTCTACTTGATTGATCCAAAGGATTCTTCGAAGAGGGACGTTTTTAATTTTCTTCAGAAGTCAGTTAGGTCCTTGGTGGCTCTTAAGTAGTCGGTAGCGAGTTCCATAATGTACGGCTGTAGATTGAGCATGCTCTTAGGCATACTGTCTGGGAACTTGATGGGATATTGAGAAGGTTTAGATGTTGCTGTCATAGTCTTGTGTCCAAGGTCTTCTGTATGAGTGGCTGAAGGCAGGCTGCAGCAAGGTTACTTATCATCTTGAAGGTGATCTTGATTGCTTTATATTTGATTCTTGCTTTTATTGGGAGCCATTGTAAGCTTGTGAACACTGGTGTGATGTAGTCATATCGTGGTGCTCCAGTAATAAGTCAGGCTGCCATATTTTGAGCAGTTTGCAAGGATTTGAGGGTATGATTTGGGAGGCCCTGGAGGACTGAATTACAGTAGTCCAGATGTGGGGTGATAAAGCCTGGCATACAGTACGGAAGTGGTTGAGGTCTAGCAGTGGGCGAAGGTTGTGCTAGAGGTTGTAATTTTTTTGATATGTGCCTGAAAAGTCATTCACTGGTCTAAGGTGATTCCTAGTTGTATTCTTCCCTGTAAAGCCAGGAGTTATATATCGTTGACCTTGATTTTTTTTTTCCGGGGTGGAGTTGGATGGGTCTCTGGATATGATGAGTACTTCCGACTTGTTGTAGTTGATTGATAAGTTGTGATCATCTATCCAGCCTGCTACTGCCTTGAAGCATGATTGTATTGTGCTGTATTCTAGTTGTTTGGTATTGAAGGGGGTGTATAGCATCAGGTCGTCAGTGTATATATGGTAATGTATTTTATGTCTCTGTATGATTTGGCAGATAGGTTGAACATATAAGTTAGAGTAAGGCTGAGCGAGTGAATCCTTGAGGTATCCCTCGCTGCTGTTTAAGAGATTAGAGGCCTGGTTTCCCATTTTGACTTGTTGTTGGTGCTTGGTCAGGTAGGACTGGAACCAGACTAGGGGGGTGGGGTGCTACTTACACTTATATTCCTCAGCCGATCTATTAGTTTGGTGTGGTTTATTGAGTCAAACATGGATGCTATGTCCAAAAAGATAAGGATGAAACCTTGTTTGATCTGTTCATGCCTGTTAAGTAGTGTGTTCCTTAGTGAAGTGAGCAAGGTTTCTACACTATAGAAACATAACAGCAGAAAAAGACCCATGTCCTATCTAGTTTGTCTTTCCATATCACCCACTACAAATTTCCCCTTTTTTCCTTTAAAGAGCCTCTGTGTTTGTCCCATGCATTTTTGAATTTAGATATTGTCCTTATCTTTGCCACCTATTCCATACATCTACCACTCTTTCCGTAAAGAAATATTTCCACGTTACTCCTGAGTTTATCCCCTTTCACCCTCATACTATGTTCCCTCATAGTAGAGCTTGATTTCAATTGAAAGAGGCTCTCCTCCTGTGCATTTGTGTCACGGAGGTATTTGAACATCTCATTCATATCACCTCTATCCCGCCTTTCCTCTAAAGTATACATATTAAGGTAAAGTCTATCCTCATATGCTTCATAATGAAGACAATTAACCATTTTAGTAGCCACCCTATGCACCAACCTGTTCATATCCTTTTGAAGGTGCGGTCTCCAGAATTACTCGCAATACTCCAAATGAGGTAGCACCAAAGACTTATACAGTAGCACTATCACCTCCTTTCTTCTGCTGGCCATTCCTCTCCCTAGCACCCAAGCATTTTTCTAGCCTTCACCTTTTCTACCTGTTTAGCTACTTTGAGATCGTCAGACACAATCACGCCTAGGTCCCGTTCTTTTTTTGTGGACAGAAGTATGTCACCCTCTATACTGTATTGCTCCCTTGGATTGTTGCAACCCAAATGCATGACCCTACATTTTTTTAGCATTAAATCTCAGCTGTCAAATTCTAGACCATTCTTCAAGCTTAGCTAGATCCCTCCTCATGTTATCTACACCTTCCTGGGTGGCTACTCTGTTTCAGATTTTGGTATCATCCACAAAGAGACAAACCTTACCCGACAGCCCTTCCACAATATCACTAACAAAGATGTTAAAAAGAATTGGGCCAAGGACAGATCCCTGTGGCACTCCACTGGTAACCTCCTTCTCCTCAGTGAGCTCCATTTACTTGTACTCTTTGTCGCCTCCCACTCAACCAATTTCTAACCCAAGCAGTAACTTTTCGGTCCATCCCAAGGGTGCTTAGTTTGTTTATAAGTTGTCTGTACGGAACAGTATCAAATGCCTTACTGAAATCTAAATACACCACATCTAGGGCTCTCCCTCGGTCCAACTTCCTGGTCACCCAGTCAAAGAAATCAATCGGATTTGTCTGACAAGATCTACTCTTGGTGAATCCATGCTGCCTCAGATCCTGCAATCCGTTGGACTCCAGAAAACTCACTATTTTTTCTTTCAGCAGCGTTTCCAATAATTTACTCACCACCGAGGTTAAACTAATCAGCCTGTAGTTTTCAACCACAACCTTACTTCCACTTTTGTGTAAAGGGACCACATTTGCCTCTCTGCAGTCCTCTGGCACCACCTCCGACTCCAAAGAGGCATTGAAAAGGTCAATCAGTGGAACTTCTAGAACCTCCCCTTCAGTATTCTTGGATGTACTGTATTCCATCTGGTCCCATCGATTTGTCCACTTTTAGTTTAGCTAGTTCCTCACGAGCACAGTTCTCTGAAAATCGTTTGAGATGCCACTCACTTTTGTTCCTGTTTGTGGGTGTTGTCTGAGGTCCTGCTCCCGGCCCTTCATCTGTGAACACAGAACAGAAATATTTCTTAAGCAATTTTGCTTTATCCTCATCAGCTTCTACCTATTCCTCCCCTTCACCCTTGAGTCTGACAGTACCACTTTTGCTCTTCCTCCTCTCACTAACATATCTGAAAAATGTCTTATCCCCCATTTTATTGCATTGGCTATTTCTTCCTTTTTTTGTACCTTTGCTTTCCTGACTTCTTTGCCAGCCTCTCTTAAGTTTTTCCAAATATAGATGCCAGTCTTCCTTTCTCTGTGATCTCTTGTATTTCTTGAAGGCCCCTCTCTTTTTCTTCACCTTTTTCAGCTACCTCTTTTGAGGACCATAACAGCCCCCTTTTCTTTTTATTTACTATTCTAACAAAAAGGTTGGTTGCCCATAAAATATCCCTTTCAGTTTTGCCCACTGTCTTTCTACATTCCCCAGCTGTTCCCATCTCGCTAAAGATTCCTCGAGGTATTGGCCCTTCTTGGCAAAGTTAGTTTTCCTAAAGTCTAAGACCCTCACTTTTGTAGGGATTTTATCAGCCCTAGTCTTAATACTGAACCACGCCATCTGGTGATCACTGGATATGAGATGATCTCCCACTATAACATCAGAAACACTTTCCCCATTGGTAAGCACTAAGTACAGTATGGCCCCTTCACGTGTGGGTTCTTTTACCAGTTGCCTGAATACTTCTTCCTGTAAAGAATCCAGGATCTCCTTGCTTCTAGATGACACTGCAGCATGGATGTGCCAATCAATATCCATATTGAAATATCTTTCAGTAGAAAGTCCCCTTTTCTGGCAATGCTGCGTATGTCTTCTATAAAATCTCTGCCCACGTCTTCTCCCTGTGATGGAGGTCTATATATCACGCTAATGCAATTGGATTTCTCTTTCCCTCTTTCTAGTTTAACCCACACTGCCTCCTCTCTCTTTTAAGCCCTGTATTTCTATAGCTTTAATATTATTTTTACCTATAGTGCCACTCCTCCTTCCCTTCTTCCTACTCTGTCCTTTCTGAATAATGTATAGCCTGGTATACTTACATCCCAGTCATGGTTGTCCGTGAGCTATGCCTCTGTAACTGCCATTAAATCCAAGTCAGCCTCTCCCATTAAAGCTTGAACGTCTGGGATCTTATTTCCCATGCTGTGGGCATTTATATACACAGCTTTCCAAATGTTGCCCCTTTTACCTATTTCTGTAGAGGTATTTAATGTTTCACTTACTTGTGGATTTTCTTCACCCATCCCTAGTGAATCTAGTTTAAAGCCCTCTTCAATAGGTTAGCTAGTCTACTACTGAAGACATGTTGACCCTTCTTGGACAGATGGACGCCATCTCTGCTCTGCAACCCTTGGAATGTCATCCCATGGTCCAAGAAACCAAAATGCTCTCAATGACACCATCCATGCAACCATGTATTTATCTCCAGGATGCAAGCTTCTCTGCCCTGGCCTTTACCCTCAACAGGGAGGATTGAAGAGAATACCATCTGTGCCTATATTCGCCCTCTGTCCCAGAGCCATGAATTCACTCTTGATATGCTCAGAGGGATACCCAGCAGTATCATTTGTACTGACACAGATGAGCAACATCAGGTAATAGGCAGTAGGCTTGATGAGTCTTGGCAAGCTCTCCGTGACATCTTGGATTTTGGCACCTGGCAGACAGCATACCTCTCTGGACATCTAGTCTGGTTGGCAGATGGATACCTTAGTACCCCTCATAAGAGAGTCACCAACCACCACTACCCTTCACTTCCTAGTGGTCACTGATTCAGCAACTTTGCAGTGCTCGAGTTGTGGTTCTTCCCTTTCCTGGGATGCCTCTGCCTCCTCCACATCCAGGGCTGCATAATGGTTCTTCAATTCAAGGGCTTGAGGAGTTGGATAGCTGATTCTTCAGGCCCTGGTGACTCGTTTCCAACCTTGATCCTTCTGTAGGCTCCCATTCCTCGCCTCTGCTGGAGAGCTTGGATGTTTCAAGAAGCATCTAATCAGTGTACCTCTCACTGTCTTGAATGCTCTTCAGCCTTGCCACCTCTTCTTTCAGTTGCTCCACCTGTTTCCTGAGAGCTTCAGCTTGTAAGTATCCTGCACATGGAACCGGTCCTTCAGCTGGCATTGGGATCTCTGTCTGGACAGAGGTAGAAGCTGTAATGGGGGCAACAGCTTTGGCAATACGATTTTTCCCTGCCATTGTTCAGTTGGTGGAGCTTTGTTCCCTTCCCTTTTCTTGACATGGAGAGACCCTGTACAACTATGCTCTGATCTAAAATCATGTTGCATGTCTAGTGGGGCGGAAGAGTCTATGAAGTCCTGTAGCTGTAATTGTACAGCTTTTCTATTATTTTAGCTAAGGGAGGGGGGGGGGTGCTGAAAATGGGTCTGTAAGAAGTGGGTAAATCTAATATCAGTGGAGAAGCTCTTTAGAAGAGGTCTGATGGATGCATTTTTTAGGTTAGTGGGTATGAACCCCTGAGAGAGTGATTGGTTTAGTATTCTGAGAAGTGTGGCCATCTTTATCCATGAGACTGGATATGGATCGAGGGGGGAGGTTGTGGCGATAAGTGTCATTAGGATTCAATCGAGTTGTTCTTCTGAGATAGGTACAAATATGGTTCCTTGATATGTTTAAAGGTGAATGGTTTGATGTTGCTGGTTCACTAGAGGGTATAAGTTTGTTTTGAAGATATGTGGCAAAGTCATCTGGATTCATCATAGTGTCTCGCTGCGCTGGTGGGGCACATGTGAATGATTTGACTATTTACAAGAACTCCCTGGGCTTGTTGATTGATTTGAGGATATGGTTAGAATGGTACTCTTTTTTTATGATTGTGTTTTAGGTTGTATTCTTCCTGCTTTACAGCAAACTTCTTTTGGTGTGTTGAGTCTCTGGTTTTTCTCTAATACCGTTCCAGCTGTTTCAGCTTGTGTTTGGCCTGTTTAATTTCCTTGGCGTATCGAGGAGCTGAGCCGCTTCATGTGGATGTTCTTCTCTGGGGGCTATAGCTAATGGTACAATGGTGTTCCAGCTGTCCACGAGTGAAGTAAAGTCATTTGAATCTGCATGCAATATTGGTACGATATGATCCAGCAGGACTTGTTTGTCAAATTCTTTTGAATCTGCTGGGTAATTGAGTGTGAGTATATTTTGTGGTATTATGGTGGAACAGAGGTAGAGCAAAGGTAATTGTATGGTGGTCTGACTGAGTGGATCTTGTTAGATACGAATAATCTAGTGTATTACCTCCCTTGTGTGTGGGCACATTTATTTTTTGTGAAAGTTCCATAGCGTCCATGGCTTCAAGGAACGAGTGGATTTGTGTTGTCAGTGCTGAGATGAGGTTGAAGTCACCCAGCATTATGAAGGGTTTATCTTTTGTCACCATGAGAGCATGCTGTTTCCAGAAGTGCTGAGAGGTCCTCTGTGTCTGCACTTGGAGTGCCGACATATGGACAATTGCTTGTTTTTTTACTACCAGTATGTTTGTTGTGTCATTTGTGATGTATGTAATAAGTTTGAGATCAAGGTGTTTGCCTGAGAGGATGAATACATTCCCGCCTTTTCTATTTTGTTTTGGGAAGAAGGTCAACTCAGGAGTGATAAAATGTTTTGCTAGAACATTATCTGTGTCAGTGAACCATGATTCAGTGACAAACAGTATATCAATGTTGTGTTCCTCCTTGTAGTCCGATATGATGATAGTTTTGTTGCATGCAGAGTGAGCATTGACCAGAGCATATTTAATGTATTGGGTGTGCTGTGACTGTTGAGTCATTTCAGAGGTTATTGGTTTGATTCCAATGAGTCAGTGTTGTCGTCTTCTATGAATTTATGCATGTGGAGGGTGCACAGCTAATAGATCCCTCTGTCTGTATATGATTGGTATCAGTCCACTCAGGATGGTTGTTGGGCTGGAGTATCTCATTAGGGTGAGTGAAAGTAGTAAAATTGTTTCAGTGGAGATCCTTGTTATTTTCATTTGTTGGATGTGTATGTTGATATATGTGGGGGACTGATGTGGATCCCAAGTTGCGTTATTTGCATGAGTGTAAGCTGAGGGTGAGTAAGGGTAGAGAGGAAGGGAGTTTTCTTTTAGGCTACCTCAGATGGAGGTGCACTGGGGGGGGTTTCGGTGTTATTAGGTTCTTGATTTTTCAATGACACAGGAGCAGATATGGAAGGGCTTAACTCAATTTTATAGAGGTTATGCTCTGGGAGGTGCAGGAACCCTTGGTGTATAGCGAGGCATAGGATCTAGGCTTGCTTAGGTTCTGTTCTTGGGTATCAGCTCAAGGGAATTTGCAAAGGCCCAACACAAGGGCCACACCTAAGGGCCCTTTGGTGTGGCCCTTAGGCGTGGGCATGCCTGCAGTGTACATCACTTTAGGGCCAGTGGCTGGCATGCAGAGGGGTGTAGCTTACCAACTGGCTGCTTCTGCTGCTCCGGCGTCTTGTCTGTGCTGTGGGTTGCCATGGTGATGAGCACGCCTGGGGTTCAGGTCTGATTCACGGCAAGCTGCTCTCCTGAAGATCGGGCCAGTCAAGTGAAGAGGCTGCTAGTTGCGGTGCATGTCACTTTAAGGTCAGCGCATAGAATGGATGTCGGAGCAGAGGGTGGAACTTACCACCTGGCTGCTTCTGCTGCTCCGGTGTCTGGTTTGTGCTGTGGGTTGCTGCAGTGATGAGTACTCCTGGGGTTGGGGTCTGATTTGCGGCGAGATGTTCTCCTGAAGATCGGGGCCGGTCGAGTGAAGAGTTTCCTTGCCTTTTTTGGTTTCCTGAGTCTGATTGCCAGTGCAACCTGTTTGATAGTGTAGATGTAGAATGGAGCAATACTGGCCAGTACTGAAGGAAACTCATTGTGATTCTTGCTTGCTTGATTGAAATAATTTGGAAAGTTCCTTTTTTTATTTTCTCTAAATCCATTATTTCCACATGTTTAGTAACTTCTGTGCCAAAATTAAAAGTTGTGCCCCTTGTTCATAACTGTGCCCCTTGTACTGATTTTAAGTCCTTCTTTCTCTGGGTGTACGTACCATCCTCCTTGTGCTGTGTTTATTTTTTGCATGAATGGAAGTAAGGCTTGCTTGGAGCTCTGATGAGAATTGGTAAAACACAGTGATGAGGATAGGAACTTTCAAGAATTGTAAAGATGAACCCCTTTATGAAATGAAACAAATAAATAAATAAATTCAGCTGCCTATTACAATAAACCACTAAGCTTTCTGATTTCATTTTAACAGCTCTTTTATACCGCTTTCAAGTAGTCAAAACTGTTTACAGTGAAGTTATTTTACAATGAATTATCTAATGACCTTTGCTTGTACTGTTGCTTTAATTGCTTAATTGTTTAATTTGCTTTAACACACCTTTGTATATAGTTTCCCCTATTTCCCAAGTTTATATCTCCTGTTAAATGTAATTGACCAGACATATGTAAATTGTCGGATGTTTTTGTTCAATGTAAACCGCGCTGATGTCTAATAGTGCGGTATATAAGAATTGTTAATAAATAAATAAAATAAATAAATTGCACACTGTAACCTTTTTCTTCCAATGCTTGCCTGAACTTGGTTAATCACTCCAGGACTCGAAGATTAGATAATCTAGACACACTTTCCATTGTATGCACTGCTGGTGTTCGTAGGTTGTAGGAATTCACCTATAGCACAAAGGATGGGTGCCTACTTATGATAGTTTATATTTCAACCTAAGTTCTCATTAAAACAACGGTATTTATTATTTATCTAAATGATTTGTTATATCGCCAATGGCAGGAGCAGCAGCAGGAATCGGGGTATGTGGTTATAACTGAACATATAAACAAAATGTAAGAAACAATACCACAGTTAATTCAAAAACAACAATAAAAGCTCCAGGCTGAATTAATACAAGCCTAGGATCTTTAAAAAAAGCTTATAACTTATCAATGAAGGGAAATGAATAGATCAACAATATTCTCCAAGCACATAGAGTAATCACAATGATACGAGCCGTTGAGGAAGGGGAAATAAAAAGGTTTATTATTATTATTATTATTATTATTATTACTACTAAGCATTTATAAAGCGCTGCAACATACGAAGCGCTGTACAAACATAAAAAGAGACAGTCCCTGCCCGTTAGAGCTCACAATCTAGTCAAGACAAAATATGAAATAAATTAGATAATACAAATAACAATTAACAAGACAAGAATAAATGAATCGTGATTGACCAATAAAACCGGCAGAAGGTATAGTAGTATATGTGATCCTAGTAGACTTTAAAAAGAGTCAATTTATCACCTGTGTGTTATACGTTTTATAGGGGGTCTTGGTGTAGTATGTACAGGTAATGAACTCCAGAGTGTTGGGGCATTATATGTGAAGGTGGAATGTCGTCTCCACTCTATTTTAGCTTTAGATAAGAAGGAACAAGGAGGTGTGCTTGAGAAGATGCAAGAATTATTGTTTCTTCTTTGAATCTGAATAAAAACTATTTAACTCTGTTAATTTGTTTAGTGGGGCTGTTGCATTATACAAAATGCAGAGGTATAAATTCACGAGACCATTCATAGTTGCAGTATACTAGCATTAGTGCATTTCACTTCAAGCAGGCAGTAGTAAAATTTCAAAAGCAAAAAGTTGTAAAGCATTTTTAATGAATATTTGGGCAAGGTCCCTCATGAGAGACTTGAACATGGGATAGGAGGCAGTGTCTTAATGTGAACTGGGAACTGTTTAAAAGAAAAGAGAGAGCAGGGCTAAATGGTCAGTTTGTTCAATAGAGAAAAGTAAATAGTGGAGTGCCCCAGGGATGGGCCCACTGATTTTTAATATATTTATAAATAACCTGGAAATGGGAACAAGTGAGGTGATTAAATGTGCAGACGACACAAAATTATTCAAAGTGGTTAAATCATAAGAGGATTGTGAAACTGTATTTTGAGAAAGCAAGAAGACTGGGCGTCCAAATGGCAGATGAAATTAAATTTAATGTGAACAACCCAAATTACAGTTACATGATGCAAGGTTCTATATTTATTTATTTAGTATTTAGTGTACGCCTTTCCAGTAAAAGTTCAAGGTGAGTTGCATTCAGGTACAGAAAGACATTTCCCTGTCCCAGAGGACTTACAATCCAAATGTGTACCTGAGGCATTGAAGGGTTAGGTGACATACCCAAATAGTTCCAGTGGGATTTGAACTCTGGTCTCTGGTCAGTGGGTGGCTGATCATGGTTAATATGTTGACATCCTCTGCTCAGTGTGCAGCAGTGGCCAAGAAAGCTAATAGACTGCTAGGAATTATAAAGAATAAAATAAGGAATATCATAATGCAGAAGTAAGGGTGAGGTTGAGAACTACAGACCAGTTAGTCTAACCTCTGTGGTTAGTAAATTATTGAAAAGGCTATTAAAAGAGAGAATTGCGAGGTTTCTGGAGTCCAATGGATTGCAGGATCCAAGGCAACTTGGATTCACCAGAGGCAGGCCTTGACAGACAAATCTGATTTCTTTGACTGGGTGACCGGAGAGTTGGACTGAGTGAGAGCCCTAGATGTGGTGTACTGAGATTTCAGTAAAGCCTTTGACACCGTTCTGTACAGTGACTTAAAAACTAACTGAGCACCCTAGGAACGGACCCTAGAGTTACTGATTGGATTAGAAATTGGTTGCGTGGGAGGCGACAAAGAGGTAAGGAAACTGAGCTCACTCTGTGGAGAAGGAGGTTACCAGTGGTGTGCTCCAGGGATCTGTCCTTGGTCCGATTCTTTTTAATATCTTTGTTAGTGATTATTGTGGATGGGCTGTTGGGTAAGGTTTGCTTGTTTGTGGATGATGCTAAAATTTGCAATAGAGTAGACACTCAGGAAGGAGTAGTTAACATGAGGAGGGATCTAGCTAAGCTTGAAGAATTGTCTAGAATTTGGCAGCTGAGATTTAATGCTAAAAAATGCAGGATCATGCGTTTGGGCTGCAAAAATCCAAAGGAGCGGTACAATATAGGGGGTGAGTTTTTTTGTCCATGAAAGAAGAGTGGGACCTGGGTGTAATTGTGTTTGATGATCTTAAAGTAGCTAAACAGGTAGAAAAGGTGACTGCAAAAGACAGAATAATTCTTGGGTGTATAGGGAGAGGAATGGCCAGTAGAAAAAAAAGAAGTGGTGATGCCTCTGTATAAGTCTCTGATGCAACCTCATTTGGAGTATTGTGAGCAATTCTGGAGACTGCACCTTCAAAAAGAATATAAGCAGGTTGGAGTTGATGCAGAGGATTGGTACTAAAATGGTTAGTGGTCTTCGTTATAAACCACAAGGACAGACTCGAAGATCTTAATATGTATCCTTTAGAAGAAAGGTGGGATAGGGGATCTACAATGTTGTTGTTGTTGTTGTTAAGTGCCGTTGAGTCGGTGTCGACTCATGGTGACCCTCTGGATAGTTGTCCTAAATTGTGTTTGGCCTTCAGTCAGGCGACTCATTATTGACAGACTGGCACCCGTAGCTGCTATTATTGTATCGGTCCATCTCATTGCTGGCCTTCCTCTTTTGTGTTCACCTTCTACTTTGCCAAGCATGATATCATGCAAAGAGAGAGATCATTAGAGAAAGACATGTCCAAAATATGAAAGTCGAAGTCTTGTCATCTGAGCTTCTAAAGAAAGCTTAGGTTTGATCTCCTCTAATACTGATTGGTTTGTTCTTCGGGCAGTCCATGGTATACACAGTATTCATTGCTAGCACCATAATTCAAAGGCATCAATTTTCTTCCTGTCTTATCTTTTTCACTGTCCAACCTTTGCATCCGTATGAGGTTATTGAAAATGCCATGGCTTGAACAAGTCAAATCTTTGTATGGAGAGAGACATCTCTGCTCTTGAGAATCTTGTCTAGGTCTTTTATAGCTATTCTGCCAAGAGCAATGCGTTGTCGGATTTCTTGACTGCTTGGTTCTTTTTTATTGATAGTTGATCCAAGTAGGTTAACGTTGTCCAATATTTCAATTTCTTCTCCATCAACAATGAATTTATTGATTTTTCCAGTTGTCATGATCTTTGTCTTCTTTACATTACGATTCAGGCCCATTATAAGACTATGTTCCTTGATCTTAAGAAGAAAATGTTTCAGATCGTTTTCATTTTCAGCCAGTAATGTGGTATCATCAGCATAGTGAAGTTGATGATGAATCTTCCAGCAATCTTTACACTGCTGTTGTCCTCATACAATCCTGCTTCTCTGATGATTTGTCCTGCATATAAATTAATCAAGTAGGGGGAAAGTATGCCGCCTTATCGTAAACCTTTGCTGATTTTAAACTATTCTGTTGTTTCTTGTTCTGTTCAACCTGTTGCTTCTTGATGAATATAAAGACTGTACAAGAGAAGGATCAGGTGTTCTGGTATACTCATGCTTCTTAATGTGGCCCAGGGTTTCTCATGGTTTACACAGTCAAAAGCCTTGCTGTGTAGTCAATAAAGCACAAATAGAATATCTTTTTGGTATTCTTTAGTCTTTTCAAGGATCCATCTCACATTCACGATGATGTCTCTCATTCCTCGCCCTTTCCTGAACCCTGCTTGTACTTCAGGTAGTTCTCGTTCCAGGTATGTTTGTAGTCTCTGTTGAATAATCTTCACTAGAATGTTGCTGGCGTGTATGGATCAGAGCGATTGTACGATAATTTCCACAGTCAGTTGGATCACCTTTCTTTAGTGTTGGTATAAATGCAGATCTTTTCCAGTCAGCTGGCCATGATGATGTCTTGCAAATTTCCTGGCAGAGCCTTGTAAGTATGGTGACAGCTGCATCAGATTGCTGTAATATTTCTATGGGAATGCCTCAATGCCTGGTACTTTGTTCTTTGATAAAGCTTTCAGTGCTGCTTCGACTTCTTCTTTCATCACCAATGGTTCCCGATCATAAGGTACAGGTTGAAACGACTGTTGGTCCACTTGATCTTTATCATATAAAAACTCTGTATATTCTTTCCACCTTTTCTTGATCTTCTCAGCATCATTCAACATAGATCCTTGAGCATCTTGTAACATTCCAGTTCGAGGCTGGATAAATACCTCCGTGGCATAAAATGCACAGTAGTCTCTTTCAATTGAAGGCAAGCTCTGCTACGAGAGGACATAGGATGAGGGTGAAAGGGGATAGACTCAAAAGTAGTATGCGTTAATATTGTTTTACAGAAAAAGTGGTAGATGCGTGGAATAGTCTCCCAGTGGAGGTGATAGAGACAAGGACAGTTTCTGAATTCAAAAAAGCATGGGGCAAACAGAGAGGATATCTTAAGGAAAAAAGGGCACTATTGTAAATTGATATTCAAGGGCAGACTAGGTAGGCCATGTGGTCTTTTTCTGCCATCATGTTTCTATATTTCTAGTGCTCCATGGTGCGACTGCATCCTGGATGCTGCATCTAAAAAAAGATACAGCAGAATTAGTAAAAGTACAGAGAAGGATGAGCAAAATGATAAAGGGGATGGAAGGATACTCCTGTGAGAAAAGGCTTAAAAGTAGAAGAGATGGCTGAGGGGAGATATGGTAGAGATTCCACTCCACATTTTATAGGCAAGTAAATGTGAATTGATTGTTTTGCTCCTTCAAAAAATACAAAGACTAGAGAATGCACAATGAAGTTACAAAGTAGTACGTTTAAGACAAATTGTAAAAAATATTTTTTCATTGAATGTGTAATTAAGTTCTGGAATTTGTTGCCGGAGGATGTACTAAAAGCTTTTAACATAACTGGGTTTAAAAAGGTTTTGGACAAATTCTTGGAGGAAAAGTCCAATTTATCTACCTTTTGGGATCTGCCAGCTACTTATGAGTTTGATTGGCCACAGTTGGAAACAGGATACTGAGCTTGATGGACCTTTAGTCTGACACAGAAAGGCAAATCTGTGTTAAGATAACTATCACTACTGTATTAGAACCTAGCTATAAGGCTTGTATTATGAATTTGGTGCAAAGTTGCAGTTTTCCATACATAAGTCATATGCACATAGATCCTGTAGGAGTCTTTATTTTCTTTTTTTCACAAAGTTGTCTATAGAAAATGTATTTGCATAACTATACCTTTTTTGTGAAAACTGACTTGCAAAGGCATTTTCACCTGCCAGTTTTCGAAAAGTTCATAAATAATGAGCTGTTCTGCATGCTTAGGCATGGAAGCTGCTCGTTATGCAAATCTTTTTCAAAACTTCCATGTGTAGTGGACTACGCATGGTCTAACTCAAGATCAAGAGCAGAATTTGAGAGAGAAAGCCCTTGAGGTCATTTGCGAAGGTCATGTATAGCAGAGCCTTTGGAGAAGTCTTAAATTGTTTCAATAAAAGAAAACAAGAACTTCCAGTTTAGCCACGGCGGAGGTGAGATGCGTGTAAGAGAGCTCTCCGGCCCGCACGTACAAAAAACAGGAATAGATCAGTCCCTCCCGGTCAATACGAAGGAAGTATAATGCCAAAGGTGGTGAAGGTTAAACCAGGCTCAACTATAAAGGAGTTATATGCAGCGAAGGCTGGAGGAGAGAAAAAAACGTCGGGAAGTGTGCGTGCTCAGCCAGCCCCGGTGTCTCCAAGCAGCTCAGAGGAGTCACAAGAGGGAGAGGACGAGACTCAGGCAGATTGGCGGCGATACTGAAGGAGATTCAGGAGTCTAAGGAGGAGATTGTAGAGAGAGTATGTAATCGCCTGGAGAAAAAATTTGCTGCTATGGGGCAGAGACTGGAGGAAGTGGAGAGCAGAGTGAGCCAGACGGAGGATGCCCAGGCTTCCACCCAGCGCGTGGTGAGCTCCCTGCAACAACAAATTAGTTGGCTGCATGCTAAAACTGAGGACATGGAGAATAGGGACCGACGATCCAACCTCTGAATTTTCAGGGTACCTGAGGGGGCAGAAGGAGAAGACACTATCAGCTTTGTTAAAGAAATGCTGGCGACCTGCTTCCCGAATCCCCCATCGACGCTGCAGTTTGAGATAGAAAGGGCTCACAGAGAGCTGAGGCCCAAGCCTGAGAAGTCGGCGAATCAACATGCTCTCATAGTGAAACATCTTCGGTTCCAGGACAGAGAACACGTGATTAAAGACCCATAGCAAGCCTACCCTTCACTGCCAAGATAATCGAGAAGATCATCCAGCAGCAACTACAGGAACACCTTGATCTCAACAACATACTGGATCCACAACAACACGGCTTCTGCCCTCTACATGGAGTTGAGACCCTCATGACCACACTGATGAACACTCTCCTCATAGGAACGCAAGAAAAACACTCTGGATATGCCATGATCTTCCTTGACATATCTGCAGCTTTTGACACCATCTCCCACAACATCCTCATACACAGACTACGGACAATTGGGATGAAAGACACTGTACTACAGTGGTTCCAATCATACCTAACTAACAGAAAGCAACTAATCCGCACCAGCAACTCGACATCCCCCCCCATTCCAGCAACACCAAGGAGTTCCCCAAGGATCCACACTATCAGCCATGTTTTTCAACATTTACCTTCAACCACTCTGCTCAGTCATACGCACTCACAACATCAGCTTTCACATTTATGCTGATGATATCATGCTCTATGCCCTCATTACAACCACAAACCCAACAAACACCCATCTATCAACATGCTTCACCAAGGTGTCCAAATGGTTACAAGCAAACAACCTATCCATCAACATAAAGAAGACAGAAGCCCTCATAGTCACAAAAGACCCGGACTTTACACCACCTACACACCTCAACATAGGTACCACAAGCATTCAAATACAACCACAAATAAGATACCTGGGCAATATTATTGACCAAGCACTCACCTTAAAGCAACAAATCACCAAAACCTCCGGAACTATATTCCACAAGGCAAGAACAGTCCAACGTCTCAGACCCCTTCTTGAACATCAAGACTTCCGAACTGTAATGCAAGCCATGACGCTTCCATATCTAGACTACTGTAACATACTATACCATGGCCTTCCAGCCACACAGACGAACCCCCTCCGAACAGCATTGAACACCACAGCGAGAATCATTCAGAGAGCAAAGAAGACCGACCACATCACCCCAATTTTGAAAGACCTACACATACTCCCCCTCGAAGCAAGGACTAAATACAAAGCCATCCTACTCACCCACAAAGCCATACATCAAACACGGAACTCCCAACTTCACACCCTACTGTCTCGACCAGCTCATGGCAGAACTACCAGACAAGCCTCCAGCAACTCCCTCACCATCCCTCACAAAAGAACCAAATGCTCGCAACGGACCTGCAATCGAGCCTTTGAACTGTATGCTCCATCCTTATGGAACTCTCTACCGAGCTGCCTCCGAAACAACACCGATCTACTATCTTTTAGAAAACAGCTGAAAACCATCCTGTTTCAGGAATACCTCAACATGACCCCCACCAAAAAAGTGCAATAACCTCTGAACTCACCCACCATGACCACCTAACTCAAACTATACTAACCCGACCATGTCCAAAATCTGTCCAAGTCCAAAGTCTGTCCTATGTCTTATGTTGAAATCATCAATGTAGCCTCCCCGGTGATGGCCCCGCCCTTATACGTAAATTCCCCCCCCCCTTTTATGTAACGCCGCTTTGACCCGGTGAAAAGCGGGATACAAATACAGCTAAATAAAAATAAATAAATAAAATAAAGCAGCCAGGAGGTCAAAATGTGTGCAGTACAGAGACTGGAAAGTGTATTATTCCCGGACTTGGCTTCAGAAACAGTGAAGAGAAGGAAGGACCTGCTGAAACTGAAGGACTATCTGGCGAAAAAGGGGATACAGATCGCGATTTGGTATCCGGCTAGGATTACAATGATGGTGAATGGAGCGAGAAAATTCTTCAACTCG
Source organism: Ichthyophis bannanicus (assembly GCA_033557465.1). Classification (NCBI taxonomy): domain Eukaryota; kingdom Metazoa; phylum Chordata; class Amphibia; order Gymnophiona; family Ichthyophiidae; genus Ichthyophis; species Ichthyophis bannanicus. Next base: position 138,620,880 of record CM066040.1, read on the forward strand.
AGAGAGATGCTGGAGAAATTCTTAAAGTCACAGAAGGGGATGGCAATGGAGAGAAGAGAGATCTCCAATGGAGTTACCAGCCGAGTTCCAGAGGCTCCCGGGGAGTGAATGGACATTAATTGGACTAAAAAGTAACTGTTGGAGGATGAGGGATGGGAGTGCCGGGGGAAGACGAGCCCTATGGGTGGTATAAGGGGGGGGGGGAGGAAGGGTGCCAGCATTTGGGGAGATGTAATAGGGGGGAGAGGGGAGGTAATAGAGAAGATAGGTAATAGGCTCAATGAAGAGACCTGAAGTGATGGGATCTGTATAATGGTGGATGTGCCCGTGCATCTCCATGTGAGGGTTGGGATCTGGGTACGGAACGGAGGGGAGAAGGGGGCTGCGTAGGGCGGTGCAGGGCTGCGTGGGGGATAAGAGGGAGGGGAGGGGGGAAGTACAAATGGGGAGAGGTGTGTGGGTGGAGGGCGAAGAAAAGGGGTGGTGAAGGGCTAATGGAAGTCAGAAATCAACAAAATTGTGAAGCGAGGGAAAAGAAGTAGCAAGTTATTTGGAAACGTTTGTTAAGGTTTGAAAAGGATTTATCTGTGCTTGTGCTGCCAAAGATCCAGCGGGTGGGGGAAGGGAGAGGGAAAGGGAAGAAAAAAGAGCAATGTTTATAACGGGGGATATAGGATTGCATCCTTTAATGTAAGGGGGGATTAATAGCCCGATTAAGCGGAGGAGGATTCTCTCACAGCTGAATAAGAATAAGGTGGATGTTGCTATGCTGCAAGAGACACATATGATTAAGGAGGAACAGGAGAAATTAAAAGCCCAGGGTTTTGAGCAGGTGTTCGGAGCAACGTACAATTCCAAAAAGAGAGGGGTGGTGATCCTTGTGCATAAGAGGGTGGGGATGCAATGGGGAGAGTGTGTGGGTGGTGGGGAGGGTGGACCAGAGGGAGGTGTCGCTGCTGAACTTATACGCTCCTAATGGTCAGAAGGGAGCCTTTTTTGGGAGGGCCCTGCAGGATTTTGAGGAGAAGGCAAAGGGGGAGTGGATCATCGGGGGAGATGTGAACTGTGTGGTGGGACCTAAGGATAGGTCCAATTACCAGAGGGAAAAGCATTGGCGGGAGGGGAAAGAACTACGAAAATGTGTGGAGACTTTTGATCTGGTTGATATTTGGAGATGGGAGAACCCTGGAGGGCAGGGGTACACGTGTTACACGCCCAGACAGGGGACCCACTCTAGGATAGATATGTTTTTAGGGAAGAAAGGACAATTGGGAGTGCTGGTAAATATAAAACCTCATCCTATTCTGTTGTCAGACCATGGGATGATCACAGGAGAATGGTGCCTGAAAGGGAGAGAGGAGGGAGGGAGAAGGGGGGCGTGGCAGGGAAATATAGCCCTGATCCAGTCGGAGGAGGGGGAGGTTAAGATTAGGAAGGCATGGAAGGAATAACTGGCTTGGAATAATAATGGGGAGGTATCGGATGCTACGGTATGGGATAGTGGGAAGGTGTATATGAGAGGGATAATGATACAACTAGGGAGCCAAAAGAAAAAGGAGAGAGAGGAAATGAGGCGGAAGCTGATGAAAGAACTGGAAGAGGCGCAGGGAGAACGTAGTTGTACGGGTACTAAGACCTCTCAACAATTGGTAAACCCGTATTAGAGCAAAAATCAATGCCTTAGATATGGAGGAGTTGGAGAAGTTGATGAGGGTATCCAAGAGGAATTTTATGGAGGGAGGGAATAAGGCGGGTAAGCTGCTGGCGTGGCAGATAAAAAAAAAAAGGAGAGAAAGTAGGATTGTGACGGAAATACAAAGAGTGGGGGGAGAGAAAGTGGTTGAAAACCAAGGCATATGTAAGGAATTTCGGCAATTTTACGAGTTGCTGTATACAGGACAAGAAGGGATTAGTTGGGAGCAGATAGGGGATTACTTAGATGGGATCAAAATCCCGAGGGTAGGGGAGGAAACGGCACGGTGGCTAGGGCGGCCTATTGAGGCAGAGGAGATATTGAGGGAAATTAAGAGGCTCCCGAAGGGTAAAGCAGCAGGGGAGGATGGATTCCAAGCAGAGTACTACCACATGATGCGAAAGGAGGTTGCTCCGTTCCTGGCCAGGCTTTTTACTGGTTTCATGTGGGGGGAGGGGAATGCTGAATTAGTTGGCGCAGGCCAATATTATAGTACTCCCTAAGGAAGGAAGATCCCTGGATAGGTGTGAAAACTATAGGCCGATAGCATTGATTAATTGCGACGCAAAACTAAATGCGAAAATCTTGGCGAGCAGGCTGGAGGGGATTTTGCCAGATTTAATTTACCCTGACCAGACAGGATTCATTAAGGGAAGGGTAATAACAGATAATGTAAGGAGGGCGGTGGGGCTTCTCCATTATGTCAGAGCGGAACAGATACCCATGGTATGTGTAGCACTCGACGCCGAAAAGGCTTTTGACAGGGTGGAGTGGGAGTTTTTGTTTGCAGTGATGGATAGAATGGGATTAGGAGAAGGATATCTACAGGGGGTGAGACACTATTTAGACATCCGGTGGCACGGATACTGGTGAATGGCCAGTGTTCAGAGTGGTTTGATCTACAAAGGGGAACGAGACAGGGATGTCCCCTGTCGCCTCTGCTATTTGCGATAGTGATCGAGGCGTTAGCAATACGAATAAGGGCACAACAGAAAATTAGATCGGTTAATATAGAGCATAGTGAGCATAAGATACTGTTGTATGCCGATGACACACTGATATTTATGACTAAGCTGGAGGATTCACTTCCGGTGTTAGTAGAAGAGTTGGAAAAGTTCTCAGCAGTGTCAGGATTCAAGGTGAATATGACGAAAATGGAAGCCATGGCATTGGGGGGGGGGGGGGTTAAAGAAGGAGGAGATTGAGAATTTCCCTTTCAAGTGGGCCTCAGGGAGTATCAAGTACTTGGGGGTCCGAATCTCGGAAGACCCTGGGAGACTGTATGAGCTCAACTACAAGACATTAGTGGGCCAAGTTAGGGTACAGCTGGAGGATTGGAAGTCATTGCAACTGAGCTGGATGGGCCGGATAGAGGTAATTAAGATGAGCGTGGTCCCGAAATTTTTGTTTTTGTTCTCACAGCTGCCCATTTAGGATTCCAGGGAGCACCATTAGAAAATGGGAGGCAAAACTGGGGAGATTTGTGTGGGGTGGGAAAAGGGCAAAGATCAAATTGAGTAAGCTCTTGTCTAAAGCCCAGGGAGGGGTTCGGTTCCCCTTCTTGAGAGGTGGTACTATCAGGCGTGTGTCATAAGAGCATGGAGAGATCATTACTGCAGAGGGAAAGAAGCGGCGTGGGTGGAACTGGAAAGAACAATAATAGGGTCCCCATCCCTATTTCACTGGTTGGGGGAAGGGGGAAACAAGAGGACAGGGATGCAGGGGAAGGAGCACCCATTAATTGCGGCTAGTTGGTGATTAGCAAACGGGAAAGTAAAGGGATGGTTTCCAAGCCCACTGTCATCATGGTCCTGGATGAGGGACTACTTTCCTTTCAAAAGCATGGATTGGCTCCAGAGGGGCAGGCGAATGGGAGAAGGGTGACTAGAAATGTTTGCGGACTTTATAGACAAAGGGGTGGTCTGTGCACATTGCGAGCTGGAGAGAAGCGTCCAGGGGAAAATCCCTTTTTACCAATATTTCCAAATTAGGCATTTTATTAACACGGGGGAGAATTAAAAGGTTAATAAGCCGGCCCAGTACTCCAATGGAATTTTATTTATTTATTTATTTTATTTATTTATCTATTTCTTCTATACCGCCCCTTCCAGAGATCAGGGGCGGTTTACATGGAACAATTGCATACATTTGCATAACATTACATAGAACAAGAACTTCTTAACTTTTTACATATAACAGAACAGTAAATTGTCAGAACTATTTACAGGGTGTATACTTTTGTATACTGCTGAATTTACAGGGGAAATGTCAGCGAGCTGGCATTGCTATTTATAGAAATTATTTACAAGAATACATGATTCGCTATTCAGGTGTGTGTGTGTGTGTATGTATGTGTGAGTGTGTGTGTGTATAAGTGTGCGTGTGTTTGTGTGTGTATGTGAGTGGGTTTGTGTGTGATGGAATTTATTTCCATTTTTTCGTGGGTTGTTTGGGGTGTCTTTGGGGACTGTTAGAAGAGGAGTTGTGTGTTCAGTTAATTGTGTTTCTGCGGGTTTTTTTGTTTGTGTGTCTGTGGACGCTGTGTGTCTGGACTTGGAGGGTAGGGGATTCCGAAGTGCTCAGAGAATAGGTATGTCTTGAGTTCTTTTCTGAATTGGGAGAGGTCTTTTATGATTCGGATGTCTATTGGGAGGTCATTCCAAAGTGTGGGAGCGGTGAATGAGAAGGCTCTGGCACTGGTGGAGTTTTTGGTCCTCGTGAATGTTTTTGGCAGCTCTAGTGAGAGGGTTGCATTTAGTCTGCGGGCTCTTAATTCATTTGGGATGTGAAGGAGTGTGGATAGATGTGAGGGGGCAATATCGTTTAGTAGTTTGAAGGTTGTTAGTAGTATTTTGTATTTGAGCCAGTGTAGATCTAGCAGTATAGGGGTTACATGGTCTGTTAGGTGGGCTTTAGTGACTACTTTTGCACAAATGTTCTGTGCTCTTTGTAATAAGTAGATATTCTTTTGTGGGAGGCCGGTTAGGAGACTATTACAATAGTCAAAGTGAGGGGTTATGAGGGCACTAACGACTGATCTAAAGTCATGCGTGTCAAGGAGGAGCCTTAAGTGTTGAATAGTTTTGAGTTTGTAGAATATAGTTTTTACCGTCTGTTTTATGTGAGGTAGCATGGTGAGTGTGTGATCGATTATAACGCCTAGGTATTTTACCTCTTTTTTAACAGGTATCGTTGTGTTATTGATGGAGATTGTTGTTGGGTAGGTATCTTCAGCCACAGGTGATCTTGATACAAATATTGCCTCAGTTTTTTTGAGATTGATGCTGAGGAAGTTGGTTCCCATCCAGGATGAGGTTTCCGCCATGCATTCGGATAGAGTGTTATAATTAGGGTTTTTCGTGGTTATGGGGAGGGCGAGCATGATGTCGTCGGCATAGATAAAGTGATTGATTTTGTGTTTTTTAAATATTTTTGTGATGGGTTGCAGGTACAGGTTGAAAAGGAGAGCAGAAAGGGCTGATCCTTGTGGTATTCCTTGTCCTTGGGGGAAGGTTTCCGATGCTTCCTGGTTTAATTGAACTCGTATTAGTCTGTGTGTGATGTAGGATTTGAACCAATTAAGGACAGTCCCACCTATTCCTAAGTTTTCTAATCTATTAATCAGTGTAAGGTGGTTGATGTTGTCAAATGCAGCGGAAATGTCTATGAAAAGGAGTAGGAGGCCTTGGGTGTTATCATCTGTATGTCTTATGAGGAAGTCCATCAGAGTAATTAATAGGGTTTCTACCCCATGGAAGGGGCGGAAACCGAATTGGTGGGAGTCAAGGGAGTTGTGGTCATCTATATGTTCTTGCAATTGAAGTTGAACAGTTTTTTCTATTATTTTAGCCATAAATGGAATGCTGGCTATTGGTCTATATGAGTTTGGGTCTTTTGGGTCGAGTTTATTGTTTTTTATTATTGGGCGGATTGTTGTGAGTTTTAGGGCATCAGGCATAATGCCCTGGGAGAGGGATTGATTTACTATGTATTGAATGTTTCCAGCTAGTTCTTCCTTAGTATTTTTGATCCATGATACGGGGCATGGATCGAGTGGGGAAGTTGTGGTGTTGATAATTGTTATAATCCTGAGGAGGTGTTTCCGATCTATCGTATGAAAGGTTGTCCAGCTGTTGTTATTAGTTTCGGTGTTTGTGTGGGTTAGTGTTGGTGTAGTATTAAGTTTGCATTTTAGTTTTTCTGCAAAGTGGGTTGCAAGGGCTTGTATACTTATTGCAGATTGTTTTGGTTCTGGATTTTTAACTTTTGTCAGTGTATTTACAATTGCGAATAGTTCTCTGGGGCGATTGATAGCTGAGTTTATTACCTTGGAGTGGTAATCCTTTTTTGATTTATTAATCGCATTCTTGTATTCGTTGAGTGTGTTTAAGTATTGGGATTTATTCTCAGCAGATTTAGTTTTCCTCCATTTCTTTTCTTGTTTTCTCAGTTGTTTTTTTAGGTTCACTAGTTCTTTCGTGAACCATTTTTCTGTTTTTTTTAACTGTTTATGTGTGGGTTGTGTGGGGGCAGCTGCTTTTTGAACTGTAAGGTTCCAGTGATTTACGGTGGAGTTGATGTCTGGGAGGTTTGTGTTGAGTATGGGTAGTACTTTGTCCAGGAAAGTGTCTTTGTTGAAGTGTGCAAATCGTGATATATGAGGTGTGTGGTGCGTAGAGTTCTGCATTGCTTGTATTGGGAGGTAGAGTGTGATGAGGTGATGGTCGGACCATGGTACTTCTGTTATTGTTGGAGGGGTGTGCTGCTGGTGGTTGATAAAGGAGCTGGGGAGGAAGATGAGATCTAGGGTGTTACCTTTTGTGTGGGTGGGTGCTTGTACTATCTGTGTATATCCCATTTGGAACATAGTGTCCATAAAGTTATTTGATTGGGAATCATTTAGGGAGGGGAGGTTTAAATCACCTAGGATTATGAGCGGTTTGCTTGGTGATGTTGTGCAAGCAAGTTCAAGGATGGGAGAGAGGTTTTTGTGATCAGCTGTAGGGGGTCTATATATGAGGGTGAGTGCAAGGGTTCTATTTTCTATGTTGATTATGTCCATTCCGTCTATATTATTTAAACTTGTTAAGGTGTATTGTAGGTCTTTTTTGGTGAGTATGAGAGTACCACCACCTCTCTTTGCATCTCGATGACAGCTGAATATGTCATACTGGTGTGTGGTTAGCTGGTTTAGTAGTACAGTGTCTGTGGGAGAGAGCCATGTTTCGGTGATGCATATAATTTCAGGTTTTTCTTCTTTTATCATGTCGTTGATTATTGGTATTTTGTTTCGTATGGAACGAATGTTTATTAAGATGAGCTTTGTTTTTGCGTCTATGATAGTGGTTTTGTCAGTTATACGTCTGTATGGATTCTGCTTTATTTGTATGAGTCTTCGTTGGTATTTGTTTGAGTCATGTCGTGTATAGTGATTATTGGAGTGTATTGAGCTATCTGATGGGTTTTGGTAAGGAGCTTGTATGATGGGGTTAATGTTTTGTGAGCTTCTGTGGTGATTATGGATGATGGGGATGTTTTTGTAGGGGTTTTGATTGGTTTTGTATGTATAGATATGTTGTATTAGGAGTGTTATTAGGAGGAGAGTGAAGGAGATGCTTATTTGTTTTGTAGGAGGCATTGTGTGTATTTCAGAGGGGGTCTTTTAGTGTAAAGGGGGTTAGCTGATGAGTATGGGGTAGAAGGTTACGATCAACAGTATGATGTTGTATGAAGGATGGGCAGAAGGTTTGATTTTTACTGACACTAAGAAATATGTCTGACAGTAGTTCCTTATGATCTGAGTGGTTACTGACAACAGTATAATGATTATTGATTTCTAAACTTAGTATAACAGTGTGTGAAAATGGAATTAGTTTTTACTGTCAACAGTATAGTGAGTAGTTATTACAGATAATAGTTACGATGGATTTGTTGGTTACTGACAACAGTAATATGTATGTTCTTTTCAGACAGCGGTTATATAACAGTATAAGCAATTAATTCAGACAGTAGATATATATCAGTAATATGATTGTTCTTTTCAGACAGTGGTTATATGACAGTATAAGCAATTATTACTGCTATATATAACAGTACAATGAGTTATTATTGAGAGCAATTTCCTGATGGTCTGGTTTGCTATAAGTTGGTTTATGATTATGTTGCTACAAATAGCAGTATACTATCATATATGCTAGCTAATCAGTATAGTGATTAATTGTGACTGGCAACATTATTCAGTGTGTAGTGGGTGTGTGATGCATGTGTATAAGAACTTTTTCTTACTAGTAATTGTTTGCAAATGGCATGTTTGGTCATTTGTAAACAATATAGTGGAGATTGCAAGATATTAGATTACAAGATATTAGCAGAATATTTTGTGAAAACAGTTATAGACAACAGTGTATAATTCTTATGACGATAGGATATGTGTGGAGAATTACTGACAACAGTAAGATTAATTGTGTTGAGAGTCACAAGTTAGTTATATCGTTATTTCATTTGAGAATGGTTTACTTGCTGTTCTGTGAGGGAGATTTGGTTGATGATGATTAGCGAGCTCGACCTAAGGGGAGCTCCAGCTGGTAGATTTGGTTCTTGTTTGAGATGTCGGTTGATGTCTTCAGCGGAGGTTGGAGTGTTTGCTTGAAGGAGCTGTTCCTTGATTATCCAATCAATCTCAGACAACGGTGTGGGACCGAGAGGAACAGATGGTCTGGCTGCTGTTTGGTGAAACTTTGGAGCGGTGCGTTCTGAGTGTTCAGCTTGAGAGGACCCCTCCTAAGGGCCACGCCAAAGGGCCCTCTGGCGAGGCTCTCAGGCGCGGGCCCGCAAGGCGCGGGCGCGCTTGCCGGCGGCACGTTTTTAAAGTGCCCGCTGAGACCTCCCACAACCCCGATTGGGTTGGAGTGCAGGAGCGGGAAAGCGAAGGCTGCCCTGTGCTCTACCCCGACCGGGGAGCTGCTGAGATGGTTTCCCACGATGCAGAGGGCTTTTTCCTGCCGGCGGCACGCTTTTAAAGTGCCCGCTGAGACCTCCCACAACCCCGATTGGGTTGGAGTGCAGGAGCGGGAAAGCGAAGGCTGCCCTGTGCTCTACCCCGACCGGGGAGCTGCTGAGATGGTTTCCCACGATGCAGAGGGCTTTTTCCTGCCGGCGGCACGCTTTTAAAGTGCCCGCTGAGACCTCCCACAACCCCGATTGGGTTGGAGTGCAGGAGCGGGAAAGCGAAGGCTGCCCTGTGCTCTACCCCGACCGGGGAGCTGCTGAGATGGTTTCCCACGATGCAGAGGGCTTTTTCCTGCCGGCGGCACGCTTTTAAAGTGCCCGCTGAGACCTCCCACAACCCCGATTGGGTTGGAGTGCAGGAGCGGGAAAGCGAAGGCTGCCCTGTGCTCTACCCCGACCAAGGCAATTATACCAAGGCAATAAGGAAAGGGGTATTATATCAAAGGTGTATAAGGTTATGCTGAGCGAAGAGGAAGATAGAGATAAGCAGGCCCACAGGGAAAAGTGGCATAAGTGGCTGGGAGAGGAGCTGGACGATAATAGGTGGAGGAAGATCCACGAAGCTATATATAAGGTCACAGCGGTGACCTCCTGGAGACAGACGCAGCTACAAATTGTCCATGGGGCATATGTTACTCCGGGCCAGTTGTCTCTTGCAGGGTGGCAACAATCAGCGGGGTGCTGGAGAGGATGTGGAGAAGTAGGGAACTTTTTCCACATGTGGTGGGGGTGTCAGGTACTCCAGCGGTATTGGAGGGTGGTGCAGGAGGGCGTAAAAGGAGGACAGAGTGGGGGCAAGGGGCAAGATCGCCACCTCGGTGGCCTGAGGGACGTTTTACTGGGAGCTGGGGAACAGGAGGGAGTGGGAAAGTGGGAAAAGGTGCTAGAAGAGAAGCTTAAATTGGCAGCGAGAATGGCGATTGCCTGGAAGTGGAAGTCAGGGGGGGGGGGCTACAGAGGAGGACTGGTATCGGAAAATTGAGGAGGCGGTTAAGTTTGATCGGCTAACGTATAGATTGAGAGGAAAGGAATGGATATTTCATAAAATCTGGGACCTGTATTTGAAAAGACGGGGGGAGGGGTGTGCAAGAGATGAGGGCATGCTGCTGGGTCGGAGGATGCACTGGCACAAAGTTGAAAGTTGTGAGTTATAAGTTGTAAGCTGTACAGTGTGGGTTGGAAATTGGTAAGACCTGTTGGATAACGGGTGGACGGGATGCAGGGGAGGGGAATGGAAGGGAATAAAGAAGAGCAATGGAAGGGGACAAGGGGGAGGGGCTAAAGGGCATGGTATAAACGGGGAGGAACAAAGAAAGTAGCCTAAGGGGGAAATAATTTGTGGTAGCCATAGCTCTGGGGACTTAGGGGTTATAATGCCCTGTTCAATGTAATTTCAGTTTGTTCAATGTAAACCGCATTGATACAGAATAGCGTGGTATATAAGAGAATGTAAATAAATAAAATAAATAAATAAATAAATATTGGCATTGTCCTTGATGTGAATGTAAACTGTTTCCCTGTCTTTCACAAAGCTTAATAAAATATGGTTATAAAAAAAAAAAAGAAAACAAAAAAAGGTATTACAGCAAACCCTCCATTACATACATTTTCGCAAACAGGGGCCCATGCACATAGGGGTGTGCTTACTAAACCTTGTTAATAGATAGCATGGGATTTAGTGCGCCATGCTAAAAGCTAGCACATGATTAGGCAGAGACTGGGTGGGTTGTGGCAGAACATGGGCGTTGTAGGTGTATCTCGGGTTAGTGTGGGCATTATCTGCATTCGCTAACCATGAAGGTTGCTTTAGCACAGATGCACATAATGCTACTTAAGCGCACCAGCGGCAGGAGGGCGGAGACACAGCCTCCTGAAGTTGGCACGGGCCTCTGTGGTCCAAACGCACGCTACCGGCACAGTCTTTAGTAAACATGCCCCGTAATGCACCCCTCCCTCCCTCCCAGTTTGGGATTTGTGCTTTTTTACACAGATAAGGCCTGTTTGATGGGTCTGTGTGCATTATCCCTGTTTGCTAAAATATGTGCATTTTAGTACATTGGACTCTGTGTGTGCAATGGGGTCTTTGCTGTAATACCTGTTTTTTTTTCTCGAAGCATTTTAAGTTATCCAAAGGCTCTGCTGTACATGAACTTCAAAACTACCTCAAGGTCCCTTCCCTCCCCACCCCCTCCTCTCTTTTGCATTCGACCCTTGATCTGGAGTTAGATGGCATACTGTATTTTTATTAAGTAGATATCAGATGACGTTATTTTTACCCCTTTCACTGCCTGCCAAATACTTTAGTCTGGTGCTCCTGCCTTATCTTGAGGAAGCTCATTGCAACACAGTGAAGTCCTTTCTATGACCCCAGATCTTTCTCTCTTTTTTTTAATGTTATTGCTACAGTGCTTATGTGTATTGCGTTTTATTTATTTTTCAGCATGTATTAAAGGGGCTCTTCTTCTGCAATAGGTGAAGCCACTTACTTAGCCAGATTCTAGCTTTTTATATCACATAGCTTGTTAAGCATCTGCAGACAGGCTCTGTAACTGGGCAATGTGTAGGAATGTTATGTCCAGTAGTGGAGCTATTATCTTGGCTCACTTTACCCACGCTTTTCAGCAAGAATGATTAACTAAAAAGGCCCGTGGCCAGGTAGTGAGTAGCTGCAGTAGTGTGGTCCTGTCATAACCCTATGCCCTCAGCACACTCTCCCTCTCTCATCCCCCTTATATATTTTTCTTTTAATCCCTCTTTTAATCTCTGTTAAGCTTCCTTTATCCCCAGCAGTCTCTCTGTCAATCCCACTCATCCCCAGCAGTTGCTCTATATCAGTAACTACTCAGCTTCATCCTTGGCAGATCAGTCTCTTTCTCTCTCAATGCCCCTTGGTCTCAGCAGTCTCTCTCTTACTGTCTCTAGGCACTTCACCAACATACAGCTAGTTGACTTGCATCACTGCAACCTAAAGGAGTGCTCTTATCCAATAATATAACAGGATCAGAAATGCACCAATAAAGGACATTGCAAAAACAATAGATAATCAAGGTGCATGAGGATTTCCACAAATTCTTATTTTTATTTAGTCCAAAGTTCAGTAATTATATAATGATCTCAAGCTGTTTGTTTATGAGTGTAGAGTTGGAATGTGTTCTCAAATTGAATATATAGAAAAAAATATAAGTTCAAGTTTTCCGCTTAGATGACCTATCAACAGACCTGTTCAAAGGAAAGAGATTAGATATATATTTAAGGACTTCAAAGACACAGGAAGCCAGTGGACACAAACCAAAATGTGTGAAACCATGTGCTGTTTTTGGTACTTGGTTGATTGATTGTGAAGATCAAGATGTGATTCTTGTGTTCGGAATTTTAGATATTGAATTTGGATTTTAAAGGGCCCAACTGAGTATGGTGTAGTGTATATCTAGGCTTGCTAAGCACAATTGTATTATGAATGCTAAAGCAGTGAGTAGGAACGCATGCAGGTATGAGTATTTTTCATAGGTGTATTTACTTTAGTACATGGTTTAGCAACCTAAACATGGGTGGAGGACAGACAGTACCCAATGGTTACCTAATTTAAAAGGTTGCCATGCTGGCAACGTTTACTTTTAGATTAATAATTGCCAGTTAGGAAACGGAATCCTTAAGATTCCCCTTTTTAAAATTTCATTCCAAAGGCAATATTATTTTTTAATGCTTACTGTATGAAAGCTGCCTGGCTGATTATTCTCTGAACCTCATATAAATATCATGGCAGATTCCATCTTGTATATCTTACACAATGAGGCACATAAGTAGAAGTTGCGTCTCAAAGACCCACATTCAAATACTATCTTGCTGCATTTGTGAAGGGCACTATATCAAATTTTAATAAACATAAAAATAAATGCATTTCCAGTTTTGTTGGTTTTGGTCCTGAATTTATAATGCCATAATTTATGCTGGTTTAGAAACTATAGGTGTGGAAGCATCACAGAGAGAACATACTCTCTGGAACGCTCTCCCAGGCAACCTAAGACTAATAAAAGATCAATAGACTTTTAGAAAAGAGCTTAACACGTTCCTCTTCATTCAATACTTTAACCTCAACACCTCTTGAACACCGTGATCCCTCCCCTATTTCTCTCCGCTATATACTGGAGAAATACATATACAATAAATACATACCCTCCTGAGCCTCTCTCTCACTTGATATAGCTTAATTAGGTAATTACTCTTCTCCCCCCACCCCCTTAAACCTTTCTCTTTATGAAACTCCATTTAATATATTTCTCCCTTATCCAGTTCCCTTCCCCACCCTACACTGTAAAGAGCTCTGCCTCAGCATCTGCTCTTCTGCTGTATATGTGAACAGCTGATTTGTAAATAGTACCTTGTAATATAGTTTGATGTGTTCTCTGTTCATTGTAAACTGCCCCTGACCACTGGAAGGGGCGGTATATAAAACGTTTAAATAAATAAGTAAAATAGTAAATCCATGTGTGACTAATGATTATCCCTGCACAAAGTCATTCATGTAAAAAGTCAGATGAAATGTGAGTCTCACCTCCCAGCTCAGTTTAACATCATTGTTCTATTAACTATGGAGTTTATTTATTTAAAAGGATTTATATACCGCTTTATCCTGAAATCAAAGCGGTTTACACATCAAACAAATAAAAACTGTGCGTGGGTGCGGGCATGCAGTGAGAATCAATAGTGTGAGTGGAGTAAAGATGATTGCGGGGTGAGCTATATACAATGAGTTGATTAACCCATTTTAAGGCCAGTATGAAGGCTGAGGCAATTATCTATTTGACAGCTAGTGGATAATTGCCTCAGCCTTCATACTGTCCTTATAAATAAATAAATAAATAAATAAATATATATATATATATATATATAATATTTATTTACTGAGATTTAATTTCCAGAGCAGAATCTGTTTAGTTAGCCAAGTATATATTTATGCAAAAACATTCCTAACCCACCGTATCATAAATTCATAGCAGTCAGGGCCAGATATAGGATGTGGGTGCCCATAGGCAGGAATGGAGAGCGATAGGAAGATTATAGAGCATAGTTTTAAAACGAGCAGAATTGGGCTCCTGCTTAGCCCAGATATTTGATGTCCTCAAAATCTGGCACATGAGGTAGTTGCCTGTGTTTTAAATCTGGGCCCGACAACAGTAGAGATGAATTGCATGGAAATGGGTGTCTAATAAAAATAAACCTGCTCTGAGCCATGGATTATAGTAACTATCCCTATACATGAGCTGTATGACTTATCAAACATGCAGTGTAGTTCCCATGATATCAGCAACATCTGGACTTGGCTGGGGAAAATGCACTGAGCATGTGTGGGTAAGGATGTTTAAACAAAGAGAAAGAAAGGAAAGAAACAAAAAAATGCTGTTACCAGGTTTGTTTCTAAATCCAGTCTCATATTCTTACTCTTTGAAACACTTATTCACCACTTCCTCATGGGAAAAAATGGGGAAAATAATATGTCTAAAAGCCACTTATTAGATAGTAATGTAGAAGCTGATGCCAGCTAAAGGCTAAAATGGCTCATCCAGTCTGCTCAGTAACATTGATACGATTGTAAAGTCTAGTAATTTTATCTAAAATCGAAATTCGAGCAATGAGAGTGAAAAAATGGTCCAAAACACATGAATGCTTTAGGAAGCTGCAGAGAACCAGGCAATGCTGGCAGGCAAGGTCAAAATGCCTACCAATGACAATGAACACACTTCTTTATATCAATACAGTCTTTATTCTGCAGGAGTAGTTTTGGAGAGTAGTGGCAGTATGATCTTGTCCATGCTTCTGTGCTTGGGTGCATTAATCTTGTTCTGGAGACATCACTTCTAGAAGTGCGAGATTAATTTAGTTGTCATACTTAGCTTCTGACAATTCTGTGGATTCTTCAGAACTGGGGAGCATTCGCTCATTGCACAAGGAATATAGTACACCCGAAGGCAGAGGACCTTCCTTGGCTGTAGAGACTGCATTGCAGGGCTTATTGTAAACCTCCCTTTGTCTAGCTCTTGTACTCATTTCATTTTTCTTTTTTAAACTTCAGAAGTCCTCAGCTGTACTAAATGTTTTAACCTCCAAAGATAAAAAGCTTGAATTAGGCTTACATTAAAATGGATGAGAATGGTATGGAACAGAAATCTTAAAATGTTCCGTGACTTGATGTATGTTGAGTGCCAACAAGGATGAAAGTACTAATGTATATTGATGTTTTGTTAGCCATGTAGACAAATGTCTACTGAGACCTGGTCTGAAACCCACCAAATTATGGACTTCATGTGGTACTGCATTCAGGTTACTACAGATCACATCCTTTTTGCTGTTAATGAGCAACTTGGGCTTCTTAAAAGCATTGTGTTTGAAAATTCTTCATGCGTGTCCATCAAAAGATGGAATCCATAAATTAAAATACAATACCATATTTGAGAGTTTATTATATGTATTTTGTTTTGCTAGTCTAAATCTACATTTTGCTGACCCTTCTCTGTCACTCAGACATTTCTCACACATTTTGTCATGCTCTTTTCATTGCTATCTCCTTCTTTACCTTGCCTCATACTAATCCTTCCATCGTTGTGCTCCAAAAATGTGTAATTTGTGCAAAAATATGCTTTAAGGGTCCAATTTTAAAAAGAAAAGAAACCTCCAGAAATTTAGAATCCTAAATTAGATACCCCAAATTGCTCCCTATTGGAGCCCAAATTTTTTTTCCTTCTAGAAATTCACCTAAATTTAGGTGCTTAAGTTACACTCCTAAATTTAGGCCTATCATTCATTTGTCTAGATTTGAGCCTAATTTAGGTGTCTAATACTGAAAATTGGTCCCAAACTCCTAACATTTCCCCCATCCTAAATCTGCCCCACTTTTACTCATTTTTTAGGATCCTAAATTTAGGAGTTTAGTAACATTTTTGAGCATAAAATTTAGGAACTCAGCCTAGGGGGTCATGTAACTGTATGGATGTCCTAGAGCTAACCTGCGTTCCTTTCCCCGGAAAACTATTAAATCTACAATCATAAGAAATGCTGATTTATCCTTTGAGCAGCACTGAGTTGGTTAAGTGTTCACAGCCTTCGGTTCAAGGGTTGTTCTGAGGAAAAGCTGCGGGGATCTGCAGGTAGGCTGATTAAAATGCCAAGAACAGGAAGAGAGGAAGAGAACAAAGGCAAGATGGTGGCTGAAAATATGGGCCTGATTTCACAGTGCAAGTAAAGACAGTGAGAGAGCTCACATGTAGACTGACTGCTTACTTGATGATAAATTTCAGTCCTGTACTGATGATATAAAAGAGAGCCTGGATAGCCATTTATGTTTGGGATTTTGGGGAAGGTAGGAGTGGAAGGGAATTTTTTGACAAGGGTGAAGGCATTGTATGATCTCTAAAGGAAAAAAAAGGATTTATTTATTTATTTATTTGTACATTTTTTCTATACTGCCCCTTCCAGAGATCAGGGGCGGTTTACAAGAAACTCAACAACAGTTTACATATAACAAGAAACAACTTTTATACAGGATAACATTTTACATAGAATGGGGGACAACATTTGTACAGGATAACTTGGATTTCTAAACAAGTTTAGATATAGTAGCTTAAGGACATAACTATGTACAGGTTGCCTCCGTGCAGGAGGTCTTTGTGTTTGTACTGGTTGGTCTTAGACATGCCTTGTTATGGTTGTAATGGGTGATGGGCTAGCCTGGCGGTGTGTGGGTTTTTAGGTGCTTGCTTTCACTACCATAGTGGATGGAGAAGAGGTAGGTTTTGAGCTGTTTTCTGAAGTCTTTGAGGTCTTTTGTTGCACGGTTGTGTAGTGGGAGGGAGTTCCAGAGGTTGGGAGCAGTGTATGAAAAAGCTCTGGAGCTGGTGGTTTGTTTCATTTTGCGGATAGAGGGAGGGACTATTATGGAGTGTAGTGCATTTTCCCTATGGGATCTGGTGTTCACAGTGGTGTGGAGGAGGGCTGAGAGAAAGGAGGGTGCAACATTGTTGATGAGTTTGAATGTAGTCACGAGTAGTTTGTATATTATACGGCTTTCTATTGGGAACCAGTGTAAACCATACAGAAGTGGTGTGACATGGTCGGTTAGTCTAGCTTTACATGTGATTCTAGCTGTGATGTTTTGTGTTTGTTGGAGTATGTGTATGTTTTTTTTCTGGTAGATCCTGCAGCAGGCTGTTGCAGTAGTCAAAATGTATTTATTTATTTAATTCTTTTTTATACCGCGCTCTTATGAATCAGTGCGGTTTACAATGAACATAAATTTGTACAATGCAGTAAGAAAACATACATTGAACTATACAGAGAACAGGAAAAAACAACTTGGAATAAACAGGCTTAATTAGGCTGAGTAATTAATAAAATGGAAATGGTAACAACATGTTGAGCTTTGTGATGTCACCAACATGAGAATAATACTGTTTGAAAAGGTGACACTTTAGAGCCTTTCTAAATTGAGCAATATCAGAAATAGACCGGATAGAGACAGGAAGGGTATTCCACAATGTGGGAGCATAAAACAAAAAAGCACGGTTCATGGTTGCATGGGAACATTTTGTTATAGCTACAGATCTTCTGGGCCTTTTCAGAGGGGTGGGGTGAACAAGGTCTAAGATGGAGGTAGAAGATCGTTTATTAAGAGCTTTATAAGTAAGAAGCATTACTTTGAAGGGGGTGATGACTGCTCTGAAGTTGTTTTATTCAAGGAGGGGTCTTAGATGCTGTATGGTCTTCAGTTTGTATAGAATTATTCTGGCTGGCTGTTTCAGGTGGGGTATCATACTCAGTGATGTGTCGAGGGTTATGCCGAGGTATTTGACTTCTTGCTTGATTGTAATTTTGGTGTTGTCGATGGTGATGGTTTGGGGTAGTATTACGTCTCGGTTCCTCGTGATGTGAAGTGCCTCGGTCTTTTTGTAGTTTAGGTTGAGATTGCTGGATTTTAACCAGGAGTCGGTTTCTTTGATGCATTTAGTTAGGTTGTTGTAGGTGGGGTTGTTTACATTTATCGGGAGTGACAGCATGATGTCATCCGCATAGATGTAGTACTGGATGTTGTGTGTTCGGAATATTTGAGTGATGGGTTGTAGATACAGATTAAATAGGAGGGCGGAGAGGGTGGAGCTTTGAGGTGTGCCTTGTTCTTGTGGAAAAATGTTTGGGGATTCTTTTCCTATTTGGATCCGGAGCTTGCGGTCTGTGATGTATGATTTAAACCAGTGCAGAACCATACCGCCCAGGCCAAGGTGGTCCAGTCTTGTAATGAGGGTTTTATGGTTTTTGTTGTCAAAGGCTGAGGCAACATCTAGGAAGACTAGGAGGAAGGCATGGTTGGGATTATCTATGCCTCAGATAAGGTTGTGTGTTAGGGCTAGGAGCAGGGTTTCGACACCGTGGAATGGGTGGAAACCATATTGGTGTGTGTTCAGGGGGGCGTTGATGTCAAGGAAATCCTGGAGTTGGTTAAGGACAGTTTTTTCAATTATTTTCGCAACAAATGGGATGCTTGCAATTGGTCTGTAGGAGCTTGGCTCATTCCTGTTTAAGAACATAAGAACATAAGATATGCCATACTGGGTCAGACCAAGGTCCATCAAGCCCAGTATTCTGTTTCCAACAGTGGCCAATCTAGGTCATATGTACCTAGCAGTTTCCCCAAGAGACACAAGTTCCACAATGCTTGTACTGGGTCAAGCATTGATATCTTCGGTCACTTCTTAATAATGGTTTATGGACCTTTCCTCCAGGAACTTGTCCAAACCTTTTTTAAACCCAGCTACACTAACAGCCTTTACTACATCCTCCGGTAACAAATTCCAGAGTTTGATTACACGTTGAGTGAAAAAATATTTTCTTTTATTAGTCTTAAATAGTTTACCATGTAGCTTCATTGCATGTCCCCTAGTCTTTCTATATTCTGATAACGTAAACAATCGATCTACGTTTACCCGTTCCACTCCATTCATTAATTTATAGACTTCTATCATCTCTCCCCTCAGCCGTCTCTTTTCCAGGTTAAAGAGCCCTAACCTTTTTAGCCTTTCTTCATAGGAGTATCCTTCCATCCCCTTTACCATTTTGGTGGCTCTTCTCTGAACCTTTTCTAAAATCGCTATATCCTGTTTAAGATACGGCGACCAGAATTGCACACAATATTCAAGGTGCGGTCTCACCATGGAACGATATAGAGGCATTATAATATCTTTTGTTTTATTTTCCATTCCTTTCCTTATCATACCTAGCATTCTATTTGCTCTCTTGGCCGCCGCTGCACACTGGGCTGAGGGTTTTAACATGGTATCCACAATGACACGTAAATCTTTTTCCTGGGTGGTGGTTCCTAATGTGGAACCTTGCATCGTGTAACCATAGTTTGGGTTGTTCTTCCCTAGGTGCATAACCTTGCACTTGTCCACATTAAATTTCATCTGCCATTTTGATGCCCAGTCTTCCAATTTATCAAGATCCTCTTGCAATTTTTCACAATCCTCTTGGGTTTTAACAACTTTAAATAGTTTTGTGTCATCTGCAAATTTGATCACCTCACTCGTTATTCCACTTTCCTGGTCGTTTATGAATATGTCAAAAAGCAGCGGACCCAGCACAGATCCCTGGGGTACACCACTATTCACCTTTCTCCATTGGGAAAATTGGCCATTTAGCCCTACCCTCTGCTTTCTATTTTTTAACCAGTTCCTGATCCACAATAGTACACTGCCTCCTATCCCATGACTCTTTAGTTTTGCCAAAAGTCTCTGATGAGGGACCTTGTCAAAAGCTTTCTGAAAGTCCAGATACACAATATCAACCGACTCACCTTTATCCACCTGTTTATTCACTCCTTCAAAAAAACATAACAGATTAGTAAGACAAGATCTTCCTTGTCTAAAGCCATGTTGGCTGTCTCCCATTAGGTTGTGACTATCTACATGCTAAGTAATTTTATTCTTTATGATGGTTTCTACCATTTTTCCCGAGTCTTAGGGTCTTGTTTTTTAGTACTGGGCGAACAGAGGATGTTTTTAGGTCAGCGGGCATGTTTCTTTGGAGTAGGGATTGATTTATTATATGGAGGAGATATGGGGCGAGTTCAGTTTTGGTTGCTTTGATCCATGACACAGAGCATAGATCCAGGGGGGATGTGGTTGTATTGATGCTAGATATTAATTTTAGGAGGTGTTCTTTGTCCAGCGTGTGGATTGTAGAACATAGTGGTTGGTATGGAAGGGCAGACTGGATAGGACATATGGTCTTTTTCTGCTGTCATTTTTCTATGTTTGCCTATCCAAAGACATGTTTAAATATCAATGGGGAGTTAAAAAGTGGAACTAGGCAAGGGTGTCCCCAATTGCCATGTTTATTTGTACTGCCCAGTAGAGTTGGCTAATGATTGGTGTGGGTGGGGGACAAGCAGTACAAAATTTCTCTCTTTGCAGATGATATTTTATTTACCCTGACAAACTCCTCTGTATCACTCGGGGAGTGGTGAGGGATTATGGGGTGGTTTTGGGGTTTCACGGCAAATATGGGTAAATCAGAGATGTTAAATGTTATGGTGAGGGAGGAGGAAATAAGGTGGCTTGGGGCTAAAGGGGCGATAGACTATCTGGGGTTCAATTTAATGTGGATTGTAAGAAACATTTTCCTGTAAACGATGGGTCACTGTACGAGAGGACCTTTAGAGAGTTGGACCACTGGTTGAGGTTACAAGTGTCCTGGATTTGGTGTAAAGCAGGATGAAAAATTATGTTTTCTAGATTTACTTATCTGTTTATGGTCCTGCCAGAGAGTATCCTCTCCAAATTTTTTTAGGCACCTCCAAAGGAAATTTTCTGCGAATCTTTGGGGTAACAAAAGGCCACGGGAGGTCAGAAGGGTAGTGTATGAGAGTGAGTATCAAGGGGGCATGGTGGTAACTAATTTCCGCTGGTATTACGAAGTTGCTGAGATGAAAGCATCTCTCGAGTGGGGACATAGGTAGAGAAAAGCCCAGGGTAGAAATAGAACAAGAGGAGGTGGGGAAGGTGCCATTGAGGTATCGGGTTGTTGGTGGATAAAAAGGGGGGGGGGAGTAGGGGGGGGGGGAAGGGAACCCTGGAAAAAGAAATGAGTGGGAGGTAGATTGATTTTCCAGGTTCACACCTTTGCAATCTAATGTCGCTTTTCCCCTGGGATAGATAATAAAACCTATGTTAGGTGGGAGTGCTTGGAGTTAATGCATCTAGTCCTATCAAGATTTAGTAGAGGAGTATAGGATAGGCAAGGGGGCGTATTATCAGTATTTCCCCTCCCTCTCTAATTCTTTGCTCCTCCCTTTTGGGGTCCCAGAAGGCTCAGTCCTTTCTCCAGTGTTGTTTAATGTTTTTCTTTCCCCCTTAGCAACCCTTATTCATTCTGCTTACATTTCATTTGACATATATGCTGACAAGATTCTTCTTACTGCGGACTCCAATGTCCTTCACCCTGATCTCTCACAGATGAACTCCAGCCTCGATAAAGATGCAACTTGGTTGCATTCCAGTGCTTTGCAACTAAATACCAAGAGGACTATAGCAACCTGGATCACCGGCAGTACATGTACCCAACTGCTGCCATCACAGTTAATAATCTTCCTGTAACACTGTCACTCATTCAAGTATCTCGGAGTTTTCATAGATTCCAAGCTGTCTTTTTTGCTGCAGATTAACCACATTGTTAAATCCTCTTTCAGTGCCCTCCAGTACTTTCAGGCTATTTGCCCCTTTCTTGACCCCGTAGCCCAAACATCTATCATTCTCAGTATAGTAGTAGCTCATTTAGATTACTGTAATGTGATCTCTGCCGGCCTTCCTGCTTATGACTTAAAAAGATTACAGTCTATTGAAAAGCCTTAAGAGTGCTATCTTGTGCTGGGAAATTTGACCACATCACCCCCCCCCCCCCCCACCTCCGATGGTTTAATATCATTAGCTCCTGATGCTTTTCCGGATACACCACAAAATTCTTACTTTGGTTCATAAATTGCTTCAAACTAATGCCCTGGATTATTTATCCTCATTCATCATTCCCTATGCGCCCCTCCCCCCTCTGCGTTGTCTATGTTCACTGCATGGAAACAGGCTACATATCCCTTCTCCTTCCAGAGCAAAATATCAAAGTACAAGGAACTCTGTCTTCTTTTTTGTTGGCCCCTCTTTTTGGAACAGTTTGCCTCTCCATGCCCACCTCAAGGCGAGCTATAAGAAGTTTAAGACTTTGATCAAGACCTTTCTTTTTGAACTAGCCTTTGGGGTGGGACCAGACTCCAGAGAAGCTAAGTAGTGCCTACCTCTCCTATGTGCTTTCTTCTTTCCTATCATTTGATGTAATTCCTCCCCCCCCACTCTTGTACTCTTCCTTACTGTATTTCCTTTTACTTTAGCTGATTGTACACCACTTTGTTGGCTACCGTAAAGTGGTATATCAAGTTCAATAAACTGTAACTATAAGCTTTCATAAAGGTTTGCCTACAGAAAAGCTACTGATATTTGCCAAGAAAACAATAAAAGGTGGTCTAAGGAGCGAACAGAAATGACAGCAGAATATCTAGGCACTTGTCTAGGCCACCAGGGAGGAGAGTCCACTTGGTGCAATGGGCATGGCGGTGGACCACAAAAGCCTGACCGCCACAAAGCCAGGGCCTGTAGTTCAGGAGTAACCTGCTGGGACAATGGAGAAACGCCCACAGACGCATTAACAGCTGTCCTGATAGACTGCTGTTCACGTCTGCATATGCACTGGATAGTTATCAGAGGACTGCTGCTGTCAGGACAGGGCCTGTGCTCTATGCTGCAGTCAGTACTGGCCTTATAGCCAGAGTTCGAGCCAGTAGAGGACAGTGAGGAGGTGCAGCATGCATATTTAGGATGAGGTTCTATATTGTATTTGCTGAGCGATGATAGTGTTTATAACGTACTACCCTTGGCTGGTAATAAAGAAAGAAGAAAAAAGAATTAAAATTTAGGAAGTTGGTACTAGTGCATTTTCAGGGAGCTTAACTTAAAGAGGCATATTTACTAAAGAGTGGTAAGTGTTAGGCAAAGTTAAGGTGCGGTAGGTGCAAAGCTTATTCAGCACATGCTGATCTGCATGTAGCTCACAGGGCATGCGTACTGGATGTGACAGCCGCGTTCCCTGGCTCATAGAGATAATGCAGGTCCTGGCAGTGAGAAAGGGAAGGAAGTAAGCCATGGTGGTGGACACAATGATCCTCCTCCCTCCCCCTTTTCAGGATTCCAAAAGGCAGAAGCAATCCCTAGATCCTATGCCAATCCCTCCCCCCCCCCCCCGGCCTCTGTTGGAGGGGTTTCACTGTTTTTCTGATGAGCAGGGCAGAAGCAGTCCCCCTCTGCTCCTGCCCTAGCTTTGGTGGTTTACAAAATGGTGGCAGTCAGTTCTTGGTGGCAGTACCATGAGACTATCGCTAGAGATGACGCCGCCATTTTGTAATTCTCCACAACTGGGGCAGAAATGGAAGAGAACTGCTCCTGCCCTGTTCATCAGTAAAGGCCAAGGGGGGTCGGAGGGATAAGGGGAGGGGTGGGGGTGTGGCATGCAGTCTAGGAATTGCTTTCAGTCATTTGGGATGGTGAAGGGAAGGTATATTGGGGTTGTAAGATCGGAGCAAGGGAGTACTGTGAGGAGGATCAAAGCTTGGGAAGGATCATTCCGACTGCTGCTGTGGCTTGTTTTCTATGGGCTGCAGCCATGCTACTGGACCGTAGATAGCGCTGCTGTATTTAATGCCATCTCTTGAGATGGTGTTAAGTATAGCTATACTACATGCAATTGTGACAGCTAGTGTGTGGTGCCATCGTACGCACTAGTTGTTGTTGTTGGCTGACATGCCCATACCCTGTCCAGTGCACGCCCTGCCGCACACTAAGCAGTTAACCTGGGATTTCTACTGTGCTGGCTGATTTTAGTGCACGCTAGTGTTTACTGTGAGCCTGTGCTAATGGTTAGCACACGCTAAAATGTGCGCTGTTAGTGCACTGTAGCAAAATACCCCAAAGGTAGGATTGTATGCTGAGCCGTTCTTATACTTGAGCATGTTTCCATTTCTCTCCCCCCTCTACTGTGTTTTCTTCAGGGTCTTCTTTGCACCTTTATACATGCCCCTTCCCTTCAAGTTGCTGACAACCAGATCAGACTGCATGCTGCGCAGAGCTACTACTACTATTGAACATTTATATAGCACTACAAGGCATACACAGGGTCAGCCTGTCCACTAGGTGGTCTCCTAGGGTAGCAGACCTCTGCAGGCGACAGGCTATGTACTTTGGCACACATGGACTGCCACTCCCCCCCCACCCTGCACGCCAAGCCGACCCACTGCCCCTCCTCTGCTACCGCCGATTCTAGCAGTGAGGGTGGCAGTGGCAGGCCATGTGCTTCTTCGCACATGGCCTGCTGCTTCTGACCCCCAAAGTTGTGTCGGAGGGGGGTCAGAAGTGCCAGGCCTTGTGGGCCAAAGCACATGGCCTGCTGCCAAGTCGAGCTGCCCCCCCTCCCCCCGATGTGTGGCTCAACATGATAGGGGCGATGGCATGGTGGGAAGAGCAGCACAACCAGGGCTTCTGCCTAGGGCGGCAGAAACCCTCGGTTCGGCCCTGGGCGTACACAGCACTGTACAGAAACATATATAAAGGACAGTCCCTGCTCATCAGAGCTTACAATCTAGTTAAGACAGACAATACAACAGGTGAGGATAAGGACACAACTAGGGAAGTTAAGAAGACTTATGGGAGATTAAGCAGAACAGGATCCAAAAGCAGCTTCAAAGGTGAGCCTTTAGCATAGATTTGAAAAAGGGGAGAGAGAAGCCTGATGCACAGACTCGGGTTGTTTGTTCCAGGCATAAGGAGCAGCAAGGTGAAATGATCGGAGTCTGGAGCTGACAATAGAAGAAAAGGGGATATAGAGGAGGCAGAGCCTGATGTCCAGCGGGTAAGACGCTTTGCGTTGAAGCTCCCGAGAGGCCTACTTAGAATCCTGACTTAATACCTATACAAACTTACTATTTCGCTCCGAGCTGACCGGGGTACATCGGGGGGGATGGCGGCCCATAAACCAGCGCGCTTGGACTTCGGGTCTCCTTCCTCTTCTCACGGAAAACGCTCCAAAACAGAGGTGTCCTCCCCACAGAAGATGGCTCCATTTCGTGAAAACCCCGAAATGCACCTGGAAATTTTGGAGGAAATACGCGGTGTGAAGGAATTGGTGCAGTCCAATGGAGAAGCGCTTCGAGCTATGCGAGAAGACTTTGGAGTGCTCCAGGACCGACTTGAAAGTCTCTCATTACGGCAGGACAACATGGCGGGGATCCTCGACTTGCACGTGGTGCGCTTGGGCAACCTGGACAAGGCTGAGCGCCAGATACAGAATCTTCAAAAGGAGTTAGAAGATAGCAATAATCGAGCCCGTCGCAATAATGTGAGGCTCATTGGCATACCGGAGGGGGTGGAAGTCGGAGATATAAGAGAATTCCTGCTCAAGACTCTTCCCTCCTTGCTAAAGATCACTTTTCATAGAGAACTGGAAATCGATCGTGCATACCGTGTTCCTACCCACATGGCGCTCAACCAAACGACCCCCCGGCCTATTATCTTTCGCTTGCTACGATATCAACAAGTGGAACAAATTTTAAATGCTGCCCGGGCGAATCATCATTTGGAATTTGAAGGTCACAAAGTCTCCTTCTTCCCTGATTTTGCAAAGCCTACCGTTGACCGTCGGAAGAAACTCCTTGCTTTTCGCCCTCGACTTCAACAGCTACAGGCTCGCTTTGGCCTGTTGTATCCAGCGAAGCTCCGAGGGACTCTCCACAACCAAACCAGGACATTCGAAGATCCTGATCTACTGTCAACATTTTTGGACTCCAAAGAAGCAGAGCAGATGCGCTAATCCAAAAACTTGGACTTTTATCTGCCGGCTCTGTCCGCCATCTTGAAGGGCCCGATGCGGCGGTCATAGCCAAGCACAGAGACTACCTGGACTTCCTTTCTTTCTCTATATGACCTTTTGATTTTGGTCTCCTATCCCTCCATGATGTGTGCCTCGGTCGGATTCGGAGCACGCACAGTCCTACAGGTTATGTGTTTTTTCCATTTCGGCCTTCTCTGGGGTTTCTCCCCGCAGACACATGGTCGCCAGTAATCTTGGGGTTTTGCTTCTTCTCTACCGCACTGCGGTTTTCTTTTTTAATGTGGGGCGCTCCATTGTATTATCTTAGCCTGTTTTCTTTCATGTCATATGTACAGCCAGATACAGTCAATATGAGGGACATTGGGAAATTATGTGTGCTATCATGCTCAGAACTTTTAACTTTGTTGAATGGCTTTATGTAAAATTTTATCACTCAACGTAAAAGGCATTAATAGTTCAATCAAAAGGAAGCAAATCCTTAGCTATCTTAGCCATGAGCATGCTGATTTAGTGTTTCTTCTGGAAACGCATCTAAACTCTGCTGAAACACTGCAACTCAATGCTAAGTCTAACATGGTGGCTGCCTACTTTCCCGCCGTTTCCAAACGGTGTGGGGTAGCCATTCCGGTTAAGAAGTCTTTGCAAGCTACTGTAATTGATACTGGCGCTGACAAGGAGGGTAGATGGGCCCGTGTACACCTTAAGGTTGGAGATAGCGAACTCACGTGTATTTGCATTTATGCCCCGAATGTGGACAACCCTGCTTACTATGCAAGTATTGCGCAGTTGGCATAGGCCTCTGCCAATGCTCCATCAATACTTGGTGGTGATTTTAATCAAGTGTTCCATCACTCTTTTCTTCGCAAACACGGCGCTCGTTGGCTGGAAGATCCAGTACCGAGTAGATCTGTGTGACTAGACATAGAGGAGGATCTTTGCAAACCGATTCCTCTTACTTTTCTCCCTGGTATGACTCTCCCATCAGACTCCCACTATCCACCAATGCTTTTAGACACTTTAGGTGCCTTTAATACTCTAATGCCATCCTTAGACTCCTGACTCTGTCCGTTCGATAGGCTCCCGCTTTGGTACACTACTTGATTTCGAATACAAAATAAGTCCATAGTGTGGAGCCCCTGGTACACCAGGGGCATTTGAATTCCTAGCCAGTTGTTCCATGATGGTCGCTGGAAAACTTTTAGTGAATTGCAAATTGAATTTGGTCCCCCAGCGACACACTACTTTCAGTCGATGCACCTTCAGCATTGCCTTTGGAGTGCTAAGGTACTTCTGCCATTGGCATCCCCTATACAAGGTTGATCGGAGACTATCCGATCTATCGGTGGTTCACCGGGTGTAGCATCCAATTTTTATGTAATGCTATAACTTGCGATACCCCTATAGCGCAGAAAGCATGGGAGAGAGAATTGCATGTGACTTGGCCTTGGAGCAATGGAGCCTTGACTGGAGTAGAGCGCCACGGGTTTCCCGATCCGCCTCACTCACTCAGACACTCTTCTTTCTAGCCCACCGGGGTTTTTTTTTTTTACACTCCTGACAGATTAGCCAAATGGAACACTACTCAGGGCAATAGTTATTGGACATGCCATGCGGCCATTGGTTCACTACCTCATGTTATGTATGAATGTCCCGCACTACAGTATTACTGGCGTCGGGTCTGGGGTCGTATCCAGTCTATTTTGCACTTTCAGGAGCCCCCTTTCTTGGAGGATGGTGGGACTTCGCCCAGCTGCGGGGATCTCCTCTTTTCCAAAAAACGGCTTACTTCCTTTGGGGCTTTATGCTTGGCATTGCTATTTCCCTAATTAAGAAATACTGGAAAAATAGCTCCCATCTGAGCCCCAATGTATGGTGGAATCATGTTTGTCTCTACAGTAACTATGAACAAATACCTCGTATGTTTGCTTCCCCCGTTCAGACTTCTCATCATAGGTCTGAATGGAAGATGCTCAATGACTATGTACATTCTGTTAAATGCTCTCATCTGACTGTCTAAACTTGTATATACTTTGGTCCCATGATCATTCTGTATCGTTGATACCCTTTTGACCGTTTTTGATGTATAATCACTGTTAATTGGAAGCGCTCACATGCTGACATAATCGGCTAGAGAAGAGGCATGGGGGTGGGGGGTAATTGGGTTTACTTTTCCTTATTGTATACTTGTTTTGTCTCCTTTGGTGTGTTGTTTCTTTTGTTTGTTACAAAATGAAAATAAAAGTTTCAAAAAAAAAAAGAAAAGGGGATATAGAGAAGCGATCCACCAGAGGAGCAGAGTTCATGAGGAGGGGTGTAGGGAGAGATGAGAAAGGAAAGGTAGCCAGGAGCAGCATCATGAATGCATTTATAGGTCAGAAGGAGAAGTTTGAATTGGAAACGGAAGGGGAGACAATGAAGTGATTTGAGAAGAGGGGTTATACGAGTATATTGAGGATGGTGGAAGATTAGCTACGCAGTTGAGTTTTGAACAGATTGAAGGGGAGAGAGATGATTGAGGGGGAGACCTGCAAGGAGAATGTTGCAATAGTCAAGACAGAAGGTGACTAAAGAGTGGATAAGTGACTTAGTAGTGTATACAGAAAGGAAGGGGCAAATTTTGCTGATGTTACAGAGAAAGCTAAAACCTGTTGTTTCTATCAGTTGGATGTGTGTCGAGAAGGAGAGGGAGGAATCAAAGATGACCCCAAGGTTGTAGGCTGAGGAAACAGGGAGTAGAAGAGTGTTATCAACAGAGATTGAAAAGGGAGGAAGGGGGGAAGTGGGTTAGGGGGACAAATAAGAAGCTTGGTTTTGGCCATGTTCAATTTCAAACGACAGTGAGACATCCAGGCACTGATATCAGAAAGGCAGGCAGAGATCCGACCCTTGATTGCCAGAGAGATATCGGGTGTAGAGAGAGAGATCTGAGAGTCATTAGTGTAAAAGTGATACTGAAAGTCATGGGAGGAGATGAGTGCACCAAGAGACTTGGTATAGAGAGGGAAAAGGAGTGGGCCCAGGACAAGACCCTTGGGGAACACCAGCTGAGAGTGGGCTAGCAGTAGAGGAGGATCCACCAGAGCAAACACTGAAAGTGCGGTGGGAAAGATAAGAAGAGAACCAGGATAGCACAGAGCCCTTAAAGGCAAGCAAAGACAAGGTGTCAAGGAGAAGGTGGTGGTCAACAGTGTCAAAAGCAAGAGAAAGTTCAAGAAGGATGAGGATTGAGCAAAGGCCCTTGGATTTAGCCAGGAACAGGTTACTGGAGACTTTGGCAAGAGTCATTTTAGTAGAATGTAAAGGACGAAAGCTAGATTGCAGTGGATCCAGAAAGGCTTGAAAGGAGAGAAAGTTGAGGCAATGGCGGTGAACCGCATGTTCAAGAAGTTTAGAAATGAAGGGGGGGTGAATGGGTTGATAATTAGGAGAGGTAGGATCTAGTGAAAGTTTCTTGAGGAGAGGTGTGACATCAGCATGCTTGAAGGCTGTTGGGACGGTTGCAGAGGAGATTGATAGGTTGATAATATGAGAGGTGGAGGAGATGGGTGGGTTAGGATCAGAGGAGCAGGTAGTGAGTTTAGAAGGGAAGAGAAGAGAAGATGAGAGGTATCCCTTCCCCCTCCCCTTTTTCCCCTGGCATGCACAATAAGGTGAAATCCTTTGCACCTGTTGTCATAGGGACCTCCCCCAGCACTGGCATGCAGAACAAAGGTTAGCAGTCTATTGATCTTGGCTCTCCCTTAATCCCCATAGCTTTGGCATGCACTCCAAGTGACTGTGGTTAGGCATAGATAGTGGGCAAGAGAGTTCGGGGGTCAGGTTGGGTAAGGGAGGAGAGGTACTGGACCCATGCTTGGAAAGTGTTAGGAGTGTGTGCTGTGGGGTCAGGCTAGGTGGAGGGGGGGGGGGGAGTGAGAGAATGATGGAGTCAGGCTACTGGGGAGAGGGGGGAGAGTGTTGGAGTTGTACGAGGAAAGAGTGCAGAGGTCAGGTGTGGGAGAGGGGAATGAGAATGTAGCGTGAGAATGGGATGGGAAGGAGTGCTGGGGAACGATGCTATGTGTTTTTATTGGGCAGTTCTACTGGTAAAATTGTAATTATCTTACTTTCCACAGGGAGGGAGCCTGTGTGCTCTCTTTGTATGTGCATGTTTGAGTTCCCTGTCAATAAATTTTCCATTCGGTGTTTTATCAACATCAAATTTTCAGGGCAGGGTATTTGTGTATTCATCTACATTATGACATGACAGGGTCATGACGGGGCATTTTTTGGGGCTCAATTTATTGCATGAATGTACAGTATGTGTGTGGTAGTGCTTCCTTATAACTTTGATACCATTATGTCAGTAATAACATTTCTGTAGTCATCTGATCCACACCAAAGTTTCTGGACATGTTAGTCCTTTAGGATCATTTGTTTGTACTTTTATCTGTTTTTAGCTTTATATTAATACTCTAGAGTGGACTGCACTTTAAATTGCAGTATCCATAAATTACATGCAAAATCAAAGAATAATTTGAAATATTAATAAGATCTTCATAAAGTAAGTAAGCACATGTTATGTTATATATATAGGAACAAGCAGGAATGAGTCTTCACATATGGGTACGTCGGTACCGACGGAGTCTGCACGGGAACGCTCCCCAGCGTCCAATAAGAAAGCCTTTGGGAGCATCCCACCATGCCTGCGTGCTGCCTTCCCGCCTTTTCCAACTGCCTCTCTCCAGTTTTCGTTTTTCCGCGGAGCCGGCAGGATGTACTCCTGTCACCGCAGAAAATTCTTCTTTTATTTCTTGTTTTCTTGTGGTCGCGTCTGCCTTTCCTTGACGTCACCTGTGTTTTTTCTTTATTTCATCCTGCAATTTTTCTTTTTGTGAGGAAAAATCTTTCAGGTTTAGTGCCTGACGGTTTTTCTGGCCGCTTGGCCTCTATACTTTCCTTCATGGAAACGCCAGCCACTATCCTTAAGAAATGCTTAAACTGTGGCGGTACCAAATTAATTTTAGACACCCATAATTGGTGTCTACCCTGTTTAGGTCCTGACCACTACCCGCTGGAGTGTTCCTCCTGCAGGAGTGTATCCAGAAGAACTCTTCAACATCGAGCTCAACTCGATACGCGGTCCCCATCGCGTTCGAGGGCCAAATCTTCTTCTTCACAGGATCAGGTAACCAAACAAAAGTCTGTCAAGACTAGCCAGTCCTCGAGCGGTAGATCTCATGCTCAGGATGGAGATGCCTCTGGCCTTGCCCTCGAGGACAAATTGGCAATAAAGCCCCGGCGGGAGTTTTCGGCCTCCAAAGCACTAATGGGGTTTTCAGGTTGTCCCGAGGTGCTTACCTCCGTGGACATGCCTGGGCCATGCTCGGTGGTTGTATCCTCTTCGAACAGTACCGATACCCCGGCATCGGCTATGGTGATGGATGAAATATTCCTCACCGATGATCGCAGTCTAGCGCTCTCGGTTCCTTCGGTACCGTTAGTCGCTGCAGACCGATCTTCCAGCATCGGTATCGACTTCGGTACCGGTGCTGGTGTCAACATCCGGTACCCTCCATGCTTGCTTCGGCAGACTCGTTTCTCTCGATGCTGAGTCTGGAATCGATCTCTAGCCTGGATGATTTGGTACCGATTCGTCTCGGTACCGACCTCGGACGGTACCGAAGACATTGTTCTGGTGATCAGAGTCTGGCACTCTCGGTTACTTCGGTACCGTTTGAGTCACTGCAGACTGATCTCCCGATATCGGTATCAGCTACGGTACTGGTAACGGCACCGGTATCTACATTGGCATCGGTGTCGGTACCATCCAGGCTTGTTTCGACAGGCTCACTTCCTTCAATGCTGAGCCTGGAATCGATCCCTAGCGTGGATGATTTAGTTCCGACTTGTCCCGGTACCGACCTCGTGCGGTACCGAACACATTCTTTTAAAGACAATCTGATGCTCCACCCTTTCGGGTCCTCTGATCCAGCAGATCAGCATAAATCCATTGGTACCAAGGCTGGATCTTCAACAGGTCTAGCCTTTACCCCTCATTTTAGAGGGTCCCCCTCAGGGGAAATTTCTTTTCAAGCGTTTCTGCTTGATATGGCAAAGCTACTTGCTATATCTATACCTGGTCAAGATCCTGTACCAGGGAATTCAGAACCTCTGCTTTTCCCCTGGGGTCCAAAGGAAGTCCCCATGCTTCCTTTGCATCAGACCTTACAGGATCTGCTATTCCGAATGTGGGAATCTCCCTTAACGGTATCCCCACACTCTAGGACAGCTGACATTTTGTATAAGGTGCCACCTTCTCCAGGTTTTCAAAAGACTCAACTTCCTCATCATTCTATTGTTGTAGAATCAGCAATGAGGCGTATTAAGAGTGCAAAGAAGCACTCCTCTTATCCACCAGGTCGTGAGTCTAGGACTTTGGATGCCTTTGGACGTCGATGCTTCCAGGCTTCCATGCTTTCAGCAACAATTCTCTCATATATTTTCTATATGGGATTATCTCTTGAAGAGGTCACTAAGAATTTAGTACTTTTGACCCCTTTTCTTCAAGAACTTAATAGAGCAGACTATTCTCTATTAATTAGTCATGCTCAAAATGTCTCTAGGTTCCTTAATTGTGCTTCCCTGGACTGTTTTGAGTCTATTAGAAGAACTTCCGCTATAGCCATAGAGGCACGACGCATGGCCTGGCTCCAAGCTTCGGACTTGGATAAAGGGGTACAAGACAGGCTGTGAAATACTCCTTGTACTGGAGAGAATCTCTTTAACAAGGAGGCTCTATTTCAAGCTGCTCAGTTGACCATTGACAGTCTTCTTTTCAGAGGGTTGTCAAAACCTTCCTCTATCCCAGTTTGCAGGAAATCTCCTAGCAAACTTTATCCCCCTAAGGGAAAAAGTTTTGTCCGTCTTCTACCCATTATACAGATATTTTATTTATTTTTATTTATTTACATTCTCTTATATACCGCACTATTCGGCATCAGCGCGGTTCACATAGAACAAAAAGTCTCAGTACAATAACATGCATGAGTTTACAGATAACAAGGGGAGGAACTTGGATAACAGGGGAAACTATTTACAGTCTATTTACAGATATAATACTACAGCATGGCTACAAGTTATTAGGAACAGGTGCTAATAATATGTTCAATAAACAAAGCGATTTGTCCTAATTCTGTTATTGAGATACCATGGAACTGAATAGCTGGGAGGAATCACTGAAGTCGATGGGTGTAAATGGCTCAATAAGATGTTTGTTAAAGAGGTGGAATTTGAGGGCTTTCCTGAATTGTGTTAAGCTGTCAATGGCCCGTATGTCAGGAGGTAGTGTATTCCAGCACCTAGGGGCACAGAGGGTAAAGGCTCTATTGGCTGTGGAAGAAGAGCAGCTTGTAAGGGCCTTTGGGAGTTTTAAGGAGTTGATGGCTGATGATCTTCTTGCTCTATTTGGTGAAGTGGTATGGATAAGGTCAGATAAGGAAGGAGCAGAGAGCTTATTGAGGGCTTTGAACGTGAGAAGTAGCGTTTTGAAGATAATTCTGGCCTGAACGGGTAGCCAATGTAATTGAATCAGCAAAGGAGTAACATGGTCAGTCCTGGCAGCCCCCTGGAGTATCCTTGCTGCGGCATTCATAGCCAGCTGTAATGGGTTTAAAGTGGATTGAGGAAGACCTTGGAGAATGACATTGGTGTAATCGAAGTGTGGTATTATCAGTGCCTGGTATATAGTCCTGAAATCTTTTGGTTCTAGCATGGAGCGTAGGTGTCTCAGGGAACGGATCTTGTAATATATTGTTCTGACTGTGTTTCCTATGTGGGACTTCATATCCAGGCGTTGATCCAGAGTGACACCTAGGTAGCGTATTGAGGGTTTGGATTGCAGTTCTGCTTCCTTAGTTCTGATAGATTGTGGTGGGGTGAAGTTGGGGTTCCTTGTGATAAAGAGAACTTCAGTTTTCTTATGTTGAATACGAAGGTTTTGAGAGAGCAACCACTCAGAAACTGCGTTGAAGCAGTTTATTAGGGGGGAGAGATCCAAGCGATCAGTGGAGATGGGAGTGTAAAGTAGAACATCATCGGCATACAGCATACAGTCGACATTAAATGACCGTATGATCTTACAGATTGGTTGCATGTAGACGTTAAATAGAAGGGCAGAGAGTGAAGAACCTTGAGGGACTCCCTGATCTAGGCGGAAGGGTTCTGAGGTTCTGCCTCCTGAGCGGACATGCTGCCATCTTCCGGATAAGTAGGACCTGCACCATTCAAGCGCTGTTCCAGTGATGCCCTTCTCAGTTAGCCTCATTAAGAGGAGATCATGATTCACTGAATCAAACGCTGCTGCGATGTCCAGAAAGATGAGGGCAAATCCTTGGCGGATGTTGTCTATGCCAGTGATTATCTTGCTGAGGAGTATGGTGAGGAGAGTTTCGACTCCGTGATATTCCCTGAAGCCATGTTGGCAGGGGTCAAGCGGGGCAGTGGTGTCAATATGGTCCTGTAACTGTCGTTGGACCTCCTTTTCGATGATCTTAGCAAGTAGAGGTATGCTAGAGATAGGCCTATAGGACTCGACCTTTAGGGGGTCGAGTTTGCAGTTTTTCAACAGGGGTCTAATTGAGGTGTGTTTAAGGGCTGAAGGGAAAGATCCTGTTGAAAAGGAGAGGTTCATTATGGAGGCAATAAGTGGGCTGAAGTGGCTGCGGAGCTCCTTGATCCAGAAGGCAGGGCATGGATCAGACTGAGATGTGGTGATGTTGAGTGCAGTAATGGTGTCTTCAATTCCTTTCTTAGAAGGAATAGAGAATGTAGAAAGAGCTCCAGGGGTGACCCGCCCAAGGGTGGTAGTTGTTGTAGTGGTTCTGTTAATAAGGCACATCTTAGATTGTAAGTGTGCTGCAAAATCTTGAGGGTGTATTTCAACTTGCAGCCCGGAGGATGGTTCCTTAGATAGGGACTTAACTAGGTCAAAAAGGTCGTGTGGCTTATTGAGTGATCTCATCAAGGTGTCCGAGTGGTGTCGTTTCATTGCCTCAGAAATTGCCTTACGGTGAGCAGCTAAGTGGTTATTGAATGCTGTCAGGTCCACCATAGCATGGGAGCGGCGCCAGCGTTTCTCAAGTTTCCAAACAAGGGCAACATCAAACTGGCCTAAGGAAATCACAACCTCAACAGGCTCAGCAAACCCAGTAGCCGCAGGGTTTCTGATATGTCATTCCTTAAACTTCTTTTTTTCCTGTTTTTGAGGTTTACAACCTGTAATCTGCTTCTTATTGACAGAAGCATCCACACTGACTCAATCTGTCACTCTAAGCATGAATCTCTTGTCACAAGAGATATCCATTCTTTTAGCTCCAAGAGCTATCGAGGACAATCATGCCCTACAGGTAACTCTTACTTGATTGCAAAGGGGTTTTTCTTTCTCAGAGACTTTCCAAACTGTAAGTCTTCTTAACTCTGTATCACTTATATCCCTCTTATCTGAGACATTCAGTCTCTAAGAGTGATACTATGCAACTGGAGGGCTTATTCTTTAAGCCCATAGGTTTTCTTCAATACCTATTCCAGTAAGTGATTTCCATTCAGAGTTCTCTTCCCCTTTGCAATCTTCTCCAAATTCTTTTTAAGACAGCTTCTCAGACCATAATGGAGTCTTTCCACTCCTACTATGTCTGTTGGTCCTTCTACAGTTTATAGGACTTTCTTTTTCTGCTGCCTTAATAACAGATAATGCCAAGAAAGGTTCTACAACCTGCTTGGTCACTTTACAATTGCAGGCAGCTGGTTTGTCTACTATTCCTAGCCATCTTCAATTCTTTTTGGCTCCATCAGAATAGTTTACATTGCCTACTGGCAATTAAACAGCCAGGTTTCACCTGAGCAACCTGCAACATGCTCTCTGCAGTTATACAAGAAAGCTCTGCAACTATGGGCCTTTGCCAGAGAGCATCAGAGCCATTCCTAGTAGGTAACGTCCAGATGGTTAAAAAGGCTTTCCCCAATCATGCTCCCACATGACTGGTGGGGCTTTCCCTTACCATCTTCCTTCAACTTTTCCTTCTGGGAAAGGGAACCAGGGCTTGGTCCACGTGAAAGCATAAAGAATTGCTCAATCCCTGAGTAGTTCCACAACTCCAGTGAAACTTCTTCCAACAGGGATGCACTCTTTTTTACTGCAGTCGGTCCTTGTCTTATACTGTCCTTCTAATGTCCAGTACTTCATTAAAACTTCTGCTGAACAAGAAGCGCATGATACTCATATTTGCCCTCATGAAGGAGCAAACATGGTATCCC
Source organism: Ichthyophis bannanicus (assembly GCA_033557465.1). Lineage (NCBI taxonomy): Eukaryota > Metazoa > Chordata > Amphibia > Gymnophiona > Ichthyophiidae > Ichthyophis > Ichthyophis bannanicus. The sequence continues at coordinate 138,656,842 of CM066040.1, forward strand.
CTTATATTGCGTCTTCTTCTCCAGCTACAACACTGAAGTTATAGAAGGATCCAGACTTACTGTCTTTTAAGACTAAGGGTCTCCTCTGCATCCCTTCACGTAGGCCTCCATTCTTGGTTATTCAAAGGCTAGCATTTAAAAAAAAATAAATCTAGACCTCTCCTAAGTAGGAGCATTCCACTGGCTCTTCCACTTATAACCAAAAAGAGATTCTCTATCCGTTCTCTCAAGCGGGTGTTACCCCTTCTTGTTATTAAATGAATCTCTCTGTACATATATATCCTATATATATTTATATATAGGTCTGTATGTATCTATATATTTAGGTATATATCTGACTCTGAAAGATTTGTTATTGTCCATATTAATGCTGTTCCAGCATACCATAAGGATTATAGTCATGCTCAATTAATTAATTTCTATGGTAATTGAAAGATACCTTCTTTTACCATAACCTTTCAGGTGATGTTACAGCTGAAGCTCTCTATGTAATGTCATTCTCCTAAGTGACATCAATTAGGAGGGACATTACTGATCTTCAAGAAATTGGAGGCTACAACGCCTACTGCAAATTTCCTTTTCTTTCATTTGGATGACAGGGTCTTAAAGACCCACTCTCTTTCTGCAAAGAGTATATCTACCTTTTCATCCAAATAACTCAGTTTTTCTCGCCTCTTTTCCTAGAGCCTTATCTTGCTCCAAGGACAAAGAGCTTTAAAACCTTGTCCAACAGAGGTTTCAGTTTTTTCTACTGAAGTCCTACCTTTGTTAGACTTCCCCAGTTTTTTCTTCTGGGATTAGTTCTAGCCATTAAGGCTTCTGACCTCTACCTGTATTGCAAATTTACTTTCCTCTACATCAGTGAGGTTAATTCTTGAGGATACTGTACTGGCTCTTAATAGCAGACCCATATCAGCCTCATTAATACCTTCGCAATATTTTTGGGTAAGGTCATTCTTAGCCTATTGTAATTCAGTATCTACTGATAATTATGTTCTACACAAGGACTCCTCTTTAGACGCCTTGTTTAGTCAAGCTGTTCCACAGCACACCTTTTTTGATTCAACTTTGGCGTGGCCCTTAGGCGTTGGTCCGTGGCATTTGTTTCTAAAATCCTTATTGATGTATTGATGTCCTATATATATCAGGGTAATTTGCTGTTCCATGTCCTTCTCTTCCTCTAATCTGTCTGACTGTCTCTGTCCCTCTATTCTGTCCTATCTTATAAATGGCGTTCTTTTCTTGTTTCCCTAAATGATCTAGTATTGTAAACCGCTCTAATGCCTTTGGGTCTGAGCGGTATATCAAATTCAATTAAACATTAAACATTAAACATTAAACTCCTACCCTCCATCCCTAGGATGCCCGAGGGTCTGGGAAATAACATGGCCCATCCTTCAGATTGGCAATATGATGGGACCTCCTCCAGGCATCTTAGCTTGGGAGTCCCCATATGTGAAGACTCATTCCTGCTTGTTCCTAGAGATAGCACAGTTACTTACCTGTAACAGGTGATCTCTGGGAACAGCAGGAATAAGTCTTCACAACCCACCCACCTCCCCTAGGAGTTGTATCTCTCTATCTCTATCTTTCCCTTTCTCTCTCTCTCTCCCTTGTCTCAGCTTTAAAACCCAACTGGAGAGAGGCAGTTGGGAAAGGCGGGAAGGCAGCACGCAGGCATGGTGGGATGCTCCCAAAGGCTTGCTTATTTGACGCTGGGGAGCGTTCCCGCGCAGACTCCGTTGGTACCGACGTACCCATATGTGAAGACTTATTCCTGCTGTTCCCAGAGATCACCTGTTACAGGTAAGTAACTGTGCTATATCACATATCAGCAAAACCTATCTGGTTTACATTAACAATTATCCAAAAAAACATATCAAAGAAAAAGAATGCCATAATAAAACAGGAAAGATATGACAAAGGATATACGTATCAATTAACAACAAAATAGATAAGAACATGACAGCTGAGGTATTATGCAGATTGTGTTATAGACCAATAGCCACAACTCTTCCCCCCCATGCTCACGCTGTGTTTATTGCAAAAAGATTACTAAACGAGTTTTCAGGGACTTTTTCAAACTCTTCATAAAACTGTACACCATTCATATATCACCAGATTATTCAGCTGGCATTAACCTTATAAACTGGAACTTTTCCAATTCAATTGAAGTATGCACGAAGGAACATAGTTTGGTAGATCCATGTATTCCACAGGTATGTGCATGCAATTATGCCACCTGGATATGGATCCATATCAAATCTCCAGGATGTGCTGGGATCTGTAAAACTCGTGAGAAGGGTGTCCTGGGGGAATAAAGTGTAGTCCATGAATCTGCAAGCACAGTTATTTATTTATTTTTATTTTATTTAACATTTCTTATATACTGCCTTTTATGATATCAAGGTGCTTTGCATTGAACACACTGAAATTACATTGAACAGGGCATTATAACTTGGAGATAACTATTTTACAGGGAACATGGGCAATGGAGGGTTAAGTGGCTTGCTGAAGACCACAAGGAGCACCTGTGGGACTAGAAACCCCAGTCCTTCCGGCCCAAGGTTGCTGTCCTCTAGTGAGATTTGAGGTAACTTGCCCCAACCACTAGGCCACTTCTCCTCCCTTAGTTATGCCACCTAATAACCTTTTTGTGGTTTAGCATGCAATCCTTACTAAATTTCCAGGAGATTATAGGGGGCAGAGAGGAGCTGCACTTGGCTGTTTGTTTCCCCAGATCCAAGTTAGGTGTCTGCACACATTCCAGAAAGTATTCTTCGTTAATTCTGTGTGGAACTTCTACACCTATTTTAAAATTCATATTTGTTCAGCTAAGTAGTTTTTGAAAGGAGAGCAGCATAAATATGAGATTTCTGGGAACTCAAAGCATATTTAGCCCTTGAACATCTGCTTGAAGACTTTGGTAAAGTAAGTGCACGGAAGTGTCTTTAGAAGCTGCATTATAATTTGTTTGTTGTTTAGGGCTAGTTTCACACTTCTCGAATCCCAAAACTTAAGCAATGTACAGTAGCAAAATGCGAGAGATGAAAGAAACTCTCTTGCACAGTTCTTGATCCCATTATCTTCATGAGGGATGTAGAACTGTCAGAAATTAGAATTTTAAATGCGAGTACAGATGTTAGACAAGCTGTTCTGAAGCTTTTTGCATATTGTTCTGCTTGAAAGTGTCCATCCCCTGTTGATTTTGGCACCTTAAACAAAACACCCTGTGTAATTGAAAATAACTGTATGCAAGTTCTGCTTTTAGAAGGGTAACAAAACCGTAGAAGATGGTCAGGGTGCAGCTATGTTAGTTTCCTAATTACATGCTTTATTATGGAATACCACAGTCTCTCATTCATTTTAATATTTACAATTAGCTATTTTAGTATCCATAAGCTATAGTAACCTTTTGAAGGTCTTTTCAGAAGACTTGCACATAAATGGAGATTTGAGAATGTAGAATTGCCACAGGGGACACAGATTCAAAGAGAATGTGTTCTGGACAGTCCAAAAAGGTATACACGTGTTTCCCATTTTGCATGTATATTTTAAAAACTTTCTCTATCGGCATTTACACCTGCTCTTAAGCAGGCATAAGTGTAGGAGTTTTGATTGTAAGGGTTTGTTTGGAATTTTTGAGGCGGTTAAGTGCTTTCTCAGGATCAGAAAAATAGAGGTTTATTGGTGTGTTTGCATTGTAAAAAGAAAAAAAATTATCTATGTGTTTATCTATGTGTGTACAGAAGTCTTGCATAGGCTGCATGATCAAGCTATTCTCTGCTTTTATTTTGGCAATTTTCCAAATTCTTTGGCAGAATCCTGGCTGCTTATATACTGTTTTGTTGCAAATTTAATTCGGCAGCCATTTCTGCATGCAAAATTACTTGTCTGTGAACTTTTGTATGGCTGTTGTGAGGAAATGTCCCCAGTATGATCAACCAGATTCTGTGTCAAAGCAGGATTGAAATGAACTAATAGAATACTGCACTTCCTCAGCCAATAGGAAGTCATATTTGATAACCAATCAGTGCAAGGTGTTTTGGCAGCACACAGGATTTGAATTTAATGTGAATCAACTGGTGTGCATCGCATCTGACGCTCAACGTCCTTGCATGGTGAAGAGGTTGCATTTTCTATCAATGGAGGACCAGGTCCGGATGGTGGTTTTGCATGAGGGGTATTCCAGCCCGCAGATTTTAGCGAAGGTTGGCTGTAATCAGAGCATGGTTGTCCATGTTCTGCAGAAGCATAAGGAGACTGCAAATATACAGGACCGACATTGTAGTGGTCGACCTAGAAAGTCATCCAAGAGGGACGACAGAGCCTTGTTAAGGACATCTCTTGGCAACCGCAAGCTAGCCTCCCCTGAGCTTCTGCAGGAATGGAAGGAGAAGTGTTCTGCTGCAGTTTGTACTTCCACTGTGAGGAGACGCTTGGAGTACAGGTTGAGGGGTTGTAAGGCGCAGAGGAAGCCACTACTAACAGAGGAAGAGATGCATTGAGTGGGCATTTAAGTACTCAGAACAGAGCATGGCTGACTGGGAGAAAGTTCTGTTCAGCGACAAAAACACATTCTGCATTCTGGGTGATCAGGGCAAAGCCTATGTGAGGAGTTTTTCTCATGACGAGTACAAACCAGAGTGCTTGAATATCTCTGTGAAGCATCCAACCAAGGTCATGATCTGAGGATACATGGCAGCCAGTGCTGTGGGAAGACTCCATATCTTTGATGGGATGGTGAATGCAGTGAAACACATAGGAAGTCTGCAGAAGTGCATGCTGCCATCAGTTGAGCAACTGTTTACTGGCAGATATTTCTTTCAGGATGACAATGTACCTTGCCACCGAGCGAAAACTGTCGGTGACTGGAAGAAAATAAACTGAGTTCAAATCATTTACTGGCCAGCTCAATCACCCGATCTCAACCCGATTGAGAATCTTTGCTACAAGATATCAGCTTAGATCGCCAAGAAGCAGCCAAGCAAGAGCTGATTGAGTCACTGATTGCAGCCTCATCAAACTGGTCCACTTCATGCCTGACAGACGTCATCTGATGGGAGAGAGCAAGGGCTGACCCATCAAGATACTAATGGCCACCAGCAACAAAAAACAGCCTTTTTCAGGGCTTCCTAATGAAATTAAGAAAACATGCACACTGCCAACATACACGGAACAGAAAACACAACAGTGTTTTGGGCACACATTGCCTCTTTGTACACAGGTTCACAACCAAATGAACATGGGTATTAAACAATCATAAAAGAACGCTCAGGTTAAAGTAAATTTGTCGGATTTGTACAAAAGACAAAAGAGAAGAAATTGGCATTCAGAAGGGATTGTAAATTGTAACGCATTCTGTCCCTGTGATCCAAAAAAACGAAAAACTGCAAATTCGGCACTACATATGCAAGACTTTTTCACACCACTGTGTGTGTGTATACGAATGTGTATATATAGAGAGAGACACTTTTTTTTGTTTTTTAGATGGATTCCATTTAGTGACCCAAAACACAGTTTTCCAGCACCGGACCTTTTCTCACTTGCCCCCAGCATCAGCCTTGTGTCAGCCCCCAGTCCCTTCTACCACTCCTATCCCTTATCAACTGCTCCCTACTCACGTCTCTAGCATCAGTCCCTAGCCTCCCCTCTCACAGCTGAAGAGTACTGGAACTTGCACTTTTGCTTCCACTGTTCAACCTGCCTCTCAGCCTCCTGTTGCCACATTTCACGGGAGTTAAAATGCGAGCGCAGGTACCTAAGTCGTAAGAAATACTAGCTCTTGTGGTGCTAGCAGCCAGAAGCTGAGAGACGGGCTGAGTGGCGGAGGAAAGGAGCACGCTTCTGCGGCTCTGGAAAGAATTCTGGCATTGGACAGGTAGGTCCTTGAGCGACCTGCTCTGATACTATCTGGCATCGATTGGAACTTTCAGGCGGTGTCATTGGAGTGGGCCGGGAAGGATCATTTTTTAGTGTTGTAGTTATAATGGGAAACCCCAAATTGCCCCATCAAGGTTTTCCTCTTATAACTGGAGATCTGAAACCCTACGTAAATGTCAGCTATCAGGACCTGGAGTCTTTGCCAGTAATTGATTTTGCATACTTGTATAATGCTTCTAATGCCACCTGTAAAATGAAAAGAAAAAAATAATTTCACTTGGCTTCTTAACTGTTTCCTCTTTTATCTGTAGTTTTGTAAAATCCAGCGCTCTTCTCTCTCTACACCCAGTCCCTTGGTGCTCTCATCTCCTCCCATGGATTTCAGAATCATTTTTATGCTGATGATTCTCAGATCTGTCTTTCTACACCTGATATCTCTTTGACACTCCAGTCTCGCATCTCTGCCTGTCTGACATCGCCACATGATATCTCAGTGCTGTTTGAAATTAAACAAGGCCATAACTGAACTTCTTATTTTTTCCCCCTAAACCTTCTTCCTTTTTCTATCTCTGTGGATAACACTCTTCTACTTCCTGTTTCCTCAGCCCGCAACCTTGAGGTCATTCATCTTTAACTCCACCCTTTCCTTCTCTTCACATATCCAACCGATAGCTAAAACCTGTCATTTCTTTCTCTATAACATTAACAAAATTTGCCCCTTCCTTTCTGAACACACTAGTAAAACACTTGTCTACTCTCTAATTACTTCCCATCTCGACTATTGCAACCTCCTTCTTGCTGGTTTCCTTCTTGGCCACCTCTCTCTCCTTCAGTCTCTTCAGAACTCTGCTGCGCGACTAATCTTTCATCAGCCTCGATATACTCATGTGGCTCCTCTTCTCAAATCACTTTACTGGCTTCCTTTTCTGTTTCTTTCTCCAGTTCAAGCTGCATCTTCTGACCTTTAAGGGCATTCACTCTTCTTCTCCTTTCTACCTTCCCTTTCTTCTTTCCCTTCAGCCCTCCTCACGAACTCCGCTCTTCTTCTGGCTTGCGTCTCTCTTTGCCCTTCTCTTCCACTGCCAACTCCAGACCGGTCCTTTCACCTTGCTGCTCCTTATGCCTGGAACTAGCTCCCTGAGTCGTATGTCAGGCTTCATCTTTGTCCATGTTAAAGGCTTGCCTCTTTAAAGCTGCGTTTGGATCCTGACCCCTTTCTCCCTTGTGTCTCCTTAACATCCCTTTCCCCTTATTCTTATCCTTTGTCTTCTCTGTCTTAGATAGATTGTAAGCTCTCATGAGCAGGGACCTTCTCTGTCTATGTTTGTGCAGCGCTGCGTACGCCTTGTAGCGCTTTATAAATGATTAATAGTAGTAATTGATGGCAAATATACATGTATGTTGCATGATTGCACATATGCATGTAGTTGATGGTGTCTACACGTGTGAAGTCTTTGCGTGATGCTGCTCTTTATTAGAAAGCATAAGTTTGTGAAATCGGTGCTCTGCTATGAGTGTTGGGCTAATAAACATGTCTTTGTGGCATCCTTAATACATATTTTGCAAAAGGCTCTATCTTCAGCAGAGCCTTCTGTAAAATACTCATGGAATTGTGAACATCCCGACCTGGTGCCCCCTATTCCTATCTGGATGTGTGCAAAATGGGGCTTTTTATGTGCTAAGGCTCAAGCTTTTTTTTTTTTTAATGCTTATGAAAGTTCATTTCAAAATGGACCCGTTTGTAAAGAATATGTGCTCACTTTTATCTGAAAGAAGTCAGTTGATAGTGCCTTCTTGTTGAGGCCGTAAGGTTTAACCCTGGAGCAGGACCCCCCAATGTGCCCTCTATTTTAGAGGAACATTCTGGAGTCTTTGCTCCTATCTTGGCCCTGCTTTTGTAGTGCGAGGTACTGGAGGGTCGGCCTACCTTCCAGTCGCTTGTCAGGGTGTCTCCATCATTGCTTTTGAAGGAAGGATAAAAGGCCCTGCGTCTTCTTGTCCTTTCCACGGGAGTCTGGGGAAGGACTGTAGCAGCTCCACGGCAGGCTCGGCTGTAGCCTAGGAAGCTGCCTTCCTGATGGCCAACTGGGTCATACGACCATGAAGAGTCCTATTATTCCTAAGCTGGCTAGGCTTTGACCCACAGTTAAGGGTGAAATAAAGGAGAAGTGGAAATGATCAAAGATGGTTGTAGGCTAACAGAGCAACCCTGAGTGTTTTTGTCCTCCATGAGAATAATGGTTCAACAAGGCGCATCCCATCTTCACCCCAGAGAGACATATGACGGCAGATAAAGACCAGTATGCTCCATCTAGTCTGCCCAGCAAGGTGGCAAGAGTAGATGTACCTGCCTCTCCGTGCAGGTCACCCCTCCCCATGCCTTTGTTTAGGGGTGTACCCACCACTCCGTGTAGGGCACCCCTGTTTGTTGAGATATAAGAGATAGTTATGCTTATTTTGATTTTATTCCTGTTGCTATAAAGGGATCCACTGTGTCTGTCCGTCCCATGCTATTTTGAATTCTGTCACTGTATTTGTCCCCACCACTTCCATCGGGAGGGCATTTCAAGACCTAGATCTTGAGGTGCCAGGGACCAGATATCCTGGCGCCTTTCAGACACCCAAAGAAAGTAATGTGTTGAGCTTTTGTAGTTATGGATCTTCCCCAATTTGCTCTCTCAGAGAGAATAAAATAATTTTTGTAACACCAATTAGGTGTAGGAGTGTTTGGATTTGTATGGTTCCCCGAGAATCAGCAGAGATGGCAACTTAGCTCCTCTTCTTAGGTGTAGGAGGGCAGTGGAATGGGTGTAGTGGCCACCCCCAGGTCCACAGCTGTGTTTGTTTTATACAAAATGAATTCATTTAGCAGAAGTAGATTCTTCCCTTTCAGGCAGGCTTAGAAAAGATCAGCATTGCTTTATAATACTTTGTGTATTGAGGTAACTGAACAACAGGCTGGGTTTTTTTTTTAAATTTAAGTGAGAACTTTGTTTATATAAATCTGATAAAATAATGAAACACTTCCATATACAGTATACCAGATTTCTCATTGTATATTGCTAAAGTGTTTGCTGTTTCTAGGCACCTACTTTATTTTCATTCCTTTGTGTGGTTATTTGCTGTTTTATTTTGTTTTTAATTAATGGTATGTTTATGTTTGTTTGTTCACATTTGATATACCGCCCTTGATGGCCCTTGCCATGAGCTGCCAGTGTGTAGTATTTTTGGGGTATATGCTTGCTTTTTTTTTAAACATTAAACATTAAACATTAGATGCCTGCTTTTACCCATGTTTGTTAGTCTTGTTAAAGTTATAACATAGAAAAAAACCCCTCTAGGCAATGACCGGTGAATATGTTCATAAGGAATAGAGCTTACATTTTAGAGCATTCTCTAATTGCTTGATTCTTCTTTCAAAAGCTACTGGAGAAAAGTGCTCAGTTTGTTATGCACGCATGTGTGAGTAAGCTCGGTATGACACTTGGCGCTCTGTAGCCCTTTTAATTACTTCCTGTATCTGTACGCGGTGACAGAGCATTGGCAGCGGTTCAGAAATCATCATTACAGGTGCACAATATGCAAAGCATCAGTTTTGCCTCAGAATTTCTTGGTTAGCAGGAGTAGAAACTGTTCACCAGTCTGGCAGTTTTCAGATTTCTTTACTAGCACAGTTTCCTTATGATTCTTCAGTGATTTTGCAGCATACTGTTTGCGGCTTACTCACTCATGACATGTAAGAGCATTTTTTAACTTCCCCTGCTGTTCTGGCTGAAGCCATCCCTTCACCCTAGCTGCAGCATCCTCCAGAATCTGGTCCTCATGCGCCCTGACTTGGGGTATGATAGCTGAAACTCCTCCTCCCCCCTCAAGTTGATTTAATGGTGAACTTACATTATGTTTTTTGCACACAGGTTCTGTTACTAGGAAACCTTTCTGGCTGAATCAAATATATAAACTTCTGTAACAAAAGACCACTCACACACTCATCACCCACACATCAGCTCCGAGCTTCTCACTTCACAGAAAACCCACAGCTAAAGACTAGAGTTGGAAGATGGTGAGAGACAGAGTAAGACAGGCAGGCTAAGTGGTGCTGAATAACAGAGAGCTGACAAAGATAAAAAAAACATATTTTGACTTTATAGAGGTTTAGGCTATTTTATTTGCATCTTAAATTTTTAATGTTTTGTTTGTAATATTTGAGTGCAGATGTACAGTATCACAGTGCTTTACTTACGTTTGAACCATTTTCTGGAGTGTTTAGCAAACCCTTTTTAAAATGATTTTTGACATTTTTTTTCCTGCAGGTGGTGGTCTGTATCCTGTAACTTTTGGAATGGCTTCAATGCTTAGTGTAGTTGGCCGAGAACCAGGGAAACCAGGGTTTAAATTTTGCTGATGTACCTTATGAGTTTGGGCAAATCACTGATGGTTGTCTCAGATACAGATTGTAAGCTCCTGGGGACATGGAACTACCTACTGCACCTAGGTTGCAAAGGTTTGTAATTAAATTCAGATCAAACCCTTCTCCATCCTCCTCAGTCACCTCGCTTCCCTGATGTTTACAATCCAAGCTTAGGCTTTCTGCAAAGATGTCCCTTCTCCAACCCCCTGGTGGGAGAAGAAATGATTATCTCTTGCCGTCTTGCCCATTGCTGCCAAAATGATGCTAAGTGCTTCATATTTTAACCTACAAATGGTGAACTAGGATGATTTTGAGCATGCTGGACAAGATGGAAGGCAGTAAGCACTTCTTTAAACTCCTCATAGGTACAAAGGATTAAGGAAGCGCTAACAGGTTGGGTAGTCTTCTGGGAGATCTAGGCAGCTTTGTTGGCGTGTTGGGAGCATCTGGGCAACCTTGCTGTGTAGGACATGAAGGGTTATGAGTTGCCAAGAGGCTAGCACAATGAGACGCCAATGTAATAAACCGTGCTTCAGCATAGAATGCATACATTGAGAAAACCCCAAAACCTTTTACTGTTACAGTAAATTAATAGCATGCAAATTACAGCCTCGTCTAAAAAAAAAAAAAAAAAAAAAAAAAAAAAAAAGTGAAGTGACAGAAAAATGTGTACACACTACTGCAGTAACATACTGCCGTTTTCAGGTGGCGCCAGCGCAGGTGCAAGAGAGCATTGCTTCCGCCTCCTGACCCAGGGTGGGGCGGGGGAAGTCGGGGAGGGCTGGATGTGTGTGTGGGTGACCTGGGTCACCAGGGAGATCTTTAGGATGGACGGTGAGGGATGTCCTGGACCCACTGGGCCTGAGAGAACTCTGCCAGAAAGGTCATCTGAGGTGGAGTGCTGTGTTTCATTTCAGATGACCTTTTTGCAGCCACACTGAAATCTTTACTTCAGTCATTATTATGGATTTTGACACTAGAAGCAATTAAGGATTCAGCCTTTTGAATGGGGTTTGCATGAACACCATGCTACCCTTTAGCACTGTGGTTTGACTTTGATTTTGCCACATAAAAAAAAAATCCATACTATATCTACTACTACTACTTCTTCTTGAAGATTTGTATAGCGCTACAAGATGTATGCAGCACTGCACAGAAACATGCGAAGGACGGAGTACGTTTAGCACTGGAAAATTGGAAATAAACCACCATAATAAAAGGAGCATGGCTCATGACATTTGCCTTTGAGGTTGCGATGCAAAATCAGCATGACATTTTTTTCCCACTGCCCCTTCCTGCCTTTCTGCTCCCCCCTCTTAATTTTCTCACAACTTTTGGTCTGTGAGGTGAACACGCTTGTGTATAGAATCTGAGCTTAGAAGCTGCTTATCCCCCCTCATTTAAATAATTAGTATGTACTTACTTTGTTTTTGAGTCACATGACAATACATTTTCTGGTTCATACTCGACTTCAGCAGTCATTCCAGGCCCATGTATCTTTCGCTGCACATGTTTGTGTGTGCACACACCTGCACAATTTATAAAGTCCATTTCTCTTATGTAAAGCATGCTTTACATACAGAAAGGTTTGTATGGTTAGGGTCTGAGATGGAATTAAAAGCATTCTTCCAATGGATAAATACTATACAAACTAATAGTCAGTTTGTCCCAGAATACCATCGTACAGAAATTCATTTTCTTGATTTAACAGTATACAAACAAGGTAGGGCTTTATATACCACTCTATACAGGAAATCCGTACAGAGGAATACATTATTGAAATATCATAGTCCTCATCCGCAGCATTTACGGCCAGGACTTCCTTTGGGTCAGTTTATCAGGATTCGCCGACTGTGCACTACTATGAGCGAATTTCACAAGCATGCTAGAGATCTGGAAGCATATCTCCTGGATAGGGGATATCCAGCAAGTATAATGTGCAGAGCGTATAAAAGGGCGCAGTTTAATCATCCGGAATGGTGGAGACAGAAGAAGTTACTAAACCTCAATTCTATGGTTCAAAAGGCCTCAGTAAACGCTCTTACCATTCATCGGTGAACCGTATCACCATTGGATCGAGCTGAAGAAATTCCACATCATAGGCCAAGCCCTCCCTACCTACACCTTTTTATTCATAATTTAATTTAACCAAATGAAAAAATTTCTTAAAAGATTTATCCTAGAAAAGTACTTTTAAAGGATTCATTCAGACAATCGTATATAAGTATATTCAAAAACTAAAGTGTATCTATTATTTGGAACTACAGCTCTATAATAGCTGTACAGCTCCAAATAATAGATACTCTTTAGTTTTTGAATATACTTATATACGATTGTCTGAATGAATCCTTTAAAAGTACTTTTCTAGGATAAATCTTTTAAGAAATTTTTTCATTTGGTTAAATTAAATTATGAATAAAAAGGTGTAGGTAGGGAGGGCTTGGCCTATGATGTGGAATTTCTTCAGCTCGATCCAATGGTGATACGGTTCACCGATGAATGGTAAGAGCGTTTACTGAGGCCTTTTGAACCATAGAATTGAGGTTTAGTAATTTATTGTATAAAAAGAAAAACCTAGTTAACGATTGGTGTGAAAGGGTTGTGTTGTTTAGTGTGGTTTACCTATACCCTTTCGGTGGTCTATTTTTTGTGAGGAGAAAGAAGAAGACCATCAGTAATAGTGTGAGACTGATAGTGGGGATATTGCCCTATATGCATCTCACGGACAAAGTGAGCAATCTTCTGCGAAAACACTGGAGTGTCTTGGAGTCCATACCTGTTTTCAAAATCCCTTAATGCTAGCATATAGACGGGGCCGGAATGTAGCCAATTTGGTTATAGGGCTAGCTCGATCTGTAGTGAACAAAAGTCCTGATACGGGACATAAAGCATGTGGTAGGTGTGATTTCTGCTCTGCTACTATTGAAGGGTCTGGATGGACTGATGGTTCTTCTGGGGTTATGTATAAAGCACTATACCAAATGAACTATATGACGTCTTTTGTGGTATATATGCTGATTTGTCCATGTGGTTTAAAATATATAAGGCGTACTACAAGACAGATGAAATTAAGACTTATTGAACATCGATCTCGAATTCATAAGCAGGTACTGTCTGCCCCGATAGTTGCACATAGCATATCGAAGGGCCATGAGTTTCAGCATTATCATTGGCGGATCATTGATCATGTTCCCCTGGATCTTCGTGGGGGGGACAGGGTTCAGCGTTTACAAATTATGGAACAAAAGTGGATATTTTGTCTGAAGACAGTAGATCCCTTGGGTTTAAACATGGAAATCAATTGGTGTAGCATGTTATGAATCATGGGGGGAGGTTTTAGGGAGTGAGATAGCTGATTGGTTAAAGTATAGGTCAGACAAGCTAGCTGGTTTGACATTGGAGGAGTTTGTTATGACGTCAGAGGGATTTCCCGATAAGAAAAAGAAGAATTGGAAGGGTACTCATTCAGCCGGGTAATGAGCCTGAAGAAGGATCGTGAGATTCTCTGATTTGAAACATGGTACTATGTTGCTGCTGTTATTCGACTGAAGGACTGAATTGTGGACTGTTCCCTTGAGAAGTGCCAGACAGCGTGGAGAAATCACGCCAAGCATAAATATATCCGGAGGGAGTAGTTTCTTTGTACCTGATGGACAGTACAAATGAAAATTTCTTTACAAACTAAGTACAATAACCCATAAGCAGTGGATGATTATATTGAAGATGGGGTCCGCAGAATTAAATATTTTAAATGAAATGGAATAGGGGATTACTGATGTAAGTCTCCTTGAGGTTCATGGAGGTGAATATTGAGTGGTTTTTTTTTAAGCTCATTAAAATTATTAAAACGGACTGGTTTTGCTACAAGAGGGAGGATCTCTCGCAGCAAATAGTCCAACAAAAATTAAAAAACTAAAATTCAAAAAATTAAGAGATAGGTATGAATTTTATTGGGGATCATATGGGATTAATTTTTGATTAAGATAGCTAGTTATATTCCCAGGAGGTTTGTGGTTTATATGTTACATACAGAAAGAGCTTTATCAAATTGCTTCCCTTAATGGTTAATAGGATATTCTATTGATTTTTCCAGCATTTGATTGTTACATTCCAAGCGAACTAGTATGGGACCAAAGGGATCCTAGTTTGGGTAGACTCACTAATCACTTTATATGACTGCAAGGCCGCAGAGGAAGAGATAAGCATTTGCCTTTTTTTCAGAACCATTTCATGAACAGTTCAGACTTGGGGTCTGTTTCATTATGATATTTCAAAAGTCATTGCCATTCCTTGGTCAAATCACCATGTGATTCATTTACCATGCTCCTCGTACCTAACAGCACTACGACTATGAGACAATCACAGAGGTCCTACAGATTCAAAGAATTCTTACAGCACATCATTCCCAAGCCTCAATGTAGCTGCACCTGACCTCTCCGATCAGGTTAACTCGAACATCTTTTTTTCCTATGCCCAAGCCCCACCAACGACCCTTACCAACCCGTAAATCCAATGCACCATGGTACTCCTGAGAGAAAAAACAAGCCAAGCTCAAACTAAGACAAATTGAGTGACGATGGTGAAAAACCCAAGACCCACATCTCTGCAGCGAATACTCGCTCAACCAAGAGAAGTACAATGCACTCATCTTAAAACATAAAAGAGAGTACCACACCAACCTTATCCTCAAATCCCTAAACCAACCCAGAGAATTATTCAGCATCGTCAGATCCTTCACAAATGACCCACCCAAACCATTTGTGCTTGCCCCCAGCCACAGGAATTTGCTAACTACCTACAGAATAAGCTCCCATTCTGGCCAGTTAGCACAACTACAAGCCATCCCACCGGCGGTACCACAAGAAGCACACATGGATGGACGTCATTCCACCCAACTTCAGCACAGCGCCTAGAGGAAATCTTAAACATGATCAATACAACAACCTCCCCACTCGATCCATGCCTTGTATTGTGGATAAAGATGGCCAGAATGGAGCTCTCTTCTATCCTAAGATGAAAAAATACATCACTGTCCCAAGGACCATACCTACCAATCTAAAAGCTACCTCATCAGACCCATTCTAAAAGGATCCACAGCCGACGCCAACCTAATCTCCTCTTACAGTCCAATCTCTAGCATACCCCTTTTTAGCCAGAATAATCGAGAAGACCATACAACTCCAGCTACAGGATTATATCAATACACTAACCCCACTTGACTCACAACAGCATGGTTTCTGACCCAACCACAGTGTTGAAACACTCCTCACCTTACTTTTAAACACCTTCTCAAGGGTGTCGAACACACCAAACATGGGTTTCTTCTGATATTCCTTGATATCTCATCTGCATTCGACTCAATAAATCACAACAAACTCCTGGAGCACATAGCAGACCTCAGCATGAGCGGCACACCTCTGACATGGTTCCGTTGTTACCTTACTGATCGTACACAACAAATAAAGACAAGAGACAACATCAAAACCATTCAAGCTCCAACAGGGAATACCAAAGGGTCATCTCTCTCTCCCTTACTCTTCAATCTATTCATTCAACCAGTATGCAAAATTTTCAAAATATCCTCTACCACATCTATGCTGACGATCTGATGTTCTATACTCCCATGATATCCTGTTTTAACATTGTGGCAGAATGGCTAAAAAACAACAATCTCTTAATAAACTATAAAAAGTCTGAAACCATGTTCAACTCAAGAGATCCCTCTTTCACTCCTCCAGAAGCAGTCATATTTGGCAAGATAGCCCTTCCAGTTAAACAAAAAGGCAAATACCTTGGAATCACCTTGGATCAGCAACTGAACATGCAGGCCCACATAAAGAACATCACATCCACTGCTTACTATAAGATGAAGACCCTAATAACTTTCGCCCTTTCCTGGACCCAGCCACTTCTGGACAGTATGTCGAGCCATTATCACCTCACAATTAGACTACTGCAACTCCATCTTTCAAGGCCTCTCAAAACATGCCCTCCATACACTCCAGCTGGCCCAGAATACCGCAGCTAGACTTATAAAAGAGACAACATGATATGAAGATATCACCCCAGTGCTTAAGAATCTTCACTGGCTCCCGATACAAGCATGAATCAAATTTAAAGGCATTATACTCACTTACAAATTCACTCATGACCAAGCTCTAGATTGCCTTCATAATCTCATCCAGAAATCAACTAATACAAGATTAAGAAGACAATGCAACCAGAACTCACCTCTTCTATACTGCCTTTGACCTATCACCCCATCCTCCTCTCCATGTTCCCTGTCTGACCATTGGCGTTTCCCTTTCTAGCAGCAGCCTTAATTATCTATTGTTCACTGCTGATACTCATGTGTGGGTGGTATATTAAGTGATGAATAAAGATAAAGAACCTGCTCAGGATCCCAACACTCAAAGCAACAAGCACCCAAGCAACCTGCCAGAGATCCTTCTCAATATATGACCCCACACTCTGGAACTCGCTCCCATGTACACTGAGAGACACCAAAGACTGCAGCAATTTCTCCAACAAACTAAAAGCCTTTTATTTCAAGAATACTTTGGCTCTGACACCTAACGTAAAATGCCTTCCCTCCCCAATCTACCCACCCAATGCACCGCACAGCATTTTGATAACCCCATGTATATAGTCCCATGCAACCTTGTATCATAAAGCATTGTTTATAGCCCAATGCAATCCCCACTTCCCCCTGTACCTATATAGTATAACAGTTACCCCCATTACCCCTTCTACCCAAGTTATTTTTCCACATTCTATACTCACTGTTCTATGTACACTTAAGTTTACTATTCTATGTAAACCACCTTGATGATCTGAAAGGCGGTATAAAAGAAGCATTAAATATATTTCCTCGCTCTCCCTCCCCCATTCTGTGTGTGGGATAAAGCTTAGTAATTAAGGCCCTTAAACTATGCTTTATCATGGCGATGGGCTTGCAGCACTTCCTCTCTTTTTCTCTAAGCTTCCAATCTTTTTCCTAACCAACCCTAGCAGAAACTTGAGCCTGTGCTGGAAGCAAATTCCCATGGGGATTTATGGGGCCAGGGAGAAGGAGTGCTCAATTTCACCTTTCCATCCTGTTGTTGCTGGTTCAGAAGTTTGTAGGATGGTGCTTGTATTTCTTTTAAATGTTCTACCATAATAATTGACCCATCTGTTAAACACTGCAACATAACAATCACCATTGTTTGTGAAACCTTTGAGAATAAGCTAGTTTATTGGTCACAATTGGGACTGGGGACTTTCTGTGATTGGTTATGTATTGTGCAGACACTTTAGCATAGTTTGTGTGGCTTGGAGAGATCCAAGGGAAGCGGTGTGCTGTGACTTGTATGTAGCGATACTGGTATATAGCTTTGTAGCTGGAAAGACATCAGAGGATCCAGAACATAAGAACATAAGAACATAAGACATGCCATACTGGGTCAGACCGAGGTCCATCAAGCCCAGTATCCTGTTTCCAACAGTGGCCAATCTAGGTCATACGTACCTAGCAATATCCCCAAAAGACACAGGCTCTACAATGCTTGTACTGGGTCAAGCATTGATATCTTGGGTCCCTTTTTAATAGTGGTTTATGGATCTTTCCTCCAGGAACTTGTCCAAACCTTTTTTAAACCCAGCTATACTAACAGCCCTTACTACATCCTCCGGTAACAGATTCCAGAGTTTGATTACACGTTGAGTGAAAAAATATTTTCTCTTATTTGTCTTAAATAGTTTACCCTGTAGCTTCATTACATGTCCCTTAGTCTTTCTATACTCTGATAGTGTAAACAATTGATCCACGTTTATCCGTTCCACTCCATTCATTAATTTATAGACCTCTATCATATCTCCCCTCAGCCGTCTCTTCTCCAGGCTAAAGAGCCCTAACCTTCTTAGCCTCTCTTCATAGGAGTAGCCTTCCATCCCCTTCACCAATTTGGTGGCTCTTCTCTGTACTTTTTCTAATAACGCTATGTCCTTTTTAAGATACGGTGACCAGAATTGCACACAATATTCAAGGTGCGGTCGTACCATGGAGCGATACAGAGGCATTATAACATCCTTTGTTTTATTCTCCATCCCTTTCCTTATGATACCTAGCATTCTATTTGCTTTCTTGGCCGCCGCTGCACACTGGGCGGAGGGTTTTAACATGTTATCCACGATGACTCCTAAATCTTTTTCCTGGGTGGTGGTTTCTAATGTAGAGCCTTGCATCGTGTAACTATAGTGTGGGTTGTTCTTTCCTAGGTGCATAACTTTGCACTTGTCCACATTAAATTTCATCTGCCATTTGGATGCCCAGTCTTCCAATTTATCCAGATCCTCCTGCAGTTTTCCACAATCCTCTTGGGTTTTAACAACTTTAAACAGTTTTGTGTTATCTGCAAATTTGATAACCTCACAAGTTATTCCCTTTTCCAGGTCATTTATGAATATGTCAAAAAGCAGCGGACCCAGTACAGATCCCTGGGGTACTCCACTATTCACCTTTTTCCATTGGGAATATTGGCCATTTAGCCCTACCCTCTGCTTTCTATCTTTTAACCAGTTCCCGATCCACAATAGTACACTGCCTCCTATCCCATGACTTTTTAGCTTCGCCAAAAGTCTCTGATGGGGGACTTTGTCAAAAGCTTTCTGAAAGTCCAGATACACTATATCAGCGATGGCGAACCTATGGCACGCGTGCCAGCTGTGGCACGCGAAGGCCTTGCAGCTGGCACGCGGGAAGGTCCGCCATCGAAAAAAAAAACAACAACCCTGTCTGCTGCCGTTGTCGGGGCCGCCGCGGCAGAATCGAGCGTGCCGCGGGGCCCCCCTGTACCCACCGGCAGAGCCTGTCCTCCCCGTAGCAGCTCTCTCTTTGGAGCTGCAGTCAGACTCGCCGGCTTGCAGAGCGCGCGGGAAGATTTCCCTCGCTGCTCTGTTAAGCCTGCGGGGGCTGATGGGAAGTTCCCATCAGCCCCCGCGGGCTTAACAGAGTCGCGAAAGGGAAACTCATCCCTCGCGCTCTGCAAGCCGGCGAGTCTGACTGCAGCTCCAAAGAGAGAGCTGCTACGGGGAGGACAGGCTCTGCCGGTGGGTACAGGGGGGCCCCGCGGCACGCTCGAGTCTGCCGAGGCGGCCCCGCCAGCGGCAGCACACTGGTTTACTTTTTTTTTCATTTTTCGCTGGGCTGGGCTGGTCTGGGGGTGGGGGTTAGGAGTGGTGATGGGCTGGGCTGGGCTGGGCTGGGGGTCTTAGGAGTGGTGATGGGCTGGGCTGGGCTGGCTGGGGGGCTTAGGAGTGGTGATGGGCTGGGCTGGGCTGGGGGGGGGTTAGGAGTGGTGATTGGCTGGGCTGGGCTGGGGTGGGTTAGGAGTAGTGATGGGCTGGGCAGGGGGGAGGTAGGCTTAGTGATGGTCTGGGGGGTGTTAGGAGTATTGATGGGCTGTGGTGGGTGGGTAAGGAGTGGTGATGGGCACTGGGCTGGGGGGTTAGGAGTGGTGATGGACACTGGGCTGGCTGGGGGGGGTTAGGAGTGGTGATGGGCACTGGGCTGGCTGGGGGGGTTAGGAGTGGTGATGGGCGCTGGGCTGGGGGGGTAGGAGTGGTGATGGGCGCTGGGGGGGGGTTAGGAGTGGTGATAGGCGCTGGGGGGGCTTAAACTAAAAATTGAGTGATGGGGGATTAGGACTGGGAGTGGGCTGATGGGGAGGTTAGGACTGGAAATGGGCTGGTGGGATTAGGACTGGGAGTGGGCTATGGGGGGCTAGGACTGGTAATGGGTTGGGGGGGTTGCTAGGACTGGAAATGGGCTGAGTGGAAGGGGGCTTGAACTGCAAATAGCTGTTGGGGATGGGGCTTGGAATGGAAATGGGCTGAGGGGAAGTGGGGGGCTTGAACTGCAAATAGCTGATGGGGACGGGGCTTGGAATGGAAATGGGCTGAGGGGAAGTGGGGGGCTTGAAGAAGGGAATGGATGCTGGGTGAGACTGGAACTAGAAGGGAGCTGATGTTGGGGGAGGATTAGAATGGGATGGGGCTGGGAGAGTAAAATGGAGAGGGGAAAAATATTTTGTGTAGGAGGGATGAAAAATCTACAATTGGCCAGGTATTGGGAGAGTAATTGGGGATTGAGGATGGAGGGGTAAAATTTGTGTGGATGAAATAGGAATGAGGAAAGAGCAAAAGGAGAAAGATTAGTATGTTAAAGCAGATGTAGAGAGAGAGAGAATGGAAAAAAAACTAGAAGAGAGAAGAAAGGACAAATGGACAGCAGACGATGGAGAGTTAGCAGAAAACATGAAGAAACCAGAAGAAAATGGCTGGACCAATTGCAACTGAAAAAAAATGCACAAAAGGTAGAACGATATCTCTTTATTTTGAATTTATTAACTGGAATATGTCAGCTCTGGGAAATGTGCATCATTAACATCTGCGCTTTGTTTGGTACAAGAGGAAATTCCTATTTGACGTTGCCACTTGTTCTCTTTCCCCAGTATTCACTGAAATGTATTGGTTTAATATTTGCAGTGTTGCCTTTTGATAGGTAGGGTATGGTGCTTTGTGAGTCCTGGTAATGCTGTCAGGATACAGCGGGTTTGCTATGGGTTCTAAATGGGCAGCGTTTGTAGTAGTTCCTAATGTGCCTGGCGGTTGGCACTGGATTATAGTAATGTAGAAATCTTTTAGTCTTTCTTTATCCATACACTCATTAAGAGACATGTTTACTAAAAGTTAGTGTATGGTAACATTATGCAAATATTTATGCAAATAAGACCACTTATGCAAATGACGTGCTGGCACTTTGAGGAAATTCTTTGGTTTTGTGCGGCAGTTTGGGCACTCGGGCTCAAAAAGGTTAGCCATCACTGCACTATATCAACCGACTCACCTTTGTCTACCTGTTTATGCACACCTTCAAAAAAACATATCAGATTAGTAAGACAAGATCTTCCTTGTCTAAAGCCATGTTGGCTGTCTCCCATTAGGCCATGACTATCTACATGCTTTGTAATTTTGTTCTTTATGATGGTTTCTACCATTTTCCCTGGTACTGACGTCAGGCTCGCCGGTCTGTAATTTCCTGGGTCACCCCTGGAACCCTTTTTAAAAATTGGTGTTACGTTGGCGACCCTCCAATCTTCAGGTATTACAGATGATTTTAATGAAAGTTCACAGATTACCAATAGCAGGTCTGCAATCTCATATTTCAGTTCTTTCAACACTCTGGGATGTATACCATCCGGTCCAGGTGATTTGCTACTATTCAGTTTATCAAATAGTTGTAATATATCTTCCCAGTGTAGCGATATTTCTCTCAATTCCTCTGCAGTATCACCTTTAAATACCACTTCAGTCTTGGGTAACATCCCTACATCTTCCTCAGTAAAGACTGAAGCAAAGAATTCATTCAGTCTCTCTGCTATAGCCTTGTTTCCTCTTACTGCCCCTTTTACCCGTCAATCATCTAATGGTCCAATTGACTCTCTCACAGGCCTTTTGCTACGAATGTACTTGAAAAAGTCTTTATTTCGTGTTTTTGCTTCCGTAGCAAGTTTCTTCTCAAATTCCCGCTTTGCCTGCCTTATCAATGCTTTGCATTTAACTTGCCAGTGCTTGTGCTGTTTCCAGTTTTCATCATTTGGCTCTTTTTTCCATTTCCTGAAGGTTGCTTTTTTGGCAGCAACAGCCTCTCTGACCTCACCGTTAAACCATGCTGGCAGTTTTTTGGTCTTTCTTCCACTTTTCCTAATGCGTGGAATACAGCTGGTCTGGGCTTCGAGGATAGTATTTTTAAATAACACCCAAGCTTGCTGTAAGTCTTTAACCTTTGGAACCGCTCCTTTTAGTTTTTTCCTAACTATATTCCTCATTCTATCATAGTCTCCCTTTTGAAAGTTAAAAGGTAGTACTGTGGATGCGTTTACTATCTGTCCTTCACTAATTAAATCAAACATGATCATACTATGATCACTATTGCCAAGTGGTCCCAACACCCTTATTTCTTGCACCAGATCTGGCGTTCCACTAAGGACTAGGTCCAGTATGGCTTTCCCTCTGGTCGGTTCATGAACCAGCTGCTCCAAGAAGCAGTCATTTATTCCATCTAGAAACTTTATCTCTTTAGCTTGTCCTGCTGTGACACTGACCCAGTCGATACCGGGGTAATTGAAATCACCCATTATTACTACTCTATTGTGACTTTTGTTAGCTTCCTTGATTTCTTTGAGCATTTCATCATCCATTTGTTCATTCTGGCCAGGCGGTCGATAGTATACTCCAACTGCCATCACCTTACAGAAAGAATCACTGGATCAGATCTGCTTGGCATTTGACGTAACAGTTCCGGTTGGAACCGTTGTTGGCATTTGACAGAAATTTATCTGTCTTGAAGACTTGGCCTTCATTTTCAAGCATGTAATTTTAGGTCTTACTGAATTTAACAGATTTGGAGGGGGGCTAGTCACGACTGGCAATGTTATAGGATAGGGTTAAATAACTGGTCCTTGACTGGTGCATGCCTGTTCGGTTTTCAGGATATTAGCAATTGGACCAATATTTGAACACCATGGTCAGGGGTTTTTTGTTTTTTTTTTTTTCGTTTTTTTTAAACTCCTTCTGTGGCATTTAAAGATAATCCAGATATTTTAGCTCCCCAGTCCAGATTGCAAAAAATGCTCAACATATGGATAAAACAGCAAGCGCTGCTGCTATCTGGATCCTTTAAGTCGACCTTTTCACTGCCCTAAAGTGATCCAGATAGTTTTTCTGATCGCAGGCTAAGTATCGCCGCTATCCAGATAGTTTGAAGGAACGCCCATGCTCCATCCTTGCTCCGCCTAGATAGTGCTGGAGGGGTCTCTGATAATTTTTAGTGGCACTATCTGGATAGGGCCACTGAAAGTCAGATAGGACTGGTCAACAGAGGCAAGCATTTCAATCTATAGGAGTTACTTCTGCATGAAGAAAGTCGCAAACTTCTCAGAATCCAGTAAATATTTCTTTTTTTCTATTGATCTGAACGTTCTTGGGCTGGTATTGTCAAAGATCGTCATACAATTTTTCATATTAATGAGGAAATAGTACTGTGTTTACCTTCTATCCTAAACCTCATAAGCACCGATGTGAGAAGACATTTCATACTAAGTATTACAAATGGGGTCATGTTTACTACCTTACAATAACAGAATCTGTTGCAAAGTTTTTCATCTTCTTTGACCCCAGTAGCAGGGCTGGTACCACCCAGTAAGCTGGGTAAGCACTTCGGGGGGGGGGGGGGAGGGGAGTGTCGATGCTCGCCACCCTTCCTCCTCACTGATTTGCTCCTCGTGAAAGCTGTGGGAAAACTTTTCTGCTCCTGCAGCTCTGTTCTCTTATAAACTGTTGTACCACATTGTTTCCAGGAAATGCTTATTACTGCCTTTAGAAACAGCATGGTGCAGCGGTTAAGACAGCAGAGCTGCAGGAGCAGAGAAGTGTTCCCGCGGCTCTCTCAAGCAGCGAATCGGTGAAGAGGGTGCCGACAGCAGCAGATACAGGAGGGAAGGAAGGGGTTGGACGGGAACTGACACAGGTGTAGGGGCTGGAAGTGAGCTGAAAGACAGGGGAAGAAGGGGGCTGGAATGGAGCTGACATGGGGGGGGGGCTGAAAAGAGGGGAAGGAGGGATCTGGAAGGGAGCTGACACGGGGGAAGGTGGGGGCTGGAAGGTAGCTGACAGGGGATGGAAGGAAACTGACACCTGGGGATGGGACTGGAAGGTGTTCGGTTAATGGGGGAGGGGGAAGACTGGAAGGGAGCTGACACTTGGAGATGGCACTGGAAGGGAGATAGACAGAGGGGAGGGTGACTGGAAAGGAGCTGACATGCGGGGGGAGGGGGCACTGGGACTGGAAGTGAGCTGATACCTGGGATGGTAATTTGGACAAAAGGGGCTAGACAGTGGGGAAGGAAGGGGACTGGAAGGGAATGGACACCAGTGGCAGTTCTGGGAATGCAAGGGGTTGACATTGGAAGGTATTTGGAGGGGAGAACTGGAAAGGGTGCTGACTTTGGGCAGGGTTACTGGGACTGGAAATAGGCTAATACTAAGGAAGGTACTGGGACTGGAAGGGAGCTGATGCTGAGGCCGCACAGGAAATGGGTTTATGCTGGGGGGAACCTCAAAGGAAATGGAACTGGAAGGAAACTGATACTGGTATATGCTGAGTCAGGTGGGGAAAAGAAGCAGAAACGGGGGGAGTGAAAAGGGAAAGGGGGCAGATATGGTGTCTGTTGGGGGGGGGGGAACACTGCTGCTGAGTGTTGATTGACTCAATGGAGCAGAGGCAGGGAGGCTGTGCTGCCGCAGGCCCGAACAGTTTGCTTCTGCATCAGCCTAATGGATGGAGGGGAAAGAGAGAGACACACTAGACGGGGGGGGGGTGTGTGAGAGATGATAGACATAGAGGGAGAGAGAGAGTGAGCCAAATACTGGGGAATAATGGACCAGGGAAGAAGAGCTGAAGAATGGGAAGACTAGGGAGAAGGCTGAAAAGCGGTAGGTAGATGGCTAAAAAAAAGAACTGGATAGTAAGGAGTACTGAAATCTGGGTGGACAGAGAGAGAGAAGTAAATAGAAGAAAGCTGAAAGAAAATAAATCAATATCCAAGATGGAAGAAAGTAAAGAAAACCCAAGGAGAGACAAGAAATGGCAGATGGACTATATACAGACCATTGAAAGAGAGCTAAGACAGAGGAAAACAGAAGCCTTGGATCGGGACCAGCATGATCAGAGAATAAATAGTCAGACAACAAAGGTAGAGAAATAATTTTCTTTTCAATTTGGTGATTGGACTTTGCGCTATCTTTATATTTTACACAGTATGAGGAACTGCATCTCTTATTTAATCTGATGTTGCACCACATACGGAGTCTGGCTTCTTGGGTTTAATTTTTGTCTACATGTTTTTATTTTTATTTTAGGTTGTAGTCACTTAATTCTACATTTCGTGAGGGTCTGTGCTCTGTGACAGAGGTCAGGTATTCTGTTAACATGGAGTTTGTACGTAGGGATCTATACTGTAGTAATTTGACTTGTTCAGCTTTTCAAATAGGCGTATGGATGTTCTAGGGCCTGTTGCAGTATTTATAGTGCTGCCTTTTTTCTGGGTAAGCCCCTTGTATGAGTTTTGGAAGTTTATGCTGGTATGGTATGGTAGATTTGGCCTTTTAGATCTTGGGTGACTTTTGTAGGGTTATTTTATTTCACGATATGCCTGGTACTGGAGAATGTTTATGATGTTAGTGAGGTGACCAAAATCAATTTTTGGATTATCACAGCCTGTTTGTATGATGCTTAGTATTTACTGACAAGTACTTATCTTTATTCTGGCTATGCATTTGCTCTTTCACTGCAATTTTGTTACAACATTGGATTTGAAGGAGAAATACTAGCATTATGTGAAGCGTTCACAAACGAGTTTTGGGAAAAAGGAGAGTGGGTGTAGCCAACATTAATAATAATGGAGGGGGCACTGATTTATAGTTTGCAGGGGGGTGCCAGAAACCCTAGCCCTGTCCCTGCCCAGCAGACTTGGTATTTATAGTAGGAAGTGTACACTAGCTAATTGGCTAGAGTCCTGTATTCAATTCTGTTATTGTCAGACTGGGATCAACCAGTTTGGCCAAGCCTCATATGGGCCGATACAGAAAGCCGGTGCTAGACCTGCGCTGAAGTGATTTTTTTTTTCGTTCCCAACAATGCACACATTTTAGCGTTCAATGCAGGAAGGATAGGGTATGCAAGTGACCGCTACAGTAACTGTGCACATGCAAATGAGCCACTGCAGCATTAAACTGGGAGAGCAAGTCAAACACATGTGCACAAGAAGCCTCTGCTAGTTTGGCTTGCTGTCCGGGCACTGCATGACTAATTTGCATATCAGCCCCGACAGTATTTTGATGGCATCAGGGAAAGCCCTGGATGCCATCAAAATACTGTCAGGGGCTGGTGCCCGACAAAAGAGCATCTCTGGTGGCCCAGCGGCCCTGTTCCTCCTCCAACAGTATTTTGATAGCATCAGGAAAAGCCCCCGATGCCATCAAAACACTGTTAGGGACTGGTGCCCACAGAGAAAGTAAGTATCTGGTGGTTTAGCAGCCCCTGTACTCTCCACCCCCCAAGTAAAATAAAATAAAATCATCTGGTGGTCTAGTGGCCCCTGTACCCCACCCCCACCCTCAAGTAAAATAAAATGAAAACCACCTGGTGGTCTAGTGGCCCCTGTACCCCCACCCTCAAGTAAATAAAATAAAATCACCTGGTTTTCTAGCAGCCCCTAAATCCAACCCCCCCCCCGGTACCTTAAAGTAGGCGGGAGCACAGCCTATGCGTTCCCGCTCTGGTCCGTCATCTTGTAAAATGGCAATGCCTGGCCCCATGTGGTGCATCCTGGGATGCACCAGATGAGGTCAGACTGCCATATTAGGAAGACTATGCTTCTGAGAATGCACCGTGCTGGGCCAGGCGCCACCATTTTACAAAATGGCGGACCAGAGCAGGAGCACATAGGCAGTGCTCCCGCTTACTTTAAGGTACTGGGGGGGGAGTGGGATTTAGGGGCCACTAGACCACCAGATGATTTTTATTTTATTTTATCTTTCTTGGGAGAGGGGAGTACAGGGGCCAGTAGACCACCAGGTACTTACTTTCTGTTGGGGCTCCGGACCCCCACAGTGTTTTGATGGCATCTGGGGCTTTTCCCGATGCTGCGATCGTCCCCAGTGGGGGGGGGGGACGGGGTTGCTGGGCCACCAGGGATTCTTTTTTGTCAGGCATGGCCCCTGACAGTGTTTTGATGGCATCAGGGACTTTTCCTAGGGGTTTAAGTCACCTCAGACCCTGTAGTAAAAACTTTAGTGCTATGGCTGGTTGTGAAATCCTCTATGCCTGTCTCTGCATCCGGCATAGCCATGATTTGCATACCAGCTGATTCAAATACATTAAAATAGATTTAAATATGCGTGGTATTAATTGGTGCTGGTTTTTCCTTTGGTGTTTGTCTGTTTTCTGCATTTAAAAGGTTTGTAAAGTGTGCTTAAACGTGGTGCTATGGTTTCTTAAAGGCTGTGCTAGCTTTCTGCATCAGCCTGATAGTTCTTATTCTCTAGATAAACAGATTTTATCTGCAAAGCAGATACTTGCTTTTTGTTTCATAGTTTTACTTCATGCTACTCCCTAGACCAGTCTTCAGAGACGGTGTGGTGTGTTTGGTCAATTAGTACTGCGTTTAGGGTCTGTTGAACTTTTGCATCATCATTTATTTATTTAACAGATTTTATATACCGCTTTATCATTTCAGTCAAAGCGGTTTACATTAAACAGGGACATTGATAACTTGGATTTTTCTGAGGCAGTGGAGAGTTAAGTGACTTGTCCAAGGTCACAAGGAGTGCTAGTGGGAATCGAACCCTGCTTGCTGGGTTCCCAAGCCAGTGCTCTCACCATTAGGCTGCTCCTCCACTCCTGTGATTCATAATCATATGAATGACGTGCTCCTCGGTAATAAGGGGCATGCTTATTAAAGGTTAACGTGTGTTGACAAAGATTAGCACATGTTAAGTGCCACCTCAGCCCTTTTATACTATGGCGCAGTGATGCTCTGTGCACGTTAACATTTCTTATATGCATTAGCCTTTAGTAAACACGCCTCAGAGACATTACCATAAGAAAGCACAATCCTGAGCTTGGGAGTCACCCAGTTGTTGTATCTGATTCAGTCCTGCTTACCAGTGGACCAAACAAAGTTGCTGAGCTATAACAGTTGTTTTTTGTAGATAGCACGAGTAATCGGGCGCACAGTCCACTGGCCTCCCCAGGCTCTGCACTAATGGAAGTGAATGAGAGGACCAGCGCATGCTTAGAACGTTTTACTAGTTCTTAACTCTGGGAGAACTGTATTAGCCGCCACTGGATGACCTCGTCACCTGTGTGTGCCTTATTAATCTTGCTGTGACTGGAGAATTCCTGTTAGAGGTACGCAGCTCTGCTGTCAATTCATTCCTTCATCTTACCAGAATAGAATTATGGCCCAGTCTTAAAAGTTCAGGTAGTCTAAAGTAATTTGCATGTGGGAGAACGTGGAATCTGAGAAATCATTTGGCCCAAATCAGGATTTTCATGTGCACTACACTCCTTATGCAGCCAGCAATCCTTCTCTATTATGCAATATTCTAGGACAGTGAAGAACTGCATGATTGATTGGATCTTCAGGCTATCTACAATTTGCATGTATTGTTTATATTGTATACAAATAAATCGTCATTGGGAATGTTCTGAAGACCAGACTGGGTAGGTGGTCCTCAAGAATCAAACTAAGAACCACTAGTAGCGTAGAGTGATAGTCTGAATTATTGATTTTACTGGATTCAGGAATATTATATGGGCTAAAATATAAAAACTGCCTAGAGAAACTTGCCTGCTGAACTGAACTCTGAGAAGCAAGTACTGTGATACTCCCCCATCTAATCCAGTTGACTTTTGACTTTTTGCTGATTAAATGGAATATACAGCTTTTTGCTTCTGATTACAATAAATACACAAAAGACAGATTTGGTGGAATACACAGCTGAATAACTGAAGCTTCACCCGTCCAAAGTCCAGTTTCATACTCCCCATTACTGCTAACCATCATAATCTTCTCTTACGGACGTGCCACAATCAAGGGCCTGTTGAGGGATGAGGTGGTCATACTGTATCCCTGCATTTCTGTAAGATAGAATAGGACAGAGCGAGCAGGAGAAAGGAAGAAGAAAAGGCAACAGAAGAAGGGAGGGAGATCAGCAACTCCAGAACAGCAGAAAGAAGAACTCTCCGTTCTGTTAGGAAGCGGAGACTTCTCCAGAAGAAGAGCAAGACGGACAGAGCTCTTCCAAGCAACCATTTCTGCAGAACCGTCTACAGACACTACAGAAGGAAATAGAGCAATAGACCAGACGTTTCACCCTGATCCAGTTTCATCAACAGTCCTCTAGTGGCGTATTCTCCTTGCATAAGATCCCAAAAGAAAATAGGTATATAGCTGAGTACTCTTATTGCATAAGCCACAAATTCTCTCTAAATAAACCTGCTCTGCAACTTAGTCTAGTCTTTTATTCTTGAGTATGTTGCAATGCATGTAAATGGATTTGAGCATACTTCCCAATACATATCAATTTCGTGTCAAGAAATATTTAATCCTATGTAGAGTACTGTCTTTAAACAAATTAGAAAGCTCTTCTCTGTTTGAGTCTTATTTCAGGCTGAAGTGACCTTTTATCTTTTTTAGAAATAACTGCTGGAATCTGCTATTTCATTTTTTTTGTGTTCAGCTGCGCATGTGAGGGGAAGTGATGCAGTACTTATTATCCAAGTAACAGATTGTATTGCAAATATTCATTTTTTATTTATGGTTTCCTGTGTTGCCTTTGTAACAGGTAACAAGCAGAATGAAGATTTACATTTAGAAGGAGGTGCAGCTATGCAATTTAACTTTTTTGCATTTTTATAACTAGAAGGAAATATGGAGGGATAGTGTAAGATGGCACTTCTCTAATAATAGCAGTGAAATCAGTATAAGGGCTGGCTGAACCATTAGGCAAGCCTAGGCTGCTGCTTGGGGCAGCAGCTTCTGGGGGTGGGAGAGCAGCAAAGAGCAGCAGCAGTCAAAGCATAACAATAGATCCCGACAGCCCCAAAAACTCAAAAGAGCCATCAGCACATTCCTTTGCTGCAGGCAGTTATGCATTTTTACAAGATTGTTAAATGGGTGGTTTTAAGATGATCATGATTGAGTTTAATTATCAAAATATAAGAGGGGGAGGGGTTGTAAGGCTGAAGGTTTCCTAGGGAACCCAGTAACTTGCACCAGCCATGGTAACGGCCCAGATTGATATACATAGAATTTGTTTTTGTCTTGGCCCTTTTCTTGTGATCATGCAGTTTTCATCCCTGTTTACTAAAGACTGCTCTGTGATTTTCCAAATTTGGCGTATTGGTGGTATGCTGTTAGTCACCTTCCGGGAGCCAGGCCTCTCGTAGGATGTGAGCTCTGATTTCTTCCTACGTTTGTCCGACTGTCTATCTCTGCCCTGTGAGGCAGCATCACCCGATTAGTTTCCCTCTAGATCCCCTGGACTGATTGGGCCTTGAAGGAAGGCTCCCACTGATTGGTTATCTACACATATATTTGTACCCTGAAATACCCAGTCGTCTTTGTCCTCAGGACTCTTGTGGGAGCTCTGAGAACTGTGTTCTATGCCGATTCTTGGTGTCTGACTTCTGCTGTTCCTGAACTAGGTCTCTGCCTGTGATTCTCAATTTGGTTCTATGCCCGGTACAGCTCCTACCTTCTCTTCTGCTTGCTATCTGTTGTCCATTCTACCATACTTGGAACATTAGTGTTTCAAGTCCTGACCGCTTCTACGTACTGGATGGGTCATCCTGAAAGGAAAGGGAGTTGTTTTAGGTAGAGGTGCACATTCCCAGTCCTTGGTGTTCCTCTGGAATGAATCTGTCATGATGCATCTATCTTAACAATGGTGACACCTGAGCTGTCCTGCAGAATCATCTGAGTCTTACCAAGTCAGAATTTTTTTTTTTTTTATTTTGTTCCTCCTTGCAATTTAAATTGGAATCCTGGGACAAAAAGAAAGGTAATAATGCTGTAAGAGTTTTAAAGTAGCCTCTTTGAAAATCGACTAGGGTTGAGCACCTAAATTTGGGAACCTGTTTTTCAGTAGGTTCCTAAATTAAGACAACTAAAAAGTGGGTAGGTAGAGACATAATGTTGATGACTAAGGAATGCATTTTAAAGTCAAACATTTATTCAAACGGACATATGCATATAAGTAGAACATTTAGAAAAGGTGCTACTTCTACATGCAGCACTTGATATTAAAAAAGAAAATCAGAGTTCCTAGGTTAGGCTTCTAAATTTATGCTCAGTTTCCAGCCAAAATTAGAAGCCTAAATATTTTAGGAGCTTAAAAATTATACTTATAAATTTAGGGCTGCCATTCATTTGGCCAGATTTATGAACTAAAATTATGAGCCTAGTGCTGAAAATTGATGCTTAGCTCTTAATTTGTTTCCTGTCCTTGTTGCAAAAAAAAAAAAGAGGCTTTGATCATTGGCATTTGATCTACATACATATAGTTTTTGGCCCCATATAGATTTCTAATCCTGTTCCCATATCTTTTCTAGCTCAACTAGGTATTTCCATTAACCTTACACAAGGTAGAGCCCATCTTAGGGCGGTGGGATACGTATTTAACCATATCACTTAATACCCAATCATCTAAATCAGCAAGCTGCAAACCACTGTTCTGCAGAGAATGGCAAATCTGAAACCATCTAAAAAAAACTGAGAGGCAGAGAGCCTAAATCCCTCCTGAAGACCTTCATAGCATAGAATATGTCTATATTTAGAGAACATGACAGGTACTTGTTACCTGGATTGGCCACTATTAGAAACAGGATACTGGGCTTGATGGACCTTTTGGTCTGACCCAATATGGCATATCTTATGTTCCTAAAGGACCTGATCCCAGAATCTCCCTGAAGTTGATCCATGAGCCATATTCCTTTCTTCTGCCACGCTTTCCAATTCACTAACTTGTTACCCACTCTGAGCTGCGTATTGCATCATAATTGAAGATTTCCTGGATTCCCGTTTTGAGATTTCCATACACTCCAACATGCAACTAAGCTTGGAGAGTAACAGTGACTGGCAACAATTGAACATAGTATGGTAGAGGCTGTAACAGATTAGCTTCCAGTTACAATGATCTTGGTCGATCCATCTCACTAATCTGATAGAGCCAAAATCCTCTGTGCTGAAGGAGAAACGCAGCATGATAATGAGGAAAATCTGGAACGTTAAGCCCCCCTTGATCCTTTGGGAACTTTAATCTATGCAGCACAATTCAAGGTGGTTTATCCTTCCAGAAAAACCTGGCTAGCAAGGATTCCATTTGCTTGAAAATACCTGGGGAAAACAGAACTGGAAGTGTCTGTAGGACATAAGATATTTTTGGTGTGATCACCATCTTAATAGTAGACATCCTTCCCCACCATGTGAGATACAGAGGTGACCAGGAGGAAATTAAATTCTTGACTAACTGTAACAAAGTATTTGCATTCTTCACTGATTAGGTCTTCCAAATTTCGGAGTCATTCAGACTCCCAGATATTTAAAGCCATCCACTGATAAGCAGGTTAACCCTGGAATTACCGAGATTTTTTGCACATAAATGACCCCATGACGAATTTTAATTGTTAACCATGAAAATTTTAAACTAAACAGACAAAATATTATTCCGAATTAATTATTTATTATATGAAGGTTAAATGTTTTGAAATGTAATGCTTTATCATAAAATTACATGAAGAAGAGTTGCCATGAAAGCAGTTTTTGCATGCACTTGATGAACACATTAAAGTACTACAGTCATTTGCATGAGACACAGACAATTTCTGAATGTTCTTTGCAAATATTGTGTTTGCAGGAGGTACAATCTATGTCTTTTCTTGTCTTTTTCTCTGGAACAGCAGTGATACCTTGCCCTTTTCTTTGGGATCCCGACATTGCAAACAGCATCAGTGGCTTCTTCAATGCTGGAAGAAGTCTTGCTGCAATTACTCTGAAGCAGCTGCTTTCCTAATTCCAAGAGGAATAGACGACGTCTGTGCTTTGACTTGGACTGCCATTCTGGATTTAGTGACATCCAAACAATGAAGGCGTTCAAAGCACTGATGTCCAACATGTTATAGAAGATTGTCACTGGCCATCGTCTTGTCATTCGTTTTGTGGTATACGTGCGCAAATTTGATCTGCCGTATCTACTTCACCTTTACTAGAATTATAGTCCAAGATCATGCATGGTTTTTTGTCTAGACATGTGTTATCTACTTCTTCTTGATCATGCAAACTGCTCAGAAGAACAACCACTTTTCCTTTCTTCGGGCAATAGGAAACCAGAGTGGCGTCATCGCGAAAGGCAAACAGTGAAGTGAATACCTCTCGGCCCTTTGCTGTTACAAATTCTGGAGGTAATTCTTTTCTGTTCTTTCGAATTGTCCCCAAAAGTGTCATTTGTTTTTCTAGCAATTTCCGTGACAGGGATAAACTGCAGAAGAAATTGTCAACAGTAACATTTCTGCCAGATCGCGTCAAGCCTTCAGTGAGTTGCAGCACAACCCTTTCACCCGGTTCTGTTCCCTGTTTTGTCTGAGTTCCCTTCCTGTATATACTTGAAGACGCAGAACATATGACGTTGCACTGTCACACAACATCCATAGCTTTATGCCATATTTCCCAGGTTTGCTGGGAATATATTGTCTGAACGGAACACGGCCACGAATTGTAAGCAGTTGCTCATCCACGGTAACATTTTCACCAGGAACAAAGGCGTCTCTTAGAGTTGCTTCCCAGGTATCAAAAACGTGTCTGATTGGAGCAAGTTTAACCATGCCTCGTTGTTCACGTCTGTTGGTTGCATCATCAAATCTGAGAGCACAAGAAATTTGCTGAAAACGGTTACAGGCCATATTTTTGCCGAAAACAGAACGACCATCTTCAAGGTTCCACAACTGAACTATGGATTCATTTCGTGACTTGTACACGCCTGAGAGGATCAGAAGTCCAAGGAAATGTTGAAATTCTCTGTCTGTCAAATCTTTCCAGGTGTCATCATAAATGTGTCTTCCTTGTTTGCTCGTCCACATCATGATTTCATTCAATAAGTTCTTCCTCATGAACCAGTTGAATGCTGCGAGAGGGCCATCAACATTTCGTACAGCATACCTTGTAGGACCTTGTTGTAGGGGCATGACATTAGCTCTGGCGTATCTTCCAGCAGCTTGCTTTATAGGTTTCCTGTTCCATGATGTGGCATCCTTAGATACATAGGCTTCAATGGCAACATTTGTGCTTATAGTTGATGACCTCTTAGCTCCTCTACGACCACAACTAAGATTCCTCACAGATGATACTGACACTGAGGACTCCTGCCTTCTTCCCCGTCCAGCACAGCCTCGACCTTTGCCTCGACCTGTAACTTGACTCTTTGCTGCAGGCGATGTTACCGGCTCAACATCAGTCTCACATTCACTTGGCGACCAACTGCTGTCGCCATCTGAATCATGACTGTCGTCAGATTTATCGCCCGAACTTGGCTGATATGCTTCTTCTCTTGCTGAATATGCTGCATCATCAGACGACTCAGAGCCGTCACTGTCAGCATCTGGTTGCAATATTTCTCTTATTTGGGCAGCTGAATACTTTTGTTTTGACATCATAAACAATAACCTAAAATAAATAAAGATAAAGTTGAATAAAACACAAAGCAGTTTTACTATAGGTGTACAATAATCGTGATGAACGAGCTGAAAGCCTTTAGATTTCATCAGAAATAATGAGAGAACGTATGATATCAATTACAGAAAATGTGTAATTTTCATAAAATAAGAGTACAAAAAATAAATGATACATCATTAATGATAAATACCTTTGTCAGATCAAAAAATTCACAAAACTGAAAATTGTATCACGATCCAAACTGGACATAAGCAACTGGGGTCAAAAATGACCCCACTGGTACTCTGTGCTGCAATTCATCACTAGCGTCACCTAGCGGATGAAAATTATTCCTCTCATGGCGCAATATAAAGAGAATATTGACATGTGAAAAGTTATAAAAAGATTGTATTCTTGAACAACTAGTTTCCGAGATACGCGTTGTGAAACTTGCAGTGGGGTCACTTTTGACCCCATCGGTACTCCCAAGGTTAACTTGGAATTTTTTTTTTACCTTCACTCTGGACACCATCATTCCCCCTTTGCCCCAGTCTACCTGCCTTGAAGCAAAAGCAGCTTTGGTATCATCATGGTCTCTGTCTTCTGCGATTACAACTATGAAAAGCAATGGTGAAAATTACACACTCCTGAATTTTTAGCCATCTGTAAAGAACATCAAACTACTGCCACCCCATGCTCACCACTAAATTTATCGCCACCTCTTCTAACTATTCCATGCAACTCTATTCTGTTGCCTTTCACTTATTGCACACATCCTACTCCTATTTCGTAGGATGCCCCCTCATCTGAGTAATTGGCATCACATTTCAGCAAAAAAGTAACTAATTTTCAACATGATCTTATATCTTCTTCCTTCCCATGTTCATTCCACTCCAGCTTTTCTCCCCCCCCCCCCCTTGGAACCTCCCTCTAAGGTCCCAACCCGTATCTGGGGATTCCTTTAGCTCTATCTCAACTTTCTTGCTAAAATCATTACATCCTTCCAGAAAGAAGGCCCTTATTCTTCCTACACTCAAAAAACTTTCCCTCAACAAAGCTTACAGCCAACTATAGTTCTGTTTCTAATCTTTTCTTAAAAATTCTAGAAAAGCTAGTCTTTTCACAATTCTGTGATCATCTTGACAAAGCCTATACACTTCACTTCCACCAATCTGGTTTCTGCCTGGGCCACGGCCCAGAGACCATTCTCACTTCACTCCTTAGTGAAAGCCACAGTGTATTTGGTAAGGTAATGCCCTCTGCTATCTTTCTCTTGACCTTTCCTCTGCATTTGATCTAGCCGACCATTACATTTTCTGTTCTTGTCTTCTGTGGGACTCCTGTGCCGGGCACCGCCATCTATCAGACTTATTCCACCTCCGAGGTAGAATAAGTCTGATGGTCCAGGTCCAGTGTTCCACCCCCCCCCCCCCACCGCCAGGCATACAGGGTCGGGACCTGAATCAGCTCTGTACATCCAGGTTGTCCAGCCTGCCCCTGCTCCGCCCACTGTCTGCCCTGTCACCACCCCTTCCTGCCCCTTTCTGGAGCTCCCCGAAAGCTCCCATGGGTGCAGAAGACAAGCAATAGTGTCTCATCGAGTATAAACTCCACCTGGATCCATTGCCCCTCAATATGTGGGTATTGTGAGTGAAGGCAATAACTAAGAGCCTGACTTATCAAAATAGTCACTCTTCCTTTATTGTCTAAGACAGGCAAAAACTCCAAGGGGCTTGTACTTCTTGTTAGGAAGCTTAATCACTCTTTAGAGCGCAAACGTGTTTCTTGGAGGAATGCTACCTCAGCAGCTTTCTGATGTAGGTAAGGTAGGCTAGAACGTTTCTTCTTTCTGATGGGATTATTCGACCGTTAATGTTAAAAGAAACCAGATTTACTCATACTATAATTGACCAAGATGAAATGTCAATAAACTATCTTTTAAAACCAGAAAAATAAATTCCAGTTGGAAAATTCCAGAGACTTACTAAATTTGCAAGTATCTTATTCCAGCTATAATTAATTATTTTGTGCAGCCACATATAAACTATATAACAGCAAAAAACCAGTGTTTTGGAGAGTAGGAACCATTTCCCTCCTGCAGACCCTGGAACACACTCATCACATATCACACTATACTACTCATCTAAACCCTGAATTCCACATCCAAAATTAAGCAAACATCATTGTTGTACTATAAGCACCTATCTACTACCTTTCATATACCCCTAATCATTTGTCCACCTTCATCATTTGGCCTGTTTTAGCTTGCATCTCATCAAAAGAATCAAAAGCTCCCACTCTACCCACCCCCAAATCCAGCACTAATCAATAAACCTCAAATACTGAAAAAAAAATCCTTATTCACCTGTCCCTCAGTCTGCCAGGCCCCAGCCATCATTATGTTAAATATTCATTCCACATACTTGTCAGACACTTCTGCCTTTGCTCTTAAGAATTTTTTTTATAAATAATGTTTTATTGAGTAAAGACAGCTATTTAATATTGCAATTAAACAAGAAATTGTTCTACTATTCAACAGTCGCAAAGCAAATGTTCAACTTTTTCTTTAGTTTTTTTTCCCTCTCTCCTCCTCCCCCGGAGTCCCCCAAATCCATATACTGCAGGATACATAGGCCAACATGCTTGTGAGATAGGTCCAATATTAAGGGCATTCTGGGTACTCTTACACATGCCCTGTGCCTATATCCTTTTTGGTGACATGAATCCAACTTACACACCCGTCAGCCCCCCCCCTCCCTTCCAATTGGAGCCCTACCCTTCCCTTCCCTTCTCCCCCTATCTCAATAATCAGGCACATTCACCCCACACACATCCTTGAGAATCTACACTTCTAATCACCATCTAAGCCAAGCCCCCTCCCTCACTACCATCAAGACGTGGGGGAGTCCTTGCAGATCTAAGGGGCGCAAAGCTCATTGTGAGCATGGGTGTCAAGGTATCAATATATGCCCCCCCCTAAGTGTCAAGAAAATCATTCCACCTCTTCAGAGAGCCCTTAGTGGCCTGCCTTTCCATTAGCATAAGCTGGTGAAGGCAAGTGTGCTATTCCCAATAGAAGGGTGAGGTCGCCTGTTGCCAGTGCCACAAAATCAGTTGTTTGCCACCCACACAAGCCTTATGGATCAGCATGCGAGGGCCCCCCTCCACTTCGGTTTTCCTGGAGACAAAAGGTTGAAAATGACCAGGAGGCCTGACCACTCCAGGAATTGCTTCATTAACGTACTCGGGTACCTATGAACCCTGCCCCAATATCTTTGGACTGCAATACACTATTACTACATAAGTCCCAAATCTGTGGCGGGGGCTCCACACCAGGGGCAAATCCCCCCCTGGGGTCAGCCCACTTCTCTGTGTGTGTTGTGAAGAAAATTTGCGCTCTGTTGACTGCCTGAAATGAATCTCTCAAAGGTGATCCGAACCCACCAGTCGGGAATTCTTTTAATAGCTCCCAGCATTCCCTCAGCGGGGAACTCATCCCCCATTTCCCTTGCCAACTTGTCCTCCAGGCCAGAATAATTGGATATAGGGCCCTCCTGTTTGATTTTCTGGAAGAGGTGTGAAATGGAGACCCGGTCTCTGTCCCCTATCTCAAAAAACTGAGGCACACGCACAAACGTCTCTGCCTCCAATGAGGCTGTCGGGAGTGAATGAACATAGTGACTGTCCTGAAGGTATGTGTATGTGTGAGTAGTATTTAGTTCAGATTTCCATTGTAGTGTCACAAATGGCTTTGTATCCCTCAATATACCATGTGACCCAATTGGCTTAATCCTAGGTCCTCCCACTCTTGAAAGATCCTGTGGCCCATGCTTGGGGTGAAGCACGGATTGCCTCTTATGGTAAGGAAACTGGAAGCTACAGGGGAGGATTTCCAGTGGGCACACACATGCCTCCATGCTTCTCGTAGTGGTTGCACCCAACAGACTGGTACTTAAGTCGCTTTGGCAGTTCAGAAGCCTCCGAGTGAAGAAGTGACATCAAGCTGTATGGAGATGCATAATCTTCTAGTTTCCAGGGAGGGTGAATACCTCCGGGTGTGCTATCCAATTTTGCATGTGCTGCAGTTGGCAAGCACTGGCATATCCCACGATATCTGGCATCCCCGCTCCACCCCCCTCCATAGCCCACACAGGTGACCTTACAGCACTCGTACCAGTTTTTCCCTTCCAAAAGGAGTGATTCACTCTCTCAATGGCCAACACATCCTTCTGCAGCAAACGCATGGGGAATGTCTGCAGGATATATAATAACCTAGGAAACATAATCATCCTGAAGGCTGCTATCTGGTCTATCAGGGAGAGCGGCAGGGGTATCCAGTCCCGCATTTTGTTTTGCAAAGTATCTAAGAACAAATATATATGCAAATGGTAAAATCATTTCAGGTCTCGGGAGCAGAGTTCCAAATAACGGAAATCACGATCTGCCTACCGCAATGAAAATGTCGGGTCCCATTTTGCTCGCAGCTCCCACATCATGTCAATAGCCTCAGACTTGTTAATATTCAGTTGGAGTCCTGCCAGCTGACAGAAGTTGGTGAACTCAACTTAGTTGTGGGAGCGACACTTGGGGCTCTATGAGATGGACCAGAATGTTGTCTGCAAAGGCTATTAATTTGAATTCTGACCCCTGCATTTCTAACTCCCCTAATCTCCTGGTATTCCACAACCCGGAGCAAGAAAGGATCAAACAATAAGACAAAAAGGACTGGGGGACATGGACAGCCCTGATGAGTACCCCGCCCCAAGGTGAAGTTTTTGGAGAGAAGGCCACTTGTCAGGACCGCTGCAGTTGGGTTTATGTACAATGTTCGAACCATCTGTATGAAAGCGTCTCCCATCCCATAATGGAGCAAAAGTTGAAAAAGATATTCCCTGCCTACTTGAACAAAAGCCTTTTCGGCATCAAAACTGATGAAAAGGGATGGGAGTTGCTTTTCCTGAACCCATTCCAGTGAGGTGATGACCTGTCTCAGGTTGTTGGCAGTGTATCGACCCTGTACGAAACCCGCTTGGCTCAAATGTAGCAATGCGGAGAGATATGGGACTAGCCTGTCTGCTAATATCTTTGCTGGAAGTTTTAAGTCAAAATTTAGAAGCGAAATCGGATGATACAAGTTGGCCTGCAAAGGGTCCCTTCTCGTCTTACATAAGTGAGAAATGTATGCTTTATTTTCTCCCCATTTGAAGCCTTCCTGTTCTGCCCATGCCTGTGGGGTGGTCACCATATCAGAGACTAATTTGTAAAAGTCTGCATTGTATCCATCCGGTCCTGGGGTCTTAAAGTAGGGGGCAAGATGGTTCTCGAGCTGGAAATCCTGTGCTGTTATCAGGGCTTCTAGCACTTTCACCTGCTGCGGCATGAGTTGAGATAGGGAAATTTTTTCCAAATATATTGCAGTCCTGCTCGGGGACTCTCCCCGTGCTATTCCTGGACAGTCTTTATGGATTTGCCCATTATTGTCCTGAAGTGCAGGGATCACCTGACTGGCCCCTCCCCCCTCGCTGACACCTGGCCAAGAGCCGCCCTGCCTTATCACCATATTGGTAGAGTTGAAATCTATAATACAGTGTCGATGTCTTTGCCCGTTGGTGTAGAACTTCATTGAGTGCTACCTGTGTCTCAAGCAGGTGGGCTCAAGATTGATTGGTGAGCTGGCGGGCATGCTTCCTTCTAGCTTGTGTTACCTGACATTCTAGTCTTATTACCCATACATTCAACATTTGGCACCACCTGACCAGTGATGTCCCCCCTGAGCACCACTTTGGCTGTTTCCCAAAATAATTCAGTTGTCTGGAGAAGTTCTGATATGGTACCTCTTCACAAAAGTGGCAGTAGGGAAGAAGTGACAAACTACAGGCAAGTAAGCCTTACCTTGGTGGCGGGAAAAGTAATGGAGGCACTTCTGAAAGAGCAAATAGTGGACTTCCTCGAAACCAACAGGTTGTATGATCTGAGGCAACATGGTTTTACCAAAGGATGATCTTGCCAGACAAATCTGATAGAGTTTTTAACTGGGTGACCAGAGAATTAGATCATGGGCATGCAATGGATGTGATCTATCCAGATTTCAGCAAAGCCTTTGATTACTTTTCCTCATAGGAGGCTTATCAATATACTCAACAGCGTGGGGATGGGTCTCAAGGTGGTGAACTGGATCAGAAATTGGTTGACTGACAGACAGCAGAAGGTGACAGTAAACGGAATACACTTAGATGAAAGGAAGGTGATTAGCAGTGTGCCCTGGAGTTGAGTCCTGGGACTGGTACTGTTCAATGTACAGTCAAACCTCGGTTTTCATTTGCCCCGGTTTTCATACGCTTCGCTTTTCAACGTCTTTTTTGACTGAGATTTTGTCCCGGTTCTCATACATCGCTTCGGTTTTCAACGTCTTTTTTGACTGAGATTTTGTCCCGGTTCTCGTACATTGCCTCGGTTTTCGTAAAGTACAGTACTGTAAATACATACACCCTCGCGCTGCACACCGGTCTGTATACACTGCCAGAACGCCCGCCCGCCCGGTCCCAGCAGCACTGCCCCCCGGACTCACCGATCGCCAGCGTGATGAGAAGCGAAAGCCAGCTGAGCACGTAAATGAAACACATCCTCGAGCCTGGTCAGAGTCAGAGAGGCAAGGATTGCGCAGAGAGGAAGGCCCCGATCTCGTCCACCGCCTGCCCGTTCTCTGGAGCGCCCCCTCAGGCTCGGAGGTAGCAGGGAAAAAAAGCTGTCAACGTAAGCAGGAGATGTTGCATGAATGTGGGAGGCAGTTCTTTCTCTTGCAGGGTACGTCTGAAGCTATATCATTAAGATTTTCTGCCATTCTGAAGCATTGAGCAGATAATGTAAAGGTATTTTAATGGACTGAATCCAATGTGATTCCGAAGAGAGCTGGGCACAGCAGCTTGTCAGGGGTGGCTAAGGCCAGATGTTGACATACTGTACTGTACAGTACTGTACTTAGCTTGCTTTCAGCGATGTTAAATGTTCATTTATCCGTTTCATTAGTCATTTATATTTATTTCTCATTGTTTTCTGTATGTAAAAATATAGTTATTCTCTATAAAATGTATTTTTTGTGAATATTTTTGGGTGTCTGGAACGGATTAATTGGATTTACATTATTTCTTATGGGAAATATTGCTTCAGTTTTCATACGTTTCGGTTTTAGTCAGACTTTTTCGAACGGATTAATCATGAAAACCGAGATTTGAC
The DNA here is from genome assembly GCA_033557465.1 of Ichthyophis bannanicus. Classification (NCBI taxonomy): domain Eukaryota; kingdom Metazoa; phylum Chordata; class Amphibia; order Gymnophiona; family Ichthyophiidae; genus Ichthyophis; species Ichthyophis bannanicus. The sequence goes on from CM066040.1 coordinate 138,698,680, forward strand.
TGTATTTCTGAGTGATATTACTGAAGGACTGAATGGAAAAGTCTGTCTTTTTGCAGATGACAGAAAGATTTGCAACATAGTGGATTCCCCTGAGGAGGAGAATAGGTAACATGAGGAAAGATCTGTGTTACACTGTTATGTTATGTTCTTTGTAAACCGTCTTGAATTGTAGAAAGATGGTATATAAAAGCAATCAAAAGCTTATCTCCCTACTCCAAGACAGGCGTTCTTTTCCCAAGTAAGTGCAACTGGCCCTTCATTTCAGAGACCTCACCTTTTTAGTTCTTGTAGCAAGTCATTTTCTTTTAACAAGTCTTCAACCTGTAGGATTTCTGCTGAGACAGTTTGCAACATTACCTCTGAGGATGCACCCGCTGCCATTTTTTGTGGAGGGGGTTGACTTGAGCACATGATCCCTTGTGCTGCGGAATTTATGAAATCCATCTTGCCAGGTTTGACAACGGACATAGGTAGGCTCTATCCAAATATTCCAACTAACATCACTTTCAGATAAAAGAAATTATCAGCTTTTGGTCCTAGTTCATGGGAGCTTCGGCTTTAAGTAGCCATTTCAGAAAAGCAACAGAAAATGTCAGCTCTGTAATGCAGCATTGATTCAAGTGAGTTGCGTTGCGAATTGGTTACAAAAGAGGCACATTGCATGCTTGCTCAAACATGACTACTGCACACCGTGTTCACCAGAATGGAACAGGATGCTTTTTTTCATTTCTTCACATGCAGCAGAATATGAAATAGTGGAGATGTGCAGAACACAAATATTGGTTAGTTTACAGGTCGATTTTAGACTTCTTCCCTCTGGATATTTTCAGTTCATTTTAGATATTTTTTTTAATAGAAAATTTTTAATGCACAGTGACTTTCAATTTTAGTTAATAAACTTAACCTACATATTAATGTGCTTTAACTCATGCTAAATCTATTTAATGTGCACTAAATTTTTTAAGGTGCTCTAATGAACCTAAATGCACATCCCTATGAAACAGTGTTGGTAGACAATATTATGAGACAGTGCTTGTCAACATTTTGCACTTTGCAGAAGAACAACAAAGACAATGAAATGATCATTTAGTTATTGCTTTCTGTATTTTTATTTTGAATCATTTTATGTGTATGGATACCTGGTTTCTTTATAAGCTGTATTTTCTGAACAAGGGACTTATGCAGGCTTAAAAGATTTTGTTGATACCATAAAAAGTTATTTACAGTACAACCGACAAATATGCCATCCATTTTATGAACTATTGGCTATTATATTTAACCTGGAAGACAGAAAACTACATTTCTAACTTCAGTAGACCATATTGCTATAGCAATAGTATTTCCAAGTTGCAAAAGAAAACTGTCTGTCCATGCTAATAGTCTGGTTTTGTGACTTTCAGTAATTATTTAGAGCAGGAGTCCCCAAATTTGGTCCTGAAGGGTCACAAACCAGTTTTGTTCTCAGAATTTCCACAATAAATATGCATGAGAGTGATGATATGTTTGCATACAACAAAGACGGTGCATCATGGTCATTGTTGGAATCATGAAAGCTAGACTGGTTAACAGCACTCCAGTACTGTATGTAGGGACCCCCGATTTAGAGGATTTTTTGGGTACTTTTGACATATCAGGTTTGTTTGACATTTGCGGTAACTTATATGAAGGAGTAGTTGAATGTGAAATCAATTTCAAAGAAGTTCTTGTCAGTGCCATAGCCAGATCTGGTATTTTGGTGGGGCCCAAGATTAACATGGGTGGACATTAGGCAGTGTGGATATTGACACTGCTCGTTCTTGCTGCTCACTGGGTTGGCATGACTCCAAAATGGATGGGCCATTGTTTACCCAAAAGCCATGGCTATACCCCTGGCTTTTGTACTGCTGGTTTAGAAATCTTGTTTTGCAGCCGGTGAGCAGATTGCCTTTATGTAACGTTGCAGGATTATTGGTATTGAAAAGAGAGATTTTCTTGGTGATTTGTTGGGCTCAACAAACTAACTGGTATAAAAACATGACCCACTAAAGGTTTAGCATGCTATCTTCCTTAAACTAATTTTACTTTTAAATTAAGAGGGCTAATTACTAAGGTGCGCTAATATTAATGCATGTTATTAGTAACTAGGTTCCATTGAATAACATGGGACCTGCGCTAAAATAACACAAAGTTATTCACCATAATGTGGTTTAACTTTAGCGCACTTTAGTAACTATTACTACTATTAATCATTTATATAGCGCTACAAAGATATACAGCGCTGCACAGCCCCTAATTCTCTTATATTTATTGCACTAGCATAGAGAGGGGAAGATAAATATCCCTTTATCATCAAGCACTTTCCCTCATTTTACTTTGAATAAGTTGGTTTTCAATTTGCAAAGGGATTTTCTGTAAGGTGTATATCATACTTTCTCATCAAAATAAATTTCAGCTGTTGTAGCTATAGATATCGGGTTGAATTGTTCCCAATAGTTTGTTGAATTGTTTAGGCAGCATGAACAAGTCTGTATGTTTTGCTCTTTTTAGCTTTCTAAGATCATCGCATCTCTTCATCTGTTCCCCCTCCCCAAAGAAGAAATCTGAATTATTTATTCAATACCATTCATATTTTGCCATAGATAGTGGAACACCCAGTAAATCTCAGGTTTTTTTTTACTTTTCATATGCACCTGAATCCCATGACACAGAGAATTGATTTTTGCCTCTTTTTTTTAAATTGGTTTCCTCTAGGACTGTGGAGATTTTCTGACCAGTCTGCTTAGAGTATATACACATGGAATATATGCAAGATATATTTGCATGCACTACCTTCATTTTATGGAAATATTAGTTGTGTGAATGATCAAAAAAAGGCTTTTTTTCTAATTAAGTTTTTCACAGTTTTTGAAATTTTTTCATGTTAATTTTGCCTATTGTTTTTTGCATGTGCACTATATGCACGCAGAGCTTTTTTATATATACAAATCAATTGTATGCATGTTAATTCAGAGGTATCTGCATGTACAAGTGATTTGTGCACACTTTCATATTTTAGTCGCCCAAACTAACCAAATCAGCCACAGCGAAAGCATACCCCTGGGAAACATATATAATGCATATTCTTTGTGGACCTTTTGAAAACTGGACTGGTCAGTCGACCCCAGACTTCAAGGTGATAACCACTGCAATAGGGCAACAAACCAGTTCAGTTGTAATCTTGGGGAGATCACTGCACATATCTAACCACTCTGCCCTTGGTTAGCCTTGATCACATGGGGACCACTTTTTCTCACAATATTGGACTCTCTTTACATAATGTACAACTTGATTTTCATAGATTTTTTCACAATAAAAACCTGTGCTAAATTGCAGTCTTATGAAAGAAAAAATGTTCTCATATGAAAAGATAACCTTCTCTCCTAAAAGCTTTAATGCGATGTTATTAGGATTTAAGTTATATTAAGTGCTCAAAGCTATTGCAGCCTTATATTTAGGGAATTGTTATCGAGATAAACACACGTACCTGCTAGAAAAGTAAACGCATAGGAAAAGGAACCTTGTTTTTTAGTGCAGTGGTTTACTTACTGTTAAAATTTGTTTGTCTTTTACATATGGATCTTGAATGCCAGAACGTGGAACGGCAGAGATCTCCATTGGTCCTACTAAAAAAAGTGCAGTCTATAAATAGTTTCGTAATTTTGTGGAACTGGGGAGGCACTTCTAACCAGTGACATAATCCTGGGAGGAGACTTCTCTGGGTGGGACAATTTAACCAATATAGAAACCACACCCAAAGGCAGAACCATGTTTTGGCTGACATATTCACTGTACCATGGCAGCAGATGTTTTGGTTTCACAGCCAATGAACCAACAAGATGGATTCATCTGATTAGATACTGCATCAGGAGGGAGCCATGGGGTTGGAGGGTGTCACAGGTCATTTCAGCTGTGAACCGGCATCCTCTGTGTCTGTGAAAACACTGCCAGCACATTCCAGCAAAAAGGAGGGAGAATATCAATAATATCAGTGGAGAGGAGAAGAGAAAAGCAATGGAGTCTCTGGGAGCCGCTGGTCCAAAGCAGAAAAGGAGAAGATCCAGAAGAGCCTCCCTAGAGAGAGTGACCCTCGGAGCCAGGAGCGGCATCCGGGAAAGCTTCCGAGGCAGCTACCAGCTCAGAACTGCACTACAAGAATATTAATGCAGAGGAGAGAGAGGTTCTCCTATCAGGGAGAGAAGGTTTGTAACGGCTTGGATTATAGTTTTAATATCTTCTAAAATCTGCATTTTTTTCTATTATTGTCAGTGAGCCCTATTGAATTTTGGTTCACAAAGAGAAATTCAGGCCTGGAATCAGTTATTCTTGAGAGGGGAATTGGAGTGAGTGGAGTGAGCATGCCGTAGGCCTTCCAGTATGCATTAGTCCTGTTCAGAAACCCAAATAAATTATTTCCTGGAGTAGACTGAAAGACGGCATTGCTCTTGGATGGTTGTGATGCTGCAAGGACTACACACCAGCAAGGGGCTACACATACATTTCACTTATAAACAGTGCACAGCTTGATAATTACAGATTCCAGCTATACCGTAATGGATGCTGGATGCTTCTGCATTTACCATTATATGGTAAGGTTTCTAGTATAGTATGAAGGAAGGTCTTTGCAGGCTTGGCCCAAGAGTTTCTGCCGTTCGGCTACTGCTGCTGCCCCCACCCCCCACTACCGCCGATTTCGTCTTGGGGGCAGGTCGGCGGTGACAGTGGCAATATTTTAAAAGTGGTGGCTTTGTGCCGCTGCTTTGTTGCCTGCAGCAGACCATGTGTTTCAGCACACATGGCCTGCTGCTTCACACTCCCTTTTTCAGTAAGTTGCATCAGAGAGGGATCAGACGCGGCAGGTCGTGTGCTGAAGCACATGGCCTGCCGCAGGCAACAAAGCAGCAGCACAAAGCTGCCCACCTGGGTCAGCCACCCTAGGCAGCCACCTAGTTTTCCTAGTGGACAGGTCGGCCCTGGGCCTATGTCTATAGGTGGTGGTGGGGTGATGCATGTGACGAGAGAGGTTGTGAAATGTGGGATGAATAGTACAATAGAAAAAGAAACATAATAAAAAAAATAAGGACTTATGTGGACAGTGAAACTAGTTCTGAATGGAACCAAAATGGAAAGGAAAGGTCAGATGTGACCGCAAGTACTTAATAATGTTGAATGACGTGTCAGCCTAATGAATATGCAAAGCAGACGTCATCAAGGACAGATCTGTGCTTGTCCAAAGACTGAGCACTCCTGGCAAAACTTTGTGAAAAGAGGAAATCAAGTGCCAAACTTCAATGGACTTATAAGGGTGAATTAAGGGGAATGGGATTGAGAATGTTGAAAGATTTTATATCGTCTATACTAAAGGTGTGAAATAAAGAATGAAACGTATTAATGTTTGCTGCATCCTTGTTCTCTGTCTCTTCAGTGCTGTTGTAATACAATTGCATTCAGCCTGATCTTACGGATTTGTGCTTGTTTCCTTGACAGCCCTAATGCAAAAAATGTAACACTTGTAGGTGTAGATTTTTTTTTAAGGGAAATTACTATTTTATGCAGTTTTTCATCTATGTTTTTGCTGAGCTGAAATTGCTAATGAGTTGATTAGCATGATTCCTGAGTTCATTAACAATTCTGCTAAGTTTTATATTTGATTCTTGTAAGGGCAATATGACGCATGGAAAACCAACAAACTAATTACTATAGGGGGTAGTTGTTGAGCAGTGGGTTAGTGATTCCCACTTTATTCCAAGGGAAATATAATGCCAGTTCATAGCTTGCGTTTTTTTACCTCCAGCCAGGTGCATTGGGCTTCTAACGTGTGGCCCAGTGCTTCAGGCCACAAAATTAAAAGGGTTGCACCTAGCAATAGAACAGGTAGTCCAAGGGTTCCCTTTCCCTGGCACCACCAATGACGCTTCCCCCCCCCCCCAAACTACCTCTTCTCTTGGTGTCCCCCCTCCCCAGCTCACATTACAAAAGCCGGTCCCAATTCCTGAAGACCATTGGGACCTAACCTTTGAAGTCCCTGGTGAACTAGGAGGTTAGGCCAACAGGAGCGATTCCTCCACCCCCTTCCTCCTGCTCTTGCCAGCACTGGTTCCAGGTTCATAGTAACACTCGGGATCCCATAGAATTAGTTTTGTGGTACTTCACCTTAAACCATAGAAACTTCAAAAGACGGTCTTTGGGGATGGGGAGTCTTCGAGTTGGTTGTCTACTGCGAACCGAGGGATGGGGATCCTTGGGGGGGGGGGGGGGTGAACTGGACTTTGGTGGGCACTGGGACTAGGTCATTGTAGTGTCAGGGGAAGGGGACCCCCAGACCACTCTTAGTATTGCTAGGTGTGCCTCTTTAATTTAATGGTCTGGTGCATCCGGCCCAATGCTCCTGTGGAAAAATAATGCCAGCTATTATTTGAATACTAATGAGGTGTGTTTGAATGTATTTGTATGCTTTGCATCTCAGTATTCAACATATGTTGCAGTGGCAGTTTGTGTGTTATGTTAAAATAATGCAGGCATTTACCCTTAAAAGTGCGTTAAGAGCAAATTATGTGTGTTACTGCTGTAAAACACTTTAATAACTACCCCATTGTGGGGGTCATTCTGAGCCGCATTTAGTGGATCTGGACATCTGATCCGGATGTCCAGACCTACTAAATGGCCAGATCACCCTACTTTATTTATTTATTTATTTTTCTTATATACCGCGCTATTATAATCAGTGCGGTTTACATTTGAACAGAACATACAAGAATGTAACAAGTTACATCGAGTTTTTTACATTGAACAGGGAATGTAAACATGGAGAAAAGAACGAGGGAAAACTATGTACAAATTATATACAAATTATATAAATAGGGATACTCTTACAGATAAATAAAGATATGAACTTTACGTAGAGGTTTGGCTGGTGGGTCAAGGAGGCAGGTAGAGAAAGAATGGTTAGCCGTTATCTACTTGCAAGAGACCTCCCCGCACATAGTGCCGGTTTATAGGGGGAGCTCTGTTCATGGGTGGGAAGGAAAGAGCTGTGGTAGGAGCATGGGTAGGCAGTGGATGGCGACTGACCCCGGATATATAGGGCCGATACTGAGGTCGGCCTGTATGTTTGGGGTTGGCCGCTTAGACGGGGAACTTATTCCACCTTGGAGGTGGAATAAGTCCCCCTGAACGTTGGGGGACTCAAGAGCCGGAGGGCGGCAAAGAGGTAAGGGGGCACAGGGTGGATCCATGCAGCCTAACCCTGGCCATGGGAGGCTGGACCGGGAGTCGGGCTGCTGGGAAAGCGGCATCTCGATTGCGGCCGGGTAACGCGGTCCCTGAACAGAGCCACAGTGCCATGGCGATGGGAAGCCATGGCACTATGGCTCTGTTCAGAGGCCTGCCTGAGTTAGCCGGGTATGTGGCTGGACGTGCGGCTGCTCAGAATTGGGGCCCGGCCTGCACGTCCAGCCCGTAGACCCGCTTCTGATCCTGCAGGCACATCTAGCTCTTGCGGGATCAGAATTGGGTCTACCTCTGTACGCCCCGATTCTAATTAGCTGCACAAGGGGCTGGACAGACAGTACAGAACTGGCCTCTAAGTGTGTAATAATTTACAAATGTGATAATGCATAGAAAGATGGCAAATAGCTCACATAAGCATTTTCGCAAAGACAAACATATATTAGCCTCTTAATTTGAAATATAGCAATAGGCCACAAAGCCACTACCTCTCTCTATCGTGAAAAAGAGAAACTGAAATTTTAATGAGATCAGAGCACATTGTGATGTTTTTGAGAACTTTGAAAGTTGTACCATTTGCAAATGTCTGTAGCAATGAAGGAAGCTAGCCATCATGGACTGTAAATACATTTTCTTGTTTCTTTCTGCTCCTTTGGAATTCCATTCAGCACTGGATCCTGTTGGGCTACTGTGTCATCAGTCCTTGCTTCCAGCTACCCAAGGGATTTCCCCTGTTTTATATCCTCCCTTACAACTCACTTAGCTCAGTGATTGCAGAAAAAAATCCTCAGATCAGGCGCCATGTGTTTGGCTTCCTTGCAATTGTGGGTCTTAAGTCTGGCTTCTAGGTATTGCCATTGTAGGTTGATTGAGACTCCGTTCACCCAGGGGCTGTGAACATTGTTTTGTATCATCCTCAAATGACCTGGGGTGCAGAGCACATAACTCAAGAACCAAACTTTAGATTCTTTGCATGACAATGCATAGCACCTCTACTGAATCACAAGTCCAGCCCTAGTTCGATGGTTTACTAATACTTTCTAAACATGCACCTGGGTTATTAAAACTGGATTGAATGTTGGTTTATTATGCTCAAAGATTTGAGTGCTGTTTAACGATCTGCTTATTTTTTACGGGATTGTACTAGGCAGGAGCCACGTTCTGAGGGAAAATAAATAATATTGACCTATGAATAAACTGGAAACCATGATTATTGGAGGCTTTGGACTGGAAAGGTTTTTCTCTTATCTTTATGTTAAACAGTAGAAAGTTTTATACCGTATGCTTAAATAACATCTTCATCAGGTTCACAACAGGATACCTTAGTTAATTTTTGCTTGAATGCCTGATGGGATTTTCTCTCTTTTCTGGCTGTTTGGTTGAAAGTCTAGACACTGAGAGGCAGGGGCCTCACAACATAGTTATTGTGAATGTTAAGTAGGAACAGCTTCCTCTGAAGTACAGGCTCCATGCCCAAACCACCAGTACAAAGACATAGCTTTTCTTCAAGAAGAGGGTGGCTAATCCCACTGCTGCATGCTGTGAAAAACCTTTTATAAGAAGAGAAAAAACTTGCCTTGAAGGTCAGAGGTCAGCAGTTTAACCTCTGACCACAAATAAGAGGCCAGGGAAGAAAGGGAAGAACAAGGAGTGAAATTCTTCAAGAACCCTCTGCTTTGTTCATCGAGAGCAGGTCAAGCAGATGATTGGCAGGAACGGTTGCAAGAGTGGTAGTAGGACATGTATGATTCCTAAAGTAGCCATTAACTTCCCTCGTTGTCCTTCAGTGGTTCGTTTGTGAAGCTTGTGTATATTCTTCTTTTGTAAATAATAGATTAATAGGAAAAACAATTAGGCTTTCTTTACTCGCATTTTAAATGTGTTTATACTAGCATTGATCCAGGGATTCACAGTGCATCGCTGGTTTGATTAACCCCTTTGTCTTTATTCCTGTTAACTCCCACTACCTTATTTTGTGGGCACCGTCTGCCTTGCTGAGGGTGGTACAAATGTGAAGACACGCGCTGTTGCTATAGTTGCTGATATCCTTGAAATCCTGGTGTGATCAGGATAGAGGTGCCATTATATCTTGAAAAGTTGCTCTGATCTCAGTGCCTGAGTCAGGCTAATGGTAGTTAGTCATGTTGCTTTAATATTATACGTGGAATGTAGTTACTGTTGGATTTAGCTCACGCCTTTCTCAGAAGTTCAAGGTGTAGGGTTTACAATCTTAAGTTTGTACCTGAGGCAGTGGAGGGTTTTAAGTGACTTGCCCAAGATCACAAGGGGCGGCAGTGAGATTTGGATCTGGCTTTCCTGGTTCTCAGCCCCTTGCTCTAACGATGAGACTACTCCACTCTGATTGGTTCGAGCAATGGGATGAGATTGGCGATTATATTCCTGGTTAATTTTATTATGTAAAATGTTTGTTGTTGTGATGGATCATTTACCAACTACTGCCTCTTGAGTATACTGCTTTGTACGATAGACCATGCACAGAAAAGGGCATTTCTGTGTTCAAGTCAGCAGGGTGGCGCACAAGATATTATTTATAAAACACAATGTATTATATTGAAATCCTCATCTTTTTAAACTAATATACGTTGATGAATGCAGAGGTTTGATGCTGAGTTTTGTATGTGAGTCAACATACTCAGTATAACAGTGATTGTTATTGGATCAGATGGCGATATTAACATTTATAATAGTATAGATGATATAATTTTACAGGGCGAAAACGATCAGCATTTGATTTGATCTTTGCAGTTTTCTGTGTCATGCTGTCTTTTTGGTAGGTGGAACCAACGTTTCAGCCATTATGCTGTGGCTTTCTTCAGGGTGAAGTGGTTATGCAGTGAATGCCTGTTCTTATACACAGTGGATCTCAAACTGGATTGGTTGGTTTGAAGCAGGAAATTTGAATTTGGGCGGGATTGGGCCTCAATGACCCATGCAGATTGGGTGTCTGAACAAGCCAGATCCAAACAGTGCAAGAAGTTTACAAGACTATGTTCTCAACAACCACAACTGAGAACCATACACCTACCCAACACTGTTATCAATCTAACCTACAAAACTACAACAACATGATCAACGAACATAAACAACACCACCATAAAACCTCATTATGAAAGCATCAAATAAGCCAAGAGAACTCTTTAGCATTGTGAAAAAACTCACCAAAGAACACTCTGGACATAACACCCATCAAATCAACCCCCAAGAATATGCAAACTATATAATGAACAAGAACAACATAAAAACCCAGACAAGCAGCACGGGAACAACTGACCTAAAAAAGCCTAACAACAAGCAAGCATGGAGAAACTTCAGCATTCCAACAGTCCAGCAAATAGAAGACATTGTGAACACACTGAATACAACTACATCCCCAACAGACCCGTGCCCGGTCAAATGGATTAAAAAATCCAAGGATCAGCTATCCAAACACATCCACAAAATTGTAAAAGACTCACTGCTACAAGGTCATATGCACAGGCACTCAAACAAGCCACAATGCGACCTGTTCTCAAGGTTGGACCCAACAGACCCAAAATCATACCGACCCATATCAAGTCTTCCATTCATAGTGAAGGTTATTGAAAAGGTGACGCAGAGGCAACTACAAGAACACATCAAACTACAAGCTCTGCTGGATCCTCAGCAGCATGGATTCAAGCCAATGCACAACATGGAAATTCTACTTACATCTTTTTTTGACAATCTACTGAAAGGTATGGATAGTATTAAAAAATGGATTTCTACTAATATTCATATACATCACAGCAGCATTCAACACGGTCTCCCACCCAGTTATGCTAAACCGACTGCACAAGATTGGGCTATGCAACACCACGATAAAATGGTTCACATCTTATCTAAGTCACAGAATGCAACAGGTCAAAGGAGACCAGGGATACTCATCACAGTTCCCTACCACCCAAGGAATACCACAAGGATCAGCCCTGTCATCTGTACTATTCAACGTATACATACAACCAATCTGCGACATTATCAAAGGACACATGTTACAATACCACATTTATGCTGTATACCCCAATAAACACTCTTGCTCCAGACAACCCCAATAAACATTATGCTGTATACCCCAATAAACACTCTTGCTCCAGACAACCCCATGACTAATTGCCTAGAGGACATGAACAACTGGCTCACAGATAACAACCTGAAAGTCAATTTTAACAAGCACTCATCATATCCAGAAATCCCAATGGTACCCAACCACAAGTCAGAAATGTCTTGAATCATACCATACCAATAAAGGAAGAGGTGAAATACTTAGGCATCACCCTGGACAGGAACCTAAGTCTCCATGCACATATATGCAAAACCGCAGCAAAGGCATATCAGAGACTAAAGATCATCTGGAGACTCAAACCAATCCTCAGCCAGGACCATTTCCAAACCGTATGTCAGGCGGTCATCACTCCAGTACTGGACTATGGAAATTCCCTCTATCAAGGCCTACCTAAACAGACAACCCAACCACTCCAACTGGTGCAAAACACAGCAGCATGCATCATAATCGGCACAGCCAAGAACGAGCACATTACACCTGTAATTCAACAACTGCACTGGCTCCCTATAAATGTATGGGCAAGATTCAAAACAACCACAAACATATACAAGATCATGCACCAATGCACAGCAGACGTACTCCACAGCCTGATAACCAAGAACACAACCAACTGACCCAGACGATCTGGCAACAACAATAAACTACGCACACCAGCTGTATATCATAAAACAAAACAAGTTACCTCCAGCAGAGCCATATCCCTCTCAGCACCGGCCCTCTGGAATACGCTCCCAGATAAACTGAGGGCGATAAATGACCTAAAGGACTTCCTCAAATCCCTTAAGACCTTCCTATTCAGAGATTACTATGGCCAAAGGACCCACTAACTGCGCTTGGATATAATGATAACCCACTTCGAACCTTTTATGTATGTAGTGTCCAACCTTTTATGTATGTAGTGTCACCCCTATGTAAACCCAATGTGTGTAACCCACCACTTTGATTGAAGGAGAAAGTGGAATACAAATCTAGATAAATAAATAAATAAACCTCTGAACTGCTGGATCAAGTCACAATTACTGTCCTGTCAAGAGGCCTATTTGCAGTAACACCCAATGGAGTCTGCAACACTAACAACATAGCTGAAATAGAAAGCGCTCTCAGAGGATTATTGGAAGATCAAGCAGATGACACCCATAGAGAAACTTCCAGGATTTTGCTTCAGGCTAAAGCACCTTGACTCAGCCTACCATGTGAAGAACGAGTTGCACTCCGATCCCTAAGAGGGCAGACACCCGATCTGCATGGGTCATTGAGGTGAAATTCAAATTTCCTGCTTCAGACAATGGTAACATGACCATAGTGATAGACATAGAAGATTATCACCAAAAAATATCCAACCTCCTAACAGAAGACCACCTACATGTTGCTACCTAACAATCCACTCCGAAAAATCCACGGAGAAGTAGCAAGCCGGATAAACCATGCCATCTTCATCGAGACAGAAATATAAATAAAACAGAGTCTGAAATGAGACAACCACTGGACCCCAAGATTCTGTGGCCTACCCAAGATACACAAACCGCACATCCCACTATGACGCATCGTCAGTGCAATCAACTTGCCAACCCACCCCCTGACACATTACCTGGCCCAGAAACTGAGAACTCTAACAGATGACATTACCTCAAATGTCAGAAACTACTCACTTCATTAAAATCATCAGCAGCCTGAGACTAAGCAACACAGACATCATGGTTAGTTTTGATGTGGTCTCCCTATTCACCAAAGTCTCTGGAAGAAGCAGTCCAGGCCATATACCATAAGCTAGAAAGATGTGGATTTCCAACAGAATGAGCCAGCCTAACAGCATTTTGTCTAAAAGCAACTTTCTTCCAGTACTGGAAACAGTACCATGCCCAAAGAGAGAAGGCATAACAATGGGTTCCTCTCTCTCCCCAGTGGTAGCCAACATTTTCATGGAGTCTCTTGAATCCATCTTACTGGATAATGCGAAGCTAAAACTGAAACTCTGGGTCCACGGTGTAGATGACCTATTAGTCATTGGGCTGCATTGATGGGAAAATCTCGAAGATTTTATGAACCATCTGAATAGCATTCATCCCAATATAAAGGTAACTATGGAGACCAAGACCAATGGACATCTCCACATCCTTGATGTAATGGTCAGAAAGTGGACAGATGGAAGCCTGAGCCACACTGTATGCAGGAAACCCACCCATACCAACCATTATCTACATGCGGAGTCATACCATTATCCATCCACACTGGTAAACAGGCACTAAGAGTCTGCAACCCATACAGTCTCCACGAAGAAAAGAACACCCTCCGGGACATGTTCTCAGCCAATGACTATAAAAAATGGTGATTTCCCAGGCCTTAAAACCATTGGATAAACCAATTCACAAGAATAACCACCACCAACCACCAGATAAGAACCCCATGATGGAACAAAGATTTGTAGTGCTCCCCTATGTCCAAGGAGTAACAATCGCATAGGTAACATATTTAAAAAGGATAGTATCAGAACAGCGTATAGCATACCACAGAAGCTGGCATCCTTACTCGCACAATTGAAGAATCGCATCCCCTTGCTCCAAACATCTGGAGTCTATGAAATTCCATGCAGCTGTGGCCAATTATATATAAGTGAAACCAGCCACACCATAGAGGAAAGACTAGCCTTCCATGTGATGGAACTGGTCATGCAATCACATTTAATGACACAAGAATCCTGAAAAAAGAACAACGCTGATGGCAAGAAGGATCAAAGAGGCGGTAGAGATAGCAAGACAGCCATGGAACTTGAATGGAGACAAAGGACTGAACAAAGGACTCAACAAAGCATGGCAACCCCCCTTTCAAAGAAGGTTTTGTGCTATAAGGTCTGGTACTGAAGACAATTTTTTCCACCTTCCAGAATCTGAGATCTAGATTCCCTCCCTTCAGAATTCCTACTTGCACTTTTCCCACTCTTTCTCCGATGAATCTTCCTGCCAAAATTCAAATTTTAAAGCTCCCACCTTTTTTTCTAACAAACTTTCCCTCTGAAATTCAAATTTGCCACCTTCAACAAACTTTCCTGCCAAAATTCAAATTTCCTTCTTCAAACCAGCCAATCCGGTTTGAGATCCACTGTATATAAGAATAGACATTCTCTACATAACCACCACCCTGAAGGAAGCCACGGAATGCTAGCTGAAATGTCATTTCCACCTACCCAAACACAACATGACCCGGAAAACTGCAAAGATCATGATACTAGCTGCAGAAGCCTAAGAAAATAGCATTTGCTTTCTTTTCCGGAGAGGTCGTTTACATATAAGAATATATGTTAAAATATTTATTTTCCACAGGCTCTTTTTAGGGAAATGCACTGTTCTCTCCATCTAAATGCATCAGGTTAAAGAATTTACTTTCTGATAGTTAAGTGCATGCTTGAGTTTTTTGAGGTATTACTTTGTGAATGTATTTTATTTCAGCTAAGAGAAAAGCTGTTGTTGCTTTAATTCCTCTGCTGCCTTTGTGACTTTGTTGACATTTCTTTGTCAAATTAGGTTTTGATTTGCTGATTTAAATTTAACCCTTTTAAGCCATATCCCCAAGAGGTTAATGGACTGTTGGTTCAGTTCTTTCTTTTTTAAACTGTTTATTACAATGATATATCATACTATAAACCTTGCAGAATAATTTAGCTCTAATCCAGGCAGTTCGAATGCAATGTAAAAAATGAATGTGTGGGACCGAAGTAGCAAAAAAACCCCCCAAACAAACCTCGAAAAGCTAAGGAGGCAGCGGATTGCGATCGTATTGTATAGTAATTAGACCAGATATGAGCAATGAGGAGCCCAAATGAGATTATATTCGTCTAACATGAGCTTTTGAGAAAAAGCTTTGCCAGTGTGGTCATCTCCTTGATCAGATTAGCCCAGTGATCAAACTGACATTCAGTTTTCCAGTAGAATGTGTTGGCATGTCTCACAGCGTGTACCCGTTAATTAATAAGCTTCCTTGAAGTGTTTCCAGAGAGACTTTTGGTATAGTAAGAGGGTGCCTCGAGAATTAGGGTTAAACAGGTCCCTGAGTATGTTAGCAGTCTCTCTCTCTCTCTCTGTTGTTAACCAGAACCTCTGTAGAAGGGGACAAGAGAGTTGTGTGGGGATGTAAATCACATAGTCTGCAATCCCTCAAACAAAAGAGTACATGTGTAGATAAATAAGAATTTAGTTAAGAACAAGAGACAATTAGGTGTTCAATAAAGAATATGCATTCATGGCGGCTTCTTCTTGCATTTAGACAAAATTATGAATTTGTCTGTTTTCTTGGTTCCTCTGAGTCCTTAAAATTTTAAACCTGCATCCTACAAAGTACAAACCCAACTTAGAGGCTTTTGTTTCTTAAGAGTGTCTTTGAGAAATTTTGGTTTAAAATGTGCTGTCTGTACATCCTGGAGTAAGGGAAAAGTGGATGAAATTCCGTAGTGTTCTGACATTAAGGCAATGTTCGTGCTATAGTGACACGGTGTCCAGCTAGAAACAGTACTAAACATTAGTGATATTGATGTTCATAGTTTAGCTTTGCTACCATGAAAGGTGCTGATATCTCTGGAAACCAATTTATGCCTGACTGCAAGGGCATTTACAAACTGTCAAGGCTTCAGTGCAAATGTTAATAGTGCTACTGTTTCACCATGGAAACCAAAAAAAAAATATAGATGTTAAAAATGCAATGTGGCATCACCGCAGTATTGATATCATTGCAGAATGCTTAATGTCTAAAGGTCAGGATTTTAAATCGGAAATCTATTTTGCCTGGGGGAGTTTGAGGAACAAAGCGTTGACCTTGAGACTTGGAAAACATGTATTTGAAAGCCCTCTGGTCACTTACTAAAATTATTCTGGAGCCCATATTCTAAGTCAGCAATGATCTGCCCTAATTCTTTGTACCCCTATTGAAGTGTGCACTATTGGTATTTGTCTGTCAGTAGGTATGAAGACCTCTGGAAGGAAGTAGATGTCACCTGTAGAATGAAGAGGATAACTTTTGAATGCTGGGCAAAAGGCTTTCTGCTGGCAGTGTGCAGATTCCACCTCTTTCTAATCCAAGATTTGAAACTACTAAGCTATTACTTGGATATTCATGCAACGCTCTTGAGTTAGTTCTTTGATTTCAAATGAAAGCAGCAGGACTGTCAGGACTTCTTGAATCGAATGGGAAGTATTCAGAGGATCCCACATGATGGAATCAGTCTTAAGTAATTGAGCTCAGGTTGTATATTGGCAGTTGGTGAGACACTATGTTTTCCAGAATGAAGCACAAGTAAATTTGAGAGACTGAGATCATACTCCACATACCCTGGCTTAGAAGTGAGGTTCATGACTGTTATGGTGTGCGCAAAACTCACAGATTATCACACACCACTGCAAGAAAAAGCAATATGCACAATACCCAAACAATCCCTTAGAACAACCAAAACCTATCACAAATTCCTATAAAAATTATAGAACTTTCTTGATACATTCCCAGCAAAATAACCAAGCGCAAAACTCACCCATTTGGAGAAATTGCCCCTGAAAGCACAAGAAAGTTGAATTAATTATTTTTTTCTCAGGGGCAAGGGTCTGCAACCCACCTGTTCTTTCCAGAGGTTCATCTGAAAACATTCCGTAAACATTCACCAGGAGCAGTGAACATAACTTTATTGCTTATTTTTAAAACTTATGGTTTATGTTTTTTTTTGGGCCTTGATAGACCACCCTTTGTAAAGCATACAGGGCAGTTTACAATAAAATCAAACAGATAATAAAAATAAATCACAAACTTATGCAGACCAATGTTGAGTGAATTATCTGACTGAACAGCCTGATATTAAATGGCGGTCATTTTAAAAGGCTTAGCCATGATTTAGGACATCCGAAGACATGTACGTGGATATTGAAATCACCGAGACGAAGACATTCCACAAATGATGTTTACAGACATCTCCAGTGCAGGGACATCCAAGGTAGTGTGTTGGAGGCATGTCTGGGCGATGCAATGGACTTGCACATCCCCGTTTAATTTCAGGAATGATGGGGATGTCTGCAGGCATGTCCACATTTAGACCTACTGTAGGCACAAATAGGCATCAGGAAAGTGCTTTTTTTTGCCTTAAAACATCCAGGGAGCGTAGAGAAGATGGAGAGTTAAGTGACTAATGTAAGATCACAAAAACCCACACTGGGATTTGAACCCTGAGCACCCTGCTTCCAACTCGCTACTTTATTTATTTATTTATTTATTTATTTTAGCTGTATTTATATACCGCTTTTCACCAGGTCAAAGCGGTCAATTGGGGGATACATTTAACACGAGGGGATATGACACACATACGCTAATACTTACAGGGAACATGGGCAATGGAGGGTTAAGTGGCTTGCCCAAGACCACAAGGAGTGCCTATAGGACTAGAAATCCCAGTCCCTCCAGCCTGAGATTGCTGTCCCCAGGTGGGACTTGAACCCCTGGCCCTCCCGCCTGAAGTACCTTGTCCTAACCACTAGACCACTCCTCCCCTACTCGCTACTTTAACCATTATGCTTAGACATCCATGTTCTGAGATGCTGTTCTGAGGATGTCTATGTAGACGTCTCTATAGACATCCATATCGGGCACGCCCACGTTTTTGGAAATCATGTCTGAACTTGCACATGCTTGCTTTTTTTTTTTTCCCCAGATGTTCTGGCTTTGACGTCTCAGATTGCACTTGGACATCCCATTGTAAAATGTACCTTAAACTATATAACTGTGCCGGCTGCCTGGTAGGCATTGCTTTGAGTGCCAGGACCATTCTTAAATTTTAATCCTGTAGGCCAGTAACTTTTCTTTGAGTAAAGGGGATAAATGATCATGATATTTTAAAGTATATAATAATCTAATAGTGGTATATTGAATAAGTTGGAGTCTTTTAAGGGCATGTTTTTGAACACCAATATAGAGGGCGTTAAAATAATCTAGATAGCCAGTTATGAGGGAGTGAATCAAGATGAACAAAGCAACTCTATCCACCTGAGATTTGATGGATCTGTTTTGGCGGAGTGCATGGAAACAGTACTTCACCACAGAAGAAATTTGTGGCTCAAAAGACAGTTGAGTCGGTGGTAACACCTAATATCTGAAGTAAGAATTTTAGCATTGTTTCTTGTCCATCTAAGAAGGGGCAAGAATAGGTATAGGATGAAGGATGAAAGATTGATAGTTGCAGCACAGGACAGTGGATTACGGATGAGATAGTTTACAGGTGGACATTGAAAAAGCATGCAAAACAGACATGTTGATTCTGTAAGACAGAGGTGGAAATGTTCACTCACCTCATAACTGATGGCGGAAAATTTCTATAGAGAAAGGCACAACAAAGTAGCATGTCTCGTCCATTGAAAACTCTGTAAACATGACAGCATCACTGTCCCTGAAAAGCACTGGGATCATGGCTGTAAGAGAATTACAGAGACTGTCCCAAGTGATCATAACCTCTTCATTCTCATTCCGACGGATAAGAAACTGGATGCGAGGAAACCAGACATAGTGGTAAAGGAGGAAAAACACTAGAATGGCATTGGTAATAGAGGTGTCTGTTCCAAGTGATTATTGTGTGAATTGTGTGGCGAGGAAGAAGATCCTGAAGTACCAAGAAATGCAGTCAGAGAACAAGAAAATGTGGCAGAAAGATACATAAATATTTCCCATTGTTTTGGGAGCCACAGGCTTGATAAAGAACTTCCAAGCACATCTTGACAAACTACCTTACCTGTTGCATCTTACGAACTCCAGAAGGAAGCTCTCTTTGGCATAATGCAAGTAGTATGCCAAGCATTAGCAGTAAATTTGAGAGACTGAGATCATACTCCATTTACCCTGGGGCTTGACATTCCCTGCAAATCCAAAGAGCTTTGGAAGTCTTCTTTCTACCTTGCAAACCTAGTGCTTGAGCAGTCGAAGACTGGTGGTGCAAAGGATGAGAATACTTATCTGAATATCAAAGTTGTAATGAGGTTGTCACATTGTGGGCTTATTTAAGTGCAATATTCTAAGAAAATACTTGTTGTTCTAGGGTAACAGGAGAATTTGGCCAAGGAGACCTGGCGATATGGTTTTTATATTTCTTGACAACTTCCGTTATCAGATTTCCCTTTCTTCCCTTTTCCATTTGCTGTGTTCTCCTTGTTTCTTCCCCTAACATGCCTCTTGTTGGAATTATACAAATATTTTCATTGAAGATTGCGGGATGAAGGGTAATGGGATGGAGAACGTGGAGTTCTGGTAATGATCTGCTGGAGGAGGCTGGGCAATGGATAGTGCTGGGGACATCTGAGCTCTGCTGTCATACTTGAAGCATGTATATTCCCATTGCTTTTCCTGGGAAAGATGTTTTTAGCAACTGAGTTCCTGTATATTTTCATGGTTTTTAAATTTAGCACTTTTCAGAGAGCTATGCAAAGTTAACATAAATTAGTCAATGCAGTGGAGGAGTGGCCTAGTGGTTGGGGCAAGGTACTTCAGGCCGGAAGGTCGGGGGTTCAAATCCCACTAGAGGACAGCAACCTTGGGCCGGAAGGACTGGGGTTTCTAGTCCCACAGGTGCTCCTTGTGGTCTTGGGCAAGCCACTTAACCCTCCATAGCCCATGTTCCCTGTAAAATAGTTATCTCCAAGTTATAATGCCCTGTTCAATGTAATTTCAGTTTGTTCATTGTAAACCGCACTGATGCAGAATAGCGCGGTATATAAGAGAATGTAATAAATAAATAATAATAAATGCAGTGTTATGGTAGATGATTTTTAAGTCTCACAGTACAGTAATTGAAATATTGTAATATACATGCACATTATAATAAAATATTTTGTGCTGTAGTCAGTAGTTCAGAGCAAATACTTGACAAGTCCAGTACCTTAAGACTTTGTAAGAAAAGATGGATCTTAGTTAATACACAATAAGTTTGGCTTACGGTATCCTTGCTGAACTGTGTTTTTGGTTTATTGCAGCAAGTTAACCAGTATATCTTTTTTCATCTGCTATCTTATGCTTATGAGTGTGGGAGGATGTTTATGGAGATTTTTGTTTTTATACAGAGTTTAGGAACATAAGATTTGCCTCACTGGGTTAGACCAAAGGTTCATCACGCCCCCAGTATCCAGTTTTTAGCACTGGCCAATCCAGGTCATATGTACCTGGCAGGATCCCAAAAGGTAGACAAATTCCATGAAGTGGATTTCCACCAGCCCAATTTACTAGTGATTTATGAACTTTTCTTCCAGGAACGTGTCCAAACCTTTTATAAACTCAGCTATACTAATAGCTTTTACTACATCCTTCGGCAGGGCTGGTGCTAGGTGCTACCTTTCTTTTCTGCCCTGTGGGAATGATCACTGCCCGTGCTCCTACCCCTACTTCCATGCCAGTAGATTCCAATGAGCCCTTCATAAGCTTCTCTTTTGTTCCAACAATAATGATCTCCAGGAACAAGCAGGAATGTAGTCTTCACATATGGGTATCGTCGGTACTGACGGAGCCTGCGCGGGAACGCTCCCCAGCGTCCAATAGGAATGCTTTTGGGAGCAAACCTCAGCACATGTGCGCCGCCTTCCAGCCTTTCCATCTGTCCCTCTTCAGTTCTTCGTTTTCC
Organism: Ichthyophis bannanicus; assembly: GCA_033557465.1. NCBI lineage: Eukaryota > Metazoa > Chordata > Amphibia > Gymnophiona > Ichthyophiidae > Ichthyophis > Ichthyophis bannanicus. Next base: position 138,719,643 of record CM066040.1, read on the forward strand.
GCGCAGCCGGCAGGATCCATACCCTGTCATTGCAGAAAATTCCGTCTTTAAAAAAGTTTTCTTGTGGTCGCGTTTGCCTCCGCACGACGCTTACCGGTACCGCCGGTTCTTTTCTTTTCTTTTCCAAAAAAAATACCCCCTTATACTTTGAACTGTTTCTCTTCAGAAACTTTTCTTTTTTGGTGCTAGGCGCCATTTTGGGCAGTAGGCCCCATATTCCTAAAACATGGAAAAACCAACTAGTAGTTTTAAAAAATGTACTAAGTGTGGCGGTACCATTTCCGTCACTGACACCCATGATTGGTGTCTTAAATATTTAGGGCCTGAACATTCTCCATCTGAATGTCTCTCCTGTATGGGGATGACTAAAAGAGGAAGACAGAACCGGGCTGCAAAGCTCGGTACCCTCTTTTCTTCGGATGCCAGATCCATTGCATCGACATCTTCAAGGGCCTCCTTTTCCTCCCATGGATCTCAGGTAACTAAACATAAAAGCCGGTCCTCAAAGGGTAGCTCTACTGCTAAGCATTGAGAGGCCGTTGGCATTGCCCTTGAGGGAACCACACCGGCAAAGCAGCCCTGGCGGGAGGCTTTGGCTTCCAAAGCATTGATGGGGCTCCAGGATGTTCTCGAGGCCTTGACCTCGCAAGAACTACCTGTACCATGCTCAGGGGTCCTGGCCGTTTTCACCGGTACCGGCACAAAGGCATCGGCAGCGTCGATAGACCAGAGGTTCCTCGCTATCGAACGCAGCATTACATCTCTTCTCTCAGCTGCAGTACTGTTGGTCCAACGGGCACCGGTATCGATACCGATGCCGGTACCTACACCGGTGCAGACACCGGTACCAGTACCGGCCCCGGTGGGAATTCTTCCCACGCCATCTTTGGTTGGAATCGAAAAGTCGGTACCGGATCAGCTCGGGTCGTGGTCAGGAATACTTCGAATACATCGTGGTCAGGAATACTTCGAATCCTCCGATTCCGAAGACTCTGACAATTCTGCTGGTACTAGAGAGTTTCTCCCAGAAGATCCCTCTTCTCCCCAACGCAGAATGTCACCTCCAGAGAACATGTCTTTTCAGGGTTTTATTCATGACATGGCCAAAGGCCTTTCAATCACGGTGGCTCCTGAAGAGGAACCCAGAGCAAAAGAATTGAAAATTCTCCAATATCCTAAAGCTCCAAAGGAGGCAGCCACTCTGCCCATCCATGAAATTCTGCATAACTTGATGCTCAGAATGTGGGAGACACCTCTGACTACATCTCCTCATTCTAGGAGACTTGATACTATGTATCGAGTTCCCCAATGTCCTGGATTTCAAAAGACTCGGCTGCCACACCATTCAGTGGTGGTGGAGTCAGCCATGCGTAGGATGAAAAGTGCAAAGAGGCATACATCCAATCCCCCAGGTCGTGAATGCAGGACTCTGGATGCTTTTGGGCGCCGAACTTTTCAGGCTTCCATGCTTTCAGCTAGGATCAGTTCATATATACTATATATGGGAATGTTCCTCAAGGAAGTTACAGGAGACTTGGAGCTTATGAGCCCATTTCTCCCAGATGACAAGAGACAAGACTTTCTTGCTCTAGTTAAGCATGCTCAAGATGTTTCCAAGTTTGTCAATCGTGCAGCCTTTGACTGCTTTGAATGCATCAACAGAACCTCTGCTATTGCCATTGGTGTACGACGGATTGCCTGGCTTCAGGCATCAAACTTGGAGACTTGGGTACAGGACAAGTTAGGCAACATTCCTTGCACGGGAGAGAATCTCTTTGGCAAGAACTGGCAGGAAAAGGCTAATGAGTTGTATGCTGACAGTATTACTCTAGATAGATTGTCAAAATCTACAGCCACTCCAGCCAAAAAGAAGCCTTATAAAAAACCCTCTTTCAGCAAAAAGAGGAAATTTTATCCTTCCTATACCCAGCAGAGTCAGACTCAGGGTCAGGTTGCCCAAAAGGGACAAACTAGGCAGCAAAGGAAGCCAAAAGGCCCAAGAGCCCAACCAGCTCCGCAGGTTCAGCCCCCTCAAGGGCTTTGACTCCTTCCTAGAGAGCTTAGCCTTCCTGCCTCTGAGGGGTCCCCAACCCCCCAATATCCCAGACAGGTTATGCCACTTTGCCAACAGATGGCATCAGATAACAGCAGAAGATTGGACTTTGTCCATTTTAGGAGAGGGGTGCAAGCTTCATTTTCAAAGCAATGCCCCCTCCTACAATTCTAAAGCAATTCAATTCTCAAACCTCCGCAGACGATCTGCTAGATCACGAGGTCTCAACACTTTTTGCCCAAGAGGCAATAGAGGAGGTACCCGTTCTACTCCCCCTATTTTCTTATTCCAAAGAAAACAGGAGGACACAGACCCATTTTAGACCTCAGAGAATTGAACAAATACCTGTTTCGAGAGAAGTTCAAAATGATTTCTCTAGGAACTCTTCTGCCATACCTTCAAAACCAGGATTGGCTGTGCTCTCTAGACTTAAAGGATGCATACACTCACATTCTGATCCATCCAGGTCACAGGAAATTCTTACGATTCCTTTTCAGGGGAAAACATTTCCAGTACAGGGTTCTTCCCTTTGGTCTGGCTTCATCACTAAGGATATTCACGAAATGCATGGCAGTAGTAGCTGCATTTCTGCAAACCCTGGGAATATTCGTCTTCCCTTACTTAGACAACTGGCTCATTTGAGCCTCTATATTTGCAGAGGCCGGCACTGCACTGTTTCGCACAATGCGAATCCTCCAATACTTGGGGTTGGTAATAAACTTCCCCAAATCCCAACTTGTTCCTTCCCAATGCCTGGAATTCATAGGGGCCTGTCTAGATACCAGACAGGCAAAGGCTTTCCTTCCACAGGCCCGGTGTCTTCGCATAATGCAACTAGCTTCTCAAGCAGCTGGGCAATCCTCCCTAACTGCTCGGGAGCTACTACAGTTGCTGGGACATATGGCATCCACAGTTCATGTAGTCCCATATGCTCACCTCCATATGCGAGCAGCTCAGTGGACCCTATCCACACAGGTCACAGGTCATTTATCAGATAAAATATTAAACTCTCAATGACTAATTTTGTCTCTCCAATGGTGGCAATCATTAGAAAATCTGACGGTGGGGTCTCCTTTTCATCAACCCCTCTTTCAGGCCACCCTAACAACAGATGCATCACAGGTGGGTTGGGGAGCACACCTGAATCATCTCTCTACCCAGGGCACCTGGACTCCACAGAAGGCTGGTCTACACATAAACCACCTGGAATTAAGAGCAATCTATTTAGCTCTTTGAGTATTCAACGCCCAGCTCAGCTACAAGACAGTCCTAGTCCAGACGGACAATCAAGTAGCCATGTTCTATGTGAACAAGCAGGGACAGGCTCTCTGTCATTACGCAACAAAGCTTTACAACTGTGGGCCCTCGCCAGAGAGTATCAAATTCACCTTCTAGTGGTATATCTTCCAGGCATTCAAAACCTTTGTATTAACTTTTTGATTTATCGCTCTAAAATTAATACCCTTCAATGCTTTGTAAACTTCTCCCTACCAATCTGTTCGTCAAGTATATGGCTAGGTCTCAGACTTCCCGGCACAAAAAGGCAAACTGCCAAAAATTCAGCAGAGCCGTGCCAACTAGCATCAATGACCTGCCAAAATTGAACAGCTGATTAAATATATAAAAGGCTACTCATGCACGATATCACCAAAAATCAATAAATATATAACAAAATTTCTTCAAATGTAAGGGTGAATCCTTGCATACTCCAATAGGTTCAAAGACTTATCTTAGATACTTAGAGTCCAGAAAGATTTCCCAGACTTATCTTGGATACTTAGAGTCCAAAAAGATTTCCCAATGCTGTCTTGTTAGCGCTCCAACGCGTTTCTCCAAAACTGGATTCTTCAGGGGAACTTCTTTTCATCTATCATGTCTCCAACACCACCATTGAAGCCAGGTTAAAAATCGAGAGAAAAGCTCCTGCTTCCTATGGCACTCATCTAATGTTGGCAGATCCAAAATAACTCTAAAAGATGCTGCCCACGTCTCCAGAGGTAATATCGCTCTTGTCTAAGAGAACGCCGTGCATGCACCCCAAAGCAGCCTCTCTGCTGAATTTTCCCCCTCCACTGCAGCCTCTTTCAAATGAATTTGCACCCTCCCTCTCCACAGCAGCCCCTTTCTCAATTCTTCCCCCGCAGCATATCTCAGTTCTCTAAACTAGACCCGTTTTAAATTACTAGCAAAGATCCTATCTAGACGCTGCTGCTACTGCTGTCTGAAAGTTTTAAAAAAATCAAAGGTGAGCCACTTCAGCTGCTGCTACCTTGATCTGGGCCTGCTCATCACCATCGCTATGATCAATAGTGCTGTCCACTACCGCTGCTGCCAAGACTTCTTGTGCTCTTTGCCACTGCCTTATGATTGGGCCCTGATCAATGCTGCTACTGCCACCGGTATGATCAAGTCTGCTTGCCACTGCCGCTATCAGTTTTAGTGGCGGCATGCAGGATTGATCAGAGCTCGATCATAATAGGGACCTGCTGCTGCTGCTGCTGCTAAGATCAATCCTGCCACTTCCTTAATATTGTGCCAGCTGACCGTTGTTCCCTGCTACCATGTCACTCTGACAACTGTACCGGCATTGCTGAATGACAGTTTTACACTGTCCCAGCTCTTCGACATGTGCTACAGCTCTCCTGCTCTTCCTGCAAGCTCCAAGTGCCACGTCTGACTTTTTTTTTTGATCGCCATGGCGACCTGATGCCTGGGGTTTGTCTAGCCTTGCTTTAAACTTTAAAGTTGTGCCGGCCCTGTCCTTCAGAAGAGAATTCCAGAGGTTATGTGTGAAAAAATATTGATAGACAAATGGGGGCTATAAAGGGGTGTTTTTATTTTGCAAGAGGTTTTGAATGTATTTTTCATTTTATATTGAGTGTGATATACATTGGACAAGCTTACTACCGTAGAACTGCAGAATGCAAGCCTTTTATTAAATTACAGGTGTTGTGTGTACTTGGGCAAGAAAGATAAGCTTTACTCAAATCTGCCCCATCAAAAAATGTGTGTATGTGAGAGGAAGAGACTTCAGAATGAGAGCTCACAATAGATAGAACAGATATATTTGGCTCTGTGTGTCATTTTCTATATCTTAGAAAAAGAATTTCACCAAAGGTGTTCTGAAGGACGCATGGTCAAAAGTGGATTTAATGATGCAAATAAATCTTGTCTATTTTCAAAGACCCACGTGGGTAGTAGACCCTGCTCTCTAGGTCAGTGCTGGCCACAGTGATATTCAGTGGGACTGTCTTGATAATACCATGGAATATTGTCCCTAATTTGTCCCAGGTTAGTCACTTGATTTATCATTATAACTGCAGTTTTCAGTGCCAGTACATGAAGAGATATCCAGATAGCTTAGAATAGCAAAATTGCCACTGTACGGATTGCTGCCAGGACTGACAGCAAAAGCTATATATTCAGCACCAGCCACTGTCTCAACATTGTTGCTGAATATCCAGTTTTTATTTAATCCATGGCAAATATAGCCTGTGCATTTTCATTAGGAATTTCCTGAAAACCTGAACGGTTCACGGCCCTCCAGGATTGTAGTTTGACACCCCTGACATAGAATAAGCAGTATAAGTGACATGAATAAAGCTAAGGGCATACAAACAAATTCTAATCACATCTAAGAATTGCTACATGGCCTTTCAATATCTATACTGTCTTGTCTGTATATACACAGTGTGAGATATTTGGGCACTCACTCATAGAATTACCCACACATCTTTATGACTCTATAGTAGTGCAGAAATACTCTTGCACAAATTTGCAGCTGCTCTGAAGGAAGTGTGAATGTGTGTTTTATAAAATACTTGCATATACCTGCAATTCCATCCCTGCTCTGTGCAAACTCTCCACTACACACAGTACATTTATAAATATGTGCCATCTTAGCATGTGCCCTTATGAGCTTATTTGGCCACACAATTTTACAGAAGTCCTTTTCTGTTTAGAAAACATGCTTTGCATGTGGAAAATGCTCTATAAAATTACCCTTATGTCTATGATATGCTGAAAATTTCAACGGTGTAAAAGTCAGCCACTGGAGTAACACCTGCGGTTTCTGGCAACAACCCTGTTGTCTTTAATTTTCAGCTTTTAATTCCACTGAAACTTTTTTGTTGACTCTTAAAGACCAGTATCTGAAGAATAATAAACATTGATTTTCAATTGTGCTCTGCTTGCAAGAGGTGTACAGAAGCTGAACATCTGTGGTTAGAGTAGTAGTATGATTTTCAAGTCCCACTTGCATAGAGGGCCCTAGGGATAGGTGGCCCCCTCGCCATTGATGGTTCGATTACAGCGATCACCCACAGCTTCAGAGGAGTGCGAAGACATGAAATTGCTTTCTTTGTCAAGGTGTTTTCAATTCAATTCACACCCATTAGCCCTGTTTGGCTAAGTTTTGATTTACTGTATCAGGTGATTGAGTTTTCGTTTTATTGAAATAGGAAGAAACCACATATTCCCCTGTTATCTGCTGCAGGTGCTTATGCCCAGGGCTTTGAGGCTGCTTTAAGCTGCTTTTATGTACTCCGATTTAAAAAGGATCGGACAACAAGGCATACTTACAGAGCTGTAACTCATGCTCAGTGGAAAAATGTTTCATTTGTGTATGTGTTATTAGAAACTGTGGTGTACTAAAGCTCACATTGCAAAAGCGGATATAATTTTACAGGTGGGAACTTAGCTATAATTGGAATGATTTCAGATGGAACCATTTTGGACACATTCTAGGGTAGAAGTTATTTTATCAAATCTGGTTAAGTTACTGGCAGTGCAGTAGCTTTCCCTGCAATTACTGTTAACACATAAAGATGTGTTTATGTAGTATGATAAAGCACAAGGGCGGGGGATGAATTATACATTTTTCAAAGTAAGTTGATGTTTTAAAAAAAAAAACTAGAGTACAATAACAGCACACCTCCATTAGTCTTTCCTGATTTGGACAAATTGGGATATGTTCATGCCATCTTTCTGCAGATAATGAAACTTAAGTAGCCAAGTCAATATTCCTGCCTTCATCTGTGGGTGCACTAATGTGATTCGGTGGGCTAGTGAAGAAAGGGAAATGCGCTGCTTGAAAAGGATTACCAGTTTCTGAAAGAGTGGTGGCCACAGGCCACTGCTAAACGCAAACCCTCCATAAGACAGTACGCAGAACAAAAAAGAAGGATCTTGGTGATTGTGGGAATGAAGTAGATACCACACCATTCACAGAAGATGAGGTGTTAGAACAACTTGCAAAACTGAAAGTGGACAAGGCCATGGGACCAGATGGGATACATCCCAGGATACTGAAAGAGCTCAGAGAGGTTCTTGCAGGGCCGTTAAAAGATGTTTTCAACAGATCCTTGGAAACAGGAGAAGTTCCTCAGGACTGGAGAATGGCTGATGTCGTACCTCTACACAGAAGTGGTGACAGGGAAGAAGTGACAAACTACAGGCCCGTGAGCCTTACCTCGGTGGCAGGAAAAGTAATGGAGGCACTCCTGAAAGAGCGAATAATGGACTTTCTCAAAACCAACAGGTTGAAAGATCCAAGGCAACATGGTTTTACCGAAGGACAATCTTACCAAACAAATCTGATTGAGTTCTTTGACTGGGTGACCAGAGAACTAGATCAGGGGCATGCGATGGATGTCATCTGCCTGGATTTCAGCAAAGCCTTTGATACTGTTCCTCATAGGAGGCTTATCAATAAAGTCAGTAGTTTGGGGATGGGTCCCAAGGTGGTAAACTGGATCAGAAATTGGTTGTCTGACAGACGACAGAAGGTGATGGTAAATGGAGCTCACTCGGATGAAAGGAAGGTGATTAGCGGGGTGCCCCAGGGTTCGGTCCTGGGCCCAGCACTGCTCAATATATTTGTGAGTGATATTGCTGAAAGACTGAATGGAAAGGTCTGTCTTTTTGCAGATGACACGAAAATTTGCAACAGAGTGGACTCCCCCGAGGGAGTGATTAACATGAGGAAAGATCTACAGAAGCTGGAAGAATTGTCTAATGCTTGGCAATTAAGATTTAATGCAAAGAAGTGCAGTGTCATGCACTTGGTAGCAGAAATCCAAGGGAAATGTACACGATAGGGGGGCGAGAGGTTGGTGTGCACGGATCAGGAGAAAGACCTTGGTGTGATGATTTCTGTAGATCTCAAGGTGGCAAAACAGTGCGACAAGGCGGTGGCAAAAGCCAGGAGGATGTTGGGCTGCATACAAAGAGGAATTACCAGCAGAAAGGAAGAGGAACTAATGCCACTGTATAAGTCACTGGTGAGGCCTCGCTTGGAATACTGTGTTCAGTTTTGGAGACCATATCTTGCAAAAGATGTAAAAAGACTGGAAACTGTTCAGAGGAAGGCAATCAAACTGATTTGGAGGCTGCGTCAGAAGCCTTATGAGAAGAGACTTGAAGACCTAAATATGTACATGTTGGAGGAGAGGAGGGATAGGGGAGATATGATTCAGACCTTTAAATATTTAGAGAAATAATGAACAAACAAACCTCTTCCAAAGACGGGGAAGCTGTAAAACTAGAGGGCATAACATGAAACTGCAAGGTGGTAAATTGAAAGGCAATGTCAGGAAATACTTTTTCACTGAAAGGGTGGTGGATGCTTGGAATGCCCTCCCGATGGAAGTGCTGGGGGCAAACACAGTGAGGGAATTCAAAATGGCTTGGGACAGACACAGTGGATCCCTTTACAGCAACAGGATAAAATCAAAATAAACGGAACCATCTAATTTCTCAACAAATAGGGGTGTCCTACATGGAGCGGTGGGTTCACCCCCAAACAAAGACATGGGGAGGGGTGGCCTGCACAGAGTGGCAGGTGCACCCCTAAACAAAGACATGGGGAGGGGTGCACCTACTCCTGCCATCTTACTGGGCAGACTAGATGTACCATACTGGTCTTTTATCTGCCGTCATTTGCTATGTTACTATGTTAGTGTTTCTACAGTCGGTGAATGATCTAAACCATGCTGAAATCCCCATTCAAAATACAGTCAACCTCTGTAGTGTTTGGATTACAGTTGTCCATGTAAAGTGGGTGTACTTTTCCTGGGGAAGGGTAACTCTCAAAAACTAAGCCGTATTCCTTTGAAAATTTTGGCTACTATGAAGAGGGAAAATATGCACAGAGCTTCCATGATGAAAGTCTTATATGTTATGTTATGTTGTGTGTACTTCACTGTCCCACCCCCAGCACCACCCAGGTAAAATCTTTTCTTTATTGCTGGCATGATACATAAAAGTTATTTCCAATGTTCTTTTCTAGCAGCTAGCCCAATATGATGCAGTTGTTTTGAAATTTATTTATAATGCCTGATATACCACATTTGCATGAAAAGGACAAAGAGGTTCATAAAATAAAAATAGCAGTAGACACAGTTAGTTCAGACCCCTCTGCCCCCAGCTCAAAACTACCCTTAATCCTTTCTTTTCTAACCACCCTGTTCCCAAGTCACTCACTCTACAAGTAACACCTTAAGTATTCCCAAAAGCCTTAGCAAATAACCAGGCCGTCATAACCTTTTGGAAAAGCAAAAAATTAGGTTCCTGTCACATCTCAAACAGTAATGGATTACACAAAACTGGGGTTGAGAAACTGATTGCCCTCTGTCCAGTGCTTCTCAACCCTGTTCTGGAGGCATACCTTGCCAATTGGGTTTCAGGATTACCACACTGAATATGCATGATAGATGTGCCTGTAATGGGCCTCTGCTATATGCAGATTGACCTCCTGTATACTCATTGTGATAATCCTGGAAAGCCGCTGGCTGTGTTCCCCTAAAAGAGGATTAAAATGCACTGAATTAGTGCATTATAGATGACTAATAAAGGGAAAATAGCTGATTCAGATATTCTGGTCCCTTATTTTTTAATGCTTTGATAGGCCAAAGTCAAAATTTTAGATCATACCTTCCATTTCACTGGTAACCAATGCAGCTCCTTCAAAATAGGAATTATATGGTCCCTTGCCTTTTCCCCTACCAGCACTTTCACTGCTATATTCTGCAGAAGCTGCCATTTATTTATTTGGTATTATTTTTATACCACCCCTTCCACTGATCGGGGCGGTTTACAGTGAACAACATTAATACATAGAACAAATCAAAACAGTCAGGGTTACAATTAAGGGTTTGATGTATCAGTAGAGCAAGCTGTTAAGTGGCAGCCCCTGATAACAAGGATTCACAGTAATCTATCCTACATGGCTGTATTTTATGATCAGGAACCATTGGCGATGAAAGAAGAAACTGAAGCAGCATTGAAAGCATTATCAAAGAACAAAGCACTGAGCATTGATGGTATTCCCATTGAAGTATTACAGCAATCGTACCTTATGATCATCAGAACACATCACGCCCAGGTCCCGCTCTTCTTTCGTGGACAGAAGTACCTCATCTCCTATGCTGTGCCTCTCCCTTGGAGTTTTACAGCCCAAATGCATGATTCTGTATTTTTTAGCATTAAATTTCAGCTCCCAAATTCTTGACAATTCTTCAAACTTTACTAGATCCCTCCTTATGTTATCTACTCCTTCCTGGGTTTTTACTCCATTATAGAGCTTGGTATCATCTGCAAAAGGGCAAACCTTACCTGACAGCCCTTCCGCAATATCATTAACACAAATATTATAAAGAATTGGACCAAGGACAGATCCCTGCGGCACACCACTGGTAACATCCTTCTCCTCAGCGTGCACTTCATTTACTAGTACCCTTTGTCTCCCACTCACCCAATTTCTAACCCAGTTAGCTACAGCTTAAAAATACAAGATAAAGAGAAATTGCCAAATTACAGAAATCAGAAAGCATATATCTGTCTTTAGTATTCATTCAGTCAAGTTCAGTTTAGTTAGAACACAGCAGAATGAACACAGCAGAATGGTTTACTATGAATATATGTATCTTGAATGAAGAATGCATGAATAATTAGCATTTTATAGTTTAAGCATTCTAAAAGTTGAAAAATTTCCATGTATTATATACATTTTTTCTTGTTTTGCCAAATTAGAGACATTGACAGAGTAAGTAAAAGATGAGTTTGAAAATTGATAATATTTCTGTATAGGTATAGCACAGCAACAGTGACCTGCAAGTTGTAGCAACAGCATTCAATCTTTCCATAGTGGAGAGATTGAATGAATTCTTTGCTTCAGTCTTTACGGAAGAAAATGTAGGGAAGTTACCCATGACTGAAATTGTATTTAAAGGTGATATATCAAAAGAATTGAAAGAAATATCGATAAACCAGAAAGATGTATTTCAACTAGTTGATACACTGAAGCGTAGTAAATCACTTGGACCAGATGGTATACATCTGAGGGTGTTGAAAGAAATGAAAGATAAGATTACAGACCTACTATTAGTAATCTGTGAACTATCATTAAAATCAGCTATAGTACCTGAAGATTGCAGAATGGCCAATGTAACATCAATTTTAAAAAAGGGTTCTGGGGTGATCTGGCAAATTACAGACCGGTGAGCCAGACAGCAGTACCAGGCAAAATGGTAGAAACCATTGTAAAGAACAAAATTTCTGAACATGTAGATAGTCCTGGTTTAATGGGAGAAAGCCAACATGGATTTAGCAAAGAAAAGTCTTGTCTTACTAATCTATTATATTTTTTGAAGGTGCGAATAAACAGATAGACAGAGGTTGATATAGTGTACCGGAATTTTCAGAAAGCCTTTGACAGACTTAGCCAAATTAAAAAGTCATGGGATTGGAGGCAGTGTACTATTGTGGATCAGGAGCTGGTTAAAAGATAGAAAGCAGAGAGTAGGGCTAAATGGCCAATTTTCTCAATGGATAAAGGTGAATAGTGGAGTACCCCATGGATCTGTGCTGGGCCAACTGCTTTTTAACATATTCATAAGTGACCTGGAAATGGGAATAATGAGTGAGGTGATCAAATTAGCAGATGAGACAAAATTATTTAAAGTTGTTAAGGCACAAGAAGATTGTGAAAAATTGCAAGAGAACCTTGATAACATGGAAGACTTGATATCCAAATGGCAGATGAAATTTAATGTGAGCAAGTGCAAAGTTATGCACCTAGGAAAGAACAATCCAAATTACAGTTACACGATGCAAGGTTCCACATTAGGAACCACTACCCAGGAAAAAGATTTAGGCGTCATTATTTATAATATGTTGAAACCCTCCGCCCAGTGTGCTGCAGCAGCCAAGAAAGCAAATAGAATGCTAAGATTCATAAGGAAAGGAATGAAGAATAAGACAAAGGATATTATAATGCCTCTGTATTGTTCCATAGTGTGTCTGCACCTTGAATATTGTGTGCAATTCTGGTTGCTGTATCTTAAAAAGGATATAGCAGAATTAGAAAAGGTACAGAGAAGAGCCACCATAATGGTAAAGGGGATGGAAGGATACCCCTATGAGGAAAGGCTTAAAAGGTTAGGACTTTTGAACTTGGAAAAGAGATGGCTGGGGGGAGCTATGATAGAGGTCTATAAATTCATGAATGGAATGGAACGGGTAAACGTAGATGGGTTGTTTACGCCATCAAAAAGTAGAAAGACTAGGGGACATACAATGAAGCTACAACGTAATCCATTTAAGACTAATAAGAGAAAATATTTCTTCACTCAATGTGTAATCAAACTCTGGAATTTGTTACTGGAGGATGTAGTAAAAGCTGATAGTGTAGCTGGGTTTAAAAAAGGTTTGGACAAGATCCTGGAGGAAAGGTCCATAAACCATTATTAAAGAGGACCCGGGAAATCCACTCTTTGCCCCTGGATGAGCATTGTGGAACCTGTGTGCCTTTTTTCAGGTACTTGTGACTTGGATTGGCCACTGTTGGAAACAGGTCTGACCCAGTATGACATTTCTTATGTTCATTGACGTAGTCTGCAGCTTCTGTATCAGCTAAATGCATTGGTATGATGTGTTTATTTGCACAAGGAGAGTTTAGCTGTCTCTCTGTGGAAATCTGAGGGTAAGATGTTAAAGCATGGGAGAATATGTGTTTGTGGTGGAGGATGTGTATGTACGTCAGGGAAGTATGTTCAAGGGAGGAGTGTGTCGGGGAGCATGTATGATAAGGGATTTGTGTGAGTGTGTTGGTAACAATGTATCTGTCAGGGAGGTGAGTGTGCCTCAGAAAGGTGTGTGTTTCAGGAATTTGTGTGTCATGATATGTGTATGTGTGTCATACTGGAGTGTGTGTGTGTCGGGGTTTGTTTGGGGAGGCATGTATGTGAATGTATCAGTGTGTGTGTCTCTGGGTCTTCTGTTTTGCGTAGGTGTTGGGGTGTTTGTATATGGTGTGTATCCATGCATGTTCAGATGTGTATGGGTAGACAGAGATGGGCAGAGCCTCTCCAACAAGAGCTATTGCTTCAGTGAAATACACCTGAAAATGAATCCTGTCACTTTTGGACACCTTTATCCTTATAGTTTAGACATACTCGTATAATACAAAACTTACCATAAAGGTGAAATCTGAGTCCTAGTAGGTTGATGATTATTATTAATTTTAATGTATAACTGAGTGTTCTAGAGAAAATTAAAAAAACAAAACAAAAAAAAAAAAAAAAAAAGAGGGTAATTTTAGAAGGGATGTCAAAGTGCAATCCGGGATGTCTAAACCAGAATGTCTGAACAAATAAAAGCAGGCATGTCCATGTGCAGTCACGAGTTCACAAACGTGGGCATGCCCAGTTATGGATGTCTGTGGGGGCGTCTACATAGAGTGGAGGAGTAGCCTAGTGGTTGGGGCAAGGTACTTCAGGCCGGAAGGTCGGGGGTTCAAATCCCACTAGAGGACAGCAACCTTGGGCCGGAAGGACTGGGGTTTCTAGTCCCACAGGTGCTCCTTGTGGTCTTGGGCAAGCCACTTAACCCTCCATAGCCCATGTTCCCTGTAAAATAGTTATCTCCAAGTTATAATACCCTGTTCAATGTAATTTCAGTTTGTTCAATGTAAACCGCACTGATGCAGAATAGCGCGGTATATAAGAGAATGTAAATAAATCCCCAGAACCGTATTTCAGAACCTGGATGTCTAATAGCCTAATGGTTAGAGTAGTGGGCTAGGAACAGGGCAGCCAGGGTTCAAATACCACTGCTGCTATTGTTGACATTGTGCTGTGTACTGGGAATGATGGAGTGCTTTCTTCTCTATACCCTCTGGATGTTTTTCAGCCAGAAGGAATACTTTTCAGATGCCTGTTCGTGCCTGAAGGAAGTGTAAACTTAAGACACGACACCAGAAGTCCATGATGTTTCTGAGATTAAGCAGGGACGTCCAGGTTCCTGAGAATGCCGCAGCCACGCCTCTGCCATGCCACTGTTCAGACTTGGACATCCTCACGCTGGGGATGTCCCCAGAGCTGGCTTCTAAAATGGCTCTAGAGACATCTCTGTGCTTTGGAGACATCTATGTTTTTGGATTTTCAAAGCACAAATAGGGCTTCCAAAATGACCCCCATGTTGTACAATAAAGTTATGAATTGCAAATCACAATAAAATTGTTAAACCCGCTCGAAGGCACAGCCATAATTCTCCTATTACAAAATATTCAGAAATTGTCCATCCTGGTTTCCCTCCCCACTTAACCCATTCCTCTCTTTCACTGATGGGTTTAATCAAATCTAACCTTCTCTACTCTAATTCAGTATGCATGAGGCATTGAAAAGGTAGCTTTTCTAATTCCAGTATATCCTTTTTACGTTTTGGTGATCAGAATTGCACACAATATTCAAGGTGCAGTCACACCATGGAGCCATACAGAAACATTTATAATATCCTTTGTTTTATCCTCCATTCCTTTCCTTATGATTCCTAACATTCTATTTGCTTGTTTGGCTGACACTACACACTGGAAGGAGGGTTTCAACATGTTAGCCACAATGACACCTAAATGTTTTTCCTGGGTGGTGGTTCCTAATGTGGAAACTTGCATCGTGTAACCATAGTTTGGTTTGTTCTTTCCTAGGCGCATAACTTTGCATTTGTCCACATTAAATTTTATCTGCCATTTGAACGTCCAGTCTTCCAATTTATCAAGGTCATCTTGCAATTTTTCACAATCCTCTTGGGTTTTAACAACTTTGAATAAGTTTGTGTCATTTGCAAATTTGATTACCTCACTCGTTATCCCCATTTCCAGGTCATTTACGAATATGTTAAAAAGCAGCGGACCCAGCACAGATCCCTGGGGTGCTCCACATCTTTATCCATTGGGAAAATTGGCCATTTAGCCTTACCCTCTGCTTTCTATCTCTTAACCAGTTCCTCATCCACAATAGTAAACTGCCACCTAGCCCATGACTTTTTTTTATTTATTTATCAAGATTTCTTACAATATTATAAGAAAAGAAATAAGTAAAGTCAGAACATTATACATAGTACGTATTTAGTAAAATATACTAAATATTGTGATGTGCCTACCCTCCGAATCAACCTATGCGCGCCCCAAATTCTACTGTACTGATTTGACAGTTCTCCTATTGTAATCGGACCGCTGCTGATCGCTGGAAGCGGCGGTATATAAATGTTTGCTAAATAAAATAAATAAATAAATAAATAACATATTAACACAAGTCCACATCAAGGAGATGCTCAGTATAGCTATAAAGAAAACCACGATTAGCTACTGGTGAGAATAATAAGCTCCATTAACAAAGCCAAGAGACAAGAAAATTCTAATTTAACCAATGCATATTAGCTAAGTCTTACCTTTGAGAAAATCTGATAATTGATCCACTTCAAAAAAGACATACCGCTTACCCTGATAGACTATGAGACAGTTACAGGGGAATTTTAAGTAAAATAAAGCACCAATAGCTGCAACTTGTGGACGGACCTCCAGAAAGGCCTTACGACGCCTTTGCATGGCCCAAGAAACATCTGGAAAAATCTGAATGCATTGACCATAAAATTTCTCGGCCTTTTTTGAAAAAAAGGCATGCAAAATCCTGTCCTTATCCATCTCTGAAATAAAAGTAACCAATAATGTAGCTCTTGATGGTATATCATCACAAGAAGACTCCAGGAAACCTGACATGTCCAAAGTAGAAGAAACTAAATGATCAAACTGATCCTCCTGAACCCCTTCCCCATCAGGCAATGGAACTGATTTCCCCAGAGGAACATAATAAATTTTTGACAAAACAATTGAATCCACATCAGTAAATAATAATACTTCCCTAAGATATTTCTGGAAAAGTATTAAAGGCGAGAGGTAATGAGTTTGAGGAAAATTTAACAAGCGTAAATTTTTTGAACGCAAAGAGTTCTCCAAAAGCTCATCTTGCCGATGAAGTACACGAGAGTCCTGAGAAAAAATTGCCAAGAGTCCCTGTTGAGAAGAACTCTGAGACTCTTGAACTCCAATCGCCTTTTCCACAGTTAGTAATCTAGACACATGATCAGATAATTTAATGACAGTTTGCTTGGAGAAATCAGAATTTTTTTGAAGAGAAGCTCCCAAGGATGCCTCCAGTCGTGTAACAACAGCCCAGATATCACGCAAAGATACATCAGGTGGCGGAACCTGAGTTTCTCCAACAAAAGAGAATGAGACTGCAGACGGGAGAGGGGGTGTAAGACTTCCCAGAGGTGGATCGATTTTCAAGAAAGTCTGGAAGCAAGGCTGAGACAGTTTTAACCTGCTCCACTACGCCCAGTAGAGAGGTCGCCGCCGAACTTTGACTAGACACTTCGGTGGGCGGAACTAAACCCAGTTTAGCAGGAGAGGAGACAGAGGAAGAGGTACTCACAGTTGACAAATCTCCAATTCCGAGCATAGGCGACTGAGCCGGGGCGGGAGGGTCATCCACTCGAACATGGGCATCCATCGGGCCCACAACTTTAACCGTCTTCGACTGCACAATGGGCAGGTATCTCTTCTTCCGCTTCCCCATTACAGGGATCCTCACTATGCGCCAAAGGGGCGGGACCTGCCCCTTTGGTCACGCCCCTTCGGGCACGCGCCCGCTACCGCGTCCCGCGGTGGGGCTGGCTGTTAAATAGCCCTCAGAGAACCCATGGCTTTTTAATTTTGCCAAGAGTCTTTCATGAGGGACCTTGTCAAAGTCTTTCTGAAAATCCTGATACACTATATCAGCTGGTTCACTTTTGTCTACCTGTTTATTCACACCTTCAAAAAAATATAAGAGATTAGTAAGACACGACCTTCCTTGGCTGAAGCCATATTGGCTTTCTCCTATTAAACCATGACTATCTACATGTTCAGTAATTTTGTTCTTTATAATGATTTCTACCATTTTGCCCGGTACTGTAGTTTCCCAGATCATCTCTGGAACCCTTTTTAAAAATTGGCGTTAGATTGTCCATTCTTCATTCTTCAAGTATTACAGATGATTTTAATGATAGCTCTCAGATTACTAATAGTAGGTCTGCAGTTTCATATTTCAGTTCTTTCAACACCCTCAGATGTATACTACCCGGTCCAGGTGATTTGCTACTCTTTAGTTTATCAAATAGTTGTAATACATCTTCCCAGTTTATTGATAGTTCTTTCAGTTCTTCCCATGTATCACCTTTAAATACCATTTCAGTCATGGGTAGTTTCCCTGCATCATCTTCAGTAAAGACCGAAGCAAAGAATTCATTCAGTCTCTCCGCTATGGCCTTTTCACTCTTAGTGCTCCTTTTACCACTTTATCATCTCTCACAGGTTTTTTATTTTTTTATTTTTTATTTTTATTTTATATTTATGCAAGTTTACAAAAACAATCAAGCAATGCTTGTACAGAAAAACTACTACTATAAAGCACAAATATTACAAAGAGTCAAATCAATAGGCAATTAAGTAAAGCTTCAACAGTAGTATAGTTAGCCCACAATATAAAGGGGGGAGTAGCGTTCCAATAAGGAACAAGGGTAAGGTGCAAACCCCTATCCCAAACAATGAAAAAAAAAATGTAGAAAGAAACAAATACAGCAGCGGAAGGCTGAGCCTAAAGCCATTCTTATGATGAGAACCTTACTCAAGAGGGGAAGAAGATATTATTACATGAGAGGAAACAAACGAAGACAACTCCTCTGGTTGAAAAAATACATACTTAACCTGTCTAAAGTAAATAATACATTTGCATGGATACCGTAATATAAAAGAAGCACCCAACTGAATCACACCAGGTCAAAGAAGTAAAAAGGCTCTCCGCCTCTTTTGCGTCTCCCTTTGAAACATCTGGAAAAAACAGTAATCTTTTTACCCATAAATAAAGCAGACCATCGCTTAAAATATAATTTCAAGATCCAATCCCTGTCTGAAGGAATAGCAAACGAGACTAACATAGTGGATAATTTTAAATTATCTTCCTTCAGTGATTGTAACAAGGCAGAAATATCTAGAACTTCCATTTCTAAGGAACCCACTACTCTTTGGTCTACCTTTTTCCCAACAGGCAAAAAATACGCTTTAACAATTGGGGGAGTCAATCTGAAGGGCACTAGAAGGGTCTCATACATATACTTCTTAAACAATTCTACCGGGGAGATTTCAGGTACAGCAGTGTTTGTGATGCCTAAGCGGAAGGGCAAGCAAAAGGCTCCTTCCGCGGAGCCCAAGCTTGCGATTACCTCGGGTCTGATGGACCGATTTGTCCAACTGTCTGAGCAGCAGAATGGGGAGATTTGAGCGGGTGCTGCAGCCCAGGATGAGGTGAACTTGGAGCTGCTTACCCTTGAAGTGTCTCTCTCCCCCCACGAGCGGCGTCTCCCGCCCCGGGTTAGGGGTCCAGAGCTTCCTCCCGCGAGAGGAGACGAGGCTTCCCCGATAGGTGAGAGAGTGATATCTCAGGAGCGGGTCTCGCTGGTGGAAAAGCCTGGAGGTCAGCTGTTGGAACCCGGGTCTATTCCCGTGGCTACGGACTCGGGTCAGGAGTCTGCATTACCTGCTCATCGAGGAGACGGAGCAACCATACAGGAATCCTCCTCGCTGTCTTCTGTGATTAAGGGTTTTGCTTTGAAGCGCCCGAAAGTAATCTCCCTGGACTCTATCTGGGAAGCTATTTTCCAGCTATCGACCGCGGTGTCTCAACAGGTGGAATTGACGGCTTCGCGTTTGGAACATCTTGAGAATACATCAATTGGATTTCAAGGAGAACTGACTGATATACAGGAAACGTTGGCTACCAGAGACCAGAAAGTTGAGCAGGTTTCTGCACTTAATGATTCAATTGTGAAGGATAATATGGCACTTAGGGTGAAAGTGGAGAATATTGAAAATGTTGTGCGGGCGTCAAATTTGCGCCTTTTGAATTTTCCTCTCACAGTTTTTTTGCTACGAATGTACTTGAAAAAGTTTTTATTATATACTTTTTCTTCCATGCCAGTCTATTTTTCAAATTCTCTCTTTGCCTGCTTTATCAATGCTTTGCATCTGACTTGCATCTGCTTATGTTTTCCGTTTTTGTAATTTGCATCCTTTTTCTATTTCCTGAAAGATGCTTTTTTGGCTGCAGCTTGTAAACGGGGGCGCTGGGCGTGAATGTCCACAGTCTTGGCAAAGGCAAAATACTATTATAACTTGCAAAGGATTGTGGGGAATGTAGTCCATTCATACCAGAATCAGCCGTTCACAAATAATGAGTTGTGTTGCTCGAGTGTAAGCAAAGAAAAATATATTTTATTCATGGGGTTAATTCTCCCACACAGATTTACTTGGTAACACAAAAGGACACTTGCTTCAGTATTGTACTAAGGAAAAACAAATCATGATATAAGCAACTGAACTTCTTAAGCAATCAATCAAACAATAAAGACCTTGATGGGGAACAGAAAAGGTCTTTCTGAGGGCTCCTACTAATACCTTTTAGCAGTGCTCCAAAAGCAAAAACAAAACCCAAAAGTAACCAAAAACTGTTCTTTTTTCAAGGATAACTTTCTTCTATTTTTACACACAAACAGTAGTTTCCTTTCAGAGCTCACGTGCAACTGTGCATGGCTTAATTACCAATCAGCCAGCTGCAAACCCCTTTGCTGGTTCACTTTCTCTACGTGGCTCAAATCCTACCCTAAAGCTTTCTTGTAAACTTTTCTGGGTAGATAAAAGAACAAGTTATAGTTCCCCTTTTGATGGTTGTTGTATTTCTGAAAGTATTTTACCACAGCAGCTTATTCAGAGAGCAATCCATGTATTCATTCTGATCATTTAAAATATCTCCTTCTTCTTCAACTATCATAGAATCAATATCATGGTCTGGCTCAGAGGAATTCCTTAATGGAGCACTCTCAGGACAATACTTGTTTCCCTGCTGTCTTCCAAGTGAAGAGCTAGGGCATAGATCAGTGTTCATACCTGAGCTTCCTTTACTGTTAGGTTTCCTCTCCAGATATCCTGGCCAATAAGTAGTCCAGCCTTCCAATCAAGATCCCTGGACACTGGGTCTCTCTTCACATACCTTCTTGCACTGGTCTTAGGGCCCCTTCCAAATGCAGCCGTCTCCCTCACAGGTGCCGTCCGGGAATTCCTGGCTCTGTAACCCCACTCCTCTGGCTTCCTCCAGTCCAATGGAGTATGCTTGCCTCTGGAATGACTCCCAACACACGCGCTGCTGTGAGCTCCTTCTTTAGTCCTCCAAGATGTTTTCCTCTTCTTCCTTCCATGCTGCTGCTGCTTCTTGCTCTCTCTGTCCTTGAGCTCTGGGTTCCTCATCTCCATCTGTGTAGAATATGTTTTACTTTTAACTTGTTTAGAGGGATACTCCACCCTAGCACAGCTCAGCTGTGCTGAATCAAGCCCTGCCCTTGGAGATGAGTGATTGGGGATTACCTCATAGTTCTCCTGATTGAACACATGTTTCCCCACTTCAGCTCTTCTAGTGGCTGTTTGAAACCTGGTGCATTCTGGGATTGGTAGTCTTTTATGAAAACATTCTGCTTTAGTATTTCTACCAGCAAAGACAGGTTGCTTGTTCAGTGCCAATTCACCTCTCTTATAGCTCCTTCCTGAACTATGATAAGCTTCCTTATCACAAGCTGCCTCTCTGACCTCACGTTTAAGCTGTGTTGGAAGTTTTTTGGACTTCCTTACCCTTTTCTTAAAGCATGGAATACAGCTGGTCTGGGTTTCCAATATAGTATTTTTAAACAATGCTCATGCTTGCTGTCAATCTTTAACCTTTGCAACTGCTCTTTTTAGTTTTTTCTTAACTATTTTCCTCATTTTATCATAGTCTTCCTTTTGAAAGGTAAAAGATAGTACTGTGTATTTCCTTACCATCCTCCGTCTATTTATTACATCAAATGCGATCATGCCTTGATCACTATTGCCATGTGCTCCCAATAGCCTTATCTCTTGCACCAGATCTTGTGTACCACTAAGGACTTTGTCCAAAATGGCTTCCCCTCTTGTCGGTGCATGAACATGTTGCTCCAGGAAGCAGTCATTTATTTCATCTAGAAACATTATCTCCCTAGCATGTTCTGCCATGACACTGGCTCATTCGATACCAGGGTAATTGAAATCGCCTATTATTATTACTGTGTTGTAACTTTTGTTAGCTTTCCAGATTTCTTTGAGCAATTCATCATCCATTTGTTCATTGTGGCCAGGCGGTCAATAATACACCTCCACTGCCATTGCCTTCCCCTTTTTACATGCAATTTCGATCCATAGAGATTCTACTCTGTATTTTGTTCCCTACAAATCTTTAATCCTGTATGTCTCAATGCTCTCTCTAACATAGAGCACAACCCCTCCACCAATTTGATCTATTCTATTATTGCGTTATAATATGTACCCAGGTATCATGTTGTCCCATTGGTTGTCTTCCTTCCACCATATCCCTGAGATATCAATCATATCTAAACTCTCATTTATTCTAACTCTCCCATCTTATTTTTTAGATTTCTTGCATTTGCATACATGCATTTTAGAGGTTGTATTTTATTCATATTAATCTGGTTATTGGTAGATAGGGGTAATTTGGAATCTTTAAGTTCTGTCTGCTCTGTACTTAAGGCATTTGGGTTACTTTTGTCTTTATTGGAACCTCTCTGTTGATATGCCCTAACTTCAGTTTTTTGCTAGTATCCATCATGGATACATCGTTCCCGATCATGTGCTCTTGGGCATCGGCTTTCCTCTATTTGTTGTTGTTTAAAAGCTGCTCTATCTCCTTTTTAAAAGTTATTGCCAATAGCCTAGTTCTATCCCGGTTAAGGTGGAGCCCATCCCTTCGGAAAAGCCCTTCCTTTCCCTAGAATGTTGCCCAGTTCCAAACAAATCCAAAGCCCTCTTCCATGCACCATCATCTCATCCACACATTGAGACTCTCAAGCTCTGCCTGCCCTGTGGGTCCTGCATATGGAATGGGAAGCATTTAAGAGAATGCTACCCTGGAAGTTCTGGATATCGGCTTCCTACCTAAAAGTCTAAATTTGGCCTTCAGAACCTCCCTCCCACACTTTCCTATGCCATTGGTATCAACATGTACCAAGACAGCAAAACTTCCCAGTGCTATCTAAAACATTGTCTAGGTGGCGTGTGAGGTCCGCGATCTTCGCACCAGGCAGGCATGTTACCAGGCGATCCTCATGTCCACCAGCCACCCAGCTATTTACATGCCTAATGATCAAATCACCAACTATAACGGCTGTCCTATCCCTTCCCTCATGAGCATATGGCCCTGGAGAAACCTCTTCAATGAGAGAGAGGTTTTGCATCACCTGGAGGACAAGTCCTATTTACAGGATCACTTCTTGCCACACCAGGGTGATGCTCTCTTGTCATGTGACCTCTCTCCTCCATGGCAACAGGGATGCTGCCAGACTGAAGATGGGACTTCAGTATTACATCCCTGTAGGTCTTATCTATATACCTCTCTGTCTTCCTTATGTCCTCCAAGTCTGCTAATCTAACCTCTAGAAATCTGGCTCATTCCCTGAGTGCAAAGAGCTCCTTGTACCTAGTGCACATATAGAACTCCTCACCAACTGGGAGAAAATCATACATGTGACACATGATGCAAAAGACTGGAAAGCCCCCATCTCACTGCTAACTGCTGTCTGCATCTTAGTTTTAAGGTTTTGTTTAGGTATTTAAGTTATTTACTTACTTAGGTTTGCTGGCAATATTTATACTAATACAACTATACCTAATACATTTAATGGACTTTGTTCGCCTCAAGCTTAATGAATCTCTGGTCCTTAATTAATCTATTCCAGATGAGGGTAATCAGCCACACCTGAGTGTGAATATGGGCACCTCCTTCCCTTTAATAGGTTTGAGCCTATAAAACTAAGGTTATCCCTGGGGTGGAAGGGAACAACGACTTAAAAGTTGGCTTTCTATACAGTGCCCTGACTTGTACTTCTAAGGTAATGTCTTACCAACTTCCTGGGTGATTCACACAGCCCTTGGTTTGAAAGAAGGAGCCTTTCAAATTACCCCTTTGATTGTCTGTCTTGTGGCAAAATAACTCTCCAAAAATGAAACAGAATAGGGCCAAATTCAGCATGGAAATAAAAACTGGTGAAAAGACACATCAAGTAAGAAAATGGGCCAGATTAGACTGGACATTCTAGAGAAATAAAGGCCCCCCTCCCCCCAAATGGCCCAGTGCAAAATGGATGAAGAGCTAATCGTGCCTTCTGTAAAACAAAAAAACAAAAAACAAAAAAAGTCAAAACAAAAACCTGTGTAGTTTTTTTAACTTTTATTTTAATACTGAATCTTTATGTCTGGGGATAACTAGAGTGGGAAAAAGACAACTACCTGTCTGTTTTCTTATTATTCTATAAGAGCCTACTTAAATCTAACAGAAATTAATTTAAAACCTTTACAGCAAGCTGAGAACTCATTTTTCATTTTTAATGAAATCATAAACAGACTTTTTCAAATAAACTCACACTATCTCCTCTATTCCAACTTTAAATCACCAGGTTTTCCAGCAAATAATGATAACTTACCCACAGGTTTTGTCCACTTCTAGCTTTCCCTCAATAAAAGGAAACTTTGGCCGTTGTTACTGATTGATGTACTGTTTTGAATTTCTTTTTTCTGTATGGATGTTACCTGAAAAGTACTACATTGTGCAAAATAATCACAATTTTATAAGTATCACAGTAAACTTTAAAATTTTGGTTGTGTGGTTTGTGCAGAGCTGGTAATATGTACAGAAAGGCACGTGTTAGAGCTCTAAGCTAAAACTCAGCACAAGATTTCCTAATGTGTGCAGAAAACCCCCCTCTGCATCCCAATGCCACTGTAGTCTCAGGTGTTGTACTAGACCGATTAAAATGTATTTATTTATTTATATTATTTAAGTCTTTTTTTTTTTTATACCGCGCTCTTTAGAATTAGTGCGGTTTACAAATAACAAAGATTGTATAATGTAAAATGGAACGTACATTGAAACTTACAAGGAACAGGAGATAAAACTTGGATTGCAACCGGGATAACTATGTACAAGTTTCTACAGAGGTGACTATATACAAGTTATGTAAATGAATCAACATCTATGCTTCTGTCGAAATGAAAGGTAAAGGATGTGCTGGGTTATGTCGTGTCACTGGGCTGAGAGTTTTGCTGAAGGAAAAGGTGGTGCTTTTAGAGCCTTCCTGAATTGTGTGAGGTCAGAAATAGACCGGATGGTGGTAGGGAGGGCATTCCAAAGAGTGGGTGCGTAAAATACAAAAGCTCTGTTCTTTGTTGCGAGGGAGCATTTTGCTATTGCATTGGGGACAGTGAGTGTGTTGGCAGCTGTTGATCTTCTGGATCTGTTCTGAGGAATGGGTGAACCAGGTCTGTGACGGAGGTGGAGGATAGTTTGTTAAGGGCTTTGAAGGTAATCAGTAGAACTTTGAAGGTGAGTCTGCAGTAGATAGAGAGCCAATGGAGATTTTGCGAAATCGGATTTATGTGATCTCTCCTGGAGGCTCCGTGCAGGATACGGGCAGCGGCATTCATTGCCAATTGAAGTGGGTTAAGTGTGCTCTTAGGTAGACCATGTAGGATGGTGTTGGCGTAGTCGAAGTGGAGGGTTACAAGGGCTTGAAATATCATCTGGAAGTCAGCAGGCTCCAGTAGGGGACATAGATGGCGAATTGTACATATCTTGTGGTAGCTTGCCTTGATGGTGTTGCTTACATGTGTTTTCATGTCAAGCTGCTGGTCTAGGGTGACGCCCAAGTAGCGGATGGTGGGCTTGCTTGGGAGCTCTGCGTCTCTCACCTTAATTGAGGCAGGAGGGTGAAGGATTGATTTCTTGTGATAAATAGGACATTTGTCTTATTGAAGTTAATTCTGAGGTTTTGCGTGCGGAGCTAGTAACAGCGTCAAAGCATCTTGTTAGTAGCGAGAAGTCAGGCTGATCCTTTCTTACCTACAGTTCTTATTTTGTTTTGTGGAATGCTACATCATGTCCCAGTGAATATGTTTTGTGGAGTCCTGCAAAGGTATGTTTTGTTACCTAAACTTCATAATATTTTCCTGTTGTCTTTGACCCTTTTTAGAGCTGGAAAGTCATAGTATTTTCATATGCTGATGCTATTCAAAATCTGTACTCATTTGATTCTCTTTCTCCTAGTCTGCACCACTGAACCAGTGCCTTGGTGCAGTTGCTGACTGGCTAGAAGCTCATAAACTGAAATTGAACACTGGAAAAGTAGAGGCTATTTGGGTTCCTGAGTATAACCAGGGTAGGTTCCCTCTGCCCGAGGATCCGAAACTCTGCGTTGACTCTTAAAGATACTATTAAAGTCTTGTATATGACCTTTGTTACTGATCTGACCTTCAAGGCACACATCTCTTTGTTAGTTAACAATTTCACTGCTATTAGAGTATTTCTTATTCACGCCTTAATTCTGAACAGACTGGATTATTATAACTCTTTACTATCTGGCATAGGAAGTGGCAATTAAATGAATCCAATCTGTTCAAAATGCTGCTGTTAGACTGCTATATGGAAACGGCCAATACTCTAACATTACCCCCTTCTTGATGCATGCATGACAATGGCTGCCCATCTCCTACAGGATAGATTTTAAAATAAAGCTCCTGACCCATCGCACTTGTACACCTAGACGAGCCTCAATACTTTTGCTCATCGTTCCTTCTGTATTCTTCGCATACTGTGATGGAGCTGAAGCCATTGAAGCGATGGATGTAGAAAAAAACCTCTCTTTCTTATGAAGCAACTGAGTTACAGAGGGTGCAATTACCTAGAAGTGCAGCTAGAGGGAGCGGGCACGAGGCTGCAGAAGTTAAGCTGACACATCCAGGGTGTAGCAATGCAGTACCTAATCAAAGGCACCTGGGTAGTGCCACAAGGTGTCGTGACACAAAGATTGCGCGCCACTATGTAGCGCTATAAAGAACAATAAGACCTGAGTGAAGGGTAATAAAAGGCTTTATTCCCCGTTATAATGCATGGGTTCAAATTAGAGATACGTTGCTTAACAAAATAGTCCTTTGTTTCAAAAGGTGCCAAGGCTCTCTGGCTTGAGAACTGTTACTTCACAGTTTATAGCAGGTTTTTCTTAAAGGTAATATTCTTCACAATAAACAACCAAAAGTATATTTACATTCATTCTTCGTTACAGCAGGTACACTTGGGAGCGTAGGCCGTGCACCAATCGCACTCCATGTCCTCCGGCAAAGATGAGGGAATAGTATGGGGGAAATCCACCTCCATCATATCCTCTTCCTCATTTTGGGTCAAAGGGGTTTCACTATCCCTGTCTATGTTAGCCTGACAATCTTCAGCATGGGAGTTTTGCTTTAGGTAAGCAGGAACTCTTATGGCTGGTGGTAAATTAGAATACAAATCTTTATTCAGGTTGTTTTTAGAGAGAAGCTTTCTTTGCGGGTGGCTTCCAGCAGTGCAGTGCTTGGGGTTAAACCTTACTGTTTCAAACCTTGGCTCATGGAGTAAAAACCTCTGTTGTTTATACAACTGTTTTTCCTTCTGACTGGGTAAAACTGAGCAGTGCTTTTCTGGAGATAAACTCCTTACAGAACCTTCCCCTCTGGTTCTTAGCTTCCTTCTCCTTGTATCATAAACAGGCAGAGTAAAAGAACTAGGCGTGGCACCGCCTCTTACCTTGGAGCACCTTCTACCAAACTCTCCTTGCCCAATAGGCTTAGTTTGGATTCTATGGCTTCCCACCTCGTGTGGTCTGTTTCTGTTCCAACTTCCAGCTTGGCCTCTTTCACAGCAAACAGGTTTGTACCTCTGATAGCTTCTAGGCTTTACTGTTGGTTCAGCTTCTAGTTCAGCTCCGGTTCCAGTTCTTTCCTTTCTCAGCTCCTGCTGTTGTTCCCACTGCTTATTTGTCCATGGCTTTCTTTGCAACTGCTGCCATCTCCATTGCTCTGTCTTTCGGTTCTGCTTCTGCTGCTCCTTCTTCTCCTGCTCCTTCTTCTGCATCTCACCAAGAGCGTTTTGCTCTGGTTTATAAAGAGAACCTTTGTTACTGACTTCCTGGTTCTCTGTCAGCTGCCGGTCATTACTGTGATTAGATTCACTAGGATCAGTATGTCTGCTCCCGCTCCCTCTATGTGTGCCAGGAGGTAACTGCACCTCTAGTTCCTCTAAATCAGGATTTCTTTTCATAAAATCAACTTTATTAGTGCCCGCATCATGACAGTAGAAAGCCAGGAAACTCAGTTGGAGAACGCCTTTTTAAGCAGTGCTCACAAGGAAGCAGACAGAGAGGATCTAAGGGGGAACTCGAGAGAGGATCAAAGGGGGAACTCGAGAGAGGACCTTTGAGAGAGAAAGAGAAAGGATCTTTGAAGGAAGGACCTGAGGAAGGAATCTCATACACTGCAAGGCAAAGAAGCTTGGATACATGGAAAAGCAGAGCTAAGTTCCAGGGAGAACAAGCCCAGCTTAGAAAGCTCCAGAACCAAGTCTTCAAGGAA
Organism: Ichthyophis bannanicus; assembly: GCA_033557465.1. Taxonomy (NCBI): domain Eukaryota; kingdom Metazoa; phylum Chordata; class Amphibia; order Gymnophiona; family Ichthyophiidae; genus Ichthyophis; species Ichthyophis bannanicus. The sequence continues at coordinate 138,747,584 of CM066040.1, forward strand.
GACGCTGACAAAGGGAGAGTCTCTGGTGGAGAGAACACCAGCAGCAAACGCTACTGAGATCCAAGGTACAGTGATACTTCATTTATTAAATGGATGCCAGGTCCTAGGAAGGCTGATAACCTAAAAAGCCATTCTGAGAAGAAACAAAGCTGGAGGAAATTTTGTAACCCTGTACAGAGAGGTATAGGGAAAAGCCCTAATAGTTATTTGCTAAACTCAAGCCAGCAAGGCTGGAAAGTGGGGGAAAGAAATACTGAACTGCAACCTGTGTTAACCAGGGAAAGCTCAGGATTAGAAGACACCATGAGTGTGCTAGAACCCATGCAAATTGAGTTTGCAGAACCAGAACCATTGATGCTTGAACCAATGGACTGTTCTCTGTGTATTACCGAGAGCCTGGAATCTCTTACCGAGATATAACAGCAGCACATGTTTTAAAGTACCTTTTGCGTAACAAGGGAATAAAAACCTTTTTGTTTCACCCTGCTCAAGGCTCACACATCTATTTTCTTGTGAAGAGGGACTACAAGGACCAGAATGGACTTGGTCTAAAAGTTTTTCTTTCTTAAACAAAATTAAAAATGTCCACCCTGACCCTTTGGCACACTGCCACTAGGAGGGGCTGTGACAATACCCAATCCAAGTCTCAAGTTCCTCACTCTGTTTGCTATTATGGCTGTCCCTACACATGTGTGAGCATATTGTTGCCAGAGGGCCCACTTGATAGGAGGCCCCATGCCAACCTCATGCTGTGTCCACACAGGGTCTGAGCCTCCCTTTGCCCATTCTGCTGCTTTAATGGGAAGCCAGGATGCCTTTGCATGTGCCTGAAGCCTCCTTCACTGATTTGCCCTTTTAAGTGGCTGAGCATAGCCGTGGGAGCATTCTTCTTTGCTCCCGTGGCTTTACTGCCTCAAGAACCACCAGACCATGGCATTTCTAAAGGCAGTAGAAAGCATTTCTGTTTCTTGCAAGAAACAGGAAATTCTTATACTAACTTTAGAAATGCCGCAGCCCGCGGCTTATAAGGCAGCACTGCCACGGAAGCAAAGGAGAATGCTCCCACAGCTGTAAAAGTAGGAGGTGAGTGGTGACCAACACTGGCAGCCATTCTGCCAAGAGCAATGCGTCATTGGATTTCTTGACTGCATGTCATTTCTCTGATTATTGATCCAAGCAGATTAAAGTTGGCCATAATTTCTATTTCTTCTCCATCTATGATGAACATTGATTTTACCAGTTGTCAGGATCTGTTGTCTTCACGTGAAGGTACAGGCCCATTTTAAGACTATGTTCCTTAATCTTAAGAAGCAGATGTTTCAGATAGTCTTCACTACCAGCCAGTAATATGGTGGTATCAGCATTGCAAAGGTTGTTGAGTCTTCCACCAGTCTTCACACCTCAGTTGTCTTCATACAGTCTTGCTTCTCTGATGATTTGTTCTGCATTAAACAGGTAGGGGGAAAGTATGCAGCCTTGTTATACACCTTTGTTGATTTTAAACCATTCTGTTTCTCTTTGTTTCATTCAAACTCTTGCTACTTGATCAATGTAAAGGTTGTGCAAGAGAACGATCAGGTGCTCTGGTATTTCCACGCCTCTTAATGTGGCCCAGAGATTCTCATGGTTTGCACAGTCAAAAGCCTTGCTGTAGTTAATAAAACACATATAGATATCCTTTTGGTATTAATTTGTCTTTTCAATGATTCATCTGACATCCACAGTGATGCCTTTCTCGTTCCTCGCCCTTTCCTGAACTTTGCTTGCTCTGTAGGCAGTTTTTGTTCAGGTATGGTTGTAGTCATTGCTGAATGATCTTGAGTAGAATCTTGTTGACAGGTGGGATTAGAGTGATTCTGTGATCATTTTCATTGTCAGTCAGATCACCTTTTTTCACTGTTGGTATAAACAGAGAATTTTTTTCCAGTCAGTTGGCTATGATGTTGTCTTCCAAATTTCGTGGAAGAGCCTTTTAACCCGTTTTGGACAGCTCACATATTCTCTCTCTGTTCTGGATGATTTATTAGATTTGTTACACTCAAACAACTATGAAATACCGACAATAATAAAAAATATTAAAACTTTGCAGAAAATAGAAGTTTCACATAGTGTATGTTTTTCATACACTGGTCCAATATAGTATATTGTCCGTCTTCAGAAAAGATAGGATTCAGTTCCAATATTCATTGACATAAACATACTGTATGATACTATTGAAACTGCAGTTTTCATTTAAAACATTTTATTATGATATAATATAGTTTGTCAACAGTCCATTCTGACGGCGGAATATGATACACGTGAAAACACTTCTGATGCAGTGCGTCGATATTGCACCATTGAAACACCTAGAACCAAACGATGACAGCAATTAGTTTCGACAACATATTAGCCCAGCGTATGAAAAACATACAAGGCTGATATATGCACCAATACCTCTGACACTAAGTAACTTACAGTTATCTAAACCTATTTTCTAAAGTCTACAAAAACTTTTATTTGCAAAATAGTAGCTATTACTGCATTATAAGCTACTTGCTATTTTTTTCTGATCTTTTTATGTTGAGCCGCCAGTACCGTCAAAATCAGCAAACTTCGAATACCTATTAAACTAACTAGATCTCAGATAAAAATCTGTATATAATGCTTTTTGACATAACGATAATAGCTAAACATAGTTCCATTGAATTTATAACAATTAATTAGTAAACAGTTCAGTAGTAAGTATGGAAACCTTATGTATGTACAACATACGCTGGTCCAAAACGGGTTACGTATGGTAACAACCACATCTGATTGTTGTAATACTTCAGTGGGAATAACATCAATGCTTGCTGCTTTGTTCTTTGATAATTTATTATTTTTATCTATTATTAGTATTTAGCTCACACCGTCTCGAGAAGATCAAGGTGAGTTACATTCAGGTACAGGTACAATATGCATTTCCCTGTCCCCAAAGGGCTCCGAATCTAATGTTTTCAGTGCTGCTTTGAGGTCTTCTTTCATCACCAATGGTTCCTGATCATAAGGTACAGGATGAAACTGCTGTTGGTCCACAGAGCTCTGTGATCCTCAGTCTTGAAGGACTAGAAAAGGGGACTGTTACTTCTGGAGAGAGATCTGCAGTTGTGAGTATATACTTCTGGGAATTTTCTGAAAGGAATTCTTTGTATTAAAGCTAATTAATCTGTGAACCCACTATTTTTTGCTGGAAGAAGGTGTTTCAGATGAATAGATTGTTGGTCTTGCAGAATTTTATCAGTCTTCTCCAGTTTCATTTCTGTTGCCAAGTTCATATTTTCCAACCACTTTGCCACCTTCTTTGTTGCCAACGTTTGCATTCCAGTCACCCATGAATATCAAGATATCCTGTTTGCCTGTCCTGTCATTTTCAGTTTGTACTTGTTCATAGAACTCATCAACGTCTTCCTCTTCTGCAACTCTTGTTGGGGCATATTCCAGAATAATAGTTGTGTTAATGAGCATTCCTCATACTGTACATAAGAACATAAGATATGCCATACTGGGTCAGACCAAGGTCCATCAAGCCCAGTATCCTGTTTCCAACAGTGGCCAATCTAGGTCATAAGTACCTAGCAGTTTCCCCAAAAGACACAGGTTCCACAATGCTTGTATTAAGCATTCACTGATAGCATTTTATTTCAATACAGTTCTTGCAAGTTTCTTAATTATAAATGCAACACTAGTGTCATTAATTTCCAGCATAGTGTGTGATCATCAGATGCAAAGTGCCCGATACCAGTCCATTTCAGTTTGCTGACACCCAGTGAGTTGTACACATTCCATTTCATTCTTGACCACCTCCAACTTCCCTTGTTTCATGCTTCGTATGTTTCATGTCCTAATGTATAAGACACATTGGAAGTTCCTGACTCTAATTTCATGCGCAGCTACATCAGCAGTCAGATGTCCCGAGGGCTTTGGTCCAACCACATCATAAATGCTGGCTTTACTCTGAAAAGTCTTCAGCTCATCCCCAGCAACCGGTTAAGTGCTTTCTGATGTGGCAGTCTCATCTTCCAGCACTATAGGGCAATTTGTTTTGTTGTAACTATGCATTAGGTTTTCGTGTCAAGATACAGAAGTAGATTGACAGGCCTTTCTTCTGCAGAGGTAATGCTAATGGTGTTGCCATTGTCACAGAAATGTGATCCTCTGTTGCCAACACCATCCCATTCCACTGCTGCCCATTTGGGTGGTTTGTCTTAGTCTGGCACCTCAGCTGAGACCTGTCCATCTTGGGAGATCCTACCAGTAGTTAAGCTATCAATAGTTTGCTCTCAGCATCACTGATGCACACAAGCCTTCATAGCATGACAAACTGCAAACCAAGTGAAGGGAACCTGTGTACTGTGAGGTTGCATCTGCCTGTGCACCAATGTCCAGGGGGTGTATTCTCCTGGAAATCTGGAGTTAAATATAAAGGCCCTCCCTACATAACCAGTCTGCTGGCAATGGTGTGGGAAATCACTTCTTGAATTGGGCAGAGATTCTGTGGGAACCCAGTGGGCCTCATAAGCACCATGGGGGAGCTGCCTCCCTGATGACCAGCTAAGTTATACAGGACAGGGAGAGTCCTCTCTGCCAGACCTGCTAGTCCGAAATGAAGGAGGAGGAGTATGGAGGAGGCTGACAGACCAAGGAAGTGTCTGGTGTAAACTATCAGTTCATAAGTATGTTCTGGGATTTTTGTTGAAGAGATCAACAGAACATTGGCACTAGTTTTGCAGACACTGGACTAGAGAGGACTGTGATAGTGCTGTGGGAATAGCTTTCTTGTAAAGTGTTTTGCAGGATCTTCTTGAGGTGTTTGGGGATACTCTACCTAGGATACTGAAGGGAGAAGGAAAAAGGGAAGTCCAAACAAGGCCCCAGAAGAGGATTATGAAGTAAAGAACTTAGAGAAGATCCATGGAGATGAGATAAAAAAACAGCTAGGAATGTTGTTATTGCTTTTGTCTTAAATTTTTCCTTGTACATACTCAGGGAATATATTCAAAGTATTCAAAGAGATTAATGTCATTTGCAGACTTTCAAACTGCACTATTCCTACCAAGTGGGATATTCAGCAGCAAGTACCTGGTTCATGTCACTGACTATTTTTTATTTTTTTTTAATTTTTATTTATTAACATTTTTATACCACATTTTTCCAGACGATCAAAAGCGGTTTACATATAGCAACAGTTTGGACTATCTCTTCCAAAGTCATCCGAATGTCCTGACACTAACCAGATAATCAAAAACTTCTAAAGCTATGCAGAAAAAAAGCTATCCTAACGTCAGCTGGTTTAAATATCCAGTCAGCAGCTGAACTTCGCTGCTAAACAATGTAATGCCAGTTTTTAAAAAGGCTTCCAGGGGTGATCCGGGAAATTATAGATCGGTGAGCCTGATGTCAGTACTGGGCAAAATGGTAGAAACCATTACAAAGAAAAACATTACTGAACATATGGTCATGGTCTAATGGAGACAGTCAACATGGATCTAGCCAAGGAAAGTCTTGTCTTATTAATCTGTTATATATTTTTTTGAAGGTGTGAATAAACAAGTAGAACAAGGTGAGCCGTTCGATATAGTGTATCTGAATTTTCAGAAAGCCTTTGACAAGCTCCTTCATAAGAGATTCTTGGTGAAATTAAAAAGTCATGGGATAGGACGCAGTGTACTATTGTGGATCAGGAACTGGTTAAAAGATAGAAAGTAGAGGGTAGGGCTAAATGGCCAGTTTTTTCAGTGGAGAAAGGTGATTCCTAAACCCCCAAATCACTATTCCTACCCTCAAACGAAGTTTTATGTAAAAAGTTTTATTTCTGTTCTATGTAAAAAGTTTACTTCTGTTCCATTTAACGTGTTTTTGGTTTCTTGTAAACCTCTCCTGATCTCTGGAAGGGGCGGTATAGAAATGTAACAAATAAATAAATAAAAATGAAAATAAAATAAATAGTGGAGTACCTCAGGGATTTGTGCTGGTCCCGCTTCTTTTTAACAAATTTATAAATGACCTGGAAATGGGAATAACGAGTGAGGTGATCAAATTTGCAGATGACACAAAATTGTTCAAAGGTGTTAAAAACCCAAGAGGATTGTAAAAATTTGCATGAGTACCTTGATAAATTGGAAGACTGTACATCCAAATGGCAGATGAAATATAATGTGGACAAGTGCAAAGTTATGTACATAGGAAAGAACAACCCAAACTGTGGCTACACAATGCAAGGTTCCACATTACGAACCACCACCCAGGTAAAGGATTTAGGTGTCATTGTGGATAATACATTGAAACCCTCTACCCAGTGTGCAGAGGTGGCCAAGAAAGCAAATAGAATGCCAGGAATCATAAGAAAGGGAATGGAGAATAAAACAAAATATTATAATGCCTCTGTATCGTTCCATGGTGCAACTGCACCTAGAATATTGTGTGCAATTCTGGTTGCCATATCTTAAAAAGGATATAGCAGAATTAGAAAAGGTACAGAGAGGAGCCACCAAAATGTTAAAGGGGATGGAAGGATACCTCTATAAGGAAAGGCTTAAAAGGTTAGGGCTCTTTGAAGAGACGGCTGAGGGGAGGTATGATATTAGTCTGTAAATTAGTGAATGGAGTAGAACAGGTAAACATAGATAGGTTGTTTAGTCCATTAAAAAGCAGAAAGACTAGAGGACAAGCAATGAAGCTACCATGCAATCCATTTAAGATTATTAAGAGAAAATATTTTTTCACTTAACGCGTAATCAAACTCTGGAATTCGTTGCCTGAAGATGTAGTAAAAGCTGTTAATGTAGCTGGGTTTAGAAAAGATTTGGACAAGTTCCTGGAGAAAGGGTCCAGAAACCATTAGTAAAGAGGAGCCGGGAAATCCACTGCTTGCCCCGGGACAACATCGTGGAACCTGTGTACCTTTTTTGGGAACTTGCCAGGTTCTTGTGACCTGGATTGGCCACTGTTGGAAACAGGATACTGGGCTTGATGGACCTTGGTCTGACTCAGTATGGCATTTCTTATGTTCTTATGTAATCAGATTGTTAAATCGCTATCTAGACAAACCAGATATTCAGCACCACTGACCGAATATGTCCTTGGAACCAAATATGCGAGCATTAATACAGTGGCAGCGACTAGCCACTTTAATCGTGCTGGCTGCTGCCTCTTGATTTTTGGGGCAATCACCAAAAGGGTTTTTACTTAAAAGATGCTCTTTGGTGTTGACATACCTTTGCTGATAAAGCTTTTAAATGCAAGGGCCTCATTTTGGCTTATAAGGCCTCCTAGTATCTCCTAGTATCTCTTATTATCCTTTATATCCAGTCACGTACTTTGCATTCTGCCTGGAGCCTCGTTTCTGTGTCCCTCCTGTATCTTTGGCCAGACTTGAATCAACCATATCATCTGGATTCTCCTTCACTGCTCCCGCCTTATGGAATTCTCTCCCTTCACATACAAGCCAGAGATTTCATAAAAAAACTTTTTGTTCCAACCTTAAAACCCCTTTTTTCCCTTATGTTTTTGGAGAAACAGGCCAAAGGGGTAGAGATGGCTGTCTGTCTGTTTCGGGTGTGCTATCTACTCTGTATTTCTATCTAGCTATTCTTTTAATTTGTTTAACTTGCATTCCTTTTCTGCCTCCTCATTGTGTTGTAAACTCTTTGATTTCTAATGAGCAGCAGTATTTTAAATCGTAAATAAAGATGCTGGAATGATGAACACCTTAGGCAAACCTTTAGCCTTATGTCCTCCCCCATGATCATCCAAACACTACCTCGCCGCAACCATCGTATGAAAATGCATAATTCAGCGCCATGTTTAACTATTAATCTTTGCTCTGTAATGGTGAGTGTGCCCGTTCTTCTTGCAGGTAAAAGAATGTGCTGATGGCTCTGAGTTTGTGGAGCTGTCAAGATATATTATTTTGCCGGCCCTCAGCAGTTGCTGCCCCAAGCAGGGCCTGCCCAAGGGTTTCTGCCACCCCAGGCAGATGCCATGCCACGCTACGTTTCCGCCTCTTGCCGCTGCTGATTTTGGTGGCGGGATTGGGGGTGGTGGCTCGGCAGCAGCGGCAGGCCGTGTGCTTTGGCACACAAGGCCTGTCGCTTGGTCAGAGGCAGTAGACCATGTGTGCTGAAGCACTTATCCTGTCGCAGGCTGTTGCTGCCGAACATAGGCACCCCTGCTTCCAGAATCAGCGGCAGCGGGAGGCAGTGGCATGGCTCTGCATGAGTGGGTGGGAGGGGACAGCAGGCCATGTGTGTTGAAGCATCTGGCCTGCCGTGGCCACAGGGGTCTGACACCCTAGGCAATTGCCTAGCTTGCCTAATGGATGGACCCGCCCTGGCCCTAAGCAACCTCCCAGTCTTGCATAATGATTTTGCTGGCCCTGTTTGGAGAATTGGAGTATTTTATTTATTTTTATTTATTTATTTGTGCGCTTTTCTATACCGCCCCTTCCAGAGATCAGGGGCGGTTTACAGAGAATATGGTATACATCAATTACATGGAACATTTTTTGTATCATTCCAATAAAGTTCTTGGAGCATTTTGCTTCCCCACCCCACCAGGATCCTTGTAGTTTGTGTTTTTCTATTGAGTTTGTATACCTTCTAGGGCTACTCTCACTCACTCACACATGCATACTGGGCAAAATATTAAAAATGCTGATATACCAGCACCAGGGAGAAAATCTAAAATCTTATCCCCCTTCCATGTGACTCCTCTTTCTCTTTCTCTGTCCCCCATTTCCCCACCTTCTGCTCACACCAAGAGCAAAGTCAAAAGACTGAGGGAAACATAAGGACATGCTGATCAGGCATTTCCAACACTGCAGCTGCTGCTCCTCTTCCTGCCTTGTATACTTCCTGTTTAGAAAGCAGCAGCTGTGAGGCTGGATCCTTGTAGTTTGTGTTTTTCTATTGAGTTTGTATACCTTCTAGGGCTACTCTCACTCACTCACACATGCTTACTGAAGGTTAATGCATGTTAAGTGCCACTGCACCCACAGACATAAAAGGGCAGTGGGCATTTAACAAGAATTAATTTCATTAACATGCGTTAAAACTTTTAGTAAACATGTCCCAAAGTTTCATATTACAACATCAATATTAACATTAAATAATTTAAAACCATTATATCAAAATATACAATATAATCCAAATCATAAAGCATTTAAGATGCTAGACCCCTTCAACCTCAACAGCACCCTGCCATCCCCATTACGACCAAATTTAAGCATCTCATCAACACTAAAACCTAAGTGTGCCTCAGTGTCCATCAGTTTTAAGAAAATGGCATCTTGAAAGACTTCTGGATCTGTAAATATTTATTTTATTTTATTTTATTTATCTAACTGGTTTTATAGACCGTTTTTCTTAAAGTCAAAACGGTTTAGCTTACAAAGTTTTCAAAGAACACATTACATTCAACTTTTGGAATATTTGTAACAGAATTGTAACTGAGGTGGTGAGGGTGAGCTTTCAACAGAGTGGGGGACGGAATTAAAAGCAGAACATAATAACCTTGTTTGCGTTTGTATGAATGTTATTGTATGTGTTATGTTTCGCTTCTGAAATGTTCAGTGCATAAGTGGGCTTCGAGTCTCCTGTGAAAGTCAGCTATTGCTGTGGTGGATCTTAAGTCTTGTGGGAGTGCATTCCACAGTGTGGGTGCATAGACTGAGAAAGTTCAGTTGCAGACAGTTTGGCTGCTTCTTGCCTTCTGGGTTGGCGTAGTAAGTTTGTTTTGTGTGTTCACACTTCTGGCTCGGTTGTTTGGTGTTAGGCTTATGAAAGACTTGAGACATTCTAGTGATAGGTTGTGGGTTATCTTGAAAATGTTGAGCAGAGCTTAATATTTTGCTTGGATTATTACCAGCTAGTGTAGTAGTTTTAGTATGTGTGTTATGTGGTCAGATACTGCAGCACTGTGTAGGATGCGGGCGGCTCAGCTATAAGCCATTTGTAGCAGGTGCATTGCATATTTCGGTACTTCTTGGTAGATAATATTGTAGTAGTTGAGATGTGGGAATATGATAGACTGGAAAACTATTCGGAAGTTGAAGGTATCGAGGAGAGGGCGTAAGTGTTGTAATATTTTCATGTTCTGGTATACAAGCTTTGTGGTAATGCTGATGTGAGGTTGTAGGGTTAATCGCTGGTCTGGCATTATACCTAGGTAATGCATCTGTGGCTTAACTTCCAGTTCGTTGTCCTGGATTTTTAGTGTGTTCGGCAGATTGAAGGTTGCATCTCTGGAAATGTAGAGAACTTTGGGGGTTTTTGTAGTTTATAGATAGGTTGTGGTCCGAGAGACAGTTTTTTACCACCTTGAAGCAGTTTATTAGTGCTGTGTGTAGAGGCTTAGTGATGGAAAAAGGTACATATAGCATGATATCATCTGCGTATATGTGACAGAAGACATCATAGGCCTGTATGATTGAACAAATTGGTTGTAGGTAAATGTTAAATAAATAAATAAAATAAATAAACATTTCTATACCGCGCTATTTAGATCAGTGCGGTTTACATTCAACATCAACTATACAAGGCAGGCGCGCTGCATTGTATTTACAATGAATGGGATGATCAACTTGGATATGACTAGGGGAAACTATCTACATCATATTTACACTGGTACCTACTTTCAGACGGGATCTATGTACATCTTATTTACGCTGGATGCATAAATTCTATTTCAGGGTGTACCGTTAGGGAGACCGAGCTGATTATCCTTTTTCATACTGGGTCTGATTAACCGAGTGCGTTGGGTGATTGGCTAAGGTGCTCCATGCCTGTTTACTAAGGCTGGTTTCGGGGTAGTATCTAGTAAACAGATGATGCTTTAATGCCTTTCTGAAATGGGTTAGGACGGTGATGTTTCGGATATATATGGGGGGGGCATTCCAGGCTCTAGGTGCGTAAATCGTGAAGGCCCTATTCGTTGTTGCTTTTGTGCATTTCGTCATTGCTTTTGGGACCTCTAGGGTGTTTTGCATTGTGGGTCTTCTGTTTCTGTTATGTGGTACGCTGTGTATCATCTTGCTGATGGCTGTGGGGGTCTGGTTGTTCAAGGCTTTGAAGGTCAGGGTTAGTACTTTGTAGTGGGTTCTTGCTTGAACAGGTAACCAATGGAGGTTCATCAAGACTGGAGTTATATGATCCCTCCGTGAAGCTCCTGTTAGTACTCTCGCAGCAGTGTTCATTGCAAGCTGGAGCGGGGCTTGTGTTGCCTGAGGGAGACCATGCAGAATTACGTTGGCGTAGTCGAAATGTGGTAATATTAAGGCTTGATAGATTGATCGATAGTCGCTGAGGTCGAGTAGTGGTCGTAGATGTTTTAAGGTCCTTATTTTCAGATATATTGTTTTCACGGTGTTTCTTATATGGGTTTTCAAGTCTAGCTGTTGGTCCAGGGTAACGCCAAGGTAGCGGATTGTGGGCTTGGTTTTCAGTTCTATATTGCTGATTTTTAAAGAGGGTGGTGGAGTGAAGTCCTGGTTCCTCGAAATGAAAAGGACATCTGTTTTGCTGTAATTGATTCGTAGATTTTGCATAATGAGCCAGTCTGCTACTGCTTCAAAACATCTTGTTAAAGGGGAGAAGTCTGGTCCGTCGGTCCTGAATGGGATGTATAGCAAGATATCGTCTGCATAGGCCAGACAGTTGACCTTGAACGAGCGTACTAGGGTGCATATGGGCTGCATATAGATGTTAAACATCAATGCAGATAGTGACGATCCCTGTGGCACCCCCTGGTCTTGCAAAAATGGCTCTGAGGTCGTGGTGCCAGACCTCACATGTTGCCACCTATTAGTCAAGTAGGATTTGCACTAATCTAGAGCAGTTCCTTGTATTCCTTTCTCGTTGAGGCGTTGTATGAGGATCTCGTGGCTCACCGAGTCGAAGGCAGCTGCGATGTCCAGGAAAATGAGAGCGAATCCTTGGTGAATGTTGTCAATTCCAGAGACTAGGTTGTCGAATAGGGTGGTGAGGAGGGTTTCCACCCCGTGTGCTTCTCTGAACCCATGTTGGGATGGGTCTAGTGGGGCTTCAGTGTCAATATGCTGTTGAATTTGACGCTGTACTATCTTTTCAATTACTTTGGCAAGCATGGGGATACTTGAAATTGGCCTGTATGACTCCACTTTTGCTGGGTCCAGCCTGTTATTCTTCAGTAGTGGTCTGATTGATGTTTGTTTCAGGCTCTGTGGGTATGATCCCATTGTAAGAGATTGATTTACTAACTTGCTCAGATATTGGCTTAAGTCAGCGTAACTCCTTTATCCAGATAGCTGGGCATGGGTCGTTGGGCGCAGTGGTGGGGTTGATTGCAGCAATAGTGTCTTCAATCTCTCTGCGTGATACTTTGTCAAATTTGGATAGTGGAGATGGTTGAGACAGATTATGCGGTAGGGTGTTGTCTGTGGGGCTTGAGGTTACACCGGTCCGGATCATTTTTGATTGTAGGTAGTCAGAGTATGCCTGTGGCTGTGGCATATGTGATTGGTCTGAAGGTGGTTCTCTTGTAAGAGATTTTACGATATCGAACAAGTCGTGGGGCTTGTTTAATGATCGCTTCAAGATGTCTGTATGATATTGTTTCCGCTTCTTCATTAATTCATCTCGGTGTACTCTTAAGTAAGCGTTGTAATTACTTTGTGCTTCAGTGGAGCGTGCTCGACGCCATCGTCTCTCGAGCTTGCGCGGGTACAGGAGTGATGCTTGGAGCTCTTTAGTATACCATGGTGCATGTTCTCGTTTCTTTGATTTTTTTTCTGTGGCTGGGATGCAGGCGACGGATTTGAGGCTATCGTCCCAGTTGGATACCAGAGCATCTAGGTCGTGTGCTGTATTGTTGAGGAGTGGGAGGACCTTCTCTCGAATTTCTTCTTTATCAAAGGGGCGGAAGCGCTTCAAAGATGTTCCGTGAGCGGCATTGGCCTTGTTGGAGTTTCGGTTGTAGGTGTTAATAGGTATGTGGAATTTGAGCAGGCTATGGTCAGACCATGGCACAGGAGTTATGGTTGGTATCATTTGTTGGGTAGGTTCTGCATCTGTTTGTGGGGCAAAAATCAGGTCCAGTTTATTTCCCTTGACGTGTGTGGGCCTGTCGACTAGCTGTGAGTAACCCAACTCATGTAGTGCTTCTAGGAAAGCAGTGGCTTGGGATTCTTGCAGAGTAGGTAGGTTGAAGTCGCCTAGAATCCAGTTTTGGGATCGTGGTCTGTTTGTGTTGCAGGCGAGGCCAATTATTGTTGCGAGATCCTCTGAAGATGGTGTTGGTGCTCGGTAGAGTAGGTTGATCGTGCAGATGTCGTTTGTTATAGTAAGTGAGTCTAGGTGGGTTGTGCTGGTTGCATTGCTCATCTGGAAACTTAGGCCAGTTTTGGCAAGGATGAGTGTTCCGCCTCCTCTCTGATTGGTTCTATGGCAAGCGTGGAATGAAAACCCTGGGGGTAGCATCTGGTTGATGATTGCATTGTCACATTCGGATAGCCATGTCTCTGTGATTATGAGGATGTCGAGATCATGGAGCGTGACCAAATCGGTAATTATTGGCCATTTAGCACGTATTGACCTGGCGTTGATGAGTGCACACTTCAGGACATGTTGGTGTTGCTGTCTGTCCACTTGTGACTTCTTAATATGTTGAAGTGGGATGTGTAATAAGTGTGAGTGAAGCGTGTCATTGGATTCCCTTGGGGTGTATCGATGATTCTCCGTCCATCTCTTCCCATTGCTGCGGAGTATTGGGATGTGGTTGGGGTTTGTATGAAAGGCATGAGATGCATTGGGGAGCCAGGCGGCCAGGTGTATACATGCCAAGGCTAGTAGTGGATGCATCTTGTGGTCAACTTTGCGGTGTCACTTTGTTGAATTAGATGTGAGGATAGGGAAAAATGTTGTGGTTTGCCTTGCAGTTGTTGAATAAGAGTGAGGCTAGGGAAGAATCTTGTGGTTTGCCTTGCAGTTGTTGAAAGGGTGCTGATTTGTGTGAACCAATTTTTACTTGTTGCTGGCGGTCTTTTAGGCAAGAGTGGAACCATTTCAGTGTAGTATTATATATTTTGTAGCTGGGATATTAGTATGCTGTGTCTGAGTCAAAAACTGCTGCTATGTCCAGGAATATTAAGATATTCCATTTCTGTTTTCAACTCTGATAGCAGCGAGTTCTACAGAAATAGGATCCTAACTAGAAACATTCTATCCCTAGTAGAAGAGAGTTTAATCTGCTAAGTCGTTGGGTGGGGGGAAATTATAAATTGAATTTCTTGACTAGCTCAGAGCACTCTAAGAGGGAGTATACTGCTGAATTCGCTGGCACAGATACTCTAAAAGCATGTCAAAAGCTTGAAATCCATTCTCATCTCTACTGGAACCCAATGTAAAGAGATCAAGAGTGGAGTGGCCTTGTCCCATTTCCCTGTCCCAGGTAATTATTCGTGTTGCAGAGTTTTCTATCAACTAGCCTTTTAACAAATTTCTTTGGAAGCCCCACATAGATTGAATTACAATAATCCAAATGGGACAGGAACACTGTCTGCATCACAGTTCTCAGATTAGATGGACAAATAAGCACGCTAATTTGATAAATACGAGTATAGCTTAGGTTACAGGAAGAGAGCATTTTTGCCTAGCCATGAAAGCTTAGTTTTATCTTGATTTACCATCAAGCAGCGAGCTTGCAACCAGCTCATCCAGTCAAAGAATAGTCATATCTATAGGATTTGCAATACAATGTAAAAATCATCCGCATATAAATATAGTGGATCAGTTCTAAGTCCCTAATTAAAGCACTAAACAGAAAAAGAAATATATTAAAAAGAATAGGGGACAAAGGGGCACCCTGAGGGAGATCACACGGGCTGCCCCAGGGTTCGAAGGAGCAGAGGGCAGTACTAACAAAGTAAAATGTATCAGACGACTAAGAAGAAAACAACTGAGCCACCAATCCCAACATCCCTAATTTGTGCAAAGGTAATGGATGATCTATAAAATGAAAAGCCAAAGTTGAATCTAACTGCATTAAAAATTCCAGATTTTCCCTGATTCGGCAACAACTTCTTATCTTCCACTGTGCCAATCAAACAGTTTGTTCTAAACCCTCAGAATAATTCTCACAGTCTTATGGAGCCTTTACCTCTAGTCCACCAACTCAAGTACAGCTCAAGTCGCTAGGAACTTTGACCTATGTGAAATGAGTTTGCAGTTTGTCCGTTTCCAAGGGTCGCAGCACAAATGTTCATACTGTAAACTCTGTTGGATTCCTATGAAGATGGGAATTAAGCTGCTTAACACTGTCACAGTGACTAGAATGTGAGAGCAAGAATCCTTTAACAGATCATGACCTGAGATTTTTCTCCTCTTCTTTTCTCGGTGGATTACTTTCCAGGCATCTCATCTGATTTTATTGTGTTAGGCCAATTTTATGGGTGAGAAGACGAGAATCACTGCCAAGAAAAACTATTACTGTAGATGACGCATTTAAAATCATGTCAGTCACTAACTAGTACATCATCCTCACCATACAGCAAATCAAAACTCTTTGCCTTTTTCTTTGGTAGACATCTGTATGTTACAGAAATGGGTGTTCTTTCACTATCCTGCTTATCAATGATACATCTTATAAAAGCTACTCTGACATTTATTAAACTTAATATAGGAAAACAGAAAAGAGGAAATCCTGTGCAGCAAGCAACAGTAGTCCAACAAAGGAGCGGAGAATGACCACAGCCACAAAGGATGAAGTCTTTGTGAAACCAAATTTATTTAGAAGGACCTGACTTGGCCATGTTTTGTCATGCTGCTTAATGACCAGTCTTTGCCCTGGTCTGTGTATTGTCACGAGGTCAGCCCTCCACCTAGGGCTAAGAGGGCTGGCCTGCCATGATGTCCTTTAATCAGAAAGTGAGACCACACCTTTCTGCTTTTGCAATGCCTCTTGGGAGTTGTAGTCCCTTTTTAGACCTCTGATAAAGGAATAGTTATGAGTCGAGTGTTTAAGGCAAAATGACAAGAAATTTATTCCCCTCACATTAGGACTTAGTGTAGAACAAAAATAGGAGAGTGTCCAGGTGTTTGCTTGAGGATTATTTACAACAAAATAAGGTAACTGCTTTTCACACTCTGGCTCCAAACATGCTGTGCCTTTTCTAAGTAACAAAAATGGTAAAACCAAACAGCTTCTTCTGGCAAAGTAAAATAACTTCTTTTTCTTTGCTGCTTCACAGCTCTTTAGCTCAAAGACTTAACACAGTGACTTGATATCATCAGCTAAGCAAAGCGTGCAATCCATTGGAACTTCAGCTATATCATTAACATTACAATCCGTTTGCATATCTTCCAGCTCAGGATTTACTGAGCTTGGCTGCCAGCTGTTACTACTGTGTTTAGGGTAACTTCCCTCTGCAAACTTGGGTGTTTCCCCTGTATACAATTCTAGACAGCAAGGGTTTGAAATACCTGGGGCTTTGGACCTTCTTCTCTGGCTCTCATCTAGTTCCTTCCAGTTATAAGGAAATGCTCTGTAACTCTCTGTTTGTAATTCCTGACTAGAGCCACCCCCTGGCTCTCTGTTCCAGGTAGAGCTTCTTAACCTCCCTGCTTTGGTGCTGGGTCTCCACTTGTGAAAACTCTGAAGCCTTTCCTCAGGCAGTAAGGACTGAAGGACTCCCTGTTCTCTCTGCCCAGGCTGGTTCCTGACAACAGGCTGTGCCTTCCCACCTTCTAGTCTGCCAGCTTCTCTCCCAGAACTGCAGGTAGGTTCTTTTCCAAATCTCCAATTCTCTAGGGTTCCTGAGCCTCTCCAACCACGTCTCCCAGGAGCTCTTTCCTTTTGCTCCCTCTCTGGCTTCCTTCCTTGCTTCTCCTGTTGTCCTCGCTGCTCCTCCTTTGCTCCCAACCAGTGTTTACATTTCTATTGCCTGAGGCTTGGCTCTGCCTTTCTGAACAGGTGTGAGTGATCAAGGTCCAGGCTTGCTGCTACGTCAGAGCTTGGGCATGTCAGCTCAGCTCCTATCTCCCTCTGTTTGTCTTTCTCTTGTAAACAGTGAGCTATGTGTGCTGGCTGACTGTCAGTTTTAAAGGTAACCTTTTCCTTTCATTCTATTTCCATGGGCTCTATAGGGGCTTCTACATCACAGTATGCCCTATTGCTTCTCCAGGAACAAGTAGGAAGTCAGTTCTCACATATGGCCTATGGAGCCCTGCATGGAAGTATCTCCACAGCTTTCAAAAAAAGCCTTTGGGAGATGCACTACACATGCGTGATCCTCTTCCCACCCAAGGATGCCATCTTGCCTCAGTCTCCTTTTTTCTGCAGAGCCCTGGGGACATCTATCTAGTTTCCCCTGGAAAAAGTGTGTCTTTTTATTTCGTTTTATCCGGTGCGCACATCGGTTCCTTTCCGGCCCCCAGCCAGCTTGCCTCAGTGTCGCTTCTCAGGTTCATCCCTTTACTCTTTTGTTTTTCTTGAGGTGTTCCTTGACCAGTGCTTTGCACCCTTTTTTGGCCGCAGGCTCTGACCCATGCCTGGGTGGAAGCTTCCTTTTTCCTGATGGCCTCCAGCGGTTTCAAGAAATGTGATCAGTGCAGTAAGATGATGTCCCTCACCGATCCACATGACTCTCTGCATCTGCTGCCTTGGGCCAGACCACGACGACTCGGACTATGAACTTTGCAAGGCCATGACCACAAAGGCCATTAAGAGTTGTCAGCTGCAGCAGGAAAAGCTCTTTTACAAGTCCGACGCTGCACCAGAGTCTCCGGCGACACTGTGCTCCAGGGCCCCCACCTGTACTTCTGTGCCCTGCAATGCCCAGGCTGCCTCAGAGTCCTGCGGCCACATATCCTCTGAGAGGAAATCCCCAGAGGTGGAACGCAAGAAGTCGAAACCCTCAAAGACTGCCTCGGAGGACTGGTCTGGGAAGATAGAGAAATCCCAATCCAGGCCCTGCAGTCCCAAGCGTGAGTCTGAGGGCTTGGTGCAGGAGCGGTCTCACGAGCTTCCCAGAAGGAGTCATTGGCATCTGGCTACTGGCCTCGGATACCTGAAGGCCATCCTCTCTGAGGACTCCACCTTGACAGAGCTGACTTCGGGTCTGAAGCCATCGGTTCCCACATCAAAGGCTGCGGAGCCAACTAGCATGGAGACCAGAATGGTGGCCTTGGAGTGCAATATCTCTGCCCTCCTGGCCCAGCAGGGGGCGTTCATGTCCAGTTCCTCTAGTTCATCCGCCCCAACAACCAGACCCTCGACATCGAGGGGTTCCCCGGAAGTTGAACCGATCCTCAAGCGCCACCAGTCTCGAGACCCATTGGCAGAGGACGAGATCCCAATTCCACTCCTCAAGGGCACCGTGGCTCGAACTGCAGGTTCTCAAGGGGTTGCAGGTCTCAGGGCATCGACTGCAGGAACCGCAGAGCCTCTGACTTGTCCTTGGACTTCAAGTCACATTGGGAGACTGAGGGTGAGGAGTTCTGGACACTAGGCAGCACCAAGACATGCCCTTGGACCAGTCTCCCCAGGTGTCCTGGCGCCATTTCCTGCCCAAGGATGTCTCCTTCCTAGACTTTGTACGGGACATGGCTAAGATGCTCGCCTTCGAGACTGAGGCAGAGGAGGACCCCCGCACGTAGGAGCTGGAGATTCTTAATTTTAAGAGACCCCCAAAAAGAGGCCATCACGGTGCCCATTCCTATGATCCTCGAGCGCCACCTCCTCCATATGTTGGAGACATTGGCATTGGTGCCCATGGTAAGCAGATGGCTCGACTCCATGTACCGAGTCCGCCGAAGCTCTGGGTTCCAAAAACCCCAACTTCCTCACAACTCAATGGTCGTTGAGTCGGCCATGCACAGAATCAAAAGCCAAAAGACCCATTACTCTGTGCCCCTTGGCAGGGAGGCCTGGACCCTCGACGCCCTCCACCGAAAGGCCTTTTGGGGCTTGATGCTTGCGTGACAAGTACAATTCTACAAATTGTACATCGGCATGTATCTTAAGGAGTTGGCAAGGGAACTTGCTGGTTTCTCGGCAAGTCTCGATGGGGAACCCCTCCAGCACTTCAAGTCTCTGGCCTCAGCGGTCAAGGAGTGCTCAAAGTTTTTATCTCGAGCAGCATATGTCTGCTTCATGTCCTCAGCCAGAGTAGCTGTCGTGGGCATCAGAGCCTGACACCAGGCATGGCTGTAGTCATCTGACCTCGAGCAATAGGTTCACTACAAACTCATTGATGTCCCTTGTATTGGAGAGAATCTCTTCGGGAAATGCATGGTAGACAAAGCGGAAGAAATAGAGACTGAGTTCCTGACAAGGACCAGACTCTCTAAAAAGACCTATGCATCCCTGTAAGAAGGCCCCGGAAGAAGAAGCCCTTCTTCCCAATGACAAAGGGGGGTTTTGACAATGCCCCATAGTTCCAAGCCTTCTCTGCCCCACAGCAAGGCCAACAGCAGAAGTGGCAAGGGTTGCGGCACCCGCAAGCAGAAGACCCCCAACACCCAGGTGCTGGCCCTGGCTCAGCCTGGAGGGAGTTTTTGACTGCTTAGGCATGACCTCTTTCTCACCAGGAGGTCCTCAACAGCCCACAGGGGAGTGCTTGTCTCTGTTTGTCCACAAGTGGTCTAGCTTTTAAACTAGAAAATAGGGGAAAGCCGACAGTCACCCAGGAGCGCATGGTTCGGACAAAGGTATCCTTGAAGGATACTACCAAAAGCAGTGAGGTTCCAAAAGGGGGTATAGTAGCCCAAATGCCCTTGAGTAAGGAGCAGACAGAGCATAAAGATTCCAAATTACCCCTGCCTACCAATAGCCAGATTAATATGAATAAAATACAGTCTCTAAAATGCTTGTATGCCAATGCTAGAAGTCTAAACAATAAGATGGGGGAGTTAGAATATATAGCACTAAATGAGAGGTTAGATATGATTGCACTCTCAGAGACATGGTGGAAGGAGGATAACCAGTGGGACACTGTGATACCTGGATACAAACTATATCGTAATGATAGAGCTGATCAAATTGGTGGAGGGGTTGCGCTCTATGTTAGAGAGGGCATTGAGTCAGAAAGGATTAAAGTTTTGCAGGGAACAAAATTTGCTGTAGAATCTCTATGGATTGAAATCCCATTTATGAAGGGGAAGGCGATGGCAGTGGGAGTATACTATCGACCGCCTGGCCAGAATGAACAAATGGATGATGAAATGCTCAAAGAAATCAAGGAAGCTAACAAAAGTCACAACAGAGTAGTAATAATGGGTGATTTCAATTACCCCGGTATCGACTGGGTCAGTGTCACGGCAGGACAAGCTAAAGAGATAAAGTTTCTAGATGGAATAAATGACTGCTTCTTGGAGCAACTGGTTCATGAACCGACCAGAGGGGAAGCCATACTGGACCTAATCCTTAGTGGAACGCCAGATCTGGTGCAAGAAATAAGGGTGTTGGGACCACTTGGCAATAGTGATCATAGTATGATCATGTTTGATTTAATTAGTGGAGGAGAGATAGTAAAGGAATCCACAGTATTACCTTTTAACTTTCAAAAGGGAGACTATGATAGAATGAGGAATATAGTTAGGAAAAAACTAAAAGGAGCGGTTCCAAAGGTTAAAGACTTACAGCAAGCTTGGGTGTTATTTAAAAATACTATCCTCGAAGCCCAGACCAGCTGTATTCCACGCATTAAGGAGAGTGGAAGAAAGTCCAAAAAACTGCCAGCATGGTTTAAAGGTGAGGTCAGAGAGGCTGTTGCTGCCAAAAAAGCAACCTTCAGGAAATGGAAAAAAAGAGCCAAATGATGAAAACTGGAAACAACACAAGCACTGGCAAGTTAAATGCAAAGCATTGATAAGGCAGGCAAAGCGGGAATTTGAGAAGAAACTTGCTACGGAAGCAAAAACACAAAATAAAGACTTTTTCAAGTACATTCGTAGCAAAAGGCCTGTGAGAGAGTCAATTGGACCGTTAGATGATAGAGGGGTAAAAGGGGCAGTAAGAGGAGACAAGGCTATAGCAGAGAGACTGAATGAATTCTTTGCTTCGGTCTTTACTGAGGAAGATGTAGGGATGTTACCCATGACTGAAGTGGTATTTAAAGGAGATACTGCAGAGGAATTGAGAGAAATATCACTACACCGGGAAGATATATTACAACTATTTGATAAACTGAATAGTAGCAAATCACCTGGACCGGATGGTATACATCCCAGAGTGTTGAAAGAACTGAAATATGAGATTGCAGACCTGCTATTGGTAATCTGTGAACTTTCATTAAAATCATCTGTAATACCTGAAGATTGGAGGGTCGCCAACGTAACACCAATTTTTAAAAAGGTTCCAGGGGTGACCCGGGAAATTACAGACCGGTGAGCCTGACGTCAGTACCAGGGAAAATGGTAGAAACCATCATAAAGAACAAAATTACACAACATGTAGATAGTCATGGCCTAATGGGAGACAGCCAACATGGCTTTAGACAAGGAAGATCTTGTCTTACTAATCTGATATGTTTCTTTGAAGGTGTGCATAAACAGGTAGACAAAGGTGAGTCGGTTGATATAGTGTATCTGGACTTCCAGAAAGCTTTTGACAAGGTCCCCCATCAGAGACTTTTGGCAAAGCTAAAAAGTCATGGGATAGGAGGCAGTGTACTATTGTGAATCGGGAACTGGTTAAAAGATAGAAAGCAGAGGGTAGGGCTAAATGGCCAATATTCCCAATGGAAAAAAGTGAATAGTGGAGTACCCCAGGGATCTGTACTGGGTCCGCTGCTTTTTGACATATTCATAAATGACCTGGAAAAGGGAATAACTAGTGAGGTTATCAAATTTGCAGATGACACAAAACTGTTTAAAGTTGTTAAAACCCAAGAGGATTGTGGAAAACTGCAGGAGGATCTGGATAAATTGGAAGACTGGGCATCCAAATGGCAGATGAAATTTAATGTGGACAAATGCAAAGTTATGCACCTAGGAAAGAACAACCCACACTATAGTTACACGATGCAAGGCTCCACATTAGAAACCACCACCCAGGAAAAGGACTTTAGGAGTCATCGTGGATAACATGTTAAACCCTCCGCCCAGTGTGCAGCGGCGGCCAAGAAAGCAAATAGAATGCTAGGTATCATAAAGAAAGGGATGGAGAATAAAACAAAGGATATTATAATGCCTCTGTATCGCTCCATGGTACGACCGCACCTTGAATATTGTGTGCAATTCTGGTCGCCGTATCTTAAAAAGGACATAGCGTTATTAGAAAAAGTACAGAGAAGAGCCACCAAATTGGTGAAGGGGATGGAAGGCTACTCCTATGAAGAGAGGCTAAAAAGGTTAGGGCTCTTTAGCCTGGAAAAGAGACGGCTGAGGGGAGATATGATAGAGGTCTATAAATTAATGAATGGAGTGGAAACGGATATAAACGTGGATCAATTGTTTACGCTATCAGAATATAGAAAGACTAGGGGACATGTAATGAAGCTACAGGGTAAACTATTTAAGACAAATAAGAGAAAATATTTTTTCACTCAACGTGTAATCAAACTCTGGAATTTGTTACCGGAGGATGTAGTAAGGGCTGTTAGTATAGCTGGGTTTAAAAAAGGTTTGGACAAGTTCCTGGAGGAAAGGTCCATAAACCACTATTAAAAAGGGACCCAGGATATCAATGCTTGACCCAGTACAAGCATTATGGAACCTGTGTCTTTTGGGGATATTGCTAGGTACGTAGGACCTAGATTGGCCACTGTTGGAAACAGGATACTGGGCTTGATGGACCTCGGTCTGACCCAGTATGGCATGTCTTATGTTCTTATGTTCTTATGTTTCATTACCATGGATTTCTGGGTACTGCAAGTGGTCAAGGAGGGTTATCTCCTCCACCTGCTATGGACGCCACCCTCGTACTTTCCAGGAGAACCCATAAGGTCTCTCCTTCACTGGACTTTGCTCCTCACCGAACTCGCAGGCCTCCTTGAGGACAAGGCGGTAGAGCCAGTGCCCAAACATCTCTGGGGCAAAGGCTTCTACTCCAGGTATTTCCTCATTCCCAAATGAATTGGCGGCCTCAGGCCCATCCTGGACCTGTGGGATCTGAACAGTTTTCTGGTGAGGGAGAAGATCAAGATGCTCTCTCTTGGGAACACTGCTGCCATACCTTCAGCAGGGAGACTGGCTATGCTCCTTAGACCTGAAGGATTCTTATACACACATCCTGAACTATCCCAGCCACCGAATATACCTCCACTTTGTGGTGGGAGGAAGTCACTACCAGTACAGGGTGCTACCCTTCAGACTTAATCGCCGAGGGTCTTCACCAAGTGCCTAGCGGAGGTCACAGTCCACCTTCGTCTCCAAGGGACCTTCGTCTTTCCCTACCTGGATGACTGGCTCATAAGAGGAGGTACAGCTGTAGAGGTGCACCAGGCTCACCATCCACATCCTGCAGCACCTGAGGTTCGTCATCAGTTACCCCAAGTCCCACCTCTCCCCCATTCAGTGCCTGGAGTTCATAGGGGCTAAGCTAGACACCCTCCAGGCCAAGGCCTGCCTCCCTCAGGAGAGGTCAGAATGCCTCAGGATGCTAGCCGTAGAAGTACAGCTCTGCCAGTAGCTGCTCGCCTATCGTCTCCTCCACCTGCTGAGTCATATGACCTCCATAGTCCACGTGACCCCATATGCCCACCTGCACATGAGGGTGGCTCGGTGATGCCTCTGCTCCCAGTGGACACAAGCCACGGGTTGGCTTCGAGACAGGGTGAGAGTGACCCAACTGCTGGCAGACTCCCTCGACTGGTGGCAGCTCCCCCACCACCTTCAGGCCAGGATGCTCTTCCAGGCACCCAACCCCCAGAGGGTCCTTATCACAGATGCCTCCCTGCTGGGCTGGGGAACTCATTGCAAGGACTTCCACATATAAGGTAGTTGGTCCCAGATGGAATGCCTGCTGCAGATCAGTCTTCTGGAGCTCTGAGCGATATTTTTGGCTCTGAGTCTTTGGCCATCTCTTGCAGCACCAGTCATGCTGGTCCAGATGGACAACAAAGTCACAATGTTCTATGTCAACAAGCAAGGGGGCACGGGGTATGGACAACATCCCAGTTGCCAGCCCAGACAACATGCCAGTTGCCAGCCCAGACAACACACAGTTACCCCGCTTCTGCTTCTGCCAGCCACACCCGTCCCAGTGGCAGCAGATGTGTTCCTCACTCCATGGCCCAGGCAATCTTGGTTCCTGCTACTAATCTATCTGTTGGCTGCATCTCTGATTCCCCTGGGCCACACCCCAGGACTACTTTCACAGGAGGGCTCTCTCCTGTACCCCAGCCTGGGGAACCTTTCACTCACAGCTTGGCTGCTGAAAGAGTAGCTCTAGCTCCCTTCAAGCTCCCACAGGAAGTGGAGGAGGTCCTTCTGACCTCCCGCAAGGCCTCCACGAGAACAGCATATACCTTCAAGTGGTGTCGCTTCTCAGTGTGGTGCACCGAGAAGCAGGCGAACCCATTCTCCTGCTCGGTGCAGATGGTACTCCAGTACCTACTCTACCTGTCCCAGGTGGGAGTGAAGTCCAACTCGGAGTGCACCCAAGTGCTATCGCTGTGCACCTCCACTCTGTTGAGGGCAAACCTCTCTTGGCTCAGCACCTTGTATCTCACTTCTTGCAGGGCCTCATGTTGTCCATACCCTCTGTCCGCTCACCAGCGGCAGAGTGGGATCTCAATGTGGTGCTCTCACAGCTCACCAAGCCACCGTTTGAGCCCCTGGCTACCTGCCACTTTTGGTACCTCTCCTTGAAGGTTGTCTTCCTCATGGTACTCGCATCAGCTCATAGGGTTAGCGAACTCCAGGGTCTGATGGCAGTCTCCCTTCATGAGGTTCTACAACAACAGGGTGATGCTCCGCACACATCCCAAGTTTCTGCCAAAAATGGTGTCGTCCTTCCACCTCAATCAAGAGGTGGTGCTTCCCACTTTCTTCCTGAGGCCTCACGCCATCAGGGTGAAGTCCATTATCCACACTCTGGATTGTAAGAGGGCCCTGTCCTTCTACTTACAACAGACTCGGACCCACCGAAAAGCGCCTCAGCTTTTTGTCTCCTGTGACCCCAGCCATCTGTGGCTTCCAGAGACCAAGCAAACTCTGTCCACTTGGGTGGTGGACTACATTGCTTTTGCCTGTGAGCAGGCGGGGATCTCACTGGACCAGAGGGACATGACGCATCACATTAGGGTCATGGCTACCTCCGTGATAAATCTGTGTTCCATACCTGTGACGGAAATCTGCCAGGCCTCCTCCTGGTCTTCAGTCCATACCTTCGCAGCTCACTACTGCCTATAGAGGGAGTGAGTCCCGATAAGACAGCACCTTTGGCCAGGCCATATTCCATAATCTATTTGGGGTGTAGGCAACTCCTGCCCTCTGACCCTTCTGTGTTCAGGCTACTGGAGTGCTGGTTCCCCACTGGACACTTGGGTCTTGTGAGAGTCTCTCAGTTGGAACTCAAGTGCTACAGCTCACGACTCACCCTTTGCAGGTCACCGTGGTGGTTTTCACAGGTTCTCGGTAGCCTGTAGCTGGTTAGTCCCATATGTGAGGACTGACTTCCTGCTTCTTCCCGGAGAAAGGGTAGTTATTTACCTTCCTTGACCAGAATTATACCCAAAGCTTTTGTAACAAGCACAATATGATAAATTATTGACTAAACCTGAAAATAAAATCTGAATGTAATAGAAATGGAAATAAACAATTACTGAACAAAGGTGGGAGATTGTCTCAAGTATGGAATATGTATAAAGTGTCACTCATTAGAGGACATCTAGATTATCATAGTCCAGTTTGCACAGGCAGCTAGATGCTTCTGACTTGCCATCAGCCTGAAAAAGACAAAAGTCATATCAGCTAGCTTTGTCTAAGCCCTATACCAAGCCTACAGTTTTCATTTAGGAAACTTTGGCGAATGCAGCTGACAAATGCTATTACCTCAGCAGCAGACTTTCTAACACTGCCAGTGTTAACTATAAGACTAGAACAGAAAGCTGCCCCAGAAGTCACATACTATCAACTCTGTATGCCTTTATGTAGTGCACTGATAGTGCATCACTTCAAGCGCCTGCATGCAGAAAGGGGTGCAAATGCAAATTAGCCACGCATTGAACTATGGCAAATGGCAATGTTGAACTGGGAGAGCAAGGCAAACACATGTGCACAGAAGTTGACGCAAGTTTGGCATGCTCACCCAAAGAAACAGGGGCAGTGATTTGCATATGTGCTCTGACTGATTTGCATATGTGCTCTGACTGATTTGCATATGTGCTCTGACACTATTTTGATGGCATCGGGGCTTTCCCTGATGCCTGGATCATCTGAGGTAAAGTGTCAAACTTCCCCTCAGAAGATCCAGGCATCAGAGAAAGCCCCCAATGCCTTCAAAGTACTTTTGGGTTGGTGCCTCCCAACAGAAGGCAAATTCCTAGTGGCCCAGCAGACCTGACCCCCCCCCTTCACCCACCCAACTAAAAATAGCTCTGGTGGTCTAGCGGCCCTGAATCCCGCACCTCCGCTCCTGGTATCTTTACAAAAGAGTGAGAGCGCTGTCCTTGCGCTCCCACTTCTGTGCAACCATCTTGAAAAATGGTGGCGCCTGGCCCCTTGTGGTGCATCCTGGGATGCACCAGGTGGGGCTCAGACTGCCATATAAGGCATTTTCTACCTTATATGGCATTCTGACCCCAATGGGCTGCTGGGCCACCAGGGTTATTTTTAGTTAGGCGGGTAGGGCGATCGGGGCTGTTGTGCCACCAGGGATTTGCTTTCTGTTGGGGGCACTGGCCCCCTGTCAGTATTTTGATGGCATCAGGGACTTTTCCCAATGTCATCAAAATATTGTCAGGGACATGCGCAACATGTTTAAGCCATCTCAGACCGACGTGTAGAGAATTGGTGCTTCGGCTGGTTACGAAATCCTCTACATGTTTTTCTGCATCGGACGCAGACATTATTAGGCTGATTTGCCTATAATTTAAATACACGTGGTGTTACCGTGTGGCTTGCTGTTCCTCTGCTGTTTATGTGCGTGTCAGTCTCTCTTCTGCATTTGGCCTGTCGGAACTTGTGCTTATAAGTTGTGTTATTTTCATGCAATGGGCGCTTCGGCCGCTATGAGAGTATACAACATGCTGTTAAAGCAAGTTCTTTCTTTGGCAGATTCTCTGGGATGAGATAGGGCTGAGTCTTGAGCAGTTCCATAAGCACTCTCTGAGATCCATCTGTGATATAGACAAGTTCTCTAACAAATGAGTCCTTGAAAGGTGCCATATTTCTAGTGTGGAAGGAAGGGTTGTGAAAGCTCAGCTTCACTAGGCATTTGAAAAGAGAGCTCAGATCACAGAGAAGGATATGCCTCAGATTCAAGGACACCCTCAAGCACAACCCGAAAACCTATGAGGTAGACTTTAATGGGAGGACATAGCCTTAGACAGGGTCAGAAGGGGAGGCAGTTTTGTCACTTGGCCACCCAAAACCTAGAAACCAAATGCAAACAAAAGGAAAAGATTGAGAGAGGAAAGGCCAGCTCTGCTGTTATATCAGCTGTACGAGTCACCAGCGGGTTAAGGATTGGCTTATATTGCATCAGCGGATGCATAACCTTTGCTGAAGAAAGCTGCTGAATGCTTACACATCATGGTTTGGAGCCTTCATTATGAATGGCTTTTTAGAATGAATACCAGTGGTTCCTCTGTTATCAGAGTATATTTTTGTACTTTGAATATAATGGTGGTTACTTTTTTCCCTCCTTCTCCTTTGTTTATTATATTAACTGTATCCCACATTGCTGTGCCTTCGAAAAGTGGTTAATCAAATATAATAAATATAAACATTCAGTACTAGTGCAGATGAATTTTTTCAAAATGATTTTGAATTACCTATATATGCTTGTGTTATCATATTCAAAGCTTGGTCATTCTGTACCACATTACAGTAGAGCTGGGGTTCTCAATCGAGTCTTCAGACACACCCAGCTAGTATGGTTTTCAAGATGTTCACTATGAAAATGGATGAGAGAAATTTGCATGCACTGCTCTACTATATGCAAATACATTTCATGCATATTCATTGTGGATATCTTGAAAACCAGATTGACTGTGTGTATCCAGGACTGGGTTTGAGAGTTACATACAGTGGTATTCAAAGTCCCATGGTCACCTGGGGTGGCACCCCCTTGCAGCACAGTGCAACCCCCCACTAAAGCCCGTATGGTGGAGACAGCATGGCAAACGAACCTTAACGCCATGGGTGGCTTTCTGCACTGCCTCCACTCAAGCCCAAAGTCTTGCAATTTGCAACAAAAGTAAATAGTTCTGCACTTTCAATATAAAAAGTCTTGTGAGGGGGCAGCCCAATGCACTCTGCTGCTCTACGAAAATGCATATGTGTATGTGTGTGTGTGTATATATAAATATAAATATATATATATGTGTGTGTGTGTGTGTGTGTGTATATATATATATATATATATATATATATATATATATATAAATAAAATAAAAGGATCTTCTTAATAATCTAGTGTTATACCTGATTTTGAGGTTATGTTTTAGCACTTGCCTGGCAGCTTGAAACTAAGATGACCCGCTCTTTAATATTAATGTACCCTGACTGTAATACTCAGTTCCTTTGCCTCTGATTAATGCTGTCTGTCAATTATTTACAGATCCAGTGGTGCTGTGGAAGTTCCCGGAGGACTTTGGAGACCAGGTTGGAAACATGAGATTGAACTATTTTATGTTAGAATAATAAAAAAAAAATCCCTTCCCAGTCAGCTGTGGCAAGGCAGATGCTAATGATATCAGTAAGGAAGTCTTCAGCTGATGGGTTGGCAATTAGAATATATCCGTGACCAGAATATTTGCAGCTGTAGTTATGAAGCATCTTATACCTTGATATCTTTTATTCTTTTATTCTCTGTATTTTTCTTTTTCTTTCATGGCTTTGGGGAAGTGGTTCTTGTATGCTAGTTAGTAGGCATAAAAATGCTGAAAGTTTCTTTTCACGGGATTTGAGATTTCCATGTTTGTTTAGTACTTTCTATATCACCTCTCACTGGGTTGTGTAGCAAAGTGGTCTAGAGGTTTAATAGCACTTGGTAAGAAAATGCTTTTTCTTGTGATGTTAGAATATGTTTTTCTTAAAGATAGCCACTAAATCATTTATTATAGTCTAGTTATTAGTCACTGCTTATCCCTGGGAGTGAGCAAAAAGGAATGGATCTACTTTCTGGGATCTAAGTATGTCCTTTCTTGGAGACAGAATGCTGGGCTTGATAGATCCATGCTTTAATGCAGCATGGTAGATTTTATGTTTGTAAGAAAAATGGGAACCTAAAAATACTAAAACCTGTAACTTACCTGCTATTATATTCTCAACATCCAAAGTGCATTCTATGCATAGCATTAAATGTGTCTGATCACATGGCTAGCTAGGATTGCATAAAATAGATCTAAACAATTTATGGATAGACTTGTAATAACAGGTGCAGTTCATATAATCTAATATGATCTAAGGGCAACTCCAGACCTCAAAGACTTCAGAAAACAACTGAAAACCATGCTGTTCATAGAGCACTATGGTCACATCACATAACCTAAGAGAATGGATAACAGCACTCCAATCCTCCCAAACAACTGAATATATATAAAATATGATTCTAGCACCACTGTAAATAGCCCACCCTGTATATAGCTCAAACAAATCAAGCACCCAACACATCCCTCACACAACTAAGTTTTATCCTCACTGCATGTACAACACACACACTTTACCTGATTGCTTGCTGTGATACCACCTTGATTATTAAGATAAGGCGGTTTAGAAATACTGTTAAATAAATAAATAAATAAATAAATAAATATAATTCAACCATTTAATCACCTGTCATCAAAAAACTCCATTTAATCTTTATACGTTTTATGATGTTAAATATTAAATATATTCCACATTTTTATTTCTAATATTTTTTTAGTCTTTGTGTATTTGTTTATTTTTAATTTTCATAACCATAGAGGGGAAAAGACCCCAGTTTGTCCCTCCGGTCTATTAACTGGATCCTTTTTCTTGTTTACAAAAATAGGGCATTAATCCTCATTGGTCAGAAATCCCCTCTATTTTTCTTTGTACTTTTCTCTTTTTATTTAAACTGAAATTCATTAAAAAAGCGTTTCTTCAAGATCATTGAAACATTATTTAAAGAAGATGAAAACGTATCTGAATTCAGAAACTGAATTTGACTGTACTGGTGGTTAATTCACACCATCTCTAACAGATAGCCGAATTCAGATACGTTTTCATCTTCTTTGAATAGCAACATTTCAATGATCTCAAAGAAATTGAGGTTTTTAAAGAAAAATACAAAGAAAAATAGAGGGGTTTTTTTGACCAATGAGGATTGGTGCCCTGTTTTGGTAAGCAAGAAAAAGGATCCAGTTGATGGACTGGAGGGACTAACAGGTCTTTTCCCCTCTATGGTTATGAAAATTAAACATAATTATAAAATATATTCCACATTTTTATTTTTTTATTTTTTGTATATTTGTTTAACATCAGAGAAAAATATAAAGATTAAAGGGAGTTTTTTTAATGGTTGGATTACATAATCACCTGTCATCAGAAAACTCCCTTTAATCTATAACAATGTCTGTATCTGATGGCATGAGGTGCCACTGTTGAGAAGAGCGGCGAGTTTACATTTTATCTAAAGCATACTTGTTGAGGTTATCTTTTGAAAGTGCTTGTCTATTCAGTTCTCTTCTGGATGAGATGATACATCTGGAAGGAAAAGAAGAAAGGCAAGCCACAGGTGTGAGAGCATTCATGGTGCCAAAGCAATTTGATGGGGGGGAGGGGGGGTTATTTGCCCAATGTTGAATATCAAGAGACTGAACAGATACATAATACAGAAGGCTTTTTAAATAGAATTAGTATATATAATTAATTAAGCTATCATACTAAAGGAGTTTTTGCACTCCTTGGTTCTATAGAATCTCTCTGGCTTGATACCCAGAGCAGCTGGTTCATGAATTGACTAGAGAGGAAGCCATTTTGGACCTAGTCCTTAGTGGTACACAAGATCCGGTGCAAGAGATAAGGGTGTTGGGGTCATTTGGCAATAGTGATCATAGCATGATTGCATTTGATTTCATAAATGGAGGAAGGGGTGACAAGGAAATCCACAGTACTGCC
Organism: Ichthyophis bannanicus; assembly: GCA_033557465.1. Classification (NCBI taxonomy): domain Eukaryota; kingdom Metazoa; phylum Chordata; class Amphibia; order Gymnophiona; family Ichthyophiidae; genus Ichthyophis; species Ichthyophis bannanicus. Next base: position 138,778,828 of record CM066040.1, read on the forward strand.
TTTTAACTTTCAAAAGGCAGACTATGATAAAATGAGGAAGATAGTTAAGAAAAAACTAAAAGGAGCAGTTGCCAAGGTTAAAGATTTACATCAAGCATGGGCATTGTTTAAAAATACTATCTTGGAAGCCCAGACCAACTGTCTTCCACACTTTAAGAAAGGTAGAAGGAAATCCAAAAAACTGCCAGCATGGTTTAAAGATGAGGTCAGAGAGGCTGTTGAGCCTAAAAAGCATCTTTCAGGAAATGGAAAAAGGAGCCAAATGATGAAAACTGAGAGAGAATTTGAGAAGAAGCTTGCTATGGAAGCAAAAATACATAATAAACACTTTTTCAAAGTACATTTGTAGCAAACAACCTTAGAGAGTAATTTGGACCATTAGATGATAACTTGGTAAAAGGGGCACTAAGACAGGACAAGGCCATAGCGGATAAACTGAATGAATTCTTTGCTTCAGTCTTTACTCAAAAAGATGTAGAAAAGTTATGAATGAGTGAAATAGTATTTAAAGGTGATGCATTGGAAGAATTAAAAGAAGTATTGATAAACCAGGAAGATATATTACAACTATTTCATAAATTAAACAGTAGCAAATCGGCTTGACCCGAGGGTGTTGAAAGAACTGAAATATGAGATTGCATACCTACTATTAGTAATCTGTGAACTATCATTAAAATCATCTGTAGTACATGAAGATTGACAAATGGCCAATGTAATGCCAATTTTTAAAAATGGTTCCAGGGATGATCCAGGAAACTACAGAACAGTGAACCTGATGTCAGTACCGGGCAAAATGGTAGAAACCATTGTAAAGAACAAAGTTACTGAATATGTAGATAGTAATGGTTTAATGGGAGAAAGCCAACATGGATTTAGACAAGGAAGGTCTTATCTTACTAATCTGTTATATTTTTTTGAAGGTGTGAATAAGCAGACAAAGGTGAGCCAGTTGATATAGTATATCTGGATTTTCAGAAAGCCTTTGATAAGACTCATGAGAGATTCTTGGCGAAGTTAAAAAGTCATGGAATAGGAGGCAGTGTACTATTGTGGATCAGGAACTGGTTAAAAGATAGAAAGCAGAGGGTAGGGCTGAATGGCCAATTTTCCCAATAGAGAAAGTTGAATAATGGAGTATCCCAGGGATCTGTGCTGGGTCCACTGCTTTTTAACATATTCGTAAATGACCTGGAAATGGGAATAACGAGTGAGGTTATCAAATTTGCAGATGACACAAAACTATTTAAAATTGTTAAAACCCATGAGGATTGTGGAAAATTGCAAGAAGATCTTGTTAAATTGGAAGACTGGTCATTCAAATGGCAGATGAAATTTAATGTGGACAAGTGTAAAGTTATGCACCTAGGAAAGAACAACACAAACTTTGGTTACACGATGCAAGGTTCCCCATTAGGAACCACCACCCAGGAAAAGTATTTAGGCATCATTGTGGATAACGTGTTGAAACCCTTCACCCAGTGTGCAGCGGCGGCCAAGAGAGCAAATAGAATGCTAGGAATCATAAGGAAGGGAATGGAGAATAAAACAAAAGATATTATAATGCCTCTGTATCATTTCGTTGTTCGACCGCACCTTAAATATTGTGTGCTGTTCTGGTCGCCGTATCTTAAAAAGGATATAGCAGAATTAGAAAAAGTACAGAGAAGAGCCATCAAAATGGTAAAGGGAATGGAAGTCTATCCCTATGAGGAGAGATTTAAAAGATTAGGGCTATTCAACCTGGAAAAAGAGACAGCTGAGAGGAGAAATTATAAAGGTCTATAAATTAATGAATGGAATAGAACGGTTAAATGTAGATCAGTTGTTTACACCATCAAAAAGTAGAACTACTAGGGGACATGCAGTGAAGCTGCAATGTAACCCATTTAAGACTAATAAGAGAAAATATTTTTTCACTCCGCGCCTAATTAAACTCTGGAATTTGTTACTGGAGGATGTAGTAAAAGCTGTTAATGTAGCTGGGCTTAAAGGTTTGAACAAGTTCCTGGAGGAAAGGTCCATAAGCCATTATTAATGAGGACCCAGGAAAGCAACTGCTCGCCCTGGGACAAGCATTGTGGAATCTGTGTACTTTTTTGGGAACCTGCCCCAGGTACATATGACCAAGATTGGCCTCTGTTGGATACAGATACTGGGCTTGTTGGATCTTGGTCTGACCCAGTATGGCATTTCTTATTTTATTATGTTCTTATGTTGAATGATCAGCCTTTTCAATAAAGAGCCCTCAGGTTCAGCTTGGCACTGGCTCCAATGTGTTCTAAAAAGTGCAGGTAATCTCAGTCACAGTGATTCAAGAACATGATAAAACTGTGCTACTTCATCTGTAAGATAAGCCATTGAAAGCCAGACACTTTTCTTCAGTAACAAAACAGAAAGTTAGGGTTGTGAAATCCTATCTTAACTGCCTTAGGATTTATCGTCTTGTAACAGTGTTAATCATGCAAAACAAATTGATCACGCTACTAGATAGATAGTAACTCATATCATGGAAGAGGCTAGAAACACACACCTTCTCAAGAGTGGTGATGGGAGAACAATTTCTGTACCTAACAGGCTTAAAAATAGAAAACAGAGGTGGTATAATGGGCTAGGCTCTATATGAAAGTACAGTAATACCTTGACTTAGGAGTTTAATTCATTCTGTGACCGAGCTCGTAACTCAGTTTGCTCGTATATCAAATCAAATTTCCCCATGCTCTATCGCTTAACTTAACTTACTCGCTACACACTTAATGCTGCAATTTATTGCTAAATTTAACTTACACACTTTGCTGCACTTTATCTAAAAGATGTGCAGGTGCTACCCATGGAATATTCTCTTTCATCAACAAAGATAACCACGTGAACTGAATGCTCGCTGATGGCGGGTGGTGTAAGCTTGCTCGCTAGCTCGTAACTCGGATCTCGGCTCGCATTATAAAGCAAAAAATCGACCGAGCGACAGCTCATATCTCGGAAAACTTGTAAGTTGATTCACTCGTAAGTCGAGGTTTCACTGTATTATAATCTCCGTTGAGAAAGCAGTGGAGACAGTGAAGAGAGAATTAAACACAGAATCTCCCGTTGTCCTGAGAAGTGGTTCAAACTAAGGAGAGAGATTTGAGAAAGACGAAAATTGTTGAAAAAAATTGGATATTTATTTGAGTAGCAACAGGAATGCAGCGGAGGGCAAATACCATTTTGTTCAATAACCAGTTCTTTCAACAAATTAAAGGTACAGCAATGTGCGCCGCCATGGCGCTCGATATAGCAAATTTGTATGTGGCACAATTTGAATAACCGAGGTACCTGGATGCCCTTTCACTGCTTGCATTCTGACCTTGTGCCGCAACCCAGTTGCCTCCCCACCCCCCGCCCCCCCGGCACTGGCTTGACCCTTTTGCACATGCCCCGACTCCCCCCCCCATCCCCACCCCTCCCCCCGGGACCCTGGTGGAAATAAAGAACCAGACTCACTGGATTGGAATTGGTGCAATAATTGGTCGCAGCTTTATTTTAACCACAATAACAAAACCGGCCCAACATGGGCCAACTCAACAATCGCAAATCCAAACTGCCCCCCACCAGCCATTTATAGCAAAGTGGTGCATCATCCTCCCCCCATTCCCCCAACCGCCCGTCTCGCCATGTTATTAGCAAAGGCCAGCAAGGTGCCTTTCACCGGGCAGAGACCCAACCGTGAGGTCTCTCCCAACCTAAGGAGCACTGCCGCTCCCATGCAAAGAGGCATCAGTCAAAATGCCCCACCGGGTCGACGAGCGCCAGCTCGCTACCCTGCCACCAGCGCAAGGTAGCTCCCTAACCCTGCGCCGCCTCCCCAACGAAAGTTGCGACCAACACCAACATTCTAGGGCCTCCTGCCAGTCGTTTAACAACAGATCTTGACCCACCGGGGCAAGGTGTACCCCATCTAGACGGTACAAGCCGGCACACCGGACTTCCGCCCAGGGGTGCTGCACCTGACGCCCCCCAATTCGCTGAACCCATCGCCCTATCTGCCTGTTAATCTTGGTCAGACCCCACGACCACCGTCGCTCTGACCAACACGCTGGGCGAGGAATGATGTCTGACCAAACAATGGCCACACCCGGGAGCCACTCCCGCACCACACTAATATCCCTCTGCACAGTTCTGATAAGTTGCCGGCAGGACCAGCACGCCAAGTCGTTGCCACCCAAGTGGATCAGCAGCCCGACTGGCCGCTGCCGCTGTGCAATCTGCGCCTGAACAAACTCCAACAGCTGCCCCCAACGCATGCCACGCTGTCCTATCCAACACAGCCAAACTCCGGAATCGGCCATCCCAAGGTGCAGGCCCAACGGCCTTGCGAGAGCTCTTCTCTCCGCCCAGTAGACGAAGGAATGACCGATAATCCACCAGTCTCCGGAGCACACGCCATCTGAAAGGACAAATCGTACTGCCACCAGGAGGCAACTCTGGAATAAGGAACAGAACAGTTAGAACCCCCCCCCCTTTTCTCCTCCCCCAGGGAAAATACACCCACTGGCACCCCCCCTCGTGCCGCACCCCAGGCCCTATACCGGACTATCGGGGCGAACATACCCTTCGTACGTGCCCGAGCGCCACCTATCAGTCCGCTGAATCACCCGGCCATCAAGACCTGCTGCAGCAGCGCTCGTTGCCGCCCCAATCCTGAATGAGTGTGACGCGTAACACCGCTCATCACATCACAAAAACTGCAAGGCCTGGCGCAATAGGCCGTGAACTGGAACTGCGTTACCGGCTGGCCGCCCTCGTGTATGAAACAATACCCCGTAGCTGACGGCCGCCATTGTAGATAGATACATAGGGCATGCACCGGACAAGACCGCATGGGAAAAATTGCGCTCAGAACCACCCACCCCCCTTTTCCCGCCTGGTCAGTCTTGGACCGCGGGATAAACAACCGAGCCAGAGATGCTTCCAACGTCACGTGCTCGAATTTCATGCCACCAAACGCGCCCCGCCGAGCAGACCTGGGCAAAAGCCTGCACACCCAGAAGGCCCCGAAGAAGGCCACTGTGAAGAGCGCGTGGAAAAGAGCCGATTTGAAATCCGACACCGCAACACTAGGTAACACCTCGCAAATCCGGAGCGAGAGTTTGTGAGAAACCGGAAGCCGCCATTCCCGAGGCCTGGGTTGCCCCCTGGCCCAACCCGCGAGGAGGCACTTGACCAAAACGGACACCCGAGGGTTCCCTCCAACCAGCCGCCTTACAAAAGAAGGAAAACCTGGCCAAGGCCTTTTCGACCGCCGACCGCGCCCAACCACTGTTCTTCGCCCATCCCACGAATTGGCCCACCAGCCCGTAAGGGACTCTCCCACCGCTCCACCCTTTTGTGCCCACAAACGCACTCATCTGCAAGTAGCCTCGCCGATACTGCACCCAAGTGCCGTGCGAAAGCGACGCGGACAGCAACGCCATCAAGTCTGGGTCCCAACCTTCCAGAGATGTTCCGGAACCAGAGAGGCCATCTCGTCTGCCTCCGGCACCAACCTCCGAAACTGGGCCCACTGAAAACGGGAGAAGTCGTCAGCAGTGGTGTTCCGGGCACCCGGCATGTGACGCGCCCTGGCAGTAACATTCAAGCGCAAGCAAGCCAAAACAAACACCCTCATTAAGGCAGCTACTCTCGGACACCTAGGCGCGTGCCGATTGATAACCGAGACCACTGCCGCGTTGTCGCACCAGAACACCACCCTCCGATTTCTCAAGCGCTCTGGCCATACCCATAATGCAACAACTATAGGAAACAACTCCAAAAAGGAAACATTTCGAGTCAGACCCGACTGCACCCATTCACAAGGCCACGGCTCAGCACACCATTACCCTTGGCAGTAAGCCTCGAAACCGAAACTGCCCGCCGCGTCAGTGAACAAATGCAAGTCAGTGTTGGAAAGCTCTGGCAGCTGAAGGACCGAGCACCCGTTAAAATCAGTTAAGAATGCATCCCACACCTGCAGGTCTTCACGCATTCCCACCGATACATGGATCCGGTGGTGCGGAAGCTGCACCCCCACCATGGCCAGCGCTAACCGCCGCACGAAAGGGCGCCCCATGGGAAGCACCCTGCAAGCGAAGTTCAAGTGCCCCACTAGCGACTGCATGACGCGAAGGGTGGTTTTGCCCGACGAACCCACGGACGCCACAAGCTCCCAGAGTCGCACAACCTTCTGCTCCGGCAAACGCACAACCATAGACTTGGTATCAATCTCAATCCCTAGGAATGTAAGGCATCTCACTGGACCCACAGTTTTGTTGGCAGCTATAGGAATGCCGAAGTCGCCCGCCAAACGCAGAAAGGTTTCCAACAATGTTGCACAGGTGCGCTACCGCCCAGGCCCGACGAACAGAAAGTCATCCAAGTAATGCACTATGTTGGCGACGCCCGACTGCGATTCCAACACCCAATGAAGGAAGGTACTAAAGGCTTCGAAATAGGCGCAGGATATCGCACAGCCCATCGGCATGCACTTATCAAAATAAAACCCCGACTCAAAACAGACGCCTAATGATGGGAAAGCCGAAGGGTGCACCGGCAACAAGCGGAACGCCGATTCAATGTCCAGCTTTGCCAACCATGTGCCAGCCCCACACTGCTGCACCAGAACTACCGCCGCGTCGAAAGAAGCATAGCGCACCATGCACAGCTCACGAGGAATGTGATCATTCACCGAATCCCCAGCAGGGCAAGATAGGTTATGAATCAACCTGAACTTGCCCGGCTCCTTCTTGGGGACCACTCCCAGCGGGGAAACTGTGAACGATGGCTCTCAAAAAGGCCCCGCTACACGCCCCATCGCGCATTCCTCCGCAATTTTCTGGCACACCACCTCCGCGAGCACGGTCACCGAACCAGCGTTCCTCAACCCACCTCTCGATGGCACACCCTGAAACGGAATCCAGAAACCCTCCGAAAAGCCGTTCAGAATTAGGCTCCATGCCCCACCCCCTCTGGACTGCCCGTACCGCTCTAACCATGGAAGCATGACGTTGACTCGCACGGGCATAGGAGCCAACGACCACCTGGCTCCCTCACTTGGCCCGGGCGGGGCTCCAGCCACACCTTTCCGACTGCACTTACTGGCAGCGTGCCCACTCCCACACAGGGAGAAGGCGTGCTTAAACTTGCAATCGGGAAATGGGCAAGACGACTTGTTGAAACGCCAACAGACATCACCCACCCGGACGCTCCCTTTGGACGGGGCACTGGCGAGCTTTGGCCCTCGAAAGGACCGCACACCCACCGGAACCGTGGAAGGCCCCGCTTTGAGGCCTACCCCACCGCCCCCCCACCCCAGCTCCAGATGGACATTTGGGTTAACCATAAATTAATATCCTTAGTTCCCCAGGATAACTGCCCATTCTCCTCCATGCTGTCCCTGAACTCCTCATCATAATTTAACCAGGCCCACCCCTCGTGCGTCTGGGATGCCGCTAAAATCGTGTCCCCATAAGCCAGGAGCGCCCGATACTGCTCTGGGAAATAGTGCGCCAGACACTCGCTAAGCGCAAGAACGCCCTGGTCCAATTAAGGGTATTGCGAGAGGCCTTCCGCATCCTGCCCGCTTTTTCATCCTCCTTGCGCTTTTTTCGGCTTTCACCAGCGCGTTTCTGACCTTCCAATAGGCGGAAAATGTCAATATACCTACGATGCTTGATCCTATGGCGCAACTTCTGCGGCACTCCCTCCCACAGCTCGGCGCAGCGCACAACCGTGGCCGCCCCACCTTCTCCCTTCTTGCCCCCTGCCGCCACCGAGTCGCCCAAGGAACCAGCAGATGACAACGAAGAGGAGGATTACGAAGAGGCCCGCCGACAACGTCGCCCGCACTTGCGCTTTGCCTTTGCTTTACCTCTGAGAATCGCTCTTGCCGATGGGGCCTGCATGCTGCCTGACACACTGCCCACTCCCCCCTCATACTCACCCACCACACTGGATGCCGCCACCACCGCACCAGCAGAGTGGCCCCCCCACCGCCGAACCGGACAGCACCTCCGCCGCACAGGTGGGCACCACGCCTGGAGCACGACTGTGGCCTGGTACCTCCATCCTGGGCATTGCGCACTGCTGGACCTGCCGAGGAAGAGGAGGAGAAAAACCATCAGCACCAGCCCCCGTAGTACTTGGCGCTGTACCCCCTCCCCCACCCCCTCCCCACGCCGAAGACCCAAGGCCAGCAGCCTCCCAAGCAGCTGCTGATGGACGGGGCCCCCCTTGCCCCGCATATTCCGTACCCACCCACCCACTCACTCCCCCCACCCCCAATATCCCACGCTCCACCATGGCCCAGCCCCGAATGCCCACGGACCAGTAGGACCATATGGGCCCGGATGCGGAAAACACCCGGTACCAGCACCAGAAGGATAACCACCAAACAGTGGGTGGGAGGGGGAGGGGGGGAGGGAAGGGCATACCCGAGCAACCAGATGCCAACCTGCGTATCCCTGAGCTAACAACCTGCCCCAGAACTCCCCCCCGCGAGCCACCCGCTGATACAGCTCCCCCTACCCCAATCAGACCCTCTGAAGCAGGCAGCGCCGCTACTGCACCAACCCCATCACTGCCTGCCCCCTGGAGCGAGGGTCCTGTCGCAGTCGCACCCGCACCCAGGCCCTCCTGGGGGGCCCCGCCGTCAATGACAAGCGGGACGCGGCCAGCCCCCCCCCCCCAGGATTTTCCCCTACCCTGTCCACGCCGAGCACACACAGCTACCCCCACCACCGGCGCACCCCCATCCTCCCCCCGCAATCCTGCTGTCGACATACACCTACGCCTCCCCACCTCTGGCCCCCCAGCAACCGCCCTTGGAGCCTCCCCAACCGTGTCCGTGCTCCGTCTGCTAGACCTGCGGTCCATGGCACCCCGAGTGAGTATCCCAGACCACCCCCACCGCCTGGGACCTCCCCGTACCCACCAGACAGCGTTTCGCCCCCCACCCCTCATCAGCTCTCAATGTGTTTATTTTAACTTTTTTTTTTTTTAATGCTAACAAAGAAGAAAAGAGGGGTGACTACCGTACTGATGGGCACCCCCCTCCTTACACACAGCTCCCCAGGGAAGGCCCGGCCACCACCCAAGGCCCTACCGGTACGGCGGAGGCGAGGCCTGCAACACCCAGCCCCTGGGCGGAAGCGCTAGGCCCCGCAGCTCGCTGAGCCGGCACAAAGCACGCACCCTGCTCCGGTTAGAGCTACCCCCCTTGCAGCCGCAAGTGCCCGCGAGCTGCTGCTCCGAAAGCGCCACTGCCATGTAGCCGCGGATCCCGCAGCACCACAGGACCAGCACCCCGGTAAAACAAACCCACATGGAAAAAAGCCCGGGCCAGAAGATAGCCACCCTCACCACGGACCCCGCAGCACCACAAGACCAGCGCCCCCGGTAGAAAGAAAACCCACGTGGACAGGCCCCAGGCCAGAAGATAGCCACCCTCCCCACACACCTTTTGTCTTCACGGTCCGACGGCAAGAGAGAGATCACAGCCACGGATCTCCCTCGCTTGCCATCAAAGCCCCGCCCTTGCAGACGCCACCGCCAATCGGCAGCTTCCACGTCGCTGACGTGAGCCTCTGGCGCCGGTGTGTTTTTGGACCCCTCCACTACCCCCCCTCCCCCCTACCAAGCAACGAGCAGCAGGCCGGGCCCCGTGGACCCGGTTACAATGCCGGCCTCGGGACATGGCCCTCCGGCACAGCAGGATGACACTCAATTGAAGAACTGTCCTTTTTCATCCTCTGTTATTTCCTGGAAAAGGTACATAGATGACATTTTAGTACTTGGAAGGGAACCCACAACCAATTACATGAATTTCATAATTGGCTTAACAGTTTGGATAACAATTTAAAATTCAAGATGCAATTTAGCTCCATAGAACTTCCTTTTCTCGATATTCTCATTAGGAAATCCCAATATGGTTTTACGACCACCATTTATCGTAAACCTACAGATCGCAACAGGTTACTCCGATTTGAGAGTTTCCACAATAGCCAACTAAAAAAGAATTTACCTGTTTCACAGTTTTTACGCCTTCGGCGTTTATGTACCAATAATGATGACTTTAAGGTTAAATCTTCTCATATGGCTGCACGTTTTTATGCCAGAGGTTATCCAAAAGAGTGTGTCCAAAAAGGTTTTGAACGTGCCCAGTCCTCTTCTAGGCAACAGTTACTTTTACCTAAGGATAAACCACCTGATGACAAATTTGTTTGTGTCCTCCGGTTCTCCTACCTCTCTTCCAGAATACAAAAAATTTTAAGGTCTCGCTGGCATATTTTTCAAACACGGTCCTGTTTTTTGAATCAACGCCTCACTATTGCATACAATAGAGAACGTAATTTAGGTGACATGCTGGTTTCTTCATAGATGCCTTCAGTTTTGACCCCTTTATCCAAAAATAAAGGACACTTTAAATGTAACAAGTGTTCTGTATGCAGATATGCTATTGCACTCAATCGTTTTTTACACATCCTGTCACTAATATACAGTACCATTTGCACACCTATACCAACTGTTTGTCAACACATGTTGTGTACATTATCATTTGTCCTTGTTCTCTTCTGTATGTTGGTAAAACCATTTGTGCTGTTAAAACGCGCATCCAGGAGCACAAAAGTTGCATCAAAAGACGAATTGACACAGCTCCACTTGTGGAACACTGGATTCAATTCCAGCATAAAATCGACGATATAAAGTTTTTTTGTCATCAAGAAGCTTTTCCCCTCTTCCCGTGGGGGAAATTTGAACCGCAGGTTGACCCAAGAAGAACAAAGGTTTATACTTTTTATTAGACGCAGTCCTCCCAGGAGGGCTAAATAAGGAAATTGAATACAATATGTTTCTTTGAACCTTTATCCTCTCTTGCTTCGGTCTTATTTCTATTTATTATACTTAACTATTTTTATTTAACACCTCAATCGCTTCACTACAGGCGCAGGTTATAGGCGATTCAGATACATCCAGATAATATCAGCATTTTTAATATTTTCTTCATACTCATACGGGTTTGGCCCCTTTGTCTTTTGAGTGTGAGAGGTAGTGTTATACATAAATATTGCACCTAGGTTTCTTTTTTTATATTCACGTTGTTTTAATTGATCTCTATTTGTCCCTTCCCTTCCCCCGCTCCCCTCCCCTCCCCTCCCCCCCTTCTCCACACGTCCTATCATATAGCTTAGTTTTGCCAAGTGAAACTTACAATCCTTATATGTTTATGCCCCTGTGGTTGCTCTACTTCACGTTTTTTAATTCTAATAGCTTTTGTTTTTTACCAAATGTTTGTATGTTTAAGTCCCAGCGTTTGCTCCTTTTCACAGCCCTTCGGTGACGGTCTTTCCAGTTTCAGTATTCATTCACATGTTATTTCATAGTGGCTAGAGGAGTTCCGTTTTTAATTTACCTGATCTTTTTTGTTAGTACTCCCTCTGCTTACAGTGATGTCAGCGTTTTTTTTACTGTCCATTACGCTCAAATCATAAGTGGGAGGTGAGTTTTTGCAGATATAGTGCTCCTTTTTATGCAGTATTCAATCTCGTTTTTAATTTATTTTTTAATTTATCTTGTATGCACTACTCTCTCTCTTTTTAATATCCAAGCCTCTATGTGGCGATTTTTGCTCCTCACGGCTCATTTCATGAGTGGGAGGAGCTTCCTCCTCTTTAAGTTGGCTATCTATACCCCTGTGCGGCGTTTTCCCGCCTCTGACAGCTTCTGCAGGTATAGTTCCCTCTTCACTGTAGTGTACAATTTTGTTTTTATTCTATTTGTATGTACTGCGCCCCTCCTCCTGTGATGTTTCTGTCTTTACGTAGTGATTCTCACGTTTCACATTTTCTATAAGTCTCATATTTACTTTATGTGGAGATCATTTTTATTTTATCGGCATTTTGCCTTTTTCCCTGGTCTATACGGTGTAATCATGCTTTGTGTATCTTCTGTAAAATTATCCGTTCATTTTTTCGTAATATGGATGTTAGACATAGTTTAATCCGTTTGTGTATTTTTCCCTCCATTTCACACATACTTGCAATAAGCGGTTGCTGACATTTGCTAACCATTATATATTTATGTGTATAGAGCATAAACACATATACACATACAACAGTTTTTTCTATGGCTGCTTTAGTTAGGTGCACACGTCGTGTTTCAGACAATGCTGTTTATTTTCTTTTTTGTAATTGTATTATCTTTTAATCAATATCCCATCATACACGATCGACACTATATATGTTTGTTTAGACACTTTTGGGCAGCTTTGATCTTTTGTTTTAACACGACGTTTGCAGGTCTCATTGCACGATGTTTTATAGCACAATGTATATGTTTTTACGTTTTTTAAGTGTACTTTTATGCTAATTTATATTGTCTCCAACATACATATAGACAGAGTTTTTAATCTTTTAATTATGTATATTTGTTAGTTGCGTTAGTGTTAATGAGTTCTTATTCTCTTTTTCTGTTTTGTTGCGCATATTTGTTTTATGCTATATATTGGTACAATTTTAGAGTTTTAATCATACATGTATGTATTTCTATCATGTTCTAGACTGGGAAGAGTGGTTGTTCCACCCCATAGATGTGTTCCACACACTTTCGATGTGGTACTCTGGTAATGTTTTTATTTTTTATATGTCTATTTTTTACATCTCTATTTATGCATATATGTTTAATTATGTATTATAATTATGGTTAATGTATATGTCTGTTTTTTAGACCTCTGATGAAGGCCTCTGGCCGAAACTTGTAAAGTTGGGTCGCCAATAAAGTTGATTTCATCAGAAATATCGTTGGTTGGCCGTGGTATTTGCCCTCCGCTGCATTCCTGTTGTTTTTTCCTGCGGAAGGCCTCCTTCTTTTGTTCCTTTATTTATTTGAGTAGCTACAAGTTTGCACAGATAGAAAGTCAGTATGTTTTAGGATTGTTGGCCTAAAGACATTTTGTCTCAGGAAGCAAGATTGCTCCACTTGAATATTCTGGCTATGAGAACAGTGAGCATCCATCCAGTAAAAGATGGACAAAATAATGTTTGTATAAAATCAAAACAGTTTTATAAAAATAATCATTTTGTTAGTCCAATTCTTAGAGAGGTACAAATATCGGAGTTAGGGTGTGTATTTTTCTGCTATACCCTACTCCGTTAGACAAAGAATACATGCAAAGCCAGAGCCCAGACTATATACGTATTTTTATATTATGTACTCTATCAGTCCTTATTCCAGTATTCTATAATGCCCAAGTTTGCACAGATAGAAACTTGGGCATTATAGGAGATAGTGTCTCCCCACCTTCCCTATATATTCTTCCTCCAACATACCTTCAGATCTCTCAAGCAATCACACCAACTATTATACTCATTCTTACCATCTCAGCATTCATCAAGGAGCTCCATTCTTTATGTGATAGACTTTTCCAAAAGGGCTCACAAATCTTTTGAAACTTCCTCAAATCACCTGGTTTTGTTAGATTGATGGCCATTTTCTCCTATACCATCATCTGAAAAAGCTGGATCCACCACTATCCCAGACTTAAATTTCCACCAATTTAAAAGTATACACTTCTGCCCCAAAAGGTAAACTTGTCACGCAAAAAGTTGTCTTCCCCGCACTAGTGGGATAGTTCCCACTCATCAAATAAAAACAATTTTGCAGAAAGCTGCAGAGTAACCTGCAATATTCTCTGCAAGTATTTTAGAAGGGGCACCCGGAAAAATCGGAATTTATAGACATGTCCAGAATAGATGCCCCAAAGTCGCCCCAGCCTCCTTGCATTTAGGACAACCATCAGACTTGGCCAAGGATGCCCTCCAAGTCCATTGTGGAGAAATATAAACATGCAACAGAAGCTTACATTTCCTTTACCTGCCAGTTCTTTCTGTTAGTCTTTTGCAAGACTGGACCAAGCCTGTCCTGTAATTGTGAGAGATGGTGTGAACTCGGTTTGAAGAAAATCTGATTTTATGCCCACATTGGGATTTCTTAGATTTTTTCTCAGTATTTTTGAATATATTACGTTTTGTAGAGCCTTCGTGTGCAGTGCCTGACTGATTTTCAGCCTTTAACTGTATTCCCTTCTTACGTTTCCCATGATTATGTGAGGAAATAGCAGCTCCAGGATTCAACATAGTCACAGGAAGAGAAGTTAGGACATCTCTGGAAAGGAATAATGGTGTAGCCTCTTTTTTTAAGGATCTGTGGCCACTGTTCCCCAAATATTTGCAGTCCTAGAGAGAATTGGCAGGAAATGGGAATACTTGGAGCAAAACACACACTGTTTTCTGCTGAGACTAACTTGTCATATCCATTCTTGTATGTTTGCCAGTTTTGTAACTTCTGTTGACATTCCTTCAGCTTATTAGTTACAAATATTAAAGTGGTATTTTTATCATGTGTATTTGAATAAGGTATGTGTGCTGTGTATGTTGCATACCTCACTGTGGTAATCTCAAGGTACATTACCCTGAAGGAAGTGACGGAGTTAATTGGAATTATGACTGAAAAATAACTGAAAAAACAGAGCTGGAAACAGCCAGGGAAAATTATGCTGTAGGTCAGAAGTCTTCAGTAAAAGCCAAAGAAAAAACATCTTTATCTCAGTTGCTGAAAGTGTTACAAAATGTTCCGAGTTTTATAGTTTGTGTTCTTAACTGTGTTTTAGAATAGGTAACACATTTACCACTTTGTACAATTGGAGATGTAAATTCATCTGAAATTATGAACTGAGGGGAAACATGAAGGAAAAATAAAGAGAAATTGGAAAACAGAGAAATAAATGTACTGCATTAATACAGTGCCTGGTCTATTGTAAACACCAGCTGCTGCAGGTAAAAAATAAATCTGGATTTTTTGTTCTGGTGTCTGGATATCAGCCGGCACGGAATGTCTGGATTTAGCAGTCGGCCGCAATGCTGTGGGATAGCGGCAATAGTCCGCTGCTGTCCAGCTAGGCAGTCACTTCTTTGCTATCTCGAACAGCATGGATTGTTATCTGGATATCACCTGTGAAAATTGCTGTTATCTGTATAAGTGCCGACTCCTTCCCAGCTCCACCCAGGGACCTCCCGTACATTATTCGGATAGTGCCAAGGCACTTGGAGGAAGTATTTAGCAACGCTATTCTTAGTGCCGTTGAATATGCTCTCACCAGGACTTTAATATGGTTAGCAAATGCTGCTAACTGGATACGTCCCTTTGAATATTGACCCTCCAATTTTCTATCTATTATATCTCACCTTTGCAACAATTGTATTGGACTTTGGCCAGCTATTAACATATTAGAGGATTTGGAAGTGTTTCTATATCTTACTGAGAGATTCAGGAGAAACTTGACAGTGAGAAACTGAATGTGGTGATATACATAACACAGAGGAGGTACAGTAGTGTTCAGTGTGCTTGATATTATACCAGCACCGTATCAAGAATACAGTGCCTCCCAGAGGGCCTTTGAACTTGGAGAGAGCACGCACAGAAAGGACACCCTAATCTTGTACCATACTTAGAAAAATCTGCATGTTGACAATATTGTACTAAAGCAGCCAAAAAACCTTAGAGCAGTAGCCAATTAAGATAATTCCATCTGTAAAATATATATATATATATATATTATGGAGCAGGGCCTATTGTCCTATTGTTGACTAATGGGGTGCATATGCGTGGGCTAGCACACATGTTTATCCTTCTTAGGAGCCACCCCCTTGTGGCCCCTGAGCCATCTTGCTGACACAAGCACCAACACTCCTCTGGCCATACAGGTGAAAGGAGGCTCTGCATGATTGGGAGACCCCAGTGCGGTTATGTAACAGGGAAAGTTTTATTGGATGGCAACTTGTACTTCAATAATTCTTCTGTTAGTCTTTCATATATTTCTTTTACAATGAGAAAAATAAATAGCACTATCTGTGGATTTTCAGCAGCACTATGCAAATAGTTCTGTTGAAAATTCTTCTAGATTGCCTCAACAGTGCATGGGTGGAGTGATGAGTTATCCAGGAGTGGCAATATTTAGTTCACTGTTTGGATAACTATCTGGATAAAGTTAAACCAACAAAAAAGCTATTATAAAGGAAGAGTTTTTATGATGATGATAAATGGAATCCACATTGATGTATCTGCTGATTATATTTGTCACTGTGCATCAGATTGCTAGCCTTTAGGCCGTATTCACACAGAGCTTTGTCTAACTAGGCTATTGAAAAAGATGAATGACATGTCTTGGATCCTTCAGGCAAGATGAAATCCTGCTTAGGTTCCACATCAGGATGAAGGACTTTAATGGGTTGAGGGTGAAGGTTAGTAGTATCAGGGATTTGGGGGGGGGGGGAGGGGATAGGGATAGATGGAGATTGAGGGGGGGGGGGAGGGCAAAGAATTGGATATGAAAGAGAGAGTTTGCAGTTATGAAAACTGTAAAAGATAAGAACATAAGAAATGCCATACTGGTCCATCAAGCCCCAGTATCCTGTTTCAACAGCAGCCATTCCAGCTCACAAGTACCTGTCAGGTTCCCGGAAAGGTACACAGGTTCCACAATGCTTCTCCCAGGGTAAGCAGCAGATTTCCCTGGTCGTCCTCTTTAATAATGATTTATGGCCTTTTCTTCCAGCAATTTGTCCAAACCTTTTATAAACTCAGCTACACTACATTCTCCAGTAACGAATTGCAGAATTTGTTTATGTATTGAATGAAAAAAATATCAACTGGCTCACCTTTATCTACCTGTTTATTCACACCTTCAAAATATATGAGATTAGTGAGACTAGACCTTTCTTGGCTAAATCCATGTTGGTTCTCTGCCATTAAACCATGACTATCTACATGTTGAGTAATTTTGTTCTTTATAATGGTTTTTACCATTTTTCTCATTACCGATGTCAGGCTCACCGATTTATAGTTTCCTGGATCGCCCCTGGAACCCTTTTTAAAAATTGGTGTTACATTGGCCATTTTCCAATCTTCAGGTACTACAATTGATTTTAATGATAGTTCACAGATTGTTAATAGTAGGCCTGCGATCTCATATTTCAGCTCTTTCAACATCATTGGAGGTACACCATCTGGTCCAAGTGATTTGTTACTCTTTAGTTTATCAAATAGTTGTAATACATCTTCCCTGTTTGTTGAGATTTGTTTCAATTCTTCCGATATATCACCTTTAAATACCAATCCAGGCATGAGTAACTTCTCTACATCATCTTCAGTAAAGACTGAAGGAAAGAATTCATTCAGTCTCTTTGCTATGGCCTTGTCCCTCCCTTAGTGTCCCTTTTACCCCTCTATCATCTAATGGTCCAACTGATTTTCTCACAGGAATTTTGCTATGAATGCACTTGGAAAAGATTTTATTATGCATTTTTGATTCAAAGGCAAGCTTCTTTTCAAATTCTCTCTGCCTGTCTTATCAATGCCTTGCATCTAATTTGCCATTAGTTGTTTCTTGTTTTCATCATTTGGCTGCTTTCTCTATTTCCTGAAAGATGATTTTTTTGGCTACAACAGCATCTCTGACCTCATCTTTAAACCATGCTGGCAGTCATTTGGCCTTCCTTCCACGTTTCTTAAAACCTGGATTACATCTGGTCTAGGCTTCTAAGACCATGTCTAATGTATACCTTTAACCTTTGTAGCTGCTCCTTGTAGTTTTTTCTTAACTATTTTCCTCATTTTATCATAGTTTCCCTTTTGAAAATTGAAAAACTAGTATTGTACATTTCCTTGCTGTCCTCCCTCCATTTATTAAATCAAATATGATCATGTTATGATCACTATTGCCAAGTGGCCCCAACACCATTATCTCTAGCTCCAGATCCTGTGTTTCACTAAAAGACTAGGTCTAAAATAGGTTTCCCCTCATGTTGGTTCAGGAACCAGCTGCTCCAAGAAGCAGTCATTTATTTCGTCTAGAAATGTTATCTCCTTAGTATGTCCTTCTGTGACATTTATTATTTATTTATTATTTATTTATTACAATTTCTTATATACCGCACTATTGTCAGCGCGGTTTACATACAACCAAATGACCATAACAAACTGTTTGGCTTCACATAGAACAGGAGAAAACATTGACCGAGTTGATACCAAGGTAATTGAAGTTAGCTTCCCTGATTTCTTCGAGCATTTCATCATGCATCTGTTCATTCTGACCTAGCAGATGGTAGTACTCCCCCACTGCTATTGCTTTCCCCTTTTTACATGGAATTGCTATCCATAGAGATTCTAAAGTGTATTTTTTTTCCTGCAAAAGTTTTATCCTGTTTGACTCAAAGCCCTCTCTAACATACAGCACACCCCCTCCACCAATTTGATCTACCCTGTCATTGTGATATAGTTTGTACCCAGCTATCACTGTATCCCATTGGTTGTTCTTCCACCAGGTCTCTGAGATGCCAATCATATCTAACCTTTCATTTAGTGTTATATATTCTAAGTCTTCCATCTTATTTTTTAGATTTCTAGCATTTGCATGCCAGCATTTCAGATGTTGTATTTTGTTCATATTAACAATCTGGTTATCAGTTGACAGGGGTAATTTGGAATCTTTCAGCTCTGTCTGTTCTTTTTTTAAAGGCATTTGGGTTCTTTTACCTTTATTGGAAACTCTCTTTCGGGATGCCCTAAATTCCCTCTTTGCTGGTATCCTTCATGGAGACATCATTCCGAATTATGCGCTCTTGGGTGACTCTGCTTTCTCCTATTATCTAGTTTAAAAGCTGCTCTCCTTTTTAAATGTTAATGCCAGCAGCTGGTTCACACAGTTAAGGTGGAGTCCATCCTTTCAGAACCCCTCCTTCCCCAGATTGTTGCCCAGTTCCTGACAAATCAAAAACCTCCTTCCTTGCATCATCGTCTCATCCTCTCATTGAAACTCTGGAGTTTTGCCTGCCTTTTAGGTCCTGTGTGTGGAACGGAAGCATTTCTGAAAATGCTACCTTCGAAGTTCTGGATTTCAACTTCCTACCTAAAAGCCTAAATTTGGCTTTCAGAACCTCCCTCCCACACTATCCTATGCCATTGGTACCAACATGTACCATGACAGCAGGCTCCTCCCCAGCACTAAAATCTTGTCTAAGCAGTGCATGAGTTCCACTACCTTCACACCAGGCAGGCAGGTAGGTAACCAGGCAATCCTCACACCCACCAGTCACCCAGCTATCTACCCAGCTATCAACATGCCTAATGATCGAATCACCAACTATAACCACCACCCTAGCCCTTCCCTCTTGGGCACATGGTCCTAGAGAAACCTCCTCAGTGTGAGATGGATTTACATCTCCTGGAGAACAAATCCTAGCTACAGGATCATGTCCTACCACACCAAGGTGATGCTCTCCTTTCACGTGACCTCTCCTCCATGGCATCAGAGAGGCTGCCAGACTGGAGGTGGGACTGCACTACTATGTCCTTAAAAGGTCTCATCTAAATACCTCTCTGTCTGCCGTAGCTCCTCCCAAATCTGCTACTCTAGCCTCAGAGATCAGACCTGTTCCATTAGAGCAAAGAGCTCTTTGTACCTAGTGCAAACATAAAACCTCTCACCAACTGGTAGTAAATCATACTTGTGACATTCAGTGCAAAGGACTAGATAGCCCCCATTTCAGTGCTGGATGCTGACTGCATCTTAGTTTTAAGAATTTATTTAGCTGTTTACTTATTTAAAGTTGCTAGGGGAATAGAGATACTTGTACCAATACAACTATACTTAATAAGTCTAAAGGACTTTGTTCATCTCAAGATGAATTTCAGGGCCTGGTTATTCTGATGAGAATAACCAGTTAAACCTGAAAGAAAATTAGACCACGTCTTTCCTCTTAATAGGTTTGAGAGCCAATAGATCTAAGATTATGTCTGGGGGAGGGGTTCGGGGTGGTGGGAGGGAAAGAAACACTGACTGAAAGCTGGCTTGCTACTCGGTGCCCTAACTGACTTTATAAAAAACAGAACTTTAAAATAGACCGATTTTATTGGCTCATATCTCAAGAATTCCCTTTAACCAAGAGTCTGAGATATTCCCAGCATGTGAATACAAGTACAGAAGCCTTCCCTGCAAGAGCAGCTTCTCTCAGTAGTCCTTCAGACTGAAAATCACAGAGCTCTGGTTGAAACTGTTTAATTGGATTGGCTGTGTAAAAAGGATACCATTGGGAGTGGTGAAGTACTATAATATAGTTGATTGTGGAGCTTTTCATTCCATGTTATTGGCTGTAGGCCCAATTCAGTCCTGGACGTCCCGGCTCTCTGTGCGCCCAGTCGGAACTGAATGCACAGAGTTAGCCGGGATTCTGATCCTGCCGGGCACATCTAGCCCTGCGGAATCAGAATCGCATCCAGGTCTGTATGTGCAGGCTGGGACTCCGATTGTGGTCGGCCTACACATACAGGCCTTGCCTGGATAACTCAGGGCTCCTGAATGGAGCTGTAGCGCCATGGCACCACAGCTCCATTCAGGAGCCACGATCCCCAGCCGCCAGTAAAAAAAAAAAAAAAGCTTCATTTCTGGCAGCCCAAGCTCCAATCTGGCCTCGGGGAGTTCCCTCTACCCCTCCTACCTCCTCTGATGGCCGGGTTCACCGTCCCCAGCCGACTAGGGGAACTTATTCCACCTCAGAGGTGGAATAATTTTCCCGTACAGGCAGCTGGCCCCGGATGTACAGGGACGACATTGGAATCAGCCCTGTATGTCCAGGACCACCCACTGCCCGTCCTAACATCGCTCCTGCTCTGTCCACCCCTTTCCCGCCCCATCTAACTTTCCCGTACATTGCACGGGGAAGTTAGTCAGGGTCTGAAGAGGGCTCGAATAGTGGGGATAGACGTCCCAATGGGACGTCCATCCCCGCCATTCACGCCTTGGAATTACCCTGTGCGTGAACTCCAGAACCCTGTTTATACTTTGCTTGGTTTCTGAAATTAAAAAAGGAACAAAAGGGAGAAAGTAAATTTTTAGAAGGCGGGAAGAAAGACAAATACTTAGAGCAGACAATCAAATTAAAGAAATATCAATCGAAAAGCCCAAAGCAAATATAAAAATACAGTATCCAATTTCATGCACAGTGTAAATAAAAATTCACAAAATAAAAATAAACACTAATCCAAAAGTAAAACGCGAGACATACATTTTTTTTTAATTTATTTATTTATTTTTTTAGCTGTATTTATATCCCGCTTTTCACCGGGTCAAAGCGGTCAATTGGGAGATACATTTAACACGAGGGGATATGACACACATACGCTAATACTTACAGGGAACATGGGCAATGGAGGGTTAAGTGGCTTGCCCAAGACCACAAGGAGTGCCTATAGGACTAGAAATCCCAGTCCCTCCGGCCTGAGATTGCTGTCCCCAGGTGGGACTTGAACCCCCGGCCGTCCGGCCTGAAGTACCTTGTCCTAACCACTAATGAACGTTCAGGATCTTCAACATTACTCAATTAGACTAATCCTCACCTAAAGAAATTGTTATATCCCATCATCCTCTCACCCCAAGAGATTTTCTCCTTGAATGCACAATGGGCATGTGAGGACATAATGAACTTAGCTGATGCATCAAATAAATGGGACTCATTGCATGCAGAACCTTATAAGGCTCTGCCAATGGCTTTTAGCTGACTGCTTGAAGATCGGTAGCCAATGGAGCGCAGTTAATATTGGTGTAACGTTGTCTATTGCCAGCTGGTACCAACTCTTTCAATATTATATATTGACTGTGGAGATTTTGTACTCTTTACTGGTAGCATTGCAGGGTAAATAGGGTTGTGTATATATAGTTCACAAATTATGTCTAGAGGTGTGTTTGCCCCACCCATATGGTTCGCGTGACTCACTGGCAATGAACACCACAGTTACAGCAGGTTCTGCCTAAATATTAGATGTATTATGATAGAAAAATATGACTCACAGATTATTACTAAAACTATACATATATGATTTATTGCAGCAGCCAATAGCAAAACTGCTATTCAAACTAAGAAAATATCAAAAGTCATCATGTGGTCTGCCATGCACGGAGGGAGCTAATTACCACCTCCCCCCCTCCAAAAAAAAAAAAACAAGAAAAGAAGAAATGTAAAACCAGTGGTTTACAATTCTGCTGAGGAGGGGAACTTGACAAGTGTCAGTCCAAACCAGGATCAGCATGGATTGCAGAAAATCAGGTTTATTACGCAGACTCGAGCCTCTGTGAGCAAGCTGCGTGCAGGGCTTAGACTTCTCTCGCAGGCAGGGGTCTGCAGGAGATTCCCAGCACTTGAAGTATTGGCACAAGACTTCATATGTTTCTCAGCAAGGACAGGCTAGCCTTTTGGGCAATGCCATGTCTTTGATAAGAGGGGAAACTGCACCAAGGCACATCAAAAATGGCAAGGCAAAAGAGAGAGAGCGCGTGTAACATTTTGGTCTGTGCAATAACACTTACAGTATTACTTGTGAAAAGTTATCTTGGCAGATGCACAGATCACAGACCCAAGATTCCCCCAGATATCTGGGTGAATCAGGAAGCAGCTTTCAGGAATCGGTTACCTGAACAATAGGGTCCATGGTAAGTTATGGAATGAGTGAGCAGATGATTAGGATCCCAATACATTTATTGCAGTTTCAAGACCATAGAAGAAGTTCTCGGGATGGAAAAAGTTTTAAAGTCCAGTGGTCAGTATGTAGGCAGAACACACAACAATGTTTTTCAGTGTCCACACACAAGCACTTGGTAGCAGTAATTCTTTAGCATTAGCAGGTTCAAGGCCTTTGGAACAGGAAATTGTCACTTTGGTTCAGAGATCTCGATTCAGGCCGCAGGCAGACTTAGGTCATGGTCCCACACCCCTAGGGTACAAAATGTTGCAATAATCAGTATGAATGTTCTAGAGAATGAATTGCAAGAGTTTAGTGAACTGCTAAATTTAACGTTTAAATGCATATATGTTGTTCATTTACTTGAGCTTCTGAGGCTGAGTTACCATTTCTTAAGGCATGCAGATCTCTCAACTTCCGTTACAGCTTTTGAGAAGATAACCTTCGTGAGAGATGCTGGGTATCAATACTCTTCCCCGTCTTTTCACATCAGTCACGTCACAAACATTTACAGAATGGACTTCAGGAAATTGCACTTAGGAAGTGAAATTAAGATTTAAAATATTAGGTGATCACGGAAAGAATTCATATAAACATAGAAACATGTTAGCAGAAAAAGATGAGGCATTTTGTTTTGTCATTGATAGGCTTCCCATCCTACAGAAGAGGGTGGCAGTATGTGAAAGGGCAAGGATGCCTTAGTTTAGGGTGACAAATCCCAGGTTGCCACGGTGACTAAAAAGATCAGACCTGGTGTCAGGGGCTCAGACCAACTGCATCTGCCTGCAGGGATCCCATCTCCCATGTGCTTCAAAGGGCTACGATCGCGGTCAGGATTGAGCAGCCAGCACTGGTAGCATGGAGCCCAAATCCATGACATGCATGTCTGGCCCGTGGACATATCTAAATTAAAAACAGGCCCCCTTTGAACCTAATTCCGCATCTACGGATCTGGACATGCTCGTGGCTCTGGAATTGGAGAGATACTTGTTTGGTGCTGCATGTGCAAGTGCTATTCAGCTGCCCATGCACGGGTGCAGACACAACCCATGCAGTCTAATGCAGAAACATGTCCCCATCAATATAATCAGATGCGAGTAAACTTTTTGGACGTCCTCGTGCCTACTGTATTCTAAAAAGTTATATGTTTTGGATCCTCCCCGTCCCCGCAGATGCCATCCCCCTTGGGAAAAACGTGCATTTCCTAAGCTGCTCATCAGAGACATTAGTTTGCTGATGCACACTAGACATAAATACCAATGAGAAATGACAACTGCTGCAACCTAGACTATGTACCAGTCCTCCTCATGCCCTGAAAAGTGCTAGGTAATCCCAGTGCACCTCAGTATGGTATATGAGAATGTAAATATGAGCATGTATGTTGGGATATACCTTGTATCAAATGGTACGTGGCATTAGGAACTGGCCCCAGTGATTCCTATCCTGGTCATCTCTACAAACACGCTCTAAGCTGCTAAGGATAGACCCTTACCAAGTGCACAAAACCCAGAACTAATCTTGCAGTTCCCCAAAGGATGCATAATATTGCTGAGCAACAAATGTATGCCCTTTTCGTGCCTATGGCTTATAAGTGCACTCATTCTACTGCTCCGCACTACCATTCCCCTCTTATCTCTCCCTACACCCCTCCCCTGGAACTTTGCTCTTCTTTCAGATTGCTTCAATCTGTGCCCTTCTCTACTACTGTCAAATCCAGACATCGCTCATTTCACCTTGCTGCTCTTTATGCTCTTCTAGTCGGCCCTTTAAGCGGCGTGCTCCAGCACTCACGCCGCCACCGGAGATCAAAGGGCGATCGGCCCTTTAAGCGGCGTGCTCCAGCACTCACGCCGCCATCGGAGATCAAAGTGCGATCGGCCCTTTAAGCGGCATGCTCCAGTGGAGGGCCTCGCCAGAGGGCCCTTTGGTGCGGGCCCGGGGGCGCTCTGGTGTGGTCCACCTATCCTGCTCCTCCAATTCGTTGCAGCCCCCTGGATTTGAGTAAGCACGATCGCTCCTCCACCCATTGCCTGCTTAGATCTGCTACCCATTGTCTGCTTAGATCTGCTACCCATTGCCTGCATTGAACTGCTACCATTGCCAGCATAGAACTGCTACCATTGCCAGCATAGAACTGCTACCATTGCCAGCACAGAACTGCTACCATTGCCAGCATAGAACTGCTACCATTGCCAGCATAGAACTGCTACCATTGTCTGCATAGAACTGTTATCCATTGTTGCTTAGAACTGCCATCATTGCCCGCATTGAACTGCTACCATTGCCTGCTTAGAACTGCTACCATTGCCTGCATAGAACTGCTACCCATTGTTGCTTAGAACTGCTACCCATTGCTTGCATAGAACTGCTACCCATTGCCCACATTGCTACCCATTGTCTGCATAGAACTGTTATCCATTGTTGCTTAGAACTGCTACCCATTGTTTGCATAGAACTGCTACCCATTGCCCTCATTGAACTGCTACCCATTGTTTGCTCAGACCTTGCTGCCCACTACCATGGCCCCACATCTCATTGTCCTTCTCTTCCTCTTCCTCCCCAACTGCCTCCCCTCCTATCAACATCCTCCCCCCCTTTTCCCCCTACCTTCCTCACCTTTCCCTCCACTCTGCCCCCTAGCCTAGCACCTGCTCTGGAGCCTCTCCACACCATCCCCCACATTCAACCAGCCCCCCTCTCTACCTTCCTCACTTTCTCCCTCCATTCTGCCCCCTAGCCCAGCACCTGCTCGAGCTTCTTCACACCATCCCCTGCATTCAACCAGCCCCCCTCTCTCTTAGGCAACCCCATCCTCGTTCTGCCGTACTATCTCCACTTTACTTCGCTCTCTAATACTCATTATCCTTCTCTCATCAGGTAACATCAACCCCAACCCGGTCCCCCCCCCCACGATTTCTCTCCCACACTAAAGAAAGTTCCTCACGTACCCTACCTAATCTCATCCACATCCCGCTCCTTCCTCCTTCCTCCCTCCCCCATTCATCCCACAATCACTCAACCATAGATATCAACTCCAACCCTACCCCAAAATATAATTCCTCACATAACCTATCTGATACCATCAATTTTTCCCTCACTTCCCCTCCCTCATGTCCCTCTTGGAGGGCACATACACCCAGACATACCCACCCACACCCTACTCCCTCTAAATCTTGGTACTACCCTAGAAATAGACCCCCACGCTACTCTGACAGGAAATCCACACGTAACTTATCTAACCTTATCCACATCCCTCTCCTCCCCCCTCTGCTCTCCCCTTTACTTGCGCCCTATGGAACGCATGCTCAGTCTTTAAAAAAACTACTTTTATTCATGATCTCTTCATCTCTAATGCCCTACACCTTCTTACCCTGACTGAGACCTGTCTCCCCCCAGATGACACCGCATCCATTGCCTCTCTCTGCTATGGTGGCTACCAGTTCTCCCATACACCTCGATCTACTGGTCGCGGTGGTGGTATTGGCCTCCTACTCTCCCCCTCCTGCCACCCCAATCACACTCCCCCCTCTCCTTTGAAGTCCACTCCATTTGCCTCCTCACACCACTTCCCCTCCGTGTAGCTCTTATTTATCGCCCACCCGACAACTCCAAATCAACCTTCCTCACCAACTTCGACTCCTGGCTTTCTGCCTTTATGGATCCCTCCTCCCCCACTCTTATTCTTGGCGATTTCAACATTCACATCGACAACCCCTCCAACCCCCATGCCTCAAAGTTCCTTACTCTTACCTCCTCGTTCGACTTCCAACTTTGCTCCACTGCCCCCACACACCTACAGGGCCACTGCCGTGACCTAATACTCTTCTCCAATTCCTCTCCTTCAAACTTCCGCAAATCAATCCTTTCCTTATCTACTAACATTTACTATTCAGCTCCCACCATCCCAACCTCGTCCTGTCTCCTCCGACCTATTTAGAAACCTTCATAATATTAATCCCCTGACTCTTTCCTCCACCATTTCTCCATCTCTTTCCTCCATTTTATACTCCGAGTCTGTCGACGAAGCATTATCCTCATACAATGCTACACTATCCTCTGCCCTTGACACTCTTGCCCCTCCCAACTCACGTCCTGTAAAACGATCTACTCCCAAACCCTGGCTTTCACCCACAATTTGTTACCTACACATCTGTGCCCGTTCTGCCAAATGAGCCTGGTCCAAATCCCACTCCCCGGAAGACCTTCTACACTTCAAATTCATGCTTGGCTCCTTCCAGTCAGCCCTAGCGCTTGCCAAACAAGATTACTACATCCATCTGACTAATTCCCTTGCCTCTGATCCTCGCCGTCTCTTTAACACCCTCAATTCTCTCTTCAAGGTCTCCCCGATCCCACCCTCCCTCCCTGCCCAAACCCTAGCCGACTACTTCCATGACAAAATCCTCAAAATTACCCTCCAATTCCCTACCCCCTCATCTACCTCCCCTCCCCCATTTCTCCTCCCCCATCCATACTCCCCCTGCCACCCTCTCCTCCTTCCCCCCCGATCCCTGAAGAGGAAACCACACTTCTTCTTTCCTCCTCCAAACCCACCACCTGTTCATCAGACCCTATCCCTACCCATCTCCTATGTTCCATCTCCCTCACCATTGTCCCCTCCATCACTCATATCCTCAACCTTTCACTCTCCACTGCAACTGTCCCCGCTGACTTCAAACATGCTGTTGTCACACCCCTCCTCAAGAAACCCTCACTTGATCCCACATGCCCTTCTATCGACCCATCTCCCTTCTTCCCTTCATATCTAAACTGTTAGAACGAGCAGTCCACCGTCGCTGACTCGACTTCCTCACCTCCCAGGCCCTCCTGGACCCACTACAATCAGGCTTCCGTCCCCTGCACTCCACTGAAACAGCACTCACAAAAGTCACCAATGACCTGTTCCTGGCTAAATCTAAGGGCCTATCCTCATCCTTCTTGACCTTTCTGCTGCCTTTGACACCATTGACCATGACCTTCTCCTCACCACCTCTCCTCGCTTGGCTTCAAGGACTCTGTACTATCCTGGTTCTCCTCCTACCTCTCCCATCGCTCATTCAGTGTTTGCTCTGACGGCTTCTCCTCCTCCCCTACCCCGCTCCATGTAGGTGTACCCCAGGGATCTGTCTTGGGCCCCTTCCTTTTCTCTCTCTATACCCAAGGCCTTGGCACACTTATCTCTTCCCATGGCTTTCAGTACCATCTCTATGCCGATGACTCCCAAATCTACCTCTCTACACCTAATATTTCTCCGGCAACCCAGTGCAAGATCTCTGCTTGTCTTTCGGACATCGCTGCCTGGATGTCTCACCACTGATTGAAACTGAACATGGCCAAGACTGAACTCCTTGTCTTTCCACCCAACTCCTCCCCCCCACTTCCCCCTCTCTCAGTCCATGTGGATGGATCTACTATCCTTCCTGTTCCCTCGGCCCGCAATCTAGGGGTTATCTTTGACACCTCTCTCTCTCCTTCTCCGCTCATATCCAGCTTGTAGCTAAGACCTGCCACTTTTTCCTCTACAACATCAGCAAGATCCGCCCCTTCCTCTCTGAACATAGTACCAAAATGCTTATCCACTCCCTAATTTCCTCTCGCCTCGATTACTGCAACATACTCCTCGCTGGTCTCCCCGTGAACCTCCTCCTTCCCCTTCAGTCTATACAAAATCACGCTGCTCGACTAATCTGCCAGCCTCGCCATGCCCACATTACTCCTCTCCTCAAGTCATTTCACTGGCTCCCTGTCCAATTCCACATCCAGTTCAAGCTTCTCCTGCTGACCTATAAGTGCATTCACTCTATGGCCCCTCAATACCTCATATCTCTTATCTCTCCCTACGTCCCCTCTCGAAATTTGCGCTCCGCTAACAAATCGCTTCTTTCAATGCCTTTCACCCGCACCGCGAACTCCCGACTGTGCTCCTTTCACCTTGCTGCGCCACACGCCTGGAACAGCCTTCCTGCATCTGTGTGCCAGGCGCCCTCCCTGGCCCTCTTCAAATCCAGGTTGAAGACCCACCTCTTCACCATTGCATTCAGATCCTGGCTTCCATCCTCATCCTACTCTAACCCCTATTAACGTTTATGAGCAAACTTTAGACCAAGCTGTACCAAACTGTACCACACCATACCTTCCGCAGAACTGACTAATGCTGTGTACTATTCTAAATAGATTAGAAACATAGAAACATAGAAACATGATGACAGAAAAAGACCACAAGGCCCATCTAGTCTGTCCTTCCATAACAACAACTACAACAGTCCACTTTTTACCTTTAGAGATCCTCTGTGTTGGTCCCATGCTTTTTTGAATTCAGTTACTGTCCTCATCTCTACCACCTCCACTGGGAGACTATTCCACGGATCCACTACTCTTTCCGTAAAGAAATATTTCCGCATATCACTCCTGAATCTATCTCCCTTCACCCTCATCCCATGTCCCCTCGTCGCAGAACTTGCTTTCAATTGAAAGAGGCTCTCTCCCTGAACATTTATGCCACGGAGGTATTTAAACATCTCAATCATATCACCTCTATCCCGCCTTTCCTCTAAGGTGTACATATTAAGATCCTTAAGTCTGTCCTCATATGCTTTATAATGAAGACTACTAATCATCTTAGTAGCAACCCTCTGCACCGACTCCATCCTGTTCACATCCTTTTGAAGGTGCGGTCTCCAGAATTGCACACCATACTCCAAATGAGGTCGCACCAAAGACTTATACAGAGGCATTATCACCTCCTTTTTTCTGCTAGCCATTCCTCTCCGTATGCACCCAAGCATCCTTCTAGCTTTTGCCGTCGCCTTTTCTACCTGTTTAGCTACTTTAAGATCATCGGACACAACTACGCCTAGGTCCCGCTCTTCTTTAGTGGACAAAAGTACTTCATCTCCTATGCTGTATTGCTCCCTAGGATTGCTGCAGCCCAAATGCATGACCTTACATTTTTTAACATTAAATCCCAGCTGCCAAATTCTAGACCATTCTTCAAGCTTAGCTAGATCCCTCCTCATGTTATCTACACCTTCCTGGGTGTCTACTTTATTGCAGATTTTGGTATCATCCGCAAAGAGGCAAACCTTACCCGACAGCCCTTCCGCTATATCACTAACAAAGATGTTAAAAAGAATCGGACCAAGGACAGATCCCTGGGGCACACCACTGGTAACATCCTTCTCCTCAGAGTGAGCTCCATTTACTTGTACTCTTTGTCGCCTCCCACCCAACCAATTTCTAACCCAAGCAGTAACTTTAGGGTCAATCCCTAGGGTGCTCAGTTTGTTTATAAGTCGCCTGTGAGGAACAGTGTCAAAGGCTTTACTGAAATCTAAATACACCACATCTAGAGCTCTCCCTCGGTCCAACTCCCTGGTCACCCAGTCAAAGAAATCAATCAGATTTGTCTGACAAGACCTGCCTCTGGTGAATCCATGCTGCCTCGGATCCTGTAATCCGCTGGACTCCAGAAACCTCACTATTTTCTCTTTCAACAGTGTTTCCATTAATTTACTCACCACTGAAGTTAAACTAACCGGCCTGTAGATTGTAAGCCGGCCTGTAGATTGTAAGCTCCGATGAGCATGACTCTGACGGGCAGGGACTGTCTCTTGTATGTTAGCCACCACTTGTAGGCTAGCTGTGCAGCGCTGCGTGCGTGGCGCTTTATAAGTGCTAAATAGTAGTAGTAGTAGTATGCCTCGAACAAACTACTCGAGTCTGTATGTCAGGCTTTGTCTCTGGCTCCTCTCAAATCCAGGCTGAGCACTCACCTCTGTTGCCACTGTTGGATCTGATCCTCCCAAGCTCCCTTGTGTTTCCTGACCATTCTCCCTGGATGTATCCTGTCCACAGCTGCTGTGTTCTTTGTCTTGACTAGATTGTAAACTCTGCTGAGTAGGGAACATCTTTTACATGTGTCTGTGCAGCACTTGTAGCACTGGGAACTTTAAATTTGGAACCAGAACAGGCAGGAAGCACTTCATCGAGACCTGAAAGGCATCTGCAGCAGAGAATGGGCAGGTAAACTCCCCCCTGCTCCCCACCGCCAAGGCCAATTGGGCCCACTGCCGGGAACTTTAAATTTGGAGCAAGAGCAGGTGCACCTGCGCCTGGCGTGGCCCGTAGGCAGGGACCCAAAATGACCTGCACGAAAGAACGACGAAAGACCTTCAGAACAACATTACTGCAGGAGACATCTCACTAACAACTCTCAGCAAATCCAGCTTAACCTGAAGATCACATCAACCTGGTATATTAGCCCAACAGCCCTTAATCCCTATGCAAGCTGTTTCAAAGACCGGCAAGAGCCATCCATCACTTCAAAAGGCACAGAAAAATCAATTTAACACCGTAGCAGCTCAGAAAACACCTCCAATGATGACTCCATTTATCATCCTACAAGCACTTGGCCTCATCTCACTTCTCACACCCACCACACCATTAACGTTTATCCCTGCATACATACCAATCATCCATTCATACCCTCTCATCATAATTCCCCCCCCCAACTATCAAAGAAGCAAACCAAGACACACACATCATTCACATCAAACCCCAAGTACCCACAAATATATCTCCAACACTATAAAACATTTAAGGGAAGTCTCCCCTCGAAATGCACCCTTCTCAATGCCCAATCTGCAAGAAACAAGATACAGCTCCTAATGGATCTTCTAATTGACATCAGCATTGACATCCTCAACATAACAGAATCCTGGTTCACAGATACAGACTCTTTCCTTTGTACGGGGTGAAGGGTCAATTGGACCGTTGGCCCCACACCTATTAAACTAACTCTCCCCACAAGACTACCATCTTTTCAGCTCTCAAAGGACTCAGTGCCATGGTGGTGGCGTTTGCATTCTAGTAAGAAAACACCTGAACTTCCGCACCCTTTCAAAAACATCTGATAATGGTCTTGATACACTGACAATAATGAATGGCAGCATAACCATCCTCCTCACCTATAGATCTCCTAATGCTGGCCCCGATCAACTGGACACAATTCTAGAAGCTATATGCAACAATAACTCACACAAAAACTACCTTGTGCTACTAGGTGACCTCAACCTTGCATCCATAGCACCAAATAAAACAAAATCCTTCCTGGAATCTATGGAATCCCTGGACTATGCTCAAATCATCAGTCAGCCCCAGCAACAAAGGGAACACCCTTGGCATGATCTTCATGCCACAAAACATACTCAAAAAGCACCTAATACCGCCTCCCATCACTGTCGATGTCCCCTGGGCTGACCACAAGTCTCAATTAACATACTACAATTAACATACCACACAACATGCACAACCACAAACAATACATCTTGGAACACACCACATGCAGGTTCCACAAACTGGAAAAAAAAGACTTTATTGCAAATATCCTACCAAAACTACGAGAGACCCCTGAAGACATAGACTACATAATACAAAACTGGAACAAGACCATATCTGAAGTAACAATGAAATCACCCACCTCCAGTCATCATACAAGACAGAAAACTGCAACCTGGTACACACCTCAGTTAAAGGACATGAAGCACAATCCACGAATCACAGAGAGAAAATGGAGAAACACCAGATCAAGTGACAGCCTAAACACATACAAACTCAAACTATAGGAATACCAGGCAGCTACAACTCAAGGAAAGAAAGGCTGCCATACAAAGTTGATCCAAAGCTCCCTCAATCGCCCCGAAAGCTCTTTGAAATAGTTAAATCACCAACTAAAGACATAACACAACTAACAGAAGAAACCAACCTCGCCTCACAGATGATGGCAGACCACTTCCAGACACTAACCTCATCTCACAACAATGGCACAAACACTCTCATTACCACAACAGATCAGCAAGATGCAGAATATCAGAACACATGGAATTCATTCAGAAATATCACACCTGACTACTTAGATAAAATCATCACAAGCATCAACACAACCACCTCACTCCTTGACCCATGTCTAGTCAGCTGGGTCAAGCTTATAAGACAGGAACTCACTCCAACAATACTAAAAATCACCCAGCTATCTCTGCAAAAAGGATACGTACCACCAGAACTCAAAACGGCCTCCATCCGCCCTGTAACAAACAATATCAATCAACCAACCTCCTATAGACCCATAGCCAGCCTCCCCTTCACGGCTAAAATACTGGAAAAAAATCATCTATCAACAACTCCAGGATCATATAGAAACACATTACCACCTCGACCACCAACAATACGGATTGAGACCACACCATGGAGTGGAATTTCTAATGACCGCCATACTAGACAGTCTCATTAAGGGCACTGACAAACCTAACACTGGCTCCATACTCATTTTCTTAGACATAAAAGCAGCATTTGCCTCCATACCGCACAACCTAATCATCCAGCGACTGCAAGCACATGGTCTAGCAGACACTCCCCTCACTTGGTCCAAGTCATACCTAACAGACCGACAGCTATAAGTAAGAACAGACTCCACCAAATCCGCCCATACACCCAAACCCAAGGAGTACCCCAAGGCCCACCCTCTCTTCCTTAATATTCAACATCTTTCTCCAACCAATTTGCATAGTCATAAAAGCATTCAACATCCTATACCACATCTATACTGATGATGTTATGAGCTACACACCCATCAACACATCCAACCCAGATATCGCACACATTACAAAATGTTTCTCCTGTATCGGAGAATGGCTCAGAAGACATAACATGGCCATAACCTTCAAGAAAACAGAAGCCCTCTACACTACCAGAAACAATAACTTCAAATCACCAAATTCCATAAATCTCGATTGGACCCAAATCCAAGTTAAACAGGAAGCATGGTACCTAGGGAGTTACCTTGGATCAATGTCTCTCCTTCACAGGACACATACAGAACATTACAAAGAGCATTTACTTCAAACTCAAAACAATCAAACACCTCCAACCTCTCCTAATCCACCACAACTTTCGCTCAGTCCTCCAAGCAACTGTCTTTCCACAGTTTGACTAGTGTAATATCTTCCAAGGTTTACCAAAGACAGCTATCCACCCACTCCAACTTGCACTCAACATAGCTGCAGAAACCCTTTTCATCTCACAAAAAAACAGAACACGTAACCTCTTAAACAACTACACTGGCCCAATAATAGAACGCATAAAATACAAAGCTATATTCACAGTCTTCAAAATTCTCTATAACTCATCCTCGCCATGCTTGCAATCCCTACTTCAAGTCACACCTAACAACACAAAGTGATGAACTGGCTCACAGAACACGTTAAGCATACCACAAATATTTATTAAAACAGGCTGCACTACATCAAAGAGAATCTTCTCTTTCTTTGCTTCATCCTTATGGAACTCTATCCCCTGATAAGCTACGGGCCATAACGGACATAACAACCTTCAGAAAAACTCTAAAGACTCATATTCAAAGACTGCTTCCCATTGCTAGCCACCAATCAGACCTCTAGTCCCTTCCCCCCACCTCCCAAGTTTACTCCCCCTACATACTCTACCCTCCCTTGACTATATAATGTCATTAATGTAACCCTAGACATACTAACTTAAGTTAATGTTAAATGTAATCTCCAAGTTTATTTATTTATTATTATTTCTTATATACCGCGCTCTTTTAATCAGTGCGGTTTACATATTGTGGCGGTCGCGCCCCTACCAGGCGGTCGCCCTGTAGGGACGGGAAGCCATCTTGAATTCCTCTTTCCCAAGGATTGTAGTTGTGTATGGAGAGCAATGAACCAAGTGGTTATTTTAAAGCACACAGGAATTTTATTAGCATCCGTGTCAAATGGGTAACAAAATCTTCAAAGCAAATGTACACATTCAGGTCAAAGAAAAATACAGGATAATTCTTCTCCTCTTAAGGTAACACTTGTAACCAGTGTTGCAATAAAGACATTTACATAAGCTTCTCTTCTTTCCTTTCTCAGGCTTCCATTACTCAGCCTTCATGCACACATTACAGTCCATCTCAGAACAAACTGAAGTTAGGTCACTTTCTTGGCCTGCAACTTCCATGCTTTCAACTGAGCTGTAAGTTTGCAAAGCTTGTAAGCGTTCTGGCAGCTTATGCTTAATATTCTTTAGCAGGTTAAACAGCCTATGCCACTGAATGACCCTTTCTCCTTTAGATAGGCTTTCACTGGGCTTTTCCTGTTCAGTGTCCCTGGCAAACCCCTTACTCCTATTCCGGGTTTTCCTAGGCTTCAACCTCTCTTCTGAGTCAGAGCAAGTAACACAGGGTTCTGGCTTTATGGCTTTGTCTCTCCTACCTTGGAGTCTGGTTGCAGCACCTTCCTGGCTGAGGCTTCCACGGCTTGGAACTCCCTCTGTCTCTGAGCTAGACAGGGACTCAGGGTAAGCTCTCCACTTCCCTTCCTGGGGCTTCTGCTGCCTGCAGACAGACCCTTCCTCAGATGAGTCTAAGCACTCTTGCCTTCGCCTTCTTAAAGCCAACCTTTTCTCTTTCTCCCTGTTGCCAGTCAGCTTGGTCCTTTGCCTGGAACCTTCCCTGTAGCTTCCTGGGCTGCAGTGCTTGTCTCTGCTGCTGCTCACTTTGTACCTGCTTCTTTCCTGGTTGTTGGTTCTGCTGTGTTTGCTGCCTCTGCAGTTCCTGGCCTTTCTGTTGGGCTCTCTTGCCTCCCTGCTGCTTCTGCAGTTCCTGGCCTTTCTGCTCACTTTGTTTGTTCTCTCAAACTTAAACGCTGAGCAGGGCAACTCCCTTCCTGACTCCACCCACTTGTACCTCCTACTCTTGCCTGAGGATGTCATGGGGTCTGGGAGTGGCTTAAACCTAGCACTACCCTCTTGGTTCCTCTCAGGGATTTTGCTATGCTGTCTGTGTTCTAGTGAACCCATCCCCCGAGAAGAAGAAAAAGTTCTTCTTTCTCCTTTATTTTCATGCTGGGCTGCCTCCTCCTCACCACAATATGAACAAATTTAAACACAATGACATGGTCAGCATTAGTTTTTTACAATGAACAGGGTACAAAAACCTGGCAGTAAACAGGGGTTAACTATATACAAGAACATGGCGGTAAACAAGGTTGACTATATACATGGTATATTTATTTGGTTAATTACATGGAAGTGGTAAATAAATAAATCACAAGTACAATATAAATACGGTATGGATAGAGTGTGCAAGTATGAACCGTCATGATTAGCTATTTTCTGCCGGGGTCAAGTGGGAAAGACCAGCATGAGGGCTATGTTCATTCGGAGTAGCTTCCGGGTAGTATATTAGGAACAGATGATATTTTAAGGCCTTTCTGAACGTCATTAGGCTTGTGATGGCTCTGATTTCGGGTGGAAGGGCAGATGTCAAAAGTGCGGTATATAAAAGCTGTTAAATAAATAAAATAAATAAATAAATAAATTCCAGGCTCTGGGCGCAAACAGTGAGAAGGCTCTAGAGGCTGTTGATTTAGAGCATTTCGTAAGGAGTTTCGGAAGGTCAGTGGAGTTCAATGTCACAGATCTCCTGGATCTGTTAGCTGGAGTGACATGTATCATATTGCTGATAGGTGATAGAGATGGGATCTTTGAGGCTTTAAAAGTCATGACCAGGGTTTTATATAGGGTTCTGGCCTGGAGGGGTAACCAATGTAAACTCTTCAGTATTGGGGTTATGTGCTCTGAGCGTGGAGCACCTACGAGAATTCTCGCGGCTGCATTCATGGCCAGACGGAGGGGGTTTAGAGTAGATTGAGGGAGACCGTGTAGAATGATATTGCCAAAATCCAGGTGTGGTAATACCAAGGCTTGGAAGATAGTGCGGAAGTTGGAGTAGTCAAGTAGAGGTCGGAGATTACGTAATCTTGTGGTAAATTGCGTTCGTTACTTTCTTGATGTGTACTGACATATCAAGCCGCTGGTCTAAAGTAATCCCTAAGTATCGGATTGTGGGTTGTGCCTTCAGCTCAATGTTGTTCACCTGTAATGAGGCAGAGGGTATGAATGTTGGATTCCGGGTGACGAATAGGACGTCTGTTTTGTTGTGATTTATGCGTAGATTCTGTTTGAGGAGCCAGTTTGATACAGCTTCAAAGCAATGAACTATTGATGTATAATCTGGTTGTTTTACGTTGAATGGAGCATACATCAGGATGTCATCAGCATATGCAAGACATTGAATGTTGAAGGTACGTATCAAATCACAAATTGGCTGCATATATATATTGAACATTAGTGCGGACAAGAAGGATCCCTGAGGGACACCTTGTTTAAGGGGGAACGAATCAGATATTGCTTCTCCTGTTCTGACTTGCTGCTGTCTGTCGGATAAGTAAGATTTGCACCAGTTCAGGGCTAGACCTTGGATACCCTTATCTTGGAGGCGCTGTAGGAGAGTATTGTGGTTTACCGAATCAAATGCGGCAGCTATGTCGAGAAAAATGAGAATGAACCCTTGATGGATATTGTCAATGCTTATGATTAGGTTATTGAAGAGGATTGTGAGAAGGGTGTCAACACCATGTTCTTCTCTAAAACCGTGTTGTGAGGGGTCCAGGGGGGCTTCTGAGTTAACATGGTGTTGTATTTGTCGCTGGACTACTTTTTCCATGATTTTTGCTAGTAGAGGGATGCTTGATATAGGTCTAAAAGATTCGACTTTTGTTGGGTCTAGCTTGCTGTTCTTCAGGAGCGGGCGGATGGATGAATGCTTCAGGCTCTGTGGGAAGGATCCAGTTGAGAAGGAATAGTTGACGATCTTGCTGATAGTTGGGCTAAGTTCATGTCGTAGTTCTTTGATCCACCTGGCTGGGCAGGGGTCATTAGGTGTGGTAGTTAAATTAATAGCTGCTATGATTTCTTCGATCTCTTTGTTGGATACCTGAGAGAAATTGTCAAGCGTGGCTAGTTGGGTCACAGTTTGAGGGGTGAAAGGTGTTGATGCTGTGAGGATCAGACTAGTCTGTATCATTTTTGATTGTAGATATTCGGCATAATCTTGAGGGTGTGGCATAGGTGATTGAGTTGTGGTTGGATCACCTGTTAAGGATTTAACAATGTTGAAGAGGTCATGTGGCTTGTTTAAGGACCGCATTAGTGTTTCCGAGTGGTATTTCTTTCTTCTCTCCATTGTCATCCTCCGGTGAGTTTGTAAGTGTCAATTGTATGAGCAGAGAGCATCAGGAGACCGGGAGGAACGCCAGCGCCTCTCAAGTCTGCGTAGGTGGAGGAGAGATTCTTGTAGATCAGAGGAGAACCATGGTTTATTTTTGCCCTTGGTCTTGATCCTGTCAGTAGCAGGGATGCAGGCAGCGGCTTTCAATGTGTTGTCCCAGTTGGTTAATAAGTCATCTTGGGAAGGTAAGTCCTTGTGGAGGGCAGGTAGGATTTTCTCCAAGGCTTCGATCTTATTGAAAGGACGGAAGCGTGTTTCAAGGGCACTTGGGGGGCGGCCTGATTTGTTGCAGTCAGAGGTGCGGTGTTCAGTGGGGATGTAAAAGAGGAGTAAATTGTGATCAGACCAGGGTTGATTCCGCTGTTTCAATGTATACTGTTCTGTTTCTATGTAAGCTGTTTTGACCATAGGATAAAGCAGTATAGAAAAACTGTTAAATAAATACATAAATAGTAGTAATAGTAGGGCGTTCTGACTATGACATCTGCGGCCCACCTATCTGGGTACTGGCATTTCTCACAGCAGCTACACCTGTCCCATTGTGGCGTATGTCGGGTCTACACATCCGCTATCTGTGGGGCAACCCTGTCTGCCTTCCTACAGTCTGCTTTATGGCACTGCTTCCCTGGTCAGGCCAGTGTGGACATGGGAGGCGAGATCCCTGTGCCATCACACTAAGTAGCCAGAATCCAGATATATCAACACTCTTGTATCTCTCATCGATCCAGGCCTGGGTAGGGATGTAGGCCACATGGTACAATTTGGGGAATGTTGGCACAGTATCAGTCATGTCTCCCAGTGCCCTGGCACACTGCCAACAATATCAGATCTTACTAGAGTACTCTATGGAAAATAATCTAGAAGGAATCAGCATAGGTTCTCTATTGCTAAATGTCATAACATATCCCTATCAATAATAAGGGGCCCTGAGAATAAGAGCATTCAGCAGTGCAAACAGCACTAATACATGCTCAAAGGCAACTGGTCCCACAAAATGTGCATTATGGGCATGCATTAGTACTGTTTTCACTGTTTAATGCCCTTATTCTGAGGGTCCCTTATTGACGGATATGTTTTGACATTTAACTATAGTGAACCCTCTCTGATTTTGACTGCCTGATCACACTGGTGATGCTGCGGTCATCCATACAGTCCAGGTGCTGACCAGGTTTTCATTTCCCCCCTGCATTTCAAATAAGCACACTAGATCCCCCTGGGCACCCCTCAACCACACACACTCACTTTCTGTCACAAAAACATGTTCTGCCAAAAAGATGCCCTGAATCTATATATAACAACTATGACATAACATAATAGCTGTGGGTACCATGTCTGACTATATGATCTCCGTTTCTCACCCAAACAAGAATCCTTTCCCTGCTCATGCCCATATACATCAGCAGTCCCATTTTTCAGAACATGGGGTTTGTTAGGGTCCTCTGGATTGGCTCCTTTAGAACAAATAACACATTTAAACATAGCCAGAATAAACACTATTGCTCTTCTTAATATTTTTTGTAAGGGTGTTTATTAATTAATTAATTAATTTATTTATTTATTTAGCTGCATTTATATCCCGCTTTTCACCGGGTCAAAGCGGTTGGGGGATACATTTAACACGAGGAGATATGAGACACTGTCGCCGCCTACCCCCGCCTAGGCGGTTGCTTGACGAGGAAAGGGGGCTGCACTTTCAATATTTTATTTAATATGTACTCCTAGGGCAAAGGCCTCTGGGAGTTGTAGTTCCTTGAGCATTTGATTGTAGTTGTAATAAAGAGCTTTAGCCGAGGTTTGAAAGCAACACAGGAAATTTTATTCGCCTCCCTTGTTTAACAGGAACTTCTAAGGAAGCTTGGCATAACACATGTAAAGACTTTTTCCACAAGAAATAAAAAGTTGGTAAACTTTCCACAGATATCAATTGCCCTTGCTTGCTTCAACAAGGCAATGATTACTTTCTTCCAAATAAAGGTTTCAGTTCACAGTGCTTTTTGCAACTAATTGTCCATTGAAGACTTTCAGACAGCAATACTCCTGTAATAAACTTTCCTTCTTTGCTTCAACTTAATCAGGGTTTTAATTAGTTGCTCTAGAGACCTTAGGCATTCCTTCTTAACAAGTCTCTTGCTTTTAAAACAGCAGCCACACTAATTAAAACTTTCCCTTTCAGAACATACATGCACATAAAACAAACTGGAATCTCTTCAAGCTTTATAACAGAGGATTCTCATTTTACCCTTATGGATAAATCACATTCCATTTCTTGATCAGGTTGACTTAATTCACTATCACCTTCTCCAACTTCCATTGACTCACATTCAGAGCAATCAGGTTCTGCAGCTTCGTTGAACAACCTAATCAGCTGTTCCCCTCGAGACCTCTCTCGGGACTCAGAGCTGCTATCAAAGCAAGGTAATTCCTGATCTTTTACCAAACGTTTCAACAGTTTTAAAGCATTCAAGGTTTCTCTGTTAAGAGGTTTTCTTACCAGCCCTCCTTGAGGTGAGATTCTTGGACTCAGCGTCTCCTGGTAAGCCTTTATGATTGAGTCACTCCCAGCAATCTCTCCTGGCTTAAACCTCCGGGATTTTGAACCTACTGCAGGCTTCCTATAGCCCTGGTACCGGTCCAAACTCTGGAGCTGGCTTTGGGGATACTCTTCCCTCCAGCTGGTGTCTGAGAACCTTTCTCTAGACTCCTGGCTAAAATCTTTACTTGCAGTTCCTTTTAGGATTCTCCTCAGCACTGTTTCACTGCCACTTCCTTGGCCATGCTGGTTCCTGCATAGATTAGCCCTTCCGTCTCTCTTCCTCGTGTAATGCTGATGCTCATGCTCAGATTCAGGTTCCTTCCCAGACTCCGCCTCTGAATCAGACTCAGCTCTCGATTCAGCTATTCCCTCAGCTCTCGATTCAGCTATTCCCTCAGCTCTCTTCCTCCCTGTTCTCTGGGGCTTATATGAGTGGGTATGGCCTGTATCTTTCCACCCCGCCCCCAGCTGTCTTAGATTGCCACCCTCAGTTACCATGGAGCTGGGGCGTGGCCTTAGGACAGCAACTTTAGACAGGCTTTTTTCATTCTTAGCTGCACTTTTAAAGTGGCAATTCCCTGCACTTTCCTTCTGACTGGAGGAGACTGCAAGTGTTTTCCCTATTTCCATAGGCACTGGGCTAGCTTCGCCACCACAACACATAGACTAATACTTACAGGGAACATGGGCAATGGAGGGTTAAGTGGCTTGCCCAAGACCACAAGGAGCACCTGTGGGACTAGAAACCCCAGTCCTTCCGGCCCAAGGTTGCTGTCCTCTAGTGGGATTTGAACCACCGACCTTCCGACCTGTAGTACCTTGCCCCAACCACTAGGCCACTCCTCCCTTGTGTCTATACCTTCCAACATTCCCTCACCTCTGCTCTCTGTACCTTAAAACTGCATCTTGTGTTTTTCCAGACTGCAGTCACACCAGTTCAAAACATATTTTCACAACCATTCTTCAATAAGGGATGTATTGCAAAGCAGTGCAGAATTTTTTCTAAGTCCTGGCCTTATTCCACGTTTCAGCAGGGATAATGTGGATGTTTCCAGGAAACACTTAATACATACACGGGCCTTTCTGAATACGCTTTGTACGTCTCCGCGGCTGACCATGCCCTCGTTCCACCCCTTCTGGACACGTTCTGAAATCCCTGTGCTAGCACCATGGATGTGCATGACAGCAGTGACAGAATATGGTCGGGGATATTTTCGGCACATAAACGTCACCGCCGTATATACAAACCACTTACTTGTGTTCTGGAATGACCCCCTTAAAGAATAGTGGGGTGAATGGAGGGCAGATGGTAAGTGCAAGGTGGGAGGGAGAGGGGGAGAGAGTCTGGGAAGGGAGACAGAGGTGGGGGTAGGAGAGGGTCAGCAAGAGAGGAGTTAGAGTTTGGGGGAGGGAAGAGTGCAAGAGGTTGATGGGTGAAGAGATGAATGCATGGGAAGTAAAGGGCACAGTGTGTATGTGCAAAAGGCACGTCCATCTCCCACCACACACATGCAGGCACCCCCTCCCCCAGCACCACATACACACAGGCATCTCACCTCCTCACCACACAGGTGTAGCTTAAGAGTCAGTGGGGATGGTGGGAGAGGGAGGAGGATAAGTGGGGCCACTGTCTTCTGTTGGCACTGTGCAGTGGCCCATTAACAGCCTGATGCAACTTTTTGGGGGGTTGCGGGTGTGCACTGTGACCTAGGTTTTGGCAGCCAGTTCCTAGAGTCAAGGAAAATTTGTCAAGGCCTGCCTTAGTTAGTGGATACAGTGGATGTAATTTTTGTAAGGCACTGTGTCCGTTTTGCTAATTTTAAGTTCATTAGTACAGCAGAGGAAAGAAAGTGTTTTCCAGTCTAACGAAATGAAATCTGTATTTTGAGCCCTCCTTGTACAGAAGTATTTCCACTATGAATACTGGACAGGGAGATTATTTAAAACTATAATTTGAAACAAAAAGCAATTAAGTCAAGATAAGCAGGTATATGAATTTGATAAATGAAGCTGAAATGTAATGCTCCCATGTGATTCTTGGGTGGTAACCTGCCTGAAAACAAAGGAGGAAGAAAAACTTGCAAAAACAGAACCAGCAATTGTGGTAGTTTTCTGAGGCGGACGAATCGGATTGCACGCATTAGGCAAATACCTTTTCATTTTATGGCATTGTCGATCCGCACAGGGAAACTTCACTTCAAGGGGACACTTGTTCCATTTGCTCAGTGCCAGGATTAGGATGTTGATGTTTTTGTAGAGCTTCTGCAGAAGCTGGAAGCGGTGAACTTGCCCAACATATGGTACTTGCTAGCCTAGTCTCTGCTACCAGCTCCTTTGTTATCTTGTTATTGTTATAGGTCTTAATGACAGTTGTAGGCCATAGTTCTGGATGCACGGGTTAGTCCACCCTGGGGAGAAGAAGGGGAACCAGAAGTGTGGATTATGGAAATATGAATTGATCTGAAAAGAATCCCTCTTGTAACGAAGCGGGCTCAGAAGAAAGACAGAGGCGGAGCTGGTGAAAAGGCGATGGAATATGATGTGAAAATGATCATTTGAATGCTTTTTTTTTTTTTTCGTTCCCAGCTGCTGTTTTGTTGTAGAAAGGCATCCCCGTGTACAACATAAAGCTTAGTGAAAAAAAGGACCAGATGAATAGGTTCTTGTTAGATGTGCTTTAGCTGCGAGTCCAATTATAATGTGCATTTTAATAAACTGTATGCATATGTTGCCATGTATTGTCTACAGCCACTTTCACTGGTGAAACTGTCCTGAGCAGAAATCCAGCAGTATACCTTTTTAATAAAATTCAGATTGAATTAAAAACAATTTTCCTAAAACATATTGTTCTGAAAAATATCTGAAGAAAATCATATTAAGTGCTCTCTGATAGAAAATGCATTTAGTACCTTATTGAAAATAGATTAGTTGCATATTTTAAATGCATTTGGAGTATATTTTGTGATATTGTTAGATATGACCATGGAAAATCCTTTGATTTCTTTGCAGGAGGTAGGGGCTCTCTGTGCAGTGAACTTGT
Organism: Ichthyophis bannanicus; assembly: GCA_033557465.1. Classification (NCBI taxonomy): domain Eukaryota; kingdom Metazoa; phylum Chordata; class Amphibia; order Gymnophiona; family Ichthyophiidae; genus Ichthyophis; species Ichthyophis bannanicus. Next base: position 138,822,106 of record CM066040.1, read on the forward strand.
GTGCTATAATGGGGTGGGCATAAGAGGAAAGGAGAGAGGAGAGGAAGTAGGGATGAGTAGCACTTTGTACCTTATGGGGAACCATTTAATCAAAGCCGTTGCTTTGACCAGCTATGATGAAATGCTGCTTTTGCTGGGCAGCAGAGCAGCTGAATAAAACTGCTTTTTAGAAAACAGCAGTACCACTTTTGCTGTTTATCTAATTTAAAGTCCATTGTGTTTCCTTTTGCAAGGATTATGTGAATGCAGTTTTTGTTTGATAATGGGCTCTATTATAGGTCTGCTGTTGATAACTGTTCATTTTTTAATACCACATTTTTTCCAAACTTTACCCTTCTATGTATTTTCTCAGCATTTTTAGGTAGGTAGCTTTTGATTTCAAGACGATAGGGTTTTTTTTGTATTGCCACTTGATTGTACACAGAGGGGGTCATTTTAGAATCTCCATTTGTGATTTGGATGTCTGAAAAAGGGCATTCAGACATGCAAATCACAAAGACGTTCCCAAAGCCATTTTAGAAAGCCGGGTATGTAGACGTGTCTATTGCGATCACATCCAAGTCTCAAGAGGGCGTGTTGAAGGCATGGCCTGGGCGGTGCTACGGAGATGCGCCTCACCACATGATTCCAGAATGGCCCGTGCATGTCTGGCCCTGGCATTTGACACGTCCAGGCCTATACCTGCTCCTGAGCATGAAGAAGTTGCAAAAAAAGTGCTTGTTTCATAGCAGCAACACTTAAGGCAGGAAGAACAAAATGTGCTGTCACCACCACAATAATTTTTGCCACACATCTGCAGATCTGAAATGGCCAGCTGGGACATGCATAGCATAGATACCCATGTTCTGGAATACTTTGGCTGGCATGACTCTCTACCTCTTTCTGTGGCCGTGCATTTCAGGGACAGCGACATTTCTAAAATGGCTTGCAAACATGCACATACATATTCGGCCTTGCTATATGCATCGGCCCATCTCCAGAAACAGTTGTTGGAACGTGCATCCTTTGGGGTGGAGTTGGCATGATTTCAGAAGGCATTTACATGTGTCTTCTCTCATTGCTGCCATTCCCACAGATATTTTGGACGTGGTGTCCTGGACGTCACTGATTCCTCCTACACATCCCTTCTAAAGTGCCGCTTTAGCTGTTATAGTGTAAACTAATATTATTTACCTCATGCACTCAGCATTTACAGCCTTCTATGAGTTCACATGCATAATCGTGCATATACGTTGGTAACAGTGCACCTACCACTAGAAAATTGTAGTTTGAACTTGGGCGGTTTAAAGCAACATTGCCACTTTCTTGCTCAGTTTTCGTCAAGTCTGTAGCTATGTCTTTCTGTGTGCATTAGTTTTGTGTTCATATTAGCTAGATAGCAGAGATCAAGAGAGATATATTAGATACTGTATGAATTGAGAAGGAAGTATAACAGAAGGTCTGATCAAGAAAATTAAGATGCACCAGCTTAGAAAATGAAGCAATAAACAACATCAAAGTAACTCTTCTAGGCAAGAGGAAAAACATTTATAAATCCTTTATTGTATATGATACAGTCTATACCATTTCAATTATCTTGGAACGCCAGGTTTCTTATTGACTATTATGTGTGTATTCAGACAAGAAAGAACATTGTAAAGGCTGATCTTGGCTGTCTGTGAGCCTTTTAGGTATAGTGCTCTGGAGTTTTCCATATGAGGGCACTGCAATGGGGAGGATAAAAGGGATCTGGAGCCCTGAAACATGCTTGGATAGGCATTGCAGGCCAATCCTACAAGTGGGTACTGTGGCAGGTATAAAGATAGTTCACCCAAAACCCTGACATGAAATATCAGGCACCCACTGCTGGTCGGCTCAGGGCCTTCACCAGAAGAAAGTGCCGTCATTGCAGAAGTAAAACACTGCAACCAAGAGAGATGCAGCAGGTAGGCCCGGGACAGCAGATGCACAGGAGCAGTGGAGTGGAAGATGACAGCAGCTGAATTGCCTCCTGCCACTGGCTGAGTATACTTTCCCCCATGGCCCAGTTAGTGTTACATGGCAGACACACTTCGAAGTGATGCGCAAGTGCAGTCTGGGATGTCTAAGCAAGAACGTCTGAAAGAAATGCAGCCTTGCCCAGGTGCAGACAGGATTTCACAAACGTGGATCTGCTCGATAGGAACGTCTGTGGGGCCATAACATAGATGTCCCCAGAACTGTATTTCAGAGCCTGGACATCTAGGATAATCTAATGATTAGAGTACTGGGCTAGGAAGAGGACAGCCAGGGGTCAAATCCCACTACTGCTATCATTGATATTGTGCTGATTTCTGGAGATAATGAAATGCCAACTTCTCTGTACCTGTTTTCAGCCAAAACGAGCACTTTTCAGTTGCCTGTTCATGCCTGCAGCAGGTCTAGACGTAGACATGATGCTGGATATCCATGATATTTCTGAAATCAGGTGGGGATGTTCAGGTTACTGGCAATGCCCCGACCATGCCTCCACCATGCCCCCATTCAGACTTTGAAGTTCTTACACTTGAGGTGTCTCCAGAGCCATTTTCTAAAATGGCTCTGGAGATGTCTCTGCATTTTAGACCTCTTTATGCCTGTTTTTGGACTTCCAAAATATGAATAGGGCTTCTAAAATGCTTGGTGTCCAAGCACAGAGAGAACATCTGGGTTAGACTTAGTTAGTAATAAGGGGCCGGAGGGCCAGCTGTAAGGTTGGGACTTAGGACCAGTACTGTATTATTCCTTTTCTAACACTAGGAGGACTAGGCAGCAGGCTTGGGGGGGGGGGAGGGGTGGGAACATGGCATCAGACCAGCAAGACAGCAGTGGAATAGAATTGCAGTGGCAGGCCTTTGAGTGCCCTGCTACTGCTGCTGACTACCTCCACTGGTAGCATAGTGCCCTGCTATTGCTGCTGACTACCTCCAGCAGTAGCATAGTGGCAGGCCTTTGAGCACTATGCATGCCCAAGGCCTGCTGCGTCCCACCCCTTCCAACAGGAAATTTGCATCCAAGGCGGCGGGGCCCAGTGGGCCATATGGCATATAGTACTCAAAGGCCTGCCACCATGCTGCTGTAACGTTTGCTGAATCAGCTCTGATGGAGATTGAGAAGCAACAAGGAGAACAGTGGAGCAGTAGGGAAGGACGGATGCTGGGTACCTGGAGAAGAGAAGGAGAGATGTTGAACACGGGATGGGGAGGGAAGAGTGATATTGAACACAGAAGGAGGGGAGGGATGGAGTAGGGCCTTGAGCCATCCTGGGGCAGGGGAGACAGACAACTGAAGGTTTGCCTGGGCATCAGATACCTTTGGGCCAGCTCTGGTGCTAGCATTTTTATGTAATATGACCTAACAAAAAGAATTTTCTCTTCTCCCATGCAGTTTTTTAAATTTGTTTTAGCAGAATAGAGCAGTGCATGTTGTACTTGTAACAATTTGGTAATAAAGAGCAAAGATGTACAGTAGCTCTGTTTCACAATATGGGTGAATTTTTTTGTGCATTTCATTTAATTCTGTATTTTTAAAAAAAATGAAATTATGGCAGCTATAAAACAAATGTTAAGTGGTTTGAAATAGTCTCCTGGCTGCCTCTTTTTGCACCTAATGCGATGGAGAAGCCTTGTGACACAATATTTTGGTAATGTCAAGATCCCTATGGGATGTCCTTGGCTTGATGCTGAGTTTTCTGCCTCTATTGTGTCTCCTATGATTTTTTTTTCACTGGTGGGAACGGTGGCCATCTTGGATGGGTGAATGATCCTGACTGAAGGGGGAGTGTGGTAAGGCAGCTGCAGGCTCAAGGTGGAAGATACCTGAGGGTCTTCAAAGACCTGGGGCCCATTGTCAGCCAGCTTTGAGCAGCAGCTCTTGAATTAGCCCACAGGATGTTTTCAGTCTCTGGTGGCATGGCAGCACCCCTTGCAGTGGTCCGAAAGCCTGACCTACCCTTTGGGGTACTTGGTGCCTCTGGCATCTCCCCCTCTGGCAGCAAGGGGGTTAAGCGAGCCTACTTTTCATTTTTACCTGTCTGTTCCTCTGTGAGTCCAGTCCTTTCCATTGGGGAGAAGAGGAGAACCCAGTCTACAATGTGTGAGTCATTGAGGAAGGAGAGCTTCCCCTGGCAGAGGATATGTCAGTGATCTGTCTTTTTCACAAGGAGTATCTTAACACCCATATTCAGTATGCTATGACAGCTCTGAGCAATGTGGAGCCCCCATCAGTGAAAGTTTCACAAGTGGACCCTATCCTAAAGGGATTGTGATATTCCTGCAGCTTCTTTTCCAATGGGAGATGCTGAAGCTGAGGGTTACTAAGGTCCTAGCTCAGTTGATCCTCTAAATAAATAAAATAAATAAATAAAATAAAGATGGAACAGCTTTCGGAGTCCCTAAGGTTGATTTATGGTCATGGCAGTGACGAAGTGCATGACCATTCCAGTTGAAGATGACATTGTGCTGAAGGAAACTCATGATAGGAGGGTAGAAGCCCTTCTCAAGAATACCTTCTTAAAAATACCTTCATGGCTTTGTTCTTGTGTACTCAGGCAGCACTTTGTTTGGGCATGATGGCCCGAGCACTCTCAGGCTGGATCCCAGCAATTACTAGACAGCCTAGAGGCAGGGCCAGCCCAAAGATTTCTTCCATCCTAGGCAGACCTTACATGCCACCCCCCCCCAAAGATTGCAGCACCACCCGGCCCGCCATGCCGCTCGCCCAGCACCTATCTTTTCTCCTGAGAGAGGGTGGATGGCATGGTGATGCCTCCGCTGCATCAGGCTTTAAATTCCTATGCTATCATGCTCACAGCTTGCCACTCGTACCCTCTTCTGATGAAACTTCCTGTTGGAGAGGGCAGGAGCGGCAGGAATTTGCATTGAATGGGGGCAGGAGTAGCAGACTGTGAGTGCATTAGCACAGGCACTTTAAAGCCTGATGCAGTGGAGGTATCACTGCACTGCACCCTCCCCCAGGCAAGAAGAAGGATGCCGAGAGGGGAGATGGCATGGCGGGCTGGGAAGCGATGAACGGTCACTTTGCTGAGAGGAGGGGGGGCTGATGCAGACAACTGGGGCCTACCACCCTGCCCAGAGGTAGCAAAATTGTGTGTGGTTGAGCAAGCTCCTCTTTAAGAGCAGATTGCTTTTTTTGGGGAGGACCTGAAAAAGCTGATGAAAGTCTTTAAGGAGATTTTCTCACAGAAGATCATAGAAGATAGGTCCAAAGGTACCAGGAGTTCCTCATATAGGGCTCAGTGGGCAGTGTGGGGGCAGTTTAGGGCCGTAAGGAGTTGGCACAGCCTATTCTTCCTATGGGTCTAAACCCAAAAAGAATCGGTCCTTTCAAAGATCCCAGCAATCGCGGGACTTAGCAGGTACCTCCTCGGAAGACAATTATCCCTTGCAATGAGATCCATCAGGTCCCTTCCGAGGTTCAGTCAGTCGGGGAGCATCTCCAGCTGTTCTACTCAGAATAAACTCACACCATATCAAACCAATGGATTCTCTAAAAGGAATGTGTATTCTGACCTGAAGGTGGTCATTGCTAAGCTAAGAGTGCCCCTCTTCCACATGGAGACCCTCAGGCCGGTAATTGAGGCAGTCAAACAAGGGGAGTTTCTAATCACCTTGAACCTTTTCAGTGTATTTCCATATTCCGATCTTGGAACATCATCAGTGGTTCTTCTGCCTCTGCATCCTGAGCTGCCATTTTCAGTTTTGCACCTTGCACTTTTTTGAAGGTCATGGTAATGGTTGCGGTCTTTCTGTGCAAACAAGAATCAAGTTTCGTTCATACCTGGATGACTGGCTGATTTGGTCTGATCCATGGAGAGGTCTAGGGCAGACATGACCCAGGTGATCTGGTCGTTGGAGAAGCTGAGATGGGTGATCAGCCTAGATCCCTCCTAGGACTTAGAGAATCTGGGTGCCTGCTTCAACACTCACTGGGGCAAGGTGTTTGTCACCCCAGAAAGGCTGGGCAAGCTGCAACTGCAGCTCAGGAGTTTTTGCTCTTAGGGAGCTCCTAGGGCCTGGGACAATGGCATTGATCCTGGAATTTGGTACCTTGGCAGTCAAATAGACACACTTGCAATGTATAACCACCAAGCAAGAAGGAGGAAACCATAAGTCGCAAGATGATAAATCCAGAATGGGTTTAATAATTATCTTTTCACAACCACAATATCTCTTCATAAAACCCATGTTTCAGAATGTGTCTTCAAGAGTATTTCTTAAAAACATGTAACAGGCAGCTGAACATCCATAAAGTATATTAAAAATGATCCATATTCACATCATACAATAAAATAAGGAAACACATAGGTGACAGGAACCAACAAACAGCAAGGGTTAAAAAATAGATGAATTAATTAATCTAGAAAGGTGACACAAAGTATCAATAGATAAATTGACCTCTGAAGGGGCACACTGTGACTCGCTGGTCTCCCTGCTTCCAGTTGTTCGAATAGTGCCTTCCTCTTTTCCGTTGGCTAAAACTTACCGTCTCATGGATGGGATGCCTCTTGTGGTGTTTGATGCCAGTTTGCTGGCTTGGGGACGCATTGTTAGTTTGTTCAGGGGCACTGGCTCCTTCAGGAAGCCACCTACTCAATCAGTAGACTAGAGGCCAGGGAAATCTACCTGATTCTAGAGAGGTTTCAGCCCCTCCTTCAGGGCAAAGTGGCCCGAGTGTCCTCGGATAATGCCATGGTTGTGACGCAAGATGACACCCGCAGTGCTGCAGTGCCCACAGAGGTAGTGGAGCTGTTATTGGAGGAAGCTTATCTGGTGGCTGTGTCTGCAGCTCACATATCGAGCATCGACAACATTCAGGCTGATGTCTTGAATTGGAACACTATGGATCCCAGTGAGTGGGAGCTAAGTTCTGGCATATTTGACCTTCATCATGCAGAGGTGGGCCTGCCAGTGTTTGATCTGATGGCCACCCATGGGAATACCAAGGTGAAAAACATTTTCAGCCACAGGAATGATCTGCGGGTGCTGGACTTGGATGTCTTTCTTTTTAACATTTTTGTTAGTGATATTGTGAAAGGGCTGTTGGGTAAGGTTTGCCTCTTACCAAAATTGGCAATAGGCTAGACACCCAGGAAGGAGTAGATAACATGAGAAGGGATCTAGCTAAGCTTGAAGAATGGTCAAGAATTTGGCAGCTGAGATTTAATGTTAAAAAATGCACTGATGGAAAGAAGTGAAGAAAACGAAAGAAGAGATAAGAAATGGCAGATGGACCATAGACCACAGAAAGAGAGCTAAGAGAAGACAGGAAAGCAGAAGCCTCAGATCAGGACCAGCATGATCAGAGAACAAATTGGTCAGACAACAAAGGTAGAAAAATTTTTTTTATTTCATATTAGTGATTTGACTACAAAATCATCATAATTTTGAAATCAAATATTGTTACTTGTTTTTGTGATTAATTGTGGTTTAAATAAGTAAATTTTATAAATAAAAACATATTGCAAAGGCCTATAATATATTAAATTTTTTTTTGTATTTAACTTTTTTATTGTCAACAATTCCTTCACATAACCGTATACAAGTGCCATATCATAACATCATCTATACATTTGGTAGCTAGCATCCGCAATATCAACCCCTCAAAAAGCTCCAAAAAAATATGGTATTCATTAGCTCCCCGGATGACCCCCCACTGCATGTCCAGAGGGCACATTCACGAAGGATACCTAGAAACATACTTGGAAATATACCTGGCCCTCCTTCTTCCATACTTCCAAAGATAACAACATAACACATCATTTTATCCCATAACAATTTAACATCCCTTTTCACATTTTCCCCCCGGGGTGCAAAATATGACACTGTAGGCTCAAAAAAGACACCCACACCACTAACGGAATTGTCGATATTTATATTTACAATCTGTACCGCCTTCCAACATGTATACCTTCTGCCTCACCCATCCCCGTTCTTTTCCCCACCCCCCTTCCCACCCATAGGCCTATTGCTCCCCACCCTCCCCGCCCTCTAGGCCTACCTCCTCCCACCCACCCATCCCCCAAGACCCTTCCTTCACCCCTCTAACTCCCCGCCCCCCCACCCCCCATCCTTACCCCTCTATCGCAGGGTATCTTTCCGTAAATACAACAGCACCTTATCCCATTGCTTCTCAAATCTATCTACCCTTTGCCTTCACGCAGCAGTCAGTTCTTCCATTAAGTACACCTGCCGGAGTCTTTCTACACACTGCTCCACCCTCAGTGCGTCTCGCTGCTTCCAGCGGTATGCCAACTGACAGCGAGCCGCACTCAAGCACGCCATGATCTGCCACTTGTCCTGTGCCGGCCCCACTGTGCTCCACCACCCCATCAGATATCCACTAGGGTCGAGCGTCACCTCTCTCCCAACCACCTCCCGCATCTATTCCCGAATCGCCTCCCAATACCTCTGTATCTTGGGACACGTCCACCATACATGGAAGAAAGTTCCCACCTCCCCACACTCTCTCCAACACATGCTAGACGCTCTTAGGAACATCCTATGCAGGCGGGCGGGTGTATAATACCAGCGCATAACCACCTTGCACCAGTTCTCCCTAATGGCTACCGACAATGGCAGTAACTGCATCTGGTCAAATATATTCTTCCACTGCCCCTCCTCTAAGACTGTTCCCAAATCCCCTTCCCACTCCCGCATATATCTGTGCTTGCCTACTAATGGCCCCTGTATCGCCTTATATAGCACCGAGGTTAAGCCCGGGGATGTCTTCTTGCCATACCATATCACCTCCAACGGGGTATAATCCCGCTCAAGGCCTTCCTTCCCTAATTTCTTCCCAAGAAAATGCACCACCTACCCATAATAAAACCTATCCCCTTCCCGCAGCCCATACGCCTCCCGCAATTCTTCAAATGGAACCCACTCCCCCCCCATCCACAAATTGGTAAAAGCACTTCAAGCCCCCTCGTGCCCATCTTCGATATCCTCCCCCTTCTCTCCCAGGATGAAACTCCTCCGTATGACAGAGCTCCCTCATCAAAGAAAAATACGCCCCCCCGCCCTTCCCTTCTACCCCCAATTTTATCCCACTCTTGTAACACGTGGCACACATAGGGATTGTCCCTCACGTTTACCCCTCTCTCTCCCCTGCCCATCCAGGGAAGCTTAGCCAAAGGTCGCCCCCCTCCACTCTCCTTTTCCCTCTCCACATATTTTTTCCTCTCCCCCCCATCTCGCCAATCCATCACATGGCGTGCCTGGGCCGCCCAATAGTATGCCTGCAAATTAGGCACCCCCAGCCCCCCCTCCTCTCTCCTCCTGTACATCACAGCGCGCGCTATCCTAGGTGGTCTTTTCCTCCATATATACTGATTCACCTGCCTCTGCAGCCCTCTCAAATGGGCTCCCAGAATGGCCACCGGCAATGCCTGGAAATAGTACAACACTCGCGGGATACAACACTCGCGGGAGCACATTCATTTTTACCGACGCTATCCTCCCCAACCACGACACTTCATAACTCGCCCACCTCTGCAAATCCTGGCCTATCTCTTTCCACAGTTTGCTATAGTTTGCCCGGTACATCCCTTGTGGCTGAGGCGTGATATTGACCCCCAAATATCTAATAGCTCTCTCCGCCCACTTAAAAGGGTAATCTTGCTTCAGCCTCTCCAGCCGCGGCTGGGGCATATTAATGTTCAAGGCCTCAGTTTTGTCAGGGTTCACTTTGAACCCCGACACTTCCCCATACTTTCCCAGCTGCCTCAAAATCTCTGGCAAAGACTCCTCTGGTTGTGTCACCACCATGAGCATATCATCAGCAAATAGGGATATTTTATGGTGGGTCCCCCCCCCCCCCCTCTGCAACCCCCACACTTTTCCATTTCCCCTAATTGCCCTCGCCAAGGGTTCAATAGCAATAGAAAATAGTATCGGGGACAGAGGGCACCCCTGGCGTGACCCCCTTTCCAAATCTAAAGCCGCAGTGTACCTCCCATTAATCTTCACCCTCGCTTTAGGGCCCCTGTACAATGCTTGTACCCACCTCATAAACCTAGGACCTATGCCCATCCGCCGCATGACTAGAAACAGGAAATCCCAATCTACCCTGTCGAATGCTTTCTCAGCGTCTATATACAACAACATTGCCTCTACCCCTTGATCGTGCGCCCCCCAAACTGCTTCCAGCACCCTCTTTATATTGTCAGAGGCCTGCCGCCCCGTTATGAACCCGGTTTGATCTATCCCTATCAGTCCTGGCATCATCGTGGCCAACCTATTAGCCAGCACCTTAGCAATAATTTTCACATCTACATTTATCAAAGAAATGGGGCGGTAGGACCCACACTGCATAGGGTCTCTACCCCCCTTAAGAAGAACAGTAATCCCTGCTGTGAGCATTTCCACTGAAAGATGCCCCCCTACCTGTTGTACTCCATTAGCTACTCTAACCAGCCTATCCAACAAGTCCTCCCTAAACGTTTTATAGAAAGCCCCCGTCAGGCCGTCCAAGCCCGGGGCCTTCCCAGGCGGCAGCGCCCCAAGGGCCTGCTCCACATCCTCCCGGGTAATATCCTCCTCCAGGCCCTGGCTTTCCCCCTCTTCCAGTCTCGTCAGCTCTATCTCCTTTAAATAATCCTCCCCTTGCACCAACATCCCTCCCTCCTTCTTCTTATACAGCTCCCGATAAAATTGGCAAAAGCGTTCCTCAATTTGTTTCTCATATCTTAATTTCTCCCCCTTTGCCCCTCCAACCTCCCTATAGTTGTCTGGGCCTCTCTTTTCCTCAGTTTATTGGCCAGCATTCTCCCTGCCCTATCTCTCCATTCATAATAACACTGTTTCATCCTAGCCAGCTTCAACCCAATCTCTTCAATTTGCAATTTATGCAGCTCCATCCTAAGCTGGTTTAAGTGCTTAAAGTCCTGCTTATTGCCTTGGTCTTTATAGCGCTCTGCCACTCGCTTTATCTCTCTTTGCAGCTCCTCTTCCCGTGCCAGCCATTGTTTTTTAAATCTAGATGCCCACATCACTTACCGTTCCCTCACCACTGCCTTCATACCCTCCCACAGACCCACACTCCCCACTTCCCCTGTATCATTGATGCTCCAGTACTCCTTCAGGCATTCTTTAACATCCTTCACCACCTCCTCTTTCTTTAACAAACTTTCATTTATCCTCCAAAATCGCACTCCCCCCCCTTCCCTATTGTACCCTACTCCCACCCACGTTGGCGCATGATCCGACCAGGTGATATTCCCAATCTCAGCTTCCTGTATCCTATAGCCCCACCCATTATCCATCAGAAGATAGTCTATCCTGCTATAGCTATCATGGGGCGCGGAATAGAAAGTATACTCTCTACACCTCTCATGCTGTTGCCTCCACACATCCCTCAACTGATATGCCTCCATGATTCTCTTCAGCACCCCTCTAACTTTATTCTTCCCATCTCCTCCCACCGCTTGCCTGTCCCACCTTGGGTGAAGAGTCTGCCGCCGAAAGTCTCCCCCCAAAATGAGCTTCCCCTGCACATGTCGGGCCAATAGTTCCTTCACCCCTCTCCAAAACTGTACCTGCCTTTCATTCGGGGCATATATATTTACCAAAGTAACCCTCTCCCCCTGCCACTTTCCCCCCGCCACTCTCCCCCCAAGATCAGCACCCTTCCCTCGCTATCCCTCTCCACAGTACTTACCCTAAAGGTGCTATCCCGTCGTATCAGTATAGCTACCCCCCCTTCTTACTCTCCTCCGCCCCCCTCAGACCCCCAAAATACTGGTGCGGGTACATCGCATTCCGCATCAGCCCCTCATTCTTCTTCCTCAAGTGAGTCTCCTGCACCAGCACTACCTCCCATCCCAGCCTTGTGGCCTCTCTATAAAGCTGATGTCTTTTCCGGGGGTTATTCAGCCCCTTTGTGTTTATAGATCCTATCTTCCCCATTGGGTCATCCTATTCGCCCATAAGTCCCCCCCTCTATCCCTGCCGATAGACCACTGACCACTTCCCGCCTGCCAACCCCTTCTTGTCCCCACCCCACCCCCTCCCCCTCCCTGCATTACCACTCCCACCGGAGTGTTCATGTCGACCCCCGTGACACTCGCCGGGCGCTCACTCTCCTCTCCCTACCCCCCCAACGCCCACCCCTGCCAGCCTCCCCCCTGCTCAACCAGTAAACCAACATTTACTACACCCCTCCCTAGTCCCTCCATTCCCTGCTATGTCCCCCCCTTCGCACAAACAAGCAATTGCAAATGTTTCCCCCCCCTTTTCCCTTGTTCTCCCGCCCCCTCCCTCCTCCGCCCCTCCCACTCTCCTCCCCCGCCCCTCCCCACTCTCCTCCCCTCTTCCTCCTCCTACTCCCGCCTCCCCGGGGGATCTGGTGTTTACAATTCAATAAAGGCACCTATAGCGCCTCTCCACCTCTACCATGACTTACATTCTATTACATTGAAGACCCATTTATCGATTTCAGCCGAGCCAGTCCTTAACAGTCCAGACACCTCCTGGTAAAGCCAGAAAAGTCTCTTCCGTTCACTCTCCAGTCTCCCCCTCCACCGGCAGCTGCTCCTTGCCTCTGGATAGCCTGGTTAACCGCTTGCTCTTATTTTCCACTCTCTGCCACTTCATCCCTGTGCTCCTGGCCGGTGGACGCTGCTCCTTTGGCTGACTACTCGAGTGGTTCTCCGGGATATTTTCTACCCCCAGGTCATGCAGTATTTGCCATGCCCCGTCAGCACTCTGGATTCTACGTGTGGTGCCCTGTACCGTCATCAGGAGCCCAAAAGGGTAGAGCCATTTGTATCTCCAACATTCTTTGCGCAGCAAGGCTGTGACCCATTTCATCTCCCACCTCCGTTGCAACGTGCCTGCCGAGAGATCTTGGTAGAGCTCAATCATTGCCCCTTCCCACTTATACGGGCCAAGCTTCCACGCCGCTGCCAAAAGCTTTTCCTTCAGCTTAAATGAGCTCATACACGCTATCACATCTCGAGGTCTGTTATCCCGAGAGGGGCCCAGGCTCCGATGCGCTCTTTCCATATGCATCAGCTTTCTATCCCACTCACCCGTGGGGTCTGCCTCCTTCAGAATGGCACTAAACAGCCGTGCAAGCGTTGCCTCACAGTCCTGGAATCGTTGATCCTCCGGGATACCCCGCACCCGCACATTACACCTTCTTGACCTGTCCTCAAGGTCTTCAGTCTTCGCCTTGAGAAGATCCTGGGCGTGTTTCAACTCTGATCAGCCGGCCCGCAAATCACCCAGCGTATCCGCTTGTTGCTCTAGCCTCTCCTCAGTGGCCTCCACTCGAGCCCCGAGCTCCTTCATGTCCTGCCTCAGCGAGGTCAGCGTCTCTTTTAAATCCTTCTTAAAGGAGCCCATCTCGGCCTTTAACTCCTCCTTAAAGCCCGTGAGCCATTCCTTAAGGCCCCCCAGGGAGTCCGGATTTAAGTCTGACTCTCCGTCGGAATCAGACCGCTCAGCTGCGGCAGCCTCCATTTTGTCCTCGTGGCCTTCTTTCCCCCGCTCCTCCGCCACCGCGTATGAGGAGCGGTATTCCGCCAGCCGCTTTTTCACTGACATCTGCGCTGGTGCCTTATGCTCTTATCCATGCTTTCCGCGCTCTGTAGTCAGGGTAGGATCGCTCGTTTTTTAGCGTTATTTATGAGGCGCCCCGGAGCTCCCTCAGAAAGCTGCCATCGCGCTCCCTGACGTCACTGGAAGTCATCCTATAATATATTAATAATTCAACAAATGATTACAGCGACAATGCGTTAACGGTAAAAGAAGAGACGCATTTGATTTTATCATTGGGGGTCACCACAAGTTGACCAATGGTAAAAGGGGTCACGGTACAAAAAAGGTTGAGAACCACTGGTTTATCTTAATGTCCTAAATTTCACAGTGTATGCATTTTAATTTTTTCCCAAGGATTTTACTTTATGAAATCTGATATACGTCATCCATGGATTCATAGCAAAGCACTTTATAGTTTTGCAAGAACCACCTGAAAGCTAAGGAGACTTGTGGATTATGCTCTTTGATTAAAAAGGTTTTGTTCCTTCCTATTGGTTTTCAAGAGGAGAAGAAGAGTGGGCTACTAGAATACTTTTTGTTCATGAATGTGAAAGAATTGTTTTTTTTATTATGGAGCTATATCTTTTAGGAGTCTCTAACCTGCTATATAAAACCAGTAGCTTGAGTACAACCTGAATCTTTAAGGTTAACTTATATATTGCTTCACAGTCTTATTGTTTGCATTTCTGTGCCGCTCTACATGCCACTGTGGAAGAGAGTCTTCTAAACTTATTTAAGAATAAAAGAATAATTCTAGCTGTCAGACAATGGGATGATATTAGAGAATTCAACAGATTTTGTCTCGCTGCAGTATAGCTTGGGGACGTTGTCTCAAAAGAACACTCAGGCGGCATAACACATTCTGTGAGAGCCATGAGGTGGAAGGAATAGCTTTTTTCCCCTTGACCTCTCATCTTTCATGGGGATTGACTGCTTCATGCATGTAATTTTAGAAAACATTCCTAAAAAATGGTTGGGGGAATAGGTGAGACTTCCTTGCATATTTCAAGCAGTGCAGAGTGCTACAGATTACTGTGCACAGTATATGTAGTGGTTTTGATGGTGGAAAATTATGTAGATGGATTTGTAGCAGTGCCCTGAGTATACAACTATAAATTAGATCAGTGTTTCTCAATTTTTTTCAAGCCCAGGGCTTACGTGTATTAATAAAAATAATGAGTGGCACACTAGCTTCTGAGGACCACTGAGTGGGGTCACAGAGAGGACTAATACCAAAAGAAGAGCTATGAAGGCCCTGAAAGCCCCATCCATCTCGCTTCTAAATTTTAAAACAAAGGGAGAAAGGGGTGGAGACCTACATGGACCTGCCATAGTGGAGCACTGCTTAATTTACATGCATGTTTATTAAAAATGCAGTAAATGTTTGCATTTATTGTACATTTTGGAGCAAAAATTAATGTATGCAGCAGGTGTAAGCTTCAATCACGCCGAGAATTTAGCCCATATAGTGTGGGCACGGACAAACTACCATGTACACCACCATCAAAACTGTACAGGTTGTGTATTCCCACAACTTATAAATCTGATCAGTATTAGGGGTATCAAATGAGGACAGTTCCAATATGTGCTCACATGACTGCACGTTGTCCACATTTAACATGTTCTGCTGAATGCACTGTCTTAATGATAAACAGCAAAGAAGGAAACCACTGCAAAAACAATGATGAAAATGGAGGAAGACAATGGCCACAAATAGTACAAAAGGAGCACTATTGATGAACTTCTCATGTAATAAGATTTGATCTTATTACACAGGGCAGATATTTACTGCACAATAAATGCCTTGGCAGATAGCACAGAAAGTGCATCTACACCACCTGCGATATATTTACCATGACCCGCTCTAGAAAAAAAAACGTACCCTACCCTAACACGCCCCCTGCCCCCAATACTGATCAGCATGTCGAACACATACTTCACTCTCTGGTCTCTCCATAGGTATCAGCATCACCTTCACACTCTGATCCACTTAACAGGGGTTTCCTCGGTGGATTCATAGCAGGGCAGGAGCAGACTGCGGACCACAAGACTAAAACTAGGGGGAAAAGCCACCATTTTGAACTTGGGTGGCATCTGGGAATCGCTCCTGCCCTGCCACTAACCCACCAGAGAAATTCCTGGTAGTGGCAGGGAGAGATGGGGGGGGTTGATGAGGGAATAAGGCAGTCTGTCGGGAGATAGGGTTGCTGATTGGGAGAGGTTAGGGGGTGATTATTTTTGGGGCGGGCTATGGTAGCTGTCTGCAGATAGTGGAAGTGCGCTTAATGCTTCCTCTTGAGGTGGCGTTAAGTGTACCCATGCTGTCTGGGGTGGCGACAGCGCATGGTAGTTTAACATGTGCTACTTGCAAGTGCTGTCCACACCCATAACCTGCCTGTTTTCTACAAAGTAGTTAACAGAGCAGCAGAATGCTCCCTGGCTTTGCAGTACCGTTCGCTAATTATCACATTAAATGCTTATCGTATTTTAGTAAATAGGCTCCTTTTATTTTGGCACTTCAGTTCCACTTAGCCCTAGGATTATGATAAATTCAACACAAAATCCACATTAAAGAATGAATCAATAATACAATGCAAATAACACATTTTATACAAATATTAATCAGAATAACAGTAAACCTAAATATTTTAATGCTAATCAGTATTGTATCCATCCATCTATATCCATAAAAACAACCTAAACAATGATACTTCAAGAAGAGGTTTGTTTTAAGCTAAGGTCTGAGAGACATTTGAAGCTGCCAGTCTTAGTGCTTTAAGCAGCTCATTCCAATTAATTGGAGCAGAGCCGTGAAAAGTATATCTTCAGTGTAAACCTCTGGGGATGGCAATTTTAATTTGGGAGCTTTAGTTGAACGTAAAACATGATTTAGTGACTATAACCCCACTAGGCCACTCCGGTATGTTGGAGATAATCCATGAAGAATCTTTGAAGTAAGAGTTAATAGTTTAAGTTTTATGCTGGCACAAACTGTCACCGAAAACGGAATTGCTCTCTTTCACTTTGACCGTGGCTTTACAAATTAAATGACGGCTTATGTCAGGGCAGGGAGCTCTGGCAGCTTCCTCATAATATCAGCCTGAAGTGGGTGTGGTTATCTGTATATTCGTCGAAAGACAGACAGACATACAGACAGCATGATGACCTGTACTAGTTTTGTTCCTCCGGTGCCTTGCTGCCACCATGGCGGTTGTGTTACCGGAGGAAGGAGCTCCTGACCCCTCTGTGTAATCTTACCCTCCCTCTCCCCATCTTTCTCTCTCCTTCCCTCTGTCTCGTCGTATGATTCTGCTGGTTTGCTTTCCTATCCGCTATTGTAACTTCCTTTCCTCTTTCTGCCTCTTGGCTTTCTGTATATGCTATGTAAACCGCTTTGATATTATCGTTTAGCGGTATATAAAGTTAATAAACATAAACATACAAGCTGCATTTGTGGGGTCCTCACAGACTCAGCACTTTTTCCAGTAATGCTCCCTTGAGTTTCAGCCATATTTTGGCTCTGCTGTTATGCAAAGAGATGCCTCACTTCAGGGGCCCCCTCTACTCTCCTGTTCCTCTTGGCTTCACTCTCTGAATTCTCAATTGTCTTTAACATGGGCACGTGGCCTTTCTGCTCCCGACGCCTTACCCTGCATAGCGCTGCTCCCTTTTCTCCTCCCTACTCCTCTTCCTTTAGCTTCTCTTCAACCACAGACTCCCTTCTCTATCTTCCCATCCCCTCCTTGCCATGAGCAGATCTCGTCCCTTCCCTCCCAGTTCCTGCATTTCTGTAAACCAACGCAGGAGACGACAGAAGCTCATGAAATGTGGTCAGCCAGCTCTGTTAGTTATTTTGGCTGCTACGTGAGGTGAGGTGTGTGGCCGCCAGAGCTCTGGCAGCACTTGGAGTGAGTCTCACAAAAAGGTGCCTGGCTATTAGTGCCTTGCATACTGCTCATTAATTCCCACGCATTAGTGCTCATGCTGTAACTTAGAAGGAGAGGCATGTCTGACCACCCATGTGCCCAGAAGATGCTCATGAATGTTAAAGAGCCTCCGCCAGTGCCTCTTGTTGCTGCAAGTGACTGAAAGCAAATCCCAGGTGCTGATCTGGATCTCAGCATCAGGCGGTGATGATTTCTGTGGCATATTACTCTAGTCTTCCTTATTTTAGCTTACATATATATATATAGAACAGGTATATAAATGTCTTTTCTGACTGAACAAATGCCTTCTGCTGGAGGAGGGGGCTATTTCTGTGGGGAGGTAACTGCATTCTGCTCACTACCCAGTATGTGCTATGTAGAGAGAGAAATTCACAGCTTTTGAATACAGGATTTGCCACACACAATAAACCATCTATACAGTTTTGTAAAAGCATAACACCACCTGCTTTTCCGGCATGATCAATCACCACCACTATTTTCAGTAATGCTCCTATAAAGTTTGATCTATGCTTTCTCAAATTTACATTTTCAGATTTATTATTTTTGTTATGTTTATTGGATTATTTTAATGTAGCAAAAACATAGCTGTGAACAGTAAATGCCGAAAACTTATTTAGGTGATTGTAGTATATTTTGATTTCAGTCCTTTATGAAGGATTTGAAAAGTCCTGGGATAGGAGACAGCGGCTTACAATGGAAAAACCTAAATAGTGGAGTGCCCCTGATCTCTCTGTATTGGGGCCAGTGTTCAAATTATTCATTAACAATCTGGAAAAGGGAGCCGTGATCAGCTGATCAAACCTGCAGATGATGCAAAGCTATTCAAAGTAGTTAAAACACCAGCAGATTGTGAGGCCTTGGCAAACTTGAGAACCGGGCATCTAAATGGCAAATGAAATGTAAAGGGCTCGATATTCATCCCTGCTAAAGTGGCTGTCCGCTGGTGCTGAGCTTTAAACCTGAATATTCAATGCTGGGCCCATATCCGGGTTCCGCATTGACTATCTGGACTGCCTGGACTGCCACAAAGGTAACTAGGCAGTGGCGATATTCAGCTGCTGCCCAGTTAGCTTCTGGCCAGAGTTTCCTGCACCTGATTTTCACCACATATTGCTAACTGGGCAGCGGCTCAATATTGCTGCTGTCCGGTTAGTGATGAGTGCTGTCCCGGAACACCCTCAGCAAGCCCAGATCCTGATCGGTAAGCATCGGAGCATCTAACAGCAGCACTGTAGATTAAATAACGATATCCTTAACTAAGAGCCCGATTCATGTAGGGACACTTCCGAGCCGTCCGGACGGCCTTGAGCAAGATGGGCCCGTTTTGACCCGATTCCCGTGGTGCACAGAATCAGGCCCATGGATAGCCTGGCATGCTCCTGCCGCCTGTGTGGACATCCTCCCCGCAGGTGCTCCCAACTCCTGTGGCTTTGGCCCCCCTCTTCCACGCTGCCCAACCCATGGCTGGCCTGCCGGGGCCTGGATCGGGCGGTGGGAAGCCCCCCTGCTCCCGGCCCCGGGAGGGCGATCCTTGGGTTGGTGCAGCACGTCCCCTTTGACCCAGCAGGATGTACAGGACTGTGAACTGAATTGGCCCTGTTTGTCCTGCTGGGCTGGGCTGCCCTCGCTCCACATTGATTCCACTCTGATCCCGCCCTCTCCCGGCTCTCCCTTTCCTGCTGCTCAGAACGTACAGGGAGAGCTGGAGGGGGGATCAGGCCTGGACTCGTGTCCCAGAATTGGGCCCTAAGTGTGCAGCAATGCCCAAACAAGTGAATAACATGTTAGGAATTACTTGGAAAGGGATGAAGAATAAAACGGTGAATATGAGAATGGCTCTGTGTAATTCTGTGGTATGACCTCACCTTGCATATAGTTCTGGTTATCCCATTTCAGAAAAGACAGAGCAGAACTAGAGAAGGACAGCAAAAATGATAAAGGAGATGGAAATGGCTCCCTTATGAAGAAAGCCCTAAAGAAGTTAGGGCCCTTTTAACTTGGAGCACTAGCGTGCTGCCAGATATTCTCTGATTAAATGCGTTGCTATTGGATAGCAATGGGGCATTCTGGGGACTGAGTGAGGGGCGCCACCTCAAGCTAGCTGGTCAACAGCGCTATTAAGCCTCTAACTGGCTACTTAAAGTGCCTAAAGTTCAGACAGATGCAAAGCTGTCCTAACTTTAGGTGACTGCAGTCCAACTAGCAGCTGAATATCGTTGTTGACTGGATTGCAAGAGTGCTATCTAGGCAAACTAGGTATTCAGTGCCAATCGCCAGATGTAGCCTAGAACTGAATATCCAGTTTGAAATTAAAGCAGTCCTAGCCAGCTTTGGCTACTGTTGCTGATTATCCCCCCCCCCTCCCTGAGAAACTATTTTTTCATTCAGTGAACAAGTAAGTTGTGGAATTGGTTGCAAGAAATTTTATGAAGGCATCTACCTCATCTGGGCTGATAAGGGGTTTAAACATATTCCAGGAGGAAAGTGCCGAAATCATTATTAGACATGTAGACTTGGGTAAAGCCACCACTTATCCTGGGGCAAGCACCAAGGAGCAAATCTACTCCTTAGTAACTGCTAGGTAATTTTTAGTGTCTACTGTTGAAGACGAGCTGTTGGGCTTGATGGACTTCGGTTTGACCCAGCAGGGCATGTCTTACGTTCTTATTGTGCTGCTATTAGCTCTGTTAAACTGTACCACCTTTAGTTTGCAAAAATTATTACCAGGTGAAATAACCTGATTTCTTTGCTCTACTGCTCTCATCTTAGGACAGCGATGGCGAACCTATGGCACGCGTGCCAGCTGTGGCACGCGAAGGCCTTACAGCTGGCACGCGGGAAGGTCCGCAATCGAAAAAAAAAAAAAACCCTGTCTGCTGCCGCTGTCGGGGCCGCCGCGGCAGAATCGAGCGTGCCGCGGGGCCCCCCTGTACCCGGCAGATCCTGCCCTCCCAGTAGCAGCTCTCTCTTAGGAGCTTCAGTCAGACGCGCCGGCTTGCAGAGCGCGAAGGGAAGAGTTTCCCTTTAGCGACTCCGTTAAGCCCGCGGGGGCTGATGGGAACTCCCATCAGCCCCCGCGGGCTTAACAGAGCAGCGAGGGAACTCTTCCCTCGCGGCTCTGCAAGCCGGCGCGTCTGACTGCAGCTCCAAAGAGAGAGCTGCTACGGGGGAGGGCAGGCTCTGCCGGGTGGGTACAGGGGGGCCCCGCGGCACGCTCGATTCTGCCGCGGCGGCCCCGGACAGCGGCAGCAGACAGGTTTTCTTTTTTTTTTTTTTTTCCCTGGGCTTGGCTGGGCTGGGGGGGGGGGGGGTTAGGAGTGGTGATGGGCTGGGCTGGCCTGGGCTGGGGGGGGGGGTTAGGAAGTGGTGATGGGCTGGGCTGGGCTGGGGGGGTTAGGAGTGGTGATGGCTGGAGGGGGGGTGTAGGGTTAGGGTGGTGATGGGCTGGGCTGGGTGGGGGGGGTTAGGAGTGGTGATGGGCTGGGCTGGGGGGGGGTTAGGAGTGGTGATGGGCTGGGCTGGGCTGGGCTGGGGGGGGGTTAGGAGTGGTGATGGGCTGGGCTGGGCTGGGGGGGGTTAGGAGTGGTGATGGGTGGGCTGGGCGGATGGGGGGGGTGATAGGGTAGTGAT
Organism: Ichthyophis bannanicus; assembly: GCA_033557465.1. Classification (NCBI taxonomy): domain Eukaryota; kingdom Metazoa; phylum Chordata; class Amphibia; order Gymnophiona; family Ichthyophiidae; genus Ichthyophis; species Ichthyophis bannanicus. The sequence goes on from CM066040.1 coordinate 138,843,242, forward strand.
GGGCTGGGCTGGGCTGGGCTGGGGGGTGTTTAGGAGTAGTGATGGGTGGGGTGGGGGGGTTTAGGAGTGTGTGATGGGCACTGGGCTGGGGGGGTTAGGAGTGGTGATGGACACTGGGCTGGCTGGTGGGGGTTAGGAGTGGTGATGGGCACTGGGGCTGGCTGGGGGGGTTAGGAGTGGTGATGGTGGCGCTGGGGCTGGGGGGGTTAGGAGTGGTGATGGGCGCTGGGGGGGTTAGGAGTGGTGATGGGGCGCTGGGGGGGGTTAGGAGTGGTGATAGGCGCTGGGGGGGCTTAAACTAAAAATTGAGTGATGGGGGATTAGGACTGGGAGTGGGCTGTGATGGGGAGGTTAGGACTGGAAATGGGCTGTGGGATTAGGACTGGGAGTGGCTATGGGGGGCTAGAACTGGTAATGGGTTGGGGGGTTGCTAGGACTGGAAATGGGCTGAGTGGAAGGGGGCTTGAACTGCAAATAGCTGTTGGGGATGGGGCTTGGAATGGAAATGGGCTGAGGGGAAGTGGGGGGCTTGAACTGCAAATAGCTGATGGGGACGGGGCTTGGAATGGAAATGGGCTGAGGGGAAGTGGGGGGCTTGAAGAAGGGAATGGATGCTGGGTGAGACTGGAAACTAGAAGGGAGCTGATGTTGGGGGAGGATTAGAATGGGATGGGGCTGGAGAGTAAAATGGAGAGGGGAAAAATATTTTGTGTAGGAGGGATGAAAAATCTACAATTGGCCAGGTATTGGGAGAGTAATTGGGGATTGAGGATGGAGGGGTAAAATTTGTGTGGATGCAATAGGAATGAGGAAAGAGCAAAAGGAGAAAGATTAGTATGTTAAAGCAGATGTAGAGAGGAGAGAGAATGGAAAAAAAAAAACTAGAAGAGAGAAGAAAGGACAAATGGACAGCAGACGATGGAGAGTTAGCAGAAAACATGAAGAAACCAGAAGAAAATGGCTGGACCAATTGCCAACTGAAAAAAAAAATGCACAAAAGGTAGAAAGATATCTCTTTATTTGAATTTATTAACTGGAATATGTCAGCTCTGGGAAATGTGCATCATTAACATCTGCGCTTTTGTTTGGTACAAGAGGGAAATTCCTATTTGACGTTTGCCACTTGTTTCTCTTTCCCCAGTATTCACTGAAATGTATTGGTTTAATATTTGCAGTGTGCCTTTTGATAGGTAGGGTATGGTGCTTTGTGAGTCCTGGTAATGCTGTCAGGATACGGCGGGTTTGCTATGGGTTCTAAATGGGCAGCGTTTGTAGTAGTTCCTAATGTGCCTGGCAGTTGGCACTGGATTATAGTAATGTAGAAATCTTTTAGTCTTTCTTTATCCATACACTCATTAAGAGACATGTTTACTAAAAGTTAGTGTATGGTAACATTATGCAAATATTTATGCAAATAAGACCACTTATGCAAATGACGTGCTGGCACTTTGAGGAAATTCTTTGGTTTTGTGCGGCAGTTTGGGCACTCGGGCTCAAAAAGGTTAGCCATCACTGTCTTAGGAGATGGTAAAGCTGTTGTGTCTTACTTGGACTCAATTGCTACTTGTGATTTTAAATTGAGCATGTCTGTTCTATGCATGGGAACAGAAAGTAGTCATCTAGCTCCTTAGGAAAGTAATGACCTCGCCTCATGAAAATGGATGCAGAAAGTTTCACTTGTGTAAAGCAATCTCATGTAGAGAAGTGCCAGTAGGGAATTGAAAGAGATTTGAGGAAGAGGTATTGAATCAGAGAAGAACTGGTGTAATGTTGCTTTTGAGACTGGTGTAAAATCCCTTCACCCACCAAAGGGTTTATGATATTTCTAAGGATGTAGAAGGAAACACAAACACGATAATTGAAGACTGATGGTGGTAATTGTTGTTGTTTTTATATTTTGGCGATTTACTTTAGCAAGGCACAATGTCAAATATTATTTAATTTTAACATATTTGCATTAAGTACTACCTGTCTATCCTAACCTGGATACCCCCTCCTATGGTGGAAGAGCCTGTTGGAACTTGAGCAGTGACCCTCTCCAGGTGGTATACTCAGGCACAAACTAAAACACAAAATCATTACGCTTTGAGTATACCACCTGGAGAGGGTCACTGCTCAAGTTCCAACAGGCTCTTCCACCACAGGAGGGGGTATCCATCCGCATAGGTTGGTGACAGGTTTGTTCCTGCCTGGCCCACTCTGTGGAACAATCTGTTTAGCTCTCATTGCAGAGCAATGGAGATTTTCTGCCAGATAGCAGTCATGTAGCTTCCATGCCTGGAGGGACAAAGGCTTAGTGTCATTGGAGCAATTAAGGAGGGTTGCCATTTGCTTCCTTATATGGATTTGCAGACATAGCATGGACAGGAGGACCAGGACACTTTTATCTATCTTGAAGTTCATAGTCATGTCCATAGTTTCAGTGTTGCATACTTATTTAACTTCTGTTCAGATCTGTAAGATTTATTTTTGTCCAGAGGCATTGGATGAGTTAAAATCTTGGATAAACATTGGGCTTTTAGGGATGTATGCACCACTGAACTGTGTGGCTCTTGTCTGATAGTGTGGAGAGTTGGGAATAACCATATCAGGTGAGGAGCTCTTAAGTCATTGGAAGAATCCCTCAGATAATGACCAATGTAGCTCTTCGTGACGTCAAATACAAAATACTTCAGTGGGCATATTTCCCCCTGGGCCTTTCATGTGGGTAGTACTGCTGACTTGAACTGCCTGAATCGCAGATGACTCTTGGGCATATGTATTAGGGATGCCCCAAGTTTCAAGATTTTTCATCGAGAGTGCAAAGCTATTTGGAAAGGGGTTTGAGTCCTGGGATTGGCACATAATGTGCTCTGGGATAAGGTCTTTTTTGGGGGATAAACATGTGGTTGGTGAACAACTGTGGGTTCGGTGGGCATGAATACTGGGCAAAATGTTTATCTTGTTAGCCTAGGTGCATCTAGAATCTTCATCATTTCGGCAGTGGAGACGCAGTCTGTAGTGAGTTCTCCAAATGGATTGCTTGAGGGCCTGGGAAGAGCCGAAGTGGACACATCTTTTTATTGAAATATAGAGTGATTATCTTGAAACTCTACACCTTGTATGAGGAGCCAGGCGTTGAACGATTTATAGGATTCCATTACAGGGGCTTGGGAAGTAAATTTCTGGGGCCTCTGGGGAGAAGCATGCCCTCATTATTGATGGACCTAGGAGGTTGGGTGTGTGTGTGTGTATGTGTTGTGTTTTGTGAATGGCAGGTGTTTGATTGGGGGGTGACTACAATGCTCATTAACAATCAATATCCGTTCTTATTGGGGAGGGAGGGATTGAGGGATTTAATGTAAAAAGAAATGGGAAAAATTGAATATCATGGTATAATGTTTATGAATATGGTGTGTGTAAGCATCCCCATAGGACGGTGGCTTTGTGGTGATCTGCTGGGTTTTTTTTTTGAGAACCCTCACTAGTGTAAAGTGGGCAAATAATGTAAGCTGCATCTGCACAGTCAAAACAACCTTCAACTTTTTGACTATCCTCTACAGTCACAATCAGTGTCCCTCAGAATACATATCCTGCCTTACTTGTAAGAGTGGGTACAGTTTTTTTATTTGCAGTGGAAAACAATTATAACTGATTTTTCGGTGCTCCACATTGTCAAAATATGTTACCATTTCAAATATCTGTCTCTACCACCAGATTGATCCCCTGTTTGGTCTCAGATACTTCAAGCCCGTACCCATCTGCTTCAAGAAGAGGTCACACTCCTCTAATCAAATGCAGGGGCAGGCCCAAAGGGGGTGCGGGGCCACATGCTGAGACTCATTGTGGGGCCTCATTTGCATAAGAGGCTCATTAACATGCGCTAAATTTTGGTGATCATGCCTCTTAATGAGTGTCTGGATAAAGAAAGACTACCAGATTTCTACATTACTATACTCCAGTGCCAACTGTCAGGCACATTAGGAAGTACTACAAACACTGCCCATTTAGAACCCATAGCAGACCCCTGTATCATAACAGCACTACCAGGACTCACAAAGTACCAAAACCTACCTATCAAAAGGCAACACTGCAAATATTAAACCAATACATCTCGGAGAATGCCAATACATCTCCTACTGGGGAAAGAAAGCAAGTGGGACTGTCATTTACAGTAGAAGCTACATGAACAGAATACCTCAGCTCGGTTACATATGCAGAACATAGACGTCACCAAATAAAGAACAAGGGATCACAATTTAGAAATAGGAAAACAATAATTAAACTGGGAAACCCAAAAGCCAAACTTGTAATGTACAACAACACTGCAGAAATACAGCAATAAATTTATTTCCTCTTGTACTAAACAAAACACAAAGATGTTAGTGATGCACATTTCCCAGAGCTGACATATTCCAGTTAATAAATTCAAAATAAAAAAGTACTTTTCTACCTTTCGTTGTTTGGGCAATTTATTTTTCAGTTGCAATCGCGCCAGTCACTTTCTTCTGGTTTCTTCGTGTCTTCTGCTAACTCTTCATTGTCTGCTGTCCATTTGTCCTTTCTTCTCTCTTCTAGTTTTTTTGTTCCGTTCTCTCTCTACATCTGCTTTAACATACTGTTCTTTCCCTTTTTGCTCTTTCTTCCATTTCTTTCTTCCTTTTTCATCCCTCCATCCTCAATCATCACTAACTCTCCCAATACCCGGCCAATCGTAGAATTTCCGTCCCTCCCATAGAAAATATCCTTTCCCCTCTGCATCCTCAATCCCCATCTCCATTCCCTTCTAGTCCTCCCCCAACACCAGTTCCATTTTAGTTCCAGCCCCAGCATCTGCTCCCTTCTAGTCCCATTTTCCCATCCCCTTGCATCAGCCCATTTTCAGTCCTATACCCCCCATCAGCATTTTTCCAATCCTAGACCCCCGTCATCCTTTTCCAATCCTATCCTAGTCCCCCATCAGCCCATTTAGAGCCCAAGCCACCTCATAAGCACATTTCCAGTCTAAACTCCCCCATTTCCAGTCATTTTCTACCCTCCATTAGCCTATTTCCATTTCTAGCCCCCCATCAGTCCATTTCCAGTTCAAGCCTCCCCAATAAAGCCCTTTCCAGTCCAAGCCCCCATCAGCCATTTCCAGTCCTATCCTAGTCCCCCATCAGCTCATTTCCAGTCCTAGTCCCCTATCAGCCCATTTCCAATCCTAGCCCCCAATCATCCATTTCCAATCCTATCCTAACCCCCATCAGCTCATTTCCAGTCCAAGCTCCCCACATCAGCCCATTTCCAGTCCTACCCTCTCCATCAGCCCATTTCTAGTCCTATCTTAGTACCACCAGTGAGCTTTGTATTTAAGTCAAAGAAGAGTATAGCTTAGCATAGAACATAAGAGTAAATAGATGTTGAAATAAATTTGTTTCTAGAGAGCTTTTCATTTAAATCAAATCAGTTTAGCTTAACCTAGAAAGTAAAATAGATTAAATAGTTACTGAAATAAATGTGTTTCTAGAGAGCTTTTTTACTTAAATCAAATCAGAATGTAGCTTAGCATACAAGTAGAATAGTCTCTGTTTAGAAAGAAAAATAAACTTGTTTCTAGTGAGCTTTACAAAGATCCCTTCCAATTAGGAGGCAAAAGATCTGTGACGTTGCCTTAAATAGGTGTTAAAGGCAAGGGACAGACCAAAGGGGCAATTTAAAAGACCCCTTCTATCAAACCAAGGTCTGTGTGAGAATCACCCAGGAAATTGATAAGCCTTTACCTTAGAAGCACAGGACAGGGCACTGTGTAGCAGCCAACTTTTAATAAGTCTTCTTTCCTTCCCTCCCTCCTCAAATCCCACCCACTCCTGGGATAATCAGAGCTTTATAGGTGCTTACACCCTTAAAGGGAAGGAGGTGCCCATATTCACTTTCAGGTGCAGCTGTTTATTTATCAGGCATATATTAAGAACGCGAGATTGATTAATCTTGAGGTGAATAAAATCTATTAAACATATAAGGTATAATTTTATTAGTATAAGGATTCCCAGCAAAACCTAAGTAAGTAAATAACTTAAATACCTAAACAGAACCTTAAAACTAAGATGCAGACAGCAGTCCAGCAACGAGATGGGGATTTCCAGTCTTTTGCATTGAGTGTCACATGTATGATCTCCCAGTAGGTGAGGGGTCTTATGTGTGCACTAGGTGCAAGGAACTCTTTGCTCTCAGGGAACTCTTTGATCTCTGGAGGTTAGAGTAGCAGACTTGGAAGACATAAGGAAGAAAGAAGTACATAGACGAGACCTACAGGAATGTAGTACTGAAGTCCACCTCCAGTCTGGCAGCATCCCTGTTACTATGGAGCAGAGAGGTCATGTGACAGGAGAGCATCACCCTGGTGTGGTAGGAAGTGATCTTGTAGCTAGGACTTGTCCTCTAGGTGATGTAAAACCTCTCACACTGAGGATGTTTCTCCAGGGCGTGCCCATGAGGGAAGGGTTAGGACAGCCATTATAGTTGATTATTCGATCATTAGGCATGTAGCTAACTGGGTGGCTGGTGGACATGAGGATCTCCTGGTAACATGCCTGCCTATTGCGAAGATAGTGGACCTCATGTACCACCTAGACAAGATCTTAGATATAGTGCCTGGGAGGAGTCTGTTGTTTTAGTACATGTTGGTACCATTGACATAGGAAAGTGTGGTAGGTAGGTTCTGGAGGCCACATTTAGACTTTTAGTTAGGAGGTTGAAATCCAGAACTAAACAGGGTAGCATTCTCCAAAATGCTTCCTATTCCACATGCAGGACCCAAAAGGCAGGCAGAGCTCTGGAGTCCCAATGCATGGATGAGATGATGGTGGAAGGAAGAGAGTTTTAGATTTTTTAGGAACTGGGCAACATTCTGGGGAAAGGAGCGGCTTTTCCGAAGGGATGGGCTCCACCTTAACCGGGATGGAACCAGGCTGCTGGCAATAACCTTTAAAAAGGAAATAGAGCAACTTCTAAACTAGACATTAGGCGAAAGCCCACAGTTGCCCAAGAGTACATAATTTGGAACAATGTATCCTTGAAGGATACTAGCAAAAGATTGAAGTTAGGTCATATTGACAGAGAGATTCCAATAAAGACAAAAGTAACCCAAATGCCCTTAAGTACAGAGCAGACAGAGCTTAAAGATTCCAAATTACCCCTGCCTACCGATGGCAGTGGGGGTGTAATATCGACCGCCTGGCCAGAATGAATAAATGGATGATGAAATGCTCAAAGAAATCAGAGAAGCAAACAGAAGTTACAGCACAGTAATAACAATGGGTTATTTCAATTACCCCGTTATTGACTGAGTCAGTGTATGGCAGGACATGCTAGGGAGATAAAGTTTCTAGATAAAATAAGTGACTGCTTCTAGGAGCAGCAAGTTCATGAACTGAAAAGAGGGGAAGTCATTTTGGACCTTGTCCTTAGTGGAACACAAGATCTGGTGCAATAGATAAGGATGTTGGGGCCACTTGGCAATAGTGATTATAGCATGATCATGTTTGATTTAATAAATGGAGGAAAGATGGCAACTAAATCCACAGTACTACCTTTTAATTTTCAAAAGGGAGACTGATAAAATGAGGAAAATAGTTAAGAAAAAACCAAAAGGAGTAGCTGCAAAGGTTAAAGATTTACATCGAGCATGGGTATTTAAAAATACTGTCTTGGAAGCCCAGACCAGCTGTATTCCATGTGTTAAGAAAAGTGGGAGGAAGTCCAACAAACTGCCAACATGGTTTAAAAGGTTAGATCAGAGAGGCTTTTGCCAAAAAAGCATCTTTCAGTAAATGGAAAAATGAGCCAAATGACGAAAACTGGAAACAGCATAAGCACTGGTAAGTTAGATGCAAGGCATTGATAAGGCAGGCAAAGAGAGAATTTGAGAAGACGTTTGGTGTGGAAGCAAAAACGCATCTGAATACTTTTTCATGTACATTTGTAGCAAAAATTCTATGAGAGTCAGTTGGACCTTTAGATGATAGAAGGGTAAAAGGGGACAAGGCCATAGTGGAGAGACTGAATGAATTCTTTGATTTGGTCTTTACAGAGGAAGATGTAAGGATGTTAACCATGACTGAAATGGTATTTAAAGATGATGCTGCAGAAGAATTGAAAGAGATATCAATACACCGGGAAGATGTATTAGAACTATTTGATAAACTGAAGAGTAGTAAATCATCTGGACCGGATGGTATACATCCAAGGGTGTTGAAAGAACTGAAATATGAGATTGCAGACCTACTATTAGTAATCTGTGAACTATCATTAAAATCATCTGTAATACCTGAAGATTGGAGGATAGCCAATGTAATGCCAATTTTAAAAAGGGTTCCAGGGGTGAGCCAGGAAATTACAGACCAGTAAGCGGGACGTCAGTACCAGGAAAAATGGTAGAAACCATTATAAAGAACAGAATTACTTAACATGTAGATAGTCATTGTTTAATGGGAGACAGCCAACATGGCTATAGCCAAGGAAGGTCTTATCTTACTGCTAGGTAAGTATGACCTAGATTGGCAACTGTTGGAAACAGGATACTGGGCTTGATGGACCTTGGTCTGACCCAGTATTGCATATCTTATGTTCTTATAATCTGTTATGTTTTTTTGAAGGTGTGAATAAACAGGTAGTCAAAGGTGAGTCGGCTGGTATAGTATATCTGGATTTTCAGAAAGCCTTTGATAAGACTCTTGGTGAAATTAAAATGTCATGGGATAGGAGGCAGTGTACTATTGTGGATCAGGAACTGGTTCTCTGCCCAATCGGGGCCCGCAGTCGAGCCCTTTAAAAGCACACGCGGCAAGAAAGGAGCCCTTCTCACCGGCATCCAGCCCAACAGCCAGCTGCGATCAGCGGTGAAGATCATCAGCGCTGCTGCCATCATCAACGTGCTCCTCCCGCTCCTGCTTCTCTATCCAATCGGGGCCCACAGTCGAGCCCTTTAAAATCACACGCGGCAAGAAAGAAGCCCTTTTCACCGGCATCCAGCCTAACAGCCAGCTGCGATCAGCGGTGAAGATCATCAGCGCCGCAGCTATCATCAACGTGCTCCTCCCGCTCCTGCTTCTCTGCCCAATCGGGGCCTGTAGTCGAGCACTTTAAAAGAACATGTGGCAGGCGTGCCACGCCTGGCGGGCCCGCGCCTGAGGGCCTCACCAGAGGGCCCTTTGGCGAGGCACTAATCAAAGCATATAGAAACAGTTTTGAAGAATAAATCATCAAAGGGGAACCATTGAACCAGCCACTATCAACAGCTCATCCAGCCATAGAAGTACCATCCGTCATCCTCCGCAAACAATGTAACCTAATCCAGTACATCCAACAATAGTACTATACCAAACCTGATCTCTGCACTAAAGAAATCTTGATACCAACTCAACCACGATAAAGTTGATCTCATTGCTGAAAGGTATGACCTGTTAGATCTGATATTATTTTGAATCTCCTAATCCATTACCATCTACAGTTAAAGCCCCTGAAGATAATATGTTTATGTTTATATTGTTTATTTTAAATTTGATATACCGCTCAGGCCAGAAGGCATTAGAGCGGTTTACAATACTATATCATTCGAGGAAATAAGAAAAGAACGCCATTTATATGATAGGACAGAATAGAGGACAGAGACAGTCAAACAGAATAGAGAAAGGGAGAACACGGAACAGCAAGTTACCACAATATATAAGCACGACAACCCAGTCCATGCAGTCAGTGTAAACTCCAGCAACAGATGCCACGGACCAATGCCTAAGGGCCACGCCAAATAGTTTGGAAACATTATTATGCCAAATCAAAGTCTCTTCATTATCATCAAAAATGTTTCCTATATATATATATTAATTTCCTTCAGCCTTCTCATATCCCTAGCCTTACCTTCATCAACTCTAACCCTGTTCCCTTCAGGCTACCCAATACCAGTCATCCACAACCTTTACTGACCTGCCACTGAAGCAAGAATCTTCCTTCCATCCGCAAGCAGGTCTGCCCATAAGCAGCGACTTATACAGATAAACCTCAGCGAATCAAGCCATACTAAGGTTAAGCATAACATTATTGCCTCCAATTTAAAATGCTCTCTCATCAACCCACGCTCCATCAGGAATAAAATACCCCTGATATCCGACCACCTATCTGACAATAATTTGGACATTTTATTCATATCGCAATCCTGGCTAACTAACAATGATACAGTACTGATTAATCAGTTAAAGCCACCAGGCTACGATATATTCAATCATTAATGGTTCTAGGCGATTTAAATTTACCCTCCGCTAAACCTCACATAGCCCAAGGGTTCACGGAAGCCATGAAAGCCCTAGGCTTTAAACAAATTAGAGAACCTATGCACATCAAAGGAAATAAGGACCTCATTTATATCCAACAAGATTGGCCACGCAACCTGGTAGTCCCAAAGACACAAATCCAACAAATCCCTTGGTCTGACCACCACTCTATACAATTCAGCATTCCAGCCGTTCCCAGCAGAGCCAACACAAGTCCAACCTTTTATCAGTGCAGGAAGTTTCGACAATTCTACAAGGACCAATTCCTAAAAGAAGTCCTTCCCCCAACTCCAAACGGACACCTCAAACATAGATCAGACCATAAGGAGATGGAACTTGACACACTCAAGTAGCCACAATATCTAACAGTCCCACATCCAACAAGCCCCATGCACGGGTAAGCGCAGTGTGGTACACCAAGGAAATAAGATTACTCAAAAGACAGTTAAGGCAAATTGAAAGAAAATGGAGAAAATCACATAGAGAAGCTGACAAAGCATCTTCTTTCATCAAGCTGGAAGAATACAAAACTATTAACTAACAACAACAAACGGGATTATCACACCAAACTAATAACAACAGCACTGAACAAACCAAGGGAACTTTTTGAGATAGTCAAAACCCTTACAACCAACCCAAAAGAAGATAACGCAACGATTGCGCCAGACGCAGAGACCATGGCCAAATTCTATAAGGAAAAGATAGGATCAGCATCCTCATCATACCACAATAATAAAACAAGCAACACACACACAAACCAAAAATGGAAACATTTTACTCCCATCTCAGAAAAGACAGCTCAAAGACATAATTAAAGCACTATTTATTTATTTATTTTATTTATTTAACAGTTTTTATATACCGTCTTTCTACAATTCAAGACGGTTTCCATAGAACACAACAGACAGTGAATTACAACTGTATACATAGAACACATCAACTTCGGCACTCGATCCTTGCCCAGCCACTTGGATATGTCGGGCCTGCAACAGTCTCATACCCTACATTCTAAATCTAATTAATTCCTCACTGGATCAAGGCTATATCCCAGAAGATTTAAAAGGGGCCTCTATACGCCCTATCTACAAGGGCAAAAACCTGAACAAATCGGATCCAAGCTTTTACAGACCTATCTCAAGTTTATCGTTTATGTCAAAAATCCTGGAAAAGGCGGCTCTAATCCAACTACAAAGTCGTGTTGATCAATATGCCCAACTGGACCCACTACAGCACGGCTTTAGAACCGGCTATGGAGTTGAAATGCTCCTCATGGCTTTAACCGACAAACTTCTAAAAGGTATCAAAAAGCCAAACTCCGGATTCATCCTAATTTTTCTGGATTTAACAGCGGCTTACGACTCATTATCCCATGAATACCTCCTAATTAGATTATAAGAAATTGGCCTCAATGACAAAGTTCTGCTATGGTTCAAATCCTACCTTACAAACCGTACCAGCCAAATAAAAATGGGAACTAACACTTCAAACCCATTTTACCAAAAGAAAGGCATTCCCCAGGGTTCAGCATTATCTGCGCTCCTTTTCAACCTATATATCCAACCAATATGCAATATAATAAAGAATCACTGCATCGATTATAACCTTTACGCTGATGACATTATGTTTTTCACCCAAATTAACACCAAACAGCTTAACTTAAATAATATAAAGGAATGTCTCAATAACACCAATATCTGGCTATCTGATCATAATCTGCAAATAAATTTAAATAAAACAGAAATCCTTTTCATCACAAAGGATGCCTCATTTATTCCACCAAAATCCCTGAAGATAAAAGATGCAAACATCCAAATAAAAAAAGAGGTGAGATACCTGGGAGTAATATGGATCATCAGCTTAACTTCAACAAGCACATCAGCAATCTGACAAAAGCTATCTACGCCAAACTAAAAATGCTCCAACATCTAAGGCCATTTCTCTCTGCAAATGACTTCAGAACCATGGTTCAGGCTATAATCTTTCCACACTTTGACTTCTGTAACGCCGTTCTAATGGGGCTACCAAATCAAAGCCTCCGTCGCATCCAACTAGCTCAAAACACAGCTGCTAGAGTAATTTCTCAGACTTCAATCAAAGATCACATCAGCCCAATATTAAAACTACACTGGCTACCTATACAGAACAGAATAAAATTCAAGGCACTCCACACCATATTCAAAACAATTCAATCAGAATCTGCCATCTGCCTGAAAGAGCATATCAGAATCAATCCGGAAATCAGACCAAGAAGAAGTAGCAATAAAAACTCCCTAGAACCACACACTGACTTCAGAAACAGCAACTCATCAACATCCAAGAGAGCATTCTCCCTCTATGCCCCAATGTTATGAAACTCTTTGCCGCCAAACATACGAGACATCAAGGACAGTCTGATAAGTTTGTACATAGTTCGCACTTAAATCGGTTTGATTTAAGCTTTTTACTTCCCTTACCCTTCCACTCCCCCTATTGGTTATTTGTAATCTAGTTCCTTGTTTAATGTAATGTTCATTCTTGTTTTGAAGTTCTCTGTAAACGGCTTTGATTCACGAAAAGCGGTAAATAAACACAAATAAATAAATAAAATAAAGGATAGAAAGCAGAGAGTAGGGCTAAATGACCAATTTTCCCAGTGGAGAAAGGTGAATAGTGGAGTACCCCAGGGATCTGTGCTGGGTCCGTTGCTTTTTAACATATTCTTACATGTTCTGGAAATGGGAATGATTCCTAGCATTCTATTTGCTTTCTTGGCTGCCACCCGCTGCATATTGGGGTGGAAGATTTCAATGTATTATCCACAATGATGCCTAAATCTTTTTCTTTGGTGGTGGTTTCTAAGGTAGTACCTTGCATAATGTAACCATAGCTTGAGTTCTTTCCTAGGTGCATAACTTTGCACTTGTCCACATTAAATTTCATCTGGCATTTGGACATCCAGTCTTCCAATTTTTCAAGGTCCTCTTGCAATTTTTCACAATCCTTTTGCTTTTTAACAACTTTGAATAATTTTGTCTCATCTGCACATTTTTCATTTTCAACTGAAAATGTGTAATACTTTATTGCTGACAGAACACATATCTTATTCCTTCCTCTTTCCCCCCCCCCTTTCGTTTTATGACCCTTTAACAGACTAATAATATTGCCTTCTGTAACCGTTTTATACTCGGGAGCACTAGCAGTCATTACATATGTCTGAACTGCCAGAGAAAGATTTGAGCAAAATCACATTTGCTACAGCTGCCACCAGAACCCTCCCCCCCTGAGGATTTTGAGAAATGCTTGAGCTTGAAAATGTGAAAAGACAATGGCCGAAGCTAGAAGGATGCTAGACTGCATAGAGGTACATGAGCAGCCTAAAGGAGGAGAGATAATGCCCCTGTACAGGTCCATGGGTGAGGCCTCCCTTGGAGTACTGTGTTCAGTGTTGGAGGCTGTATCTCTCCAAGGATATGAAAAGTCTTGAAGTGGTTCAGAGGAAAGTGACCAAAATTGTATGGGGCTTATGCCAGAAGCCTATGAAAAGATATGTGAATACCTGAATATGTATACCCTAGAGGCAAGGAGAGACGGAGAGATATGATACAGACTTTTAAATTCTTGAAAGGTATTAGTGAGCAAAGAAAACTTTTTCAAAGACAAAGAAGTTATAAAACTAGAGGACATGAAATGAAGTTAGAAGGAGTTAACTTAAAAGCAACACCAGGAAGTACTTTTTCATGGGTGGTAGATGCCTAGAATATCCTTCCAAAGGAGGTGGAGGATTCAAAATGGGCCTGGCTGATTTTTAATGAATAAATAGTTCTTCCATTGCAATCCACGGTTTTGGTTGGTCTTCGTCTTGGGATTCAAAATCAGTGACTGGATTAAAAAAGGCTTAGGAAAAATAGGGAGAATCCATATATAAGAAAAGGAGCTTTCCTGTTCAAAGCCAAATGTAAATAACTTTCACAGTTCAAAAAAGGTGCAGAGTGGGGAGCTAGAGTTACAACCCAAAGGCACAGCTCTAGTCAGGTGTGAGGCACCTCTGCTATCCTACATGCATGTTGGTTCTTATCCAGGATTGCAAATACAAACATGTTGGCTCTATATGTGCTGCCATCAAGTGCCCAAGAAGGGGACCATGGGTTGGAGTAAGTGATGGAGGAATCCTGGCCAAGTCCATTCTGCAATACTGTGGGAGTTGATAGTGATAAGGCAGGCAAAGGGAGAATTTGAGAAGAAGCTTGCTACGGAAGCAAAAAACGCGAAGTGAAGACCTTTTCAAGTACATTCGTAGCAAAAAACCTGTGAGAGAGTCAGTTGGTCCATTAGATGATAAAGGGGTTAAAGGAGCACTAAGAGGCGACAAGGCGATAGCGGAGAGATTGAATGAATTCTTTGCTTCAGTGTTTACTGAGGAAGATGTAGGGATGTTACCCATGACTAAAGTGGTATTCAAAGGTGCGGAAGAATTGAAGGAAATATCGATACATCGGGAAGATGTATTACAACTATTAGATAAACTGAAGAGTAGCAAATCACCTGGGCCGGATGGTATACATCCAAGGGTGTTGAAAGAACTGAAATACGAGATTGCAGACCTGCTATTAGTAATCTGTGAACTATCATTAAAATCATCTCTAATACCTGAAGATTGGAGGATCGCCAATGTAACACCAATTTTTAAAAAGGGTTCCAGGGGTGATCCGGGAAACTACAGACCGGTGAGCCTGACATCAGTACCGGGAAAAATGGTAGAAACCATCATAAAGAATAAAATTACTCAGCATGTAGATAGTCATGACCTAATGGGAGACAGCCAACATGGCTTTAGACAAGGAAGATCTTGTTTTACTAATCTGTTATGTTTTTTTGAAGGAGTGAATAATCAGGTGGACAAAGGTGAGTCGGTTGATATTGTGTATCTGGACTTTCAGAAAGCCTTTGACAAGGTCCCTCATCAGAGACTTTTGGCAAAACTAAAGAGTCATGGGATAGGAGGCAGTGTACTATTGTGGATCAGGAACTGGTTAAAAGATAGAAAGCAGAGGGTAGGGCTAAATGGCCAATTTTCCCAATGGAGAAAGGTGAATAGTGGTGTACCCCAGGGATCTATGCTGGGTCCGCTGCTTTTTGGCATATTCATAAATGACCTGGAAAGTGGAATAACGAGTGAGGTTATCAAATTTGCAGACGACACAAAACTATTTAAAGTTGTTAAAACCCAAGAGGATTGTGGAAAATTGCAAGAGGATCTTGATAAATTGGAAGACTGGGCATCAAAATGGCAGATGAAATTTAATGTGGACAAGTGCAAGGTTATGCACCTAGGGAAGAACAACCCAAACTATGGTTACACGATGCAAGGTTCCACATTAGGAACCACCACCCAGGAAAATGATTTAGGCGTCATTGTGGATACCATGTTAAAACCCTCGGCCCAGTGTGCAGCGGCGGCCAAGAGAGCAAATAGAATGCTAGGTATGATAAGGAAAGGAATGGAAAATAAAACAAAATATATTATAATGCCTCTATATCGTTCCATGGTGAGACCGCACCTTGAATATTGTGTGCAATTCTGGTCGCCGTATCTTAAAAAGGATATAGCGATTTTAGAAAAGGTTCAGAGAAGAGCCACCAAAATGGTAAAGAGGATGGAAGGATACTCCTATGAAGAAAGGCTAAAAAGGTTGGGGCTCTTTAACCTGGAAAAGAGACGGCTGAGGGGAGATATGATAGAAGTCTATAAATTAATGAATGGAGTGGAACGGGTAAACGTAGATCGATTGTTTACCTTATCAGAATATAGAAAGACTAGGGGACATGCAATGAAGCTACAGGGTAAACTATTTACGACTAATAAAAGAAAATATTTTTTCACTCAACGTTTAATCAAACTCTGGAATTTGTTACCGGAGGATGTAGTAAAGGCTGTTAGTGTAGCTGGGTTTAAAAAAGGTTTGGACAAGTTCCTGGAGGAAAGGTCCATAAACCATTATTAAGAAGGGAACCAGGATATCAATGCTTGAACCAATGCAAGCATTGTGGAACCTGTGTCCCTTGGGGAAACTGCTAGGTACGTATGACCTAGATTGGCCACTGTTGGAAACAGAATACTGGGCTTGATGGACCTTGGTCTGACCTAGTATGGCATATCTTATGTTCTTATGTTCTTATATATAAGAAGAGGAGCTTTCCTGCTCAAAACCAAATGTAAATAACTTTCACAGTTCAAAAAAGGTGCAGAGTGGGGAGCTAGAGTTACAACCCAAAGGCACAGCTCTAGTCAGGTGTGAGGCACCTCTGCTATCCTACATGCATGTTGGTTCTTATCCAGGATTGCAAATACAAACATGTTGGCTCTATATGTGCTGCCATCAGGTGCCCAAGAAGGGGACCATGGGTTGGAGTAAGTGATGGAGGAATCCTGGCCATGTCCATTCTGCAATACTGTGGGAGTTGATAGTGAATAATTTAACAGAATATTCCAGTAGACTAGAGTTTCAATATGGAGGTTTCAGAGTGCCTTGTACACTACACTTGCCCCCCTTTTTGAATATATACTCTGTTTCTTGTTTAGAAGCATAATCCGTGCAAACCTATCTGTTAAGCTCAAGCTTGGTTAAGTTGTTTGATCTTTACCTCCAAGCCCCCTCCTACAGTGATACCTAAGAATTAACTGGTTAAGTACAGGTTGATTCACAATTAACTTAAATTAAATCGCCCTAGTCCAGGGAGGGAATCTGTTTTGACTACTTTTCCTCCAGAGGAGTGTAACATGCAGCACACATTGACAGCACAGTGGGATGTGCTTGTGATGTGTGGTTAGGACTTCTTATAGCCAAAGCATATATCAAGTTAGCATTTCGTCTGCTTCTCATGCATGCTGACAGTTTCCCATTGCATCTTGGAGAGGATGTTCTTTTACAAGTTTATGCCCGTGGATTGCTTGAGAGTATGCACACCCTTTGAGATCTTTTGCAGCCATCTTCATTGAAGGTTGTCAGCTGCATGGGAGATCAGTGTTTTTCACTATGTGAAAGATTTCTTGTTCACAGGACCCAGTGGGTCCACGCCCTGCATAGACCTTTACATGGAATTCTGGACACTAGCCTACAATTTCAAATATCTGGCTGAGGATATGTTGGAAGAGCACATTGCAGCCTTAACATTCTTGGGTATTGAGCTCAACTCAGTGCTGCGTTCTCTCAGCTGGGCTGCTGTCCAGCTAACTTTAGGCTGTAAAACTGTCTGATCAGAAGTCAGGAACTGGAGGCATAGCAGGGGAAGAAAAGTGGTAAAATGTCAACATGATAGTGGCAGTATTCAGCGTTATCCTGTTGAGTCGGATCAGCAGGTCTGAGTTAACTGGGTAAGATATCCAGGAGCACCTCGTTATTACCCCTGAAGTAGCACAATTAGCGATATAACAGCCTTCATCTAGTGATATGCCAATTTTTGAAATGCTGGGTTCAACATAATATAAGGGATTTTAGAGATTTAAAGATCAAAGTAATTTGAAGTATCACAGTGATGACAAATGAATGCTATTGGGAATTTTAAAAGTTTGAACCACACACTGGAGGAATCTTTATAGAAAAAAATATAATGTAGGTTTTTTATTGATCTGCTATGTTGATGATGTTGGAGCCAGAAAACAGTTTGGCTTAATTCTTTGATGTCTTTTTCCTCCATGTAATCAGAGGTGTTTTTATATTAGTGAGGGCAGTATTTTTGACAGTTTGCATGCATTATTGAAAGAAAAAGTATGGCTATTTTGTTTTTTCAGAAAAACTGGACTGGATCCCGATTATGTGCTTGCTCTTGCATGCCAGCTTCTGTCACCTTATTTCCTCCATTTTGCATCTTTAATCTTTTTTTTTCATCCTACATATTAATAAAAGCCTATGTGTCATTTGGGGGCATTCTCCTTGATAAAATATACTAATTTCTGATGTTCAAGAGTCTACATTTTTGCAAAATGTTTAAGTCTATTCAAAACCCGTCTCTTCATGAGCTGTGGACAAGAGAAGGCAGCATAGCTTTACAGGTCCCAGCCAACACTTGGGCACTTATGCTATAAATTAAAAGGAAATATTGGTTCAAAATGGCTAAGAATTTGGGAGAATATTTGATAGTCTCCACTTTGGGCAATTGTCCAAGCTGAAATGTATAGTCAGAAAATTTGTTGCCCTCAAATCAGGCAGAAGATTGCAGTAAGATTCTGGTATCTGTGAATGCTGCAGAGATGATATTTAGGGTAGGAGACATTGTCCAATGGTGGATTGATTGCTGTTTAAAAGACAGCAAATGTAAGGTGGGTTAAATATTTTTTCAAATGGAAAAAGTTCAATAGTGGGGTAACCGAAGGATCTCTATTGGAACCTGTGCTGTTTAGCATATCTGGAGAATGGAGCGTTGAGTTAAGTATTCAGATTTGCAGATGACACATACCTATTCATTGTTGTTAAAAATGAGAGGATTATGAGGAATTGCAAAAGGATCTTGTGAAACTAGGAGATTGTGCATCTAAATGGCAGATGAAATTTTAATCTGCACAATTTAGAATTCTGTTTCCTTTTATGTATTGCTTTGCATTATAGATATGGGGGTAGACAAATGCACAGTGTAAGTGGTTTGTTGATCTTCTTGATTTATGTTTTTTTTGTGTTTTTTTATTTGGATATTTTCTGTTTAGAGAGTTGGATTACTTTACGTAGTAAATAGTTTTGCTTTTGTTCAATAAAGTTTTGGCAAATAACAGCAAAGGAAACCAAGTAGCAAATCACGGAACAAAAGGGAGAGATAAGGAGGAACAATTCCTATTAATCTGGATCCCTACCAGGGCCGGCCTGTCCTCTATGCAGGCTAGATGGCCACCTAGGGCGACAGACCTCTGTGGGCAGCAGGCCATGTGCTTCAGCATATATGGCCTGCCGCCAGACCCTACACCTGAACTGTGCCACCGCCCCACCCCCCCGCTGATTCGTATGGCAAGATCGGGGATGGCTAAGCTCGGTGGCAGCGGCCCGCTGCAGGCCATGTGCTTCAGCTTCAGCACTAGTGACATCCTTGGACTAAAATGAACATGGAGCCTGTCCACTTTCGAGCTCTGACAGGCCCTGCATCACCCTTCCTCTCACATGAGCTTCGATGGTAATGGGAAACCAGGCCAGCCCTAGAATTGGTTCAAGGTGTTGGCACCCTAGGCAAATATGGAAACATGATGGCAGAAAAAGACCATATGGCCTATCCAGTCTGCCCTTCCATAACAACTACTATAGTCCCTTTTTTCCCTTTAGAGATGATCTGTGTTTGTCCCATGCTTTCTTGAATTTACATACTGTCCCGGTCTTTGCTACTTTCACTGGGATACTATTCTATGCATCTACCACTCTTTCCGTAAAGAAATATTTCTGCATATTACTCCTGAGTCTATCTCCTTTCACCTTCATCCTATGCCCCCTTGTTGCAGAACTTTCTTTCAGATGAAAGAGGTTTGCCTCCTATGCATTTATGCCACAGAGTATTTAAATATCTTTATCATATCTCCTCTCTCCCACCTTTCCTCCAAAGTATACATATTCAGATCTTTGAGTCTGTTCCCATATGCCTTATGATGAAGCCCACTGACCATTTTGTTGGCCACCATCTGCACCAACTCCATCCTGTGTATATCCTTTTGAAGGTGTGGTCTCCAGAACTGCACACAGTACTTAAATGAGGTCTGACTGAAGACTTATACAGAAACACTATCACCCCCTTCTTCCTGCTGGCCATTCCTCTCCCTATGCACCCAAGCATCCTCCTGACTTTTGCTGTCGCCATTTTTTAGTGTTAAATCTCAGCTGACAAATTTTCGCCCATTCTTCAAGCTTAACTAGATCCCTCCTCATATTATCTACTATTTTCTGGGTGTCTAATCTATTGCAGATTTTTATATCATCTGCAAAGAGGCAAACCTTATCTGGCAGCCCTTCCACAATATCACTAGCAAAAATGTTAAAAAGAATCAGACCGAGGACAGATCCCTGCAGCACACCACTGGTAACCTCCTTCTCCTCAGAGTGAGTTCCATTTACCTGTACCCTTGGTTGCTTCCCAGTCAATTTCTAACCTAATCAGTCAATTTAGGATCCATTCCTAGGGTGCTTAGCTTATTTATTTATAAACCGCCTCTGCAGAACAGTGTCAAATGCTTTACTGAAATCTAAGTACGTCACATCTAGGGCTCTTCCTCAGTTCAGTCCTCTGGTCTCCCATTCAAAGAAATTAATTAAATTTGTGTGATAAGACCTGCTGCTAGTAAAACCATGCTACCTTGGATCCTCCAATCTATTGGATTCCAGAAACCTCACTATCCTCTGTTTTAGCAGCATTTCCATTAATTTATTCACCATAGAGGTCAGACTAACCAGTCTGTAATTCTCAGACACATCCTCACTTCTGCTTTTGAGTAAAGGGGACGACATTTGACTTTCTCCACATTTGACTTTAAGGAAGCATTGAAAAGGTCAGACAGTGAAGCCACTAGAACCGTCCCTAAGTTTCTTCAATACTCTTGGATGCATCTCATCAGGCCCCATTGCTTTGTCTACTTTTAGTTTAGCTAGTTCCTAACGAATACAGCTTTCTGAAAATCATTCAAGTTCTCCTTCACTTCTGTTCCTATTTGTGGGTGTTTTCTGAGATCCTGCTCATTGCCGTTCATCTGTGAACATAGAACAAAATATTTGTTAGGCAAATCCACGTTCTCCTCATCAGCTTCTACATTTTCCACCCCTTCACCCTTGAATTTGACGATACCACTTTTGCATTTCCTAGTCTCACTGTTGTTAAGTGCCGTTGAGTCGGTGTTGATTTATGGCGGCCCTCTGGATAGTTGTCCTAAATTGTGTTCGGTCTTCAGTCAGGAGGTTCATTGTTGACAGACTGGTACCCGTAGCTGCTGTTATTGTATCGATCCATCTCATTGCTGGCCTTCTTTTGCGTTGACCTTCTATCTTCCCAAGCATGATGTCTTTCTCCAATGATCCTCTTTCTTCGCATGATGTGTCCAAAATATTAAAGTCAAAGTCTTGTCATCTGAGCTTCTAAAGAAAGCTTAGGTTTGATCTCTTCTAGTACTGACTGGTTTGTTCTTCGCGCAGTCCATGATATACACAGTATTTTCCGCCAGCACCATAATTCAAAGGCATCAATTTTCTTCCTGTCTATCTTTTTCACTGTCCAGCTTTCACATCCATATGAGGTTATTGAAAATACCATGGCTTGAACAAGTCAAATCTTTGTATGGAGAAAGACATCTCTGCTCTTGAGAATCTTGTCTAGGTCTTTCATAGCCATTCTGCCAAGAGCAGTGCGTCATCGGATTTCTTGACTGCTTGTTGCTTCTTTATTGCTAGTTGATCCAAGTAGATTAAAGTTGTTCACAATTTCAATTTCTTCTCTTTCAACCATGAACCTGTTGATTTTGCCAGTTGTCATGATCTTTGTCTTCTTTACATTAAGGTGCAGGCCCATTTTGAGACTGTTCTTTGATCGTGAGAAGCAGATGTTTCAGATCATCTTCACTTTCAGCCAGCAATATGGTATCATCAGCATAGCGAAGGTTGTTGATGAGTCTTCCACCAAACTTAGCACCTCTGTTGTCTTCGTACAATCCTGCTTCTCTGATGATTTGTTATGCATATAAAGTAAACAGGTAGGGGGAAAGTATGCAGCCTTGTCTTACACCTTTGCTTATTTTAAACCATTCTGTTTCTCCTTGTTCCGTTCGAACTGTTGCTTCTTGGTCAATGTACAGATTGTGCAAGAGAACGATCAGGTGTTCTGGTACATCCATGCTTCTTAATGTGGCCCAGAGTTTCTCATGGTTTACACAGTCAAAAGCCTTGCTATAGTCGATAAAGCACAAATAGATATCCTTTTGGTATTCTTTAGTCTTTTCAAGGATCCATCTCACATCCGCATTGATGTCTCTAATTCCTCGCCCTTTCCTGAACCCTGCTTGCACTTCACGTAGTTCTTGTTCCAGGTATGGTTGTAGTCTCTTTTGAATAATTATCTTTGGTAGAATCTTGCTGGCATGTGGGATCAGAGCGATTGTGCAATAAGTTCCACAGTCAGTTCGATCACCTTTCTTTAGTATTGGTATAAACACAGATCTTTTCCAGTCAGTTGGCCATGATGTTGCCTTCCAAATTTCTTAGCAGATCCTTGTGAGTACGGTAACAGCTGCATCAGATTGCTGTAATACTTCTATGGGAATGCCATCAGTGTCCGGTGCTTTGTTCTTTGATAAGGCTTTCATTGCTGCTTCAACTTCTTTCATCACCAATGGTTCCGGATCATAAGGTGCAGGTTGAAATGGCTGTTGGTCCACTTTATCTTTATCATATAAAAACTTTGTATATTCTTTCCACCTTTTCTTGATCTTCTCAGCATCATTCAACATAGAACCTTGATCATCTTGTAACATTCCAATTCGAGGCTGGAATTCTTTCTTTAACTCTTGTAGCTTTAGGAAAGTAGATCTTGTTCTTCCTCTAATAGTTTCTGCTTCTATTTCCTTGCATGTGTCATTGTAGTACTTTTCCTTGTCCTGTCTTGCTGCACGTTGGAAATTTCTGTTGAGTTCTGCGATTATCTTTCTTTCTCCTCTGGCTTTAGCTTCTTTGTGTTTCTAGGCAATTTTCAGATTGCCTTTCGTCATCCATTTTGGCTGTTTTTGCTTTTTCACCTTTTGTAGAGACTTCTCGCTTTTTTCCAACACAACCTTCTTGATGTCATTCCATAACTCTTCTGGAGTCTGTCATTTGTATCTAAAACAGCAAATCGATTTTACAGGCAGTCTTTAAATTCCAGTGGTGTATTCTCAAGGTCATATTTTGCTGCATTCATGAGTGGTTTGCTCTTTTTCAACTTTAGCTTGAGTTTGCATACTTGTAGTTGATGATCTGTACCACAGCCAGCTCCAGGTTTTGTATTTGTTGATGTTATAGAGCTTTTCCATCGTTGACTTCCACAGATGTAGTCAATTTGATTTTTATATAATCCGTTGGGTGAAGTCCATGCGTACAGTCACTGCTTGTGTTGCTGGAAGAAGGTGTTTGAGATGAATAGATCATTGGTCTTGCAGAATTCTATCAGTCTTTCTCCAGCTTCATTTCTGTTGCCAAGTCCATATTTTCCAACCACTTTGCCACCTTCTTTGTTGCCAACGTTTGCATTCCAGTCACCCACGACTATCAGGATATCCTGTTTGCATGTTCTCTCAATTTCATCTTGAACTTGTTCATAGAACTCTTCAATTTCATCCTCTTCTGCAGCTGTTGTTGGGGCATATACTTGAATTATAGTTGTGTTGATAGGCATTCCTCATAGACGAATAGAGATTAAGTGTTCACTGACTGCATTGTATTTCAGTACAGTTCTTGCAAGTTTCTTCTTTATTATAAATGCAACACTATTTCTTCTTTGTCTTTCATTTCTAGCATAGTGGACCATGTGATCATCTGATGCAAAGTGCCCAATGCCAGTCTATTTCAGTTCGCTGACACCCAACAGATGAAGTTGTACACGTTCCATTTCATTCTTGACCACCTCCAACTTCCCTTGGTTCATGCTTCGTATGTTCCATGTTTCAATGTGTAAGAGATTACAGCTTCTGACTCTCACTTCATGCGCAGCTACATCAGCAGTCGGACGTCCTGAGGGCTTTAATTCAAGCACATCATAAATGCTGGCTTTACTCTGAAAAGTCTTCAGCTCTTCCCCAGTAGCTAGTTGAGTGCCTTCTGACCTGGGGGTCTCATCTTCCAGCACTATAGCGCAATTTGTTTTGTTGTGACTATCCATTGGGTTTTCATGACAAGATACAGAAGTAGATTGCCGGGCCTTTCCTCCGCACAGTTTAAGTTTAGTGTTGTTGCTGTTGTCACAGAAATGTGATCCTCTGCCGCCAACACCGTCCCATTCTGCTGCTGCCCAGATTTGTGGTTTGTCTTGGTCTGGCACCTCAGCTGAGATCTGTCCATCTTGGGAGACCCTGCCAGTAGCTAAACTACCGATAGCTTAGCTCTCAGCATCACTGATGCACATAAGCCCTCACAGCACAACAAGCTGCAAACCAAGTGAGGGTTAGTCTCACTAACATATCTGAAAAATGTCTTGTCCCCCCCCCATTTTACTGCATTGGCTTGTCTTTTTCTTCTATTTGTATCTTTGCTTTCCTGATACTTTCATAGCTTCTCTAAGTCTTTCCAAATATTGATGCTTGTCTTTCTTTTTCTGTGATCTCTTGTAATTTATGAACGTCACCCTCTTTTTCTTCACCTTTTCATCTACTTTTAAAAATCATAGTGGCCTCCTTTTCCTAACAAAAAGGTTTGTTGCCCTTCAAATATCCGCTTTCAGTTTTGCCCATTGCTTTTCTGCATTCCCCATCTATTCCCATCCCACCAATGACTTCTTGATGTATTGTTCCATCTTGGCAAAGTTAGTTTTACTAAAGTCTAGATCCCTCACTTTTGAATGGACTTTATCATCCCTAGTCCTAATACTAAGCTACATCATCTGATGATCACTGGATGCAAGATGATCTCCCACTATAACATCAGAAACACTTTCCCCTTAATGTTCTGCCACCAGTTGCTGGAACTGTTCTGCCACCAGTTGCTGGAACTGTTCTCCCTGTAGATGACACTGCAGCAGGGATGTGCCAATCAACATCCGGCATATTGAGTTCACCTATGGGTAGCACTTCTCCTTTCATGGCAATACTGCGAACATCCTTGATTAAATCTCTGTCCACTTCTTCTGCCTGTGAAGGAGATCTATATATCACACCAGTACAAATGAATTCCCCATTTCCTCTTTCTAGTTTAACCCACAGTGCCTCCTTCTTCCTTTGTTAGCCCTGTAATTCTGTAGCTTTAATATTATTTTTTACATATAATGCCACTCCTCCTCCCTTTCTTCCTATATTGTCCTTCCTGAACAAAGTATAACCTTGTTGCAAAATGCAATGTGTGCCTTCGAGTCAGTCCTGACTCCTGGCAACCCAGAAGCTCCTGGGTTTTCTTGGCAGTGTGACCGGAAGTAGATTGCCAGGCCTTTCTTCTGAGGCAATGTAGGGTTAAGTGACTTGCCCAAGGCCACAAGGAGTGTTAGTGGGAATCAAACCCTGGTTGCTTGGTTACCAAGCCAGTGCTCTAATCACTAGGCTACTCCTCCACTCTATAGCCTAGTTACCCTAGTATAATTACATCCCAGTCTCCATGTCTCCGTGACCAGCACTAAATCCAAGTCAGTTTCTTTCGTTAAATCCTGAAGATCGGGGATCTTATTTCCCATACTGTGTGCATTTATTCACACTGTTTTCCAGATGTTGTCCCTTTTACCCAATTCTACTGAGGTATTTAACGTTTTACTTTCCGTAAGCCTTATGCCCTCCCTGGCTGTCAAAATCTGTTGTTCAGCTTTTGAGTGCCTGCTTTTTGCTGTCCCCCCTCTCCCCCATCAGAAGCTGGCACTCTAGTTGACTGCCTATGTTGCCTAATGATTGGACCAGCCCTGATGAGAAACCTGTGCAGGAGAAAGAGGTAGATAGGCCCCATACTAATTTGAATCCAGGGATGTCACTAATGCTGTTGTTGGCAGAGGTAAAGTCAGGATGTGTGATCACCACCATTTTGTGCAGCAATGATAGTGGGGGCAGGGGCAGAGAGGACTGTGGGGAGCGCTAGAACAGCAGAGATTAGAAGATATGTTCAAGTGGGGTGGGGGGGGGGGGTTTGGATGCCTGGAGGTCCCCATTAGGCCTACTGGCTAGCTACGATTTGGAGTTTTCAATGGGGGGAAGGAGTCCGACTGGCTCTCCGGGATTTGTTTGGTGATCATGGGGGAGCGGGTTGCTTTAGGTGGCCCAACTGGCTAGCTGGAAGTTTGTCTTGTGTGGGGTGTGCACTGATCCCAGCAGGGAGTTCCCAAGCAGGATCAGAGCTGAAGTGGGGGCGGGGGGGGGGGGAGGGAAGAGACCACACTTTTTATAGTTATGCCAGTGGAGACATTGTCTTTGCTCATGGCAGTAATGTTACCCTGGAAATGTGTATTGCTGATTCGCTAATCATGAAAAACTACATGCCTTTACTTGTTCTGCCCACTAACATGTGAAGGCATCGCATCAATTGTTAGAATGCAGTAATTCCTGTCTTAAGCTGCAAATGCAGCTTACTAAGTAGTCCTCATTGTAAATTTTGTTCTGGGATCCAGTTATAGTCTAAAATGGTAGGCTAGATAATGATTATTCCTCTAGAAGTTAAGTTTAATACGCAGGTTCAAAGGGAGATCTCATGGTATTTATATTCTGCCTTTATTTGCAGAGATTCAAGGTGGCTTACATCACAAAAGATAATAAAAACACACAAAACTATACACTGCCTGTGTATATATTTATAATGAGCTTATAATTCTGGTAATTAAGGAGAAACTTACCTTATTCTCAGCTGAATACAGCAAAACAAAAAAAATCCAGTGTAAACGCTATAAAACAGGCAAAGTTGTTATATCACCACAAAAATACAAATATTGTACATAATCAAATAAAACATACTGATCAAACCTCTTAAGTACACTGTCTTTGCCATGAAGCCTATAAAAAATGAACACAGTAAAACTCTATAAATAACGTGTGCTGTTACATTATGTTTTTTGTTTTATTTAATTTAAGAGATTGCAGTCTGCAGTTATTCAGAAACTTCTCATGTGCATCCTCTCAACTATAAATGCACGTGGTGAAATTAATAGTGAATATGGTCATTTTAGAACTGATTCACAAGGGGGTAGATCAAACATAGGCAAACCTTTTGCCCGAGGGCCATATTGGGGGCCATAACTGGGATGGGAGACTGGTAGGGATCCAAGGAGCTTCTAGTGAAGGTCTGAGGAGCGGGGAGGTAGATATGTCTGCCATCTTCTTTCCAGTCCCATGTACTGTCCCAGTCCAACCTGCTGCCTGTAACCCATCTCAGCCAGACCCAGCATCCCCTCCTCCTACCTGCAGCAGCTCACTTCTTCTTCCTCCCCCGCGAGGCTCTGGAGGGCTTCCATAACTTGTCCAGTGCTCAATGCCTGACTCCTCCTCTGGCCATGCAGGAGTGGTTCCTTACCTGGGTCACTCTGGTGATTTCTGCATGGAAGGTATCAAATGCAAATATCCATGTGTCAATGCATAATCAAAAATGAACATTGTGTGCCTTTGCTGATGAATGCTACTACTATTTATCATTTATATAGAGCTACTAGGCATATGCAGTGCTGTACAAATTCACATAAAAGACAGCCTCTGCTCCACAGAGCTTGCAATCTGCTAAAACAAACAGAACAGAGGACTAGGGAATTCTTAAGGGAAACGATTAAAAATCTATAGGAGTAAACCCTCCCCCTTCCCTCCCCCCCAGGAAGGAGATGCTACTTCCCTGGTGGCTAGTAGACCCCAGGGCCCCTCCGCTGCACCCAATATGGGCCATAAATGTAAGCCCCTCATCCTTTAAGTACAGAAGTCTGAGGGTTGGCCCCACTCTGGCCCAGAGCTCAACAATCAGAGAGGCCCAGATTGTAGTTAAAGAGGGATAACAGAGAAGCCGTCTGCATGTCCCTACCCAGCAGATGGCAAGAGGACTTCCAATTTTCAAAATACGTGATAGGGCAGACTCTACAGTGCAGTCAGAAACTGGATGCAAGGAAGCCAGACATAGACGAACACCAGAACAGCATTAAATTATAGAGGTGTCAGTTCCAAGAAACTATTCTGTGAATCGCGTCGAGAGGGAGAAGATCTTCAAGTACCAAGAAATGCAGACAGAGACCAAGAAGATGTGGCAGAAAGATACAAAAATATCTCCCATTGGGTTGGGTGCCACAGGCTTGATTAGGGGAATTTCCAAGCACACCTTGCTAAATTATACGTACATATCATATGTTATGAACTCCAGAAGCAGGTGCTCTTTGGCGCAATGCAAGTACTACGCCAAGCATTAGTAGTAAAATTGAGAGACTGAGATCATACTCCACATACCCTGGCTTAGGAGTGAGGTTCATGACTGTCATGGTATGTGCAAAACTAGCTCATTTGATAGGATCGTCCAAGGAAACCCAGGACTGAGAGGGGCCCAGACTGAGCCAGTTGCAAGAGCTCTAGCAGTGCTGCCCAGTAGTATAGCTGAAGACTAAGCAACTGCAGACCACCTTCACTCAAAGGAAGTTGGAAGGTGATGACGATGCCAGAGTAAAATCAAAAGACAGAAGAGCATTGTGTTTTGATACAGAAATATTCTGGTTAAGATCGGTCCATGGAACACCGGAACTAAGTAAAGCAGAAAAAGCAAAGTTTTGGTAAATGTGAAAAATCAGCAAAAATGTATTTCTTTTGAAAGAACTGAATGTATCCTTAATGCAGTGGGAATCCTTTTGACTAATTGTTGGCATATGTACATGCCAACTTGCATATTTCTTTTTAAATACACTGTAAACTGACTTGTATTCTAGATAGATGTCATTTTCAAGAAATAATTTGTTCATGTTATAAGGCTCCAGTTTGAATTGCACCTGTAATTAAGGAGGAAAATGAAGCCCTGGAAGGTACGTAAGGCTTCATCTATTGATCTGTGTAAGCCCAGCTTACACTGTCAGGGGAGAAGCAGTCAGCTGCTGAGCTGCTTTGTCACTGACTAGCTGAGAGAGGATTTTTTTTTGTCTATACTGTTTATACACCAGTCTATAGACCTGCTGGCTGGTTGAATTTTAAAGAGTGCGGAGGTTTAAAGACTTGTCCCCGGAGGGATGCTCCTGCCAGTTGGGAAGCGAGCTGAAGCTCTGTTTTGCAGAAGTTGTGAGTGCAGTTGAGGGGATGAGGAGGGGGAGTTATGTGCATCAGGGGAGGAGGGGAGAGCAGGAGTAGAAAAGTCCTTGAGAGCAAAAAAAAAAAGAAAAAAAACAAATTGGCACAAATTGCGATCCTAAATTATAAGTATGTTGATTTTAATTAAATATTTCTGTCTTCTGTTTTTTAAAATTTCAGTAGTTTAAGTGACATAAAATATGCCATTAGATGAGATGGGTAGAATAAATGTTACCTTTGTTTAAAATCCCTTCTGCCTGATTCTCTACATAGTTAGCTGAGCTGATTCTAGTTAAAGACCTTCCATGGTTTCTTCTCTAAATACTGCTCAACCCTCATATATCTGTAAAAGGTTTAGATTTAAAAACAAATATATATCACTTCCAGTCTTATGATACCCCCTTCCCATGTTATCACATGCTAATGACATTTGTTTCACTGCATGAAAATAAAAATAAATTAAACCCCCCCCCCCCCCGCTAAATAAGGTATTGTGAGCTGTCTCATCATATAGTCATTTAATTTTAACACATGAACTAAAAAAATCTTTGACTATAGCATTGACTGATTTGTAATTTTAGTGTACAAAATCAAAGGTCCATAAGTAGCATAAATTATTTATTTTATTTTATTTAACAAGTTTTTTATACCGCCTTATCATAAAATCACAGCGGTTTACATTATAACTCAAACCATTACAGAGAACTGAATTTGGAAATTTGGGGAGGGGTGGCATGCAGGGGTTACTCGGAAGCATAACTTATTTACAACTTATGGAATTACAAGAGAAGGCAGTAACTAGTAAATGCAGTAATGTATTTTACGTGTTGTAAGTGAATTCTAGATTTACCCCCTCTTTTATATACTTATTAATAAGTCTCGTTATCTTGATATGCTGCCTTATTTATTGGGACAGGCGTAATTTCTCCGTGGCCATGTCTCTAATTTGCGCTGGCGCATATTTCAGTGTACGTGTGTAAAACGCCTCTTGTAAAATTTCCCCATATGTGTAGAAATGTTCAAGGATAAGAACATGTGTGCTTGAATATGACTTTGGTGTAGGCATGTTCTAGACTGGAGTGTAATCAGAGTGTGGGCGGAGTTGAGATTTATGCACGTCATTTATAAAATAGGCACAGTTATGCATATTATGCATATGCACGTTTAAATCAGCTCTTGGGTGGATATAAATGGGGCGCATTTTACCTGCGATTAATGCGTTTTACAAAGACACCTAGGTACCTATGTGCCTTAATATCTTAGGCTGCAAATATTTGTCACATTGCCCTCTCGATTAAGTGATGTTTTATAAAATTACCTTACGTATGGCCAAACTTAAATGTTTTAAATTGGGATGGGATTTGGGGTAGTTTTGGGGGCAGGATGAAAGATTTATATGGAGAGCCGTTAAAAGCTGCCATTTTCTGGGAAACCTATGCATGCAAGTCTCAAGACAAATAGCAGGACATCTTGAAATGGATGTAATTCATTGAAAGATATTTCACTATTTTTAGTATTTACATTTGAATGCATATCTCTATTGAACATTTGCACAAATTTAAATGAATGACTTATCTGTGTAAATATAGGGAAATAATGAATAACTTAGGAACTCTTATGCTAAAGGTTTAAACATGTTATAATGAAGTTAACGCTCGTTAAGCATCCACAGCCTTTTTATTTCTCTGAGCGCAATGGTGCTTAATGCGTGCTAACTTTATTAATGCATGTTAGCATTTAGTAAAAGGGCTCACCGTTTTTCATAGACAAAACTGTTTATCCTCCCTCCTTGTTTCCAGTAACTAGAAAGATTGATGATACTTTCCTCTGCAGAGCACTCGAAAGTGAGCTGAACTGCAGCAAGATCCGTGCCTTTCTTAAAACCAGCAGCAGGAAGATCTTCACAGTCTATAGTGCTTGTACTTCTATGGCAGAAAGCAGGATTTGTGGGCAAAGCATCTACTTTAATATTCAGTACTTAGAGAAATGCATAAACTCATATTTACAAGTACTAGTTCTTAAATAAAGTTTATAGATAAATCAAATACATTTTCCTGTGTGCAGGAATGCTACAAATGCATTTTCTTTTGTGCGTATATATTCAGCTAGACTTTTGTTTTAGCATAAACATACAGTAAATACCCTGTTGATAGACCTAGATTAAATCTTTGTTGTAAGCAATATTTTTTTTTTCTTTTACATTACAACTGTGTATATGGATTCTGTTCAGTTAGATTTGATGATTCTTCTAACACATCTTTCTTTTGTCTATTTACTGTAGCTTATGTATAAATAAGGGTATTTGCACACTAGTATGCAGATTCAAAAGAAAAAGTAGCAAAATATATAAAAAGCGAGAAATGCAGCATGCTTCTTTGTGCTGCAGTTTGTTTAAATTAAAAGTGGTTTGCATGAAGAAACTGCAGTATGAATGCCTTGTTGCTTTGTGAAAGGGTTAACCTTATAAATTTCCGGATAGGACCAATACAAACAAAACTTCACTGGACTTTTTTGAAGCATTTAACTATGAAGAATCTATAAAGTTGTTATACCTCCCAGTAATTTACTCTGCTGCCAAGTGCATTCCCTTTTCTCTTCCTGCATTTTTAATTGAAACGACATTTGTGTTTTGGAACGGGGATCTGTCAGAAGTCCCTGTGGCTAGTCTGCGGTGCAAGTGGCAGCAGACTTGGCTTACCCATATGGTGCGGTGCTTCTTGCAAAATCCATATGGCCTTGTTGAAGGGAATCCCAGCGGGGATGCGAAAGGTGTTAATACCCTTCAGGCCAGGCCCTTCCCTCCGGGGCTTCCATGACATTGTCTTTGCAATCTGTCAAACTACCAGCTTAATTCCTTTTTAATAATTATTCTTTTAAATTTAGGAACGTGCACACTAATGAATCAAACAAAAAATATATATATTATAAATGTTTCTGCAGTTTCCTTTTCTGGTAGGACTGGTATTATAATGTGCTGAAGTTCTTCCGTTTTTGATATTTGTTTTTATTTTCTTGCTTTACTTTCACAGGAAGTGCTGCAGAGTGTGCCAAAGTTCTGTTTCCCCTTTGCAATTGAAAGGTATGGCGTACTTCTTACTGGAAAATTTTGATGACCTACATTTTCAAAACTGAACCGGATGGTTTCTCTGAAAATAAATATTTGATAACACACATTTTTTTCTTTGTCCATTATCCTTCAGGATAGGCTAGATGCATCCCTTCCCCCTTCTCTGTCCTTCAGGTTTTAAGCTGCACCAGAAAAATACAGTTTGTTTCAGGGTGGCAGTATATCTTTGATTTAGATTTTTTTCTGTTCAGGCTTTTTTCTGCCATAAGAACCAGCTGTGTAATGCATGATTAGAAAGTACTAGACATAAAGCCACAGCTTCATGGAACTCTATAGGCTTACTTATACCAGTGTTTCCTAACTAGTGTGCTTTCAAACGTGATTAGGTCTACACTGTCTAATGCTCAGGTTCAAAACAGTTCATGGACGTTTGCTCTCAGCATCTTGCAGCAGCAAAAAGAGATACCAGCGGTGACTTTCAAATATTTAGGAGCTCCTTTCTGAACAAATGTGTAGTCGCACATGCTTCTCTTTACCAGCAACAGTATGAGCTCTGGGGTGTGATAATTAAAGGGCAGTATAGCTGAGCCCTTATTTTGTATAACCTACACTGCACGCATCACCTCCTCAGTCCAGCAGTGAGATGGGGGCTTTCCAATCTTTTGCATTGAGTGTCACATGTATGATTTTCTCCCATTTGGTGAGGGGTCTTATGTGTGCACAAGGTGCAAGGAGCTCTTTGCTCTCAGGGAATGAGTCCGATCTCTGGAGGCAAGAGTAGCAGACTTAGAAGACATAAGGAAGACAGAGAGGTACATAGACGAGACCTACAGGGATATAGTCCTGAAGTCCAGCCTCCTGTCTGGCAGCATCCCTGTTGCCATGGAGAATGGTCACGTAACAGGAGAGTATCACCCTGGTGTGGCAGGAAGTGATTCTATAGCTAGGACCTGTCCTCCAGGTGATGTAAAACCCTCTCACACTGAGGAAGTTTCTCCAGGGCCATGTGCCCATGAGAGGGAAGGGTTAGGACAGCCATTATAGTTGGTGATTTGATCATTAGGCATGTAGATAGCTGGGTGGCTGGTGGATGTGAGGATCGCCTGGTAACATGCCTGCCTGGTGCAAAGGTAGCAGACCTCAAGCGCCACCTAGACAAGGTCTTAGATAGTGCTGGGGAGAAGTCTGCTGTCTTGGTACATGTCAGTACCAATGACATAGATGATAGGGAAGTTCTGGAGGCTAAATTTAGGCTTTTAGGTAGGAAGTTGAAATCCAGAACTTCCAGGGTAGGGTTCTCCGAAATGCTTCCTGTTCCACGCGCAGGACCCAAAAGGCAGGCAGAGCTCCGGAATCTCAATGCGTGGATGAGACGATCGTGTAAGGATGAGGGTTTTGGATTTGTTAGGAACTGGGGAACATTCTGGGGAAAGGAGGAGCTCTTCCAAAGGGATGGGCTTCACCTTAACCGGGATGGAACCAGGCTGCTGGCATTAACCTTTAAAAAGAAGATAGAGCAGCTTTTAACCCTTTGAAGGCCTACTTTAAATTTTTAATCCACATTCTGCAGCCGGGTTAATTTTTGCATATTTCAGGAAAATTGTACCCGTCTTATTCAATATGTTCTAATAGTGATTTTCCTTCTGCTATGGTCATGTATTATATACCATTTGATAGGAATATTTAGTCAGAATTTTGGATCCCGAGAGTTTTAAGCTCAGCCTGGAAAGGGTTAAACTAGATAATAGGGGAAAGCCGACAGTCGCCCAAGAGCGCATGGTTCGGAACAGTGTATCCTTGAAGGATATTACCAAAAAAATGAAGTTAGGGCACATCAGCAGAGAGGATTCAATATAGGCAAAGGTAGCCCAAATGCCCTTGAGTACAGAGCAGACAGAGCTTAAAGATTCCAAATTACCCCTGCCTACCGATAACCAGATTAATATGAATAAAATACAGTCTCTAAAATGCTTGTATGCAAATGCTAGAAGTCTAAAAAATAAGATATGAGAGTTCGAATATATAGCACTAAATGAGAAGTTAGATATGATTGGTATCTCAGAGACATGGTGGAAGGAGGACAACCAGCGAGACACTTTGATACCTGGGTACAAACTATATCATAATGACAGAGCTGATCAAATTGGTGGAGGGGTTGCGCTCTATGTTAGAGAGGGCATTGAGTCATAAAGGATTAAAGTTTTGCAGGAAACAAAATTTGCTGAAGAATCTCTATGGATTGAAATTCCATGTAAAAAGGGGAAGGCGATGGCAGTGGGGTTGTACTATTGACTGCCTGGCCAGAATGAACAAATGGATGATGAAATGCTCAAAGAAATCAGGGAAGCTAACAAATGTTACACCACAGTAATAATAATGTGTGATTTCAATTACCCCGGTATTGACTGGGTCAGTGTCATGACAGGACATGCTAGGGAGATAAAGTTTCTAGATGAAATAAATGACTGCTTCTTGGAGCAGCTGGTTCATGAACTGACCAGAGGGGACGCTATTTTGGACTTAGTCCCTAGTGGAACACCAGATCTGGTGCAAGAGATAAGGGTGTTGGGGCCACTTGGCAATAGAGATCATAGCAAGATCGCGTTTGATTTAATTAATGGAGGAGGAATGGTAAGGAAATCCACAGTACTACTTTTTAACTTTCAAAAGGGAGACTATAATAAAATGAGGAAATTAGTTAAGAAAAAACTAAAAGGAGCAATTGCAAAGGTTAAAGACTTATATCAAGCTTGGGTGTTAAAAAATACTATCTTGGAAGCCCAGACCAGCTGTATTCCATGCTTTAAGAAAAGTGGAAGGAAGTCTAAAAAACTGCCAGCATGGTTTAAAGGTGAGGTCAGAGAGGCTGCTGTTGCCAAAAAAGCATCTTTCAGGAAATGGAAAAAAGAGCCACATGACGAAAATGGGAAACAGCACAAGCACCGGCAAGTTAAATTCAAGGCACTGATAAGGCAGGCAAAGAGAGAATTTGAGAAGAAACTTGCTGTGGAAGCAAAAACGCATAATAAAGACTTTTTCAAGTACATTCGTAACAAAAATCCTGTGAGAGTCAGTTGGACCATTAGATGATAGAGGGATAAAAGGGGCAGGAAGAGGGGACAAGGCTATAGCTGAGAGATTGAATGAATTCTTCGCTTCAGTCTTTACTGAGGAAGATGTAGGGATGTTACCCATGACTGAAGTGGTATTTAAAGGTGATACTGTGGAAGAATTGAAAGAAATATTGATACACCATGAAGATGTATTACAACTATTTGATAAACTGAAGAATAGCAAATCACCTGGACCGGATGATATACATCCAAGGGTGTTGAAAGAACTGAAATATGAGATTGCAGACCTACTATTAGTAATCTGTGAACTATCATTAAAATCATCTGTAATACCTGAAGATTGGAGGATGGCCGATGTAACACCAATTTTTAAAAAGGGTTCCGGGGTGATCCGGGAAACTACAGACCAGTGAGCCTGACATCAGTACCGGGAAAAATGGTAGAAACCATCATAAAGAACAAAATTAGTGAACATGTACTGTAGATAGTCATGGCTTAATGGGAGACAGCCGACATGGCTTTAGACAAGGAAAATCTTGCCTTACTAATCTGTTATGTTTTTTTTGAAGGTGTGAATAAACAGGTAGACAAAGGTGAGTCGGTTGATATAGTGTATCTGGACTTTCAGAAAACCTTTGACAAGGTCCCTCATCAGAGACTTTTGGTAAAACTAAAAAGTCATGGTATAGAAGGCAGTGTACTATTGTGGATCAGGAACTGGTTAAAAAATAGAAAGCAGAGGGTAGGGCTAAATGGCCCATTTTCCCAGTGGAAAAAGGTAAATAGTGGAGTACCTCAGGGATCTGTGCTGGGTCCGCAGCTTTTTAGCATATTCTTAAATGACCTGGAAATGGGAATGAGTGAGAGTCAGATTTGCAGATGACACAAAACTATTTAAAGTTGTTAAAACCCATGAGGATTGTGGAAAATTGCAAGAGGATCTTGATAAAATGGAAGATTGTGCATCCAAATGGCAGATGAAATTTAATGTGGACAAGTGCAAAGTTATGCAGCTAGGAAAGAAAAACCCAAACTATGGTTACACGATGCATGGTTACACATTAGGAACCACCACCCAGGAAAAAGATTTAGGTTTCATCGTAGACAACATGTTACAACACTCCACCTAGTGTGCAGCGGCAGCCAAGAGAGCAAATAGAATGCTAGGTATTATAAGGAAAGGAATGGAAAATAAAACAAAGGATATTATAATGTCTCTGTATCATTTCATGGTGCCACCGCACCTTGAGTATTGTGTACAATTCTGGTCGCCGTATCTTAAAAAGGATATAGTGTTAATAGAAATGGTATAGAGAAGAGCCACCAAAATGGTAAAGGGGATGGAAGGGATACCCCTATGAAGAGAGGCTAAAAAGGTTAGGGCTCTTCAACCTGGAAAAGAGACGGCTGAGGAGAGATATGATAGAGGTCTATAAATTAATGAATGGGGTGGAACGGGTAAATGTAGATCAATTGTTTACATCATCAGAATAAAGAAAGACTAGGGGACATGCAATGAAGCTACAGGGTAAACTATTTAAGACTAATAAGAGAAAATATTTTTTCACTCAACGTGTAATCAAATTCTGGAATTTGTTACCGGAGGATGTAGTAAAGGCTGTTAGTGTAGCTGGGTTTAAAAAAGATTTGGACAAGTTCCTGGAGGAAAGGTCCATAAACCATTATTAAAAGGGACTCAGGATATCACTGCCTGACCCAATACAAGCATTGTGGAACCTGTGTCTTTTGGGGAAACTGCTAGGTACTTATGACCTAGATTGGCCACTGTTGGAAACAGGATACTGGACTTGATGAACCTTCGTCTGACCCTGTATGGCATATCTTATGTTCTTATGTTCTCCTCTCTCTGCTGAGCCCTCGCCTATAGACCCTTCAGCCTGTGTTTGGGCTTTCGCTGTTTCCTTAGCCATTTTTTTGGCCATATGAATTTTCTCTAACATCTACTGTACACTGTGCGCTTTGCAGAGGTTGGTATGCCTCACAGTACTTGTTAATGGAGGTGTGGCCCAGGCTTGAAAAGGTTGTGAAAAACTATACAATAGTACCACAGGCTAGAGCTGCTGACACACTGTAGTAACATTTAACATATGTAGTTTTTTTTCAGAAAGGGCTTTTACAGAATTTTGATTTATTTTCTACTTTAAAAATGTGTATGCTGTTTTCCTGATAAAATCATCCAAAGCAGTTTACAATTAAGTGCGATATGAAATAATAAAGCATAGAAAACCAACAAAGAGAGCAGCGCAGGATTAGACTGACCCTAAGAACACTGCTCCACCTGAGCACCAATAGAAAAAGGAAGGCATTTCATTGCTTCCTAAAGATAAGGAGATTTAACTCATACTGATAATAACTCAAGCGGAAGGCCAAATTCGTGAACTTTTTTCAAGGTTCTCTAGATCCCTCCCCTCATGTTACCTACACCTGTCAGGGTGTCTACCTTGTTGGAGATTTTGGTACTGTCTGCAAAGATGTGTACCTTTCCTGACAAACCTTCCTCAATATTGCTTACTTAAATATTAAAAAGAACAGGATCAAGGATCAGTCCCTGAGGCACGTCACTGATAATGCCTCTCTGTTTAGAGTGAACTTCATTTACTATTACCCTCGGTTGCTGTCCACTCAACCAGTTTCTTTCCTAGTCAGTCACTTTATGATCCATCCCAAGGGCACTCACTTTATTTATACGTCACTGATGTGGACCGGTACCAAAGGGCTTGCTGAAATCTATTGTAAGTATACCATATTTAGCCCTCTCCCCTGATTCAATCAGATTTGTCTAACAAGGGCAGAGAATTGCATCTTAGCCCAAATGGGGTAGGAAGGAGTGTGAGGAGGGGACCTCTACCCAGAAACAACTGATACAGCTCTAGGGCTCTGTCAGTGGTGTCAGCAGTACGACCCAAGTGACCTCTCGATATTAAGACCTGCGAGCCATGGCCTTTTGCCCATGGTTGCTTGCCCAGAGGGATGTGGCCAAAGAAGAGTGTGCCCCTTTGGAACAAGAAGATATTGCAATATTGTTTAATAAGGTACACCTCCTTAAGAATATAAGAAATGCCATACTGAGTCAGACCACGGTCCATCAAGCCCAGTATCCTGTTTCCAATAGTGGCCAATCCAGGTCACAAGCACCTGGCAGATTCCCAAAAAGGCACACAGGTTCCACAATGCTTGTCCCCGCGCAATCAGTGGATTTTCTGAGTCCTCTTATGGACCTTTTTCCAGGAACTTGTGCAAATCTTTTTTTAAATCCAGCTATACTAACAGCTCTTATTATATCTTCCAGTAATGAATTCCAGAGTTTGATTACGCATTGAGTGAAAAAATATTTTCTCTCATTAGTCTTAAGTGTGTTACATTGTAGCTTCATTGCATGTCCCCTAGTCTTTCTGTTTTTTGATGGCATAAAAACTGATGTATGTTTATCTGTTCTACACCATTCATTAATTTATAGGCCTCTACCTCCCCTCAGCCATCTCTTTTCCAATTTGAAGAGCCCTAATCTTGTAAGCCTTTCCTCATTGGGGTTTCCTTCCATTCCCTTAACCATTTTGGTGGCTCTTCTCTGTAGCTTTCCTAATTCTGCTATATCCTTTTTAAGATATGGCGACCAGAACTGCACACAATATTCAAGGTGCAGTCGCACCATGGAATGATGCAAAGGCATTATAATATCCTTTGTTTTATTCTCAATTCCTTTCTTTATGATTCCTAGCATTCTGTTTGTATCCTTGGCCACTGCTGCACACTGGTTCGAGGATTTCAACACATTATCCACAATGATGCCTAAATCCTTTTCCTGGGTGGTGGTTCCTAATTTGAAAACTTGCATCTATAGTTTGGGTTGTTCTTTCCTAGGTGCATAACTTTGCACTTGTCCACATTAAATTCCATCTGCCATTTGGACGTCCAGTCTTCCAATTTATCAAGATCCTCTTGACGTTTTTCACAATCTTCTTGTGTTTGAATAACTTTGAATAATTTTTTCATTTGTAAATTTGATCATTTTGCTCGTTAATCCTGTTTGTAGGTCATATATGAAAATGTTAAAAAGCAGCGGGCCCAGCACAGATCCCTGGGGTACTGGACTATTCCGTTTTCTCCACTGAGAAAATTGACCATTAAGCCCTACACTCTGCTTTATCTTTTAACCAGATCCTGATCCACAATAATACACTGCCTCCAATCCCAAGACTTTTTAATTTTACAAAGAGCCTTTCATGAGGGACCTTGTCAAAGGCTCTCTGAAAATCCATCAGTCGGCTCACCCTGATCTACCTGTTTAGTCACACCTTCAAAAAATATAACAGATTAGTAAAACAAGACTTTCCTTGACGGTTTTCTCTCATTAAACCATGATTTGAATGAAAGGATGATAAGGATGGAAGGAAAAGGAAGAGTATAGTTAAAATAAAGTATAGCTACTCTCCAGAATGGCCCTGGCTTTGTGAATTTGTTTGTAATACCATCTGGATGATTATTACAAGTAGCTATGGGGTCTGATGTCAGAAGGTCATCAAATCAATTAGTAGAGGAGCTATCTGTTAGTCTTTTCCTCTACCGCCAATTGGAGTATAGTTCTGGGGTCTTCCTTAAATGGTAATCAAAAAAGTCAAGGAGAGACTGAAGATCAATTGAGAGGAAATTATTGCTTTGAAGCTCATAGATATTTTAAGAACTCTGGGTTTTGAGGCTCCTGGAGAAGTAACAAATATTGACATATGATGGGGAGTATGTAAAATGTAATTAGCGCGCTCATACTGTTTTTCAGTTGTGTAGATTTTCTGAATTTTCTGATCTAGACTGAGCTCCAGTCACATGAGTGTAAATTGGAAGGACATGCTAAAAGAATTGATTCATTAGAAAAGGCAAGTTCAGCTGTAGAAAAAGGGAATTTATATGTAAGAGAAACTTGAAAATACTCTTTGAGCAAAAAAGCTTACTGTAAATACGTTAGAAGTCTACAAAATAATGAATGGAGTGGAATGGATAAATGTAAATCGTTTGTTAACTCCTTCAAAATGTAGAAAGACTAGGAGACATACAATGAAGCTACAATATAGCACATTCAAGACTAATCAGAGAAAATATTTTTTTCATTCAACTCAAAATCAAACTCTGGAATCCTTTACTGGAGGATGTGTTATTGTTAAGTGCCGTCGAGTTAGTGTCGACTTATGGCGACCCTCTGGATAGTTGTCTTAAACTGTGTTCACTCTTCAATAAGGCGGCTCATTGTTGACAGAGTGGCATCCATAGCTGCTGTTATTGTATTGATCCATCTTGTTACTGGACTTCCTGTTTTGCATTGACCTTCTACCTTGCCAAGCATGATGTCTTTCTCTAATGAGATCTCTCTTCATATGATGTGTCCAAAGTATGAAAGTTGAAGTCTTGTCATCTGAACTTTTGAGGAAAGCTTAGGTTTCATCTCTTCTAGTATTGACTGGTTTGTTCTTTGGGCAGTCCCTGGTATACACAGTATTCGTCGCCAGCACCATAATGCAAAGGCATCAATTTTTTTCCTGTTTATCTGGAGGATGTAGTAAAAGCTATTAGTGTAGCTGGGTTTAAGAAAAGATTGGACAGGTTCCTGGAGGAAATGCCCATAAGTCATTATTAAAGTATAGTTGGGAAGTCCACTGCTTACCCTTGGGATAGGCAGCATGGAATCTATCTACTTTTTGGGAACCTGCCAGGTACTTGTGACCTGGATTGGCCACTGTTGGAAACAAGATACTGGGCTTCATGGATCTTTGGTCTGACCCAATGTGGTTTATCTTTTGTTCTTAACTTTGATGTTTTTGAGCTTTCTTTATTGTACTATGATTTCTGCATCAGAGATGTTGATGACTGGATAGAGCTTATCTTACTTGTTCTATAAAACAATTGTCTTTTGAAAGACTAGTCTGGTGAGAGGGGAATTAACTGAAATTGTAGAGACATCCAACAGAGCTATGGTGGTTGCCTCCTTTAGATGCCTCTCTGATAGAAATGTTGTTTTGTCTTCTTTCTATAAAGAACATTTGGCTGTTTTTCATTCCCAATATATTTTTGTATTTCTAGACCTTTCTCCTTGAACATTATTAGCTGAATTTTTACCTTCATCCCTCTCCTTTCTCTCCATTCCCTTCATCACCCCTCATCTCAGTTTGATTTTTCACCTCCATTTCTCATGTCTCCATGCCACTTTTTCATTTTTTTTTCTGACTCTCCCTAACTTTCTCACCTTCAACTTAAACCCCCCTTCCTTATCTTCTTATCACCCTCTCTACCTTTCCCAGTTCTCCTCCCATCTTGTCATCTTCTCTTTCCCTCAACTCTTGAACTTCACCTTTTTCTTCTTCTCATTCATCCATTATCTTTGTCTCTTAAAAAGCCTCATCCTCATTTCTTCTGCTCCTTCTCTCTGCCTCGTACTCTTCTATTCCTCCTTCTTTCATTTGGTGACATTAATCCTAGTCCTGGCTCCCCTAGATTTTTCTCTCTCCTACTCCTCACTCACCCACTATAACCTCATCCATATTCCACTCCTTTCCCCCTTTCTTTGCACCTTATGGAATGCTCTCAACTTCTTGCCAATTTCTGCTCTCACCTTCTTGCCATTTCATCCTCTCCATCTACCTCAGTCTCACTTCTTTTCCTCCTTCAAAGTCCACTCCATCCACCTTTTATTAATCCCTTAGCTCCGTGGATAGCTGCTATCTATAGACCACCTGACAAGTCTACCTCTACCTTTCTCACTGACTTTGGCTCATGGCTTTACTTTTTTCTCAATTTTTCCCAATCCCTTATTCTTGGTGACTGTAATATTCATGTTGATAACCCTTCTGACCACTATGCTTCCAAACTCTTTTCTCTTACCTCCTTACTTAACCTCCAGCTTTGCTCTTCTGCACCCACTCATCAGGTCGGCCATTGCCTTGACCTTGTTTTCTTCTCTAGTTGTCTACCCTCTAATTTCTGTACCTCAGTTCTTTTTTTATCTGACCATCATATGCTTGCTTCACTCTTCATCACTCTCCACCTAAATCTCGCCCTATCTTCTCCTACCTTTTTAGGAATCTTCATGCTATTGATCCTTTGACTCTCTCCACTATTGTCTCATCATCTCTTTCCTCTACTTTATCTTCTAACTCGGTTGATGAGGCTTTAGATTCCTATAATACTGCTCTCTCCTCTCTTCTGGATGCTCTTGTTTCGCCCATGCCACGTCCTGTGAGGCACACTATATCTCAGCCTTGGCTGTCTTCAATTGCCTGCTATTTATGCTACTGTGCCCACTCCGCTGAGTGCATTTGGCTCAAATCCTGCCCCCTTTCTGACTTTCTTCACTTCAAATTCATGCTTGCCTCCTTCCAGTCAGCCATAGCACTCGCCAAGCAAAACTACTATGTCTCTTGCTTCTGACTCCCGTCGTCTCCTCTCAACTCTCTCCTCAAGGCACCACTGTCTCTGACCCCTCCTCTTTCTGCCCCAATCCTAGCTGACGATTTCCATCACAAAGTCCATAAGATTATACTCCAATTTCCCTCAAGATCAGCTTCGTCCCCTCTTCAATACCAACTCCCTCCCCAATCTGTTACCTTTTCTTCCTTTTCTTTTTTCTTTTTTA
The DNA here is from genome assembly GCA_033557465.1 of Ichthyophis bannanicus. Taxonomy (NCBI): domain Eukaryota; kingdom Metazoa; phylum Chordata; class Amphibia; order Gymnophiona; family Ichthyophiidae; genus Ichthyophis; species Ichthyophis bannanicus. Next base: position 138,886,188 of record CM066040.1, read on the forward strand.
TTTATCAATTATTAATAATTATTACATCCAAAAATTAACATTGAATGAAAAAATACATGGGTATTCCAAAACAACAAAACAAAGTATAAACACAAAAATAAAAATATTTGCCCCATATATATTAGACCCCAAGTAAAGGAAATATTAGGGAAGTACTAGGAAACAAACTTCACCAACAGTCAAGAACCCAAAAAGGTCCTACACTACAAGCAATATAGAATAAATAAGGCAGGTAGAGACTCATGCGTCAGCCGAATGAGAAGACACCGATACTTCTACTAATACCTCCTCCCTAGCCTCCAAAAACTCCTGAAGTTGCCTAGGTTCAAAAAACAAGTATAATTTCTGCTTAAATAAAACACAACACCTAGCCGGAAATTTTAGCTGAAAAGTAGCCCCTAAGGCCAAAACCCTGGGGAGAAGGGCCAAAAAGTCCTTCCTTCTCAGCTGTATGACACAAGAAACGTCAGGAAATATTCTAACATTAGAGCCTAGAAAAACTTCATTAATGTTTCTGAAATACAATCTAAGAACAAAAAATTTACCCAACTCCAATGCTATAGTTACAGGTAGAGTAGTTTTCCCTTTTACAACCTCCAAGGAGTTTTCCAAAAACCCCGTGAGGTCTCCTAGCCCAGGGGAAGTAGGGGGGATACTGGGAACCTGGTCCCTTAATCCCACAGACAGATACTGAGCCCTAGTCATAGGTGGGAATTGTTCTGGGGGAATTTTCAAGACTTCCCCAAAATACTTCTGCACTATATCCATAGGTGATAATACAGGAGACTTAGGGAAATTCAGAAACTGTAGATTACATCGACGGGCCTGATTTTCCACCTTTTCTTCCTTTTCTATGATCTCCAAAAAGGAAACATTTCTTCTTTCCTCCTCTAAGCTTACTACCTGTTCCTCTGATCCTATCCCCATCCGACTCCTTAACTCCATCTCCTCCTCTGTCATCCCATCCATCACACACATTCTCAACCTGTTGTTCTCCACTACCACCTTCCCTGCAGCCTTCAAACATGCTCTGGTCACTCTTCTCCTCAAGAAACCTTCACTTGACTCTACTTGTCCTTCTAATTATCAACTCATCTCCCTTCTTCCCTTCATTTCAAAAATTCTTGAACGTGCAGTTCTCCGCTGTTGCCTTGACTCTTTTCTCAAGCCCTACTAGATTCATTTCACTCTGGCTTTCGTCTCTTACATTCTACTGAATCGACCCTTGCCAAAGTCTTCAGCAACTTCCTGGCTAAATACAAAGGCTTTTACTCAGTCCTCATTCTTCTTGAATTTTCTGCTGCCTCTGACACGTTTGCCACCACCTGAACACTTTATCCTGACTTGGTTTTAGGGGCTCTGTTCTCTTATTATCTCTCCCATTGCTCTTTCAGTGTTTGCTTTGGTAGTTCCTCCTTTACTGTTATCCCTCTCTCACTTGGTATATCCAAGGGTCTGTTTGAGGCCCTCTCCTTTTCTCTCTCTCTATTCAATCCCTTGGTGCTCTCATCTCCTCCCATAGCTTTCAATATAATTTTTATGCTGATGATTCCCAAATCTATCTATTTACACCTGATATTTCTCTTATACTCCAAGCCCGTATATCTGCCTATCTATCTGACATCACTGCCTGGATGTCTCATCGCCATTTAAAATTGAACATGGCCAAAACTGAACTTCTTGTTTTTCCCCATAAACCCTCCCCCCCACTTCCTCCTTTCTCTATCTCTGTTGATAGCACTATTCTGCTTCCTGTTTCCTCAGCTCACAACCTTGGGGTCATCTTTGACTTCTCCCTCTCCTCCACACATATCCAACAGATAGCAAAAACCTGTCGTTTCTTTCTCTATACCATTAACAAAATTCGCTGCTTCTTCAGTCACCTCTCACCTAACTATTGTATCCTCCTCCTTGCTGGTCTCCCTCTGATGAGTCATCTTTGTCCCCTTGAGTCTATTCAAAACTCTGCTGCGTGGCTAATCTTCCTCCATCCCCAATATACTCATATAACTCCTCTTCTCGAATCATTTCATTGGCTGACCTTCCATTTCCATATCCAATTCAAACTTCTCCTTCTCACCTATAAGTGCATTCATTCTTTTGCTCTGCACTATTTTCTCTGCACTACTTTTCCTCTCTCCTCTTTGCTCTCTCCCTACACCCCTCCTTGTGAACCCCCCTTCTCCTCCTCTGCCAACACCAGACTTCGATCCTTTCACCTTGCTGCTCCTTATGCCTGGAAAAACAACCTGTATCTTTACATCAGGTTTCATCTCTCCCCCATTTCAAATCCATGCTAAAGGTTCACCTCTTTCAGACTGCTTTTGGATCTTAATCCTTTGTTCTCCTTCTGTCTTCTTACCCTTCCCTATTGTACCCTTGTTCTTCTCTATTGTATTCTCTGTCTTGATTATATTGTAAGCTCTAATAAGCAGGGACCGTCTTTTATGTGTATCTGTTGTTGTTGTTAAGTGCCGTCGAGTCGGAGTCGACTCATGGCGACCCTCTGGATAGCTATCCTAAATTGTGTTCGGTCTTCAGTCAGGCGGCTCATTGTTGACAGACTGGTACCCGTAGCTGCTGTTATTGTATCAATCCATCCCATTGCTGGCCTTCCTCTTTTGCGTTGACCTTCTATCTTGCCAAGCATGATGTCTTTCTCTAATGCTCTCTCTCTTCGCATGATGTGTCCAAAGTATGAAAGTCAAAGTCTTGTCATCTGAGCTTCTAAAGAAAGCTTAGGTTTGATCTCCTCTAGTACCGACTGGTTTGTTCTTCGGGCAGTCCATGGTATATACAGTATACGCCGCCAGCAACATAATTCAAAGGCATCAATTTTCTTCCCGTCTGTCTTTTTCACTGTCCAGCTTTCACATCCATATGATGTTATTGAAAATACCATGGCTTGAACAAGTCGAATCTTTGTATGGAGAGAGACATCTCTGCTCTTGAGAATCTTATCTAAGTCTTTCAGAGCCATTCTGCCAAGAACAATGCGTCGTTTGATTTCTTGACTGCTTGTTGCTTCTTTATTGATAGTTGATCCAAGTAGGTTAAAGTTGTTCACAATTTCAATTTCTTCTCCTTCAGCAATGAACCTGTTGATTATGCCAGTTGTCCTGATCTTTGCCTTCTTTACATTAAGGTGCAGGCCCATTTTGAGACTATGTTCTTTGATTGTGAGAAGCAAATGTTTCAGATCATCTTCACTTTCAGCCAGTAATGTAATATCATCAGCATAACGAAGGTTGTTGATGAGTCTTCCACCAATCTTCACACCTCTGTTGTCTTCATACAATCCTGCTTCCCCGATGATTTGTTCTGCATATAAATTAAACAAGTAGGGGGAAAGTATGCAGCCTTGTCTTACACCTTTGCTTATTTTAAACCATTCTGTTTCTCCTTGTGGTTACAGATGTGTGTCTATACAGTGCTGCATATGCCTTGTAGCGCTATATAAATGATTAATAGTAGCAATAACTTGATGAGGAGAGAATTTCTTTCTTTGTGTTCTCGAGCACAGTCTCTTGATATCTATTTTTTCTGAGCTATCCTAGAAGGTGTTTGCTAAAATTTGCCGATAAGAATTATGTTTTCTTTGAACCTTCTCAATGAGAAGAACTGATTCAAAACCAGGAGGGTTTGATAAACACTAATGGTCAGTGTAGTGATAAGTTGACAATCCTTAAGGGATTACTTTACTCGCTGCCTGCTGTTGGAATAGAGACATTATATGTTAATTGGGCCTGTACCTGTGGCTTGGTTTTTTTTTTTTTGCCGTTTTCCTTAATCATTTTTGATGTTTATTGTGAACATAAGAACATAAGATATGCCATACTGGGTCAGACCAAGGTCCATCAAGCCCAGTATCCTGTTTCCAGCAGTGGCCAATCTAAGTCATAAGTACCTAGCAGTCTCCCCAAAAGACACAGGTTCCTCAATGCTTGTATTGGGTCAAGCAGTGATATCCTGGGTCCCTTTTAATAATGGTTTATGGTTCTTTTATTTTCCAATTTTACTGTATTGTATTTAGCCCCTATTTTCTTTAACTTTTTATTGCAATTGTTAATGCAATACTATTTCCATTTGATTTATGATATTGGGCCCAAATTTCAGATGGGCTGTACTATGCGCCACATTGGCACATAGCCTGCCCACTTCCCGCCTAACCCAGATTTTCCATGCCGGGGTCATATGTGGCTTTGGCATCGAAAATCTGGGTGTCGCCACACAGCCATGTAGCCGCAGGAGCTACCCGTGTAGCACCGATTTTTCGATGATACACGGTTAGCCCCAGCGCCTTAAAGATAGGCGAGGTGTTCCCATGCCTATCTTTAAGGTGCAGAGCGCTAACAGTGTTGCCTCGAAAATCGGTGCTACATGGGTAGCGCCATGGCCCACCTCTGCTCTGCCCCAGAATGCTCCCAACACGCCCCGAAGTTACCCGTGTAAAGGCCTTCGAAAATCGGGCCCGTTATCTATTTCTTTTATGTAAAAAAAAAGTTTCAATAAATATAGAATTAAGCAAAAAGAATCTCTATAAGAAATGGGGAGTACACATGTATATTTTTGACCCACCCAGGCCAAGTCCTAACCAGACAACCAACATGCACCTTTACAATCTCTTCATAGTAGAGACATCCATGTATAAATTCAGTACTTCCTAAAATCACTATTTACATATGAATGCTATGTTCATGTGTAACTACCTGATTTTACATGTGGAAATCATGAATAAAGTTTAAAATAATCCATTTAGGGTTGTGGTGTTCTAATTATAAATAGCTCTGATTGATTATTGTTGAGCAGGAGTAGTGTAAATATATTTTATAAAGAAATATATATGTATTAAGCCTATCATGGAGTGGAAGAGTAGCCTAGTGGTTACAAAGTTCCTGACATGGAAGCTCTGATGATGGAAATGGACTTGGACATTGTCATTACAGAAACATGGTTTAATGAGTTGCTTGAATGAGATAGAGCCATAACTGGCTATAATTTATTTAGAAAAGATAGAGAAGGCAGAAAAGGAGGAAGAGTAGCAATATTAAAGCCGCCGAACTACAGGGGATGTGGGGAAAAGAAGCAGGATTGTGGTAGAAAGAGGAGATGGCACTATCATCCACACTGGTGTAGTCTACAGGCCTCCAGATCAAAGTGAGGAAATGGATAGAGACTTGATCATTGATATTGCAAAGGTAGCTATGACGAAAGAAGTAATCATATTGGGTGACTTTAATCTACCAGATGTGTATTGGAATATTCTTTTTGCAAATCTAGAAAGAAGTAAAAGATTGTGGATGCCTTCCAAGATGCACTGCTCAGACAACTGGTGATGGAACCAATCAGGGAAAGTTTGATGCTGGAGTTAGTACTTATCAATGGAGATAGCATGTCAAATGTCTGGGTGGGTGTCCATTTGAGCAGCAGTGACCATGACATGGTGTGGTTTGAGGTAAAAGCCAAGGCAGAGTCCAATCACAGTAAACTCAAAGTCCAGGACTTCAGAAATGCTGACTTCAGTAAAATGGCAAAGTACCTAAAGGAGAAGTTGACAGGGTGGGAGGAAATAAAGGAAGTGGACTTGCAGTGGGCTAAACTAAAAGAGGCAATAAAAGGGGCAGCGGATATATATGTAAGGAAAGTAAAGAATAACAAGAGAAAAAGGAAACCTATATGGTTCTCCAAAGAAGTGGCTGCACAAATAAAGGCAAAGAACATAGCTTTCACAAAATTCATAAGATCTCAAAAAGAGGAACACAGAAAAAGAGTACAGGATAAAGCTAAAAGAGACAAAGAGAGAAATAAGGATAGCAAAAGCAAAGGCAAAAGAAAAGATGGCTAAAGATGCGAAGCATGGAGACAAAACTTTTTTCAGGTGTATACAGAAGAGGAAGATCAAAGGTGGTACTGCAAGACTCAAAAGTGCTGAGGACGAATTGATGGGAAGTGACATTGAAAAAGCAAAAATGCTAAACAAATACTTCTGTTTTCATGAAGAAAATCCTGGGGAAGGACCACGTATGAGTAACAAATATACAACTGGGTAGATACCATACCATTCATAGAAGATGTGTTTGAACAGCTTTTTATCTTTATCTTTATTCATTGCTTGATATACCGCCCAAGCATATGCATCAGGGCGGTGTACAATAAAAGTAAATCAGTTAGGAAGTAGAAAAAAGGAAAAAAAAAGAAAGGAACGCCATTGTTTAAATAGGAAAGAGAGGGACAGGGAAAGACAAAAGGATAGCTAGATAGAATAGGTGAGAGTGGAGAAAAGCCTGAGGGGGAAACTGGTGGGGCAGGTAACTTCAGGGATTAGGGATGTCGAAAGCTTGTTGAAAAAGGTGAGTTTTGAGTGACTTTTTGAAGCGTTGGAAAGACAATTCGATACGAAGGGCGAGGGAGTTCCAGAGTGCAGGGGCTAGGAAGGAGAAGGCAGAATGACGTGTAGATTCCAAATGAGCTGAGGAGGGGGAAGGAAGGAAAAGGCGAATCTCCAGGAACAAGCAGGAATGAGTCTTCACATATGGGTATCGTCGGTACCAATGGAGCCTGCGCGGGAACACTCCCCAGTGTCCAGTAAGAAAGCTTTTGGGAGCATCCCACAGCGCCTGCGCGCTGCCTTCCCGCCTTTCCCAACCGCCTCTCTCCAGTTCTGCTTTTCCGCGGAGCCAGCAGGTCGTGTTCCTGTCACCGCAGAAGAATTATTTATTTTTTTCTTTATTTTTCTGTGTCACGTCTGCCTTCTTCGACGTCAGACCGGTACCGCCGGTATTTTCTTTTCTTTCTTATTTAAAAAAAAAACAAAAAACTTTTCTTTCTTCAACTGTGCATTGCGGTTTGGGCCTTAGGCCTGAACATTTTCTCCTCATGGAGAAGCCCGCTTCTGGGTTTAAAAAGTGCACGAAGTGTGGCGGTACTATTTCTGTCACCAACACCCATGATTGGTGTCTAAAATGTTTGGGTCCTGACCATTCCATCACAGATTGTGTGTCCTGTACCATGATGTCTAAAAGAGGTCGGCAGAACCGAGCAGCCAAGCTCAGTACCCTGTTTCCCTCTGATGCAGCCTCGGTGGCATCGACATCTTCCAGGGCTGCTTCTTCCTCCCATGGATCTCAGGTAACCAAACATAAATCTAGCCGGTCCTCGAAGGGCAAATCTCCCTCTAAGCATCGAGATGCCTCCGGGCTTGTCCTCGAGGATTCCGCACCGGCAAAATTACCCCGGCGGGAAGTTCCGGCTTCCAAAGCATTATCTATGGGGTCACAGGTTGACATCGATGGCTCGGCCTTGATCACCTGTTGCCGTGTTCTGGGGTACCGGTGGCCTCCACCGGTACCGACATCCAGACTCTGGTGGCGTCGATGGATCAGAAGATTCTGTCCATGCAGCGCACCCTAACGGCGTTTATGCAGGCTTCGACGCCTTCGGTACGGCAACAATCTCCGTTGCCGGTACCGACTCCGGCACCGGCATCGTTTCCAGTGCCGGTACCGAATGCATTGACATCGGCTTCGGTGTCGACTGCAACGGTACCCTGTCCTATGATGCCCATCGGTACCGAACCGGTACCGCTTACTCCCGATGTCGATCCCACTCGGTACGCGTATCGGGCTTTACAGGAGCATCCAGACAGGCGATACTTCGATTCCTCCGAGGACTCTGATGAGTTGGAGGCTTTGGTCGAGGCACCGGTACTTCTTCCTCAGGAGTCTGCTTCTCCAAAACGAAGAATGTCTCTTCCAGAGGACTTGTCTTTTCAAGACTTCATTAGAGAAGTGGCTAGGGGCCTCTCCATTACAGTGGCCTCTGAGTCAGAACCTAGAGCCAAGCAATTAGATATTTTGCAATATCGTAAGGCTCCTAAGGAAGCAGCTACCTTACCTATTCATGAGATTCTCTATGATCTCATGTTGGGCATGTGGGAGACTCCTCTCACCACCTCTCCTCATTCTCGCAGGTTAGACACCATGTACCGTGTCCCTCCCTGTCCTGGGTTTCATAAGACTCAACTTCCTCACCACTCTATTGTGGTTGAGTCTGCCATGAAGAAAATAAAGAGTGCAAAGAGACACTCATCTAATCCTCCAGGACATGAATGTAGGACTCTAGATGCTTTTGGCCGAAGGATTTTCCAGGCCAATATGCTTGCTGCCAGAATCAACTCCTATAGTCTCTATATGGGGATGTTTCTAAAGGAAGTCACAGATCATCTGCAGACTATAGCTCCTTTTATTTCAGAAGATAAAAGGCAGGAATTTCTCACTTGGCTCAAACATGCCCAAGATGTTTCCAAATTCTCCAACCGTGCAGCCTTTGACTCTTTTGAGTGTGTAAGCAGAGTCTCGGCTATTGCCATAGGTGCACGCAGAATTGCTTGGTTACAAGCCTCTGATTTGGAACTCTGGGTCCAAGATGAGTTGGGAAACTTTCCTTGTACAGGTGAAAACCTGTTTGGCAGGGATTGGCAAGCAAAGGCCACTCAGACGGATGCTGAGAACTCTGCTTTGGATCGACTTTCAAAGTCTACCTCTGCCCCTGTTAAGAAAAGATTGTTCAAAAAGACATCTTTTTCTAAAAAGGGAAGATATTATCCTGCTCATGGGCAGATATCTTCTGCAGGTCGTTTTGCTGCAAAGCGTCAGCAACCACCTAAACAGGCCAAGTCAAAGGCTGCCAGGCCTACCACAGCCCAGCAGCCTCAACCTCCTCAGGGCCTTTGACTTGCAACTAGAGAACTTAGCCTTTCTAGCTCTGGAAAAAACAGAGCCCCTCACCATTCCAGGAAGGTTGACTTACTTTGCTCCCAGATGGGAGCAAATCACAGCAGAGCAATGGACCCTCTCCATCATAAAGGAAGGGTACAAGCTTCACTTCTTAAGCCTTCCTCCTCACACCATGGTGAAACAGTTCAATTCTCCAACATCTCTCCTCAACCTTCTAGGTCAGGAGATTGCTACCCTTCTTGCCCAAGGGGCAATAGAAGAAGTACCTCTTCTTCAACAGGGCTCAGGGTTCTACTCCCCTTATTTTCTTATCCCAAAGAAAACAGGGGGCTACAGACCCATATTAGATCTCAGAGAATTGAACAAATTTCTATTCAAGGAGAAATTCAAAATGATTTCTCTAGGGGCTCTGCTTCCATTCCTTCAGAGTCAGTACTGGCTTTGTTCTCTAGATCTCAAGGATGCATACACCCATGTCCTCATCCATCCAACACACAGAAGGTTCCTTCGGTTCCTTTTTCAAGGAAAGCACTACCAATACAGGGTGCTTCCTTTCGGTCTGGCCTCTGCACCAAGGGTGTTCACGAAATGCATGGCAGTATTAGCTGCATTTCTCCGCACTCTAGGAATATTCGTATTCCCATATCTGGACGACTGACTCATTCGAGCCCCATCCCAGTCAGAGGCCCAGACTTGTGTAACCTGCACAATGCGTATCCTTCAGTATTTGGGACTAGTAATAAACATCCCAAAATCCAATCTCACCCCTACTCAGTCTCTGGAGTTCATAGGGGCCTTGCTGGATACCACAACTGCAAGGGCCTATCTTCCTCAGGCCCGTTGCCTACATCTGGTGCAGTTAGCCTCCCAGATTCAGTTAAAGTCCCAATTAACTGCTCGAGAGATGTTACAACTATTAGGCCACATGGCATCCACCGTGCATGTGGTTCCATGTCCTCGCCTTCACATGAGGGCAGCTCAATGGACTTTGTCCACCCAGTGGACTCAGGCATCAGGTTGCCTGTCAGACAAAACAGCAAACTCCAGTCGCCTATTTTGGTCTCTCCAGTGGTGGAAGTCCTCTCCAAATCTATTGCTGGGGTCCCCTTTTCAGCAGTCGCTACCCCAAGCAACTTTGACAACAGATGCTTCTCCAATGGGTTGGGGAGCTCATCTGCAGGATCTCTACACCCAGGGCATCTGGTCTCCACAGGAGACTTCTCTGCATATCAATCTCTTGGAACTCAGAGCAATATTCTTAGCTCTCAGAGTATTCCACTCCCTGCTCAGCTACAGGACAGTCCTCATCCATACGGACAACCAAGTAGCCATGTTCTATGTAAACAAGCAGGGCGGAACTGGCTCTCTGTCGCTTTGCAACGAAGCTTTGCGACTGTGGGCCTTCGCCAGAGATCATCACATCCTTCTTCTGGCAGTATATCTTCCAGGCATTCAAAACTCTTGGGCGGACAGACTCAGTCGAGTTCTGCTCCCACACGAGTGGTCCCTCCACATGGACTAGGTAGACAGAATTTTTCAAATTTGGGGAACCCCGGACATAGACCTCTTTGCAAGTCCGTGGAATGCCAAACTTCCCCGGTTCTGTTCCAGAATTCCATGTCAGGGAGTTCAGGCCAAGGATGCCTTCCTCCTTCACTGGGGTCAAGACTTCCTTTATGCCTTTCCACCAATTCCCCTAATTCCCAAAACACTATTCAAGCTTCAGAGAGATCGAGGGACCATGATCCTCATAGCTCCACATTGGCCACGCCAAGTGTGGTACCCTCTACTTCTGCATCTCTCTCAAGCTCCTTCCCTGGACTTGGGCTCTGCACCAGACCTTCTGTCCCAGGAAGGGGGAACATCATGGCACCCAAACCCCCAGTCGCTCCATCTCAGGGCTTGGTTGCTGAGGGCCTAGCCCTTCAAGATTTTCATCTCTCTCAGCAAGTCAGAGATGTTATTCATGCCTCTAGAAAGCCTTCTACTAGGCGTTCCTATGCTTTCAAATGGAAAAGATTTACCATTTGGTGTTCAGAGAAGGGTCTAAACCCTCTTGCAATACCTCTGAATTCTCTACTAGAGTATCTCCTGCATCTATCCCATGCAGATCTGAAAACGAATTCAGTAAGAGTCCATTTGAGTGCTATTGCAGCGTCCCTCAAGCCTCTCAATGGACAACCTATCTCCTCTCATCCTCTTATAGCAAGATTCATGAGACGCCTTCTTTTAACTAAACCTCCCATTAGACCACCTCCAGTGGCATGGGACTTAAACCTGGTTCTTGGCCAACTCATGAAGCCACGCTTTGAACCTTTAGCCACCACCTCCTTGAAATTTCTTTCTTGGAAGGTTATTTTTCTCATTGCAGTCACCTCAGCATGCCGCATCAGTGAGTTGCAAGCTTTGGTGGCTAATCCACCTTATACAAGGTTCCATCATGATAAGGTAGTCCTCAGGATCAATCCACACTTTATGCCTAAAGTGGTCTCGCCTTTTCATCTGAACCAGGAGGTATATTTACCTGTATTTTTTCCAGGACCTCATGCATCTAATGCAGAGAGGAATCTTCATACCTTGGATTGTAAGAGAGCTCTCGCTTTTTACTTACAAAGAACACAGCAACATAGAAAGTCTTCTCAACTCTTTGTTGCTTTTGATCCTTCTCATTTAGGACTTCCAATCTCTAAGAGAACACTGTCCAACTGGATTGCTCAGTGTATTTCTTTCGCCTACCAGAGTAGGAACATTTCTCTGGAGGGCCATGTCACAGCTCACAATGTGAGAGCCATGGCAGCCTCAATGGCTCATCTAAACTCTGTGTCCATCGACCAAATCTGTCGAGCGGCCACCTGGACCTCGGTTCATACCTTCACAGCCCATTACTGTTTGGACAAGGACTCCCGCCGGGATGCCTCGTTTGGTCAGGCTGTTCTCAAACACCTGTTCCATTCCTAATCAACTCCTACCCACCTACCCTGGTTGGATGCCAGAGATCCATGGGGGGAGGTAGAGTCCTTTTCAAGGACACACAACCTGGGGTCTTCCCCTGGCATCTGCAGCTAGGGAGACCCCATATGTGAAGACTCATTCCTGCTTGTTCCTGGAGATAGCACAGTTACTTACCTGTAACAGGTGATCTCTGGGAACAGCAGGAATAAGTCTTCACAACCCACCCACCTCCCCTAGGAGTTGTATCTCTCTATCTATCTTTCCTTTCCTCTCTCTCTCTTTGTCTCAGCTTTAAAACTCGAACTGGAGAGAGGCGGTTGGGAAAGGCGGGAAGGCAGCGCGCAGACGCTGTGGGATGCTCCCAAAAGCTTTCTTACTGGACGCTGGGGAGCGTTCCCGCGCAGGCTCCGTCGGTACCGACGATACCCATATGTGAAGACTTATTCCTGCTGTTCCCAGAGATCACCTGTTACAGGTAAGTAACTGTGCTTTACCGTGCACTGAGCGGAGGAGACAAGGAGAAGGTTGCAGGTGGATGGAGTCAGCTAAATATTGGGGAGAACCAGTATGTAGTCCTTATGGGTGAGAATGAGAATTTTATAAATGAAAAACTGCAAAACTGCCTGCAAAACTGAAAGTGGACAAGGCCATGCATCCAGATGGAATACATCTCAGGATACTGAACGAGCTCAGAGATGTTCTGGCAGGGCCTTTAAAGGATGTTTTTAATAGATCCTTGGAGACGAGAGAGATTCCGCAGGATTGGAGAAGGGATGATGTGATACCTCTCCACAAAAGTGGTAAAAGGGAAGCAGTGACAAACTATAAGGCTGGTAAGCTTTACCTTTGTGATGGGAAAAGTAATGGAGGCGCTTTTGAAAGAAAAAATAGCGGACTTTCTGGAAACCAGTGGTTTGCATGATCCAAGGCAACATGGTTTTACCAGAGGAAGATCATGCCAAACAAATTTGATTGCGTTCTTTGATTGGGTGACCAGAAAACTAGATCAAGGGCATGCAATGGATGTGATATACCTAGATTTCAGAAAAGCCTTTGATATTGTTCCTCATAGAAGGTTTATCAATAAACTAAGCAGCCTGGGAATAGGTCTTAAGGTGGTGAACTGGATTAGAAATTGGTTGACTGACAGAAGACAGAAGGTAGTGATAAATGGAACTCACTCAGAAGAAAAGAAGGAGCATAGTGGTGTGCCCCAATGGTCGGTCTCGAGACCGATACTGTTCAATAAATTTGTGAGTGATGTTGTGGAAGGACTGAATGGAAAAGTCTTCCTTTTTGCAGATGACACAAAAATTTGCAAGAGTGGACACTTCTGAGGGAGAGGATAACATGAGAAAAGATCTAAAAACACTGGAAGAATAGTCTAATGCTTGGCAGTTATGATTTAATGCAAAGAAGTGAAGAGTCATGCACATGGGATGCAGAAATCTAAAGGAAATGTATGTTATAGGGGGAGAGAGGTTGGTGTGCACGGACCAGGAGAGGGACTTTGGAGTGCTAGTGTCTGAGGATCTCAAGGTGGAGAAACAATGTGACAAGGCGGTAGCCAAAGTTAGAGGATGCTGGGCTGCATACAGAGAGGAGTAACCAGCAGAAAGGAAGAAGTATTAATGCTCCTCTACAAGTCATTGGTGAGGCTTCACTTGGAGTATTGTGTTCAGTTTTGGAGACTGTATCTCACAAAGGACATAGATGAAGGTGACCAAAATGATTCAGAGCCTATGCCAGAAAATGTATGAGAAGAGACCTGAAGACCTAAATATGTATACCCTAGAGGAGAGGGGGGAGACAGGGGAGATATGATAGACTTTTAAATACTTAAAGGGTGTCAAATGAACAAACAAAGCTTTTTCAAAGAAAGGAAAGCTGTAAGACTAGAGGGCATACGATAAAGCTCAAGATGGTAAACTTAAAAGCAACATCAGGAAATACTTTTTCACTGAAAGGGTGGTGGATGCATGGCATGCCCTCCCGATGGAGGTGGTGGGGGCAAATACAATGACAGAATTCAAAATAGCATGGGACAGACACACTGGATCCCTTTATAGCAAGAGGATGAAAGCAAAGCAAACTTAAATATCTTTTAATAGAGGAAGGTTGACCTACACGGAGCAGCAGGTACAACTCTAAACGCAAGCATAGAGGGGGGAGGGTGACCTGCACAGAGCTGCAGTTACAACCACTCTAGCTAACTTACTGGACAGACTAGATGGACCATACTGGTCTTTATCTGCCATCATATACTGTGTTACAATGTTACTATGTTAGAGCAAAAGACTAGTACCCAACATATCAAGGTTCGATTCCCACTGGCACTCCTTGTGACTTTGAGTAAGTCACTTTACTCTCCATTGCTTCAGAAGAAACAGCCTGTCAGTCTCCTTCTGGTCATACCTTGCCAAGAAAAGCCAGGGACTGCTGGATCACCAGGGGTCAGTACTGAACTGACAGCACTTAAAAAAAAAGCCTATCAGCTCAAATGGAATTCATAGAAGTTCTGCTAGACATGACTTCGGCAGAGGCTTTATCTTCTATAAGGAGGGATCACAAATGTACTTCTTGTGGTGAAGAAAATAGCAGAGTCAGCAGATATCAGGTGAGAAGTGGTATATAAGCACAGTTAAATAAATAAATAAATAAATATCAACTTTGACACATATTGAGAATGGCTTCAACAGCATATGTTAACTCCGTTGGTACATCTGCATCTACGACAAGCCCAATGGACCTTGTGCACACAATGGACTCATATCACCTAAAGCCTGTGGAACAAATTCCAAATTTCTCAACTTTATATTAAATCTTGTTCCTTTTGTATACCTTTTGGGAACCTAACAGGTACCTGTGACCTGGATTGGCCACTGTTGGAAAGAAGATACTGGGATTGATGGCCCCTGGTCTGACCCAGTATAGTATAGTTTATCTTATGTTTTTTTGACTGGTACAATCAAATTTGGCAAAAAGATTCATTTTCAAATTCCATTTTCCCAAATTGTCCTGGTAATGATGTGTCTAGACAGAAATGGGGAGCTCATGTAGATGGGCTCCACACCCAGGTTTTATGGTCTGTTTGGGAAAAGCATCATCAAACCTCTTGGAGCAACGGGTAATACTCTAAAGACTAAATCAGTTAGCCAGCAAAGTTATTCTAGTTTAGACCGACAATCAGTTCAGCTTAAACAAGTGATGAGGCACATGTTTTCGCCTTCCTTTTTGAGAAACTATCAAGAGTGGCACTAAGCCATTTCTCAAAAGATGACTCTGAGCCACTTCTCAAAAGATGACTCTGAGCCACTTCTCAAAAGATGACTCTGAGCCACTTCTCAAAAGATGACTCTGAGCCACTTCTCAAAAGATGACTCTGAGCCACTTCTCAAAAGATGACTCTGAGCCACTTCTCAAAAGATGACTCTGAGCCACTTCTCAAAAGATGACTCTGAGCCACTTCTCAAAAGATGACTCTGAGCCACTTCTCAAAAGATGACTCTGAGCCACTTCTCAAAAGATGACTCTGAGCCACTTCTCAAAAGATGACTCTGAGCCACTTCTCAAAAGATGACTCTGAGCCACTTCTCAAAAGATGACTCTGAGCCACTTCTCAAAAGATGACTCTGAGCCACTTCTCAAAAGATGACTCTGAGCCACTTCTCAAAAGATGACTCTGAGCCACTTATCTGGCAGAGAAAGACAATATCCTTATGGACTATCTGAACAGATGCTGTAACCCCATGTTTTCTGGTCAGAAGCATTGTAAACATTTTTTCAGCTGTGGGACACACCAGAAAAGACTTGTTTGCTTGCCCTCTGAACAACAAGGTACATCAGTTTTGTTCACAAATAAGGATGCATAGCACACTAGCCTCCGATTTCGTTCTCCTGGTTTGGAGAGAGGATCAACTGTAGGCCTATCCACACACAATACACTAATCACTGGACCTTATGATCTCCAGGAACAAGCAGGAATGCAGTCTTCACATATGGGTAATGTTGGCATTGATGGAGTCCCGTGCAGGAACACTATCCGGCATCCGATAGGAATGCTTTTGGGAGCATCCCTCCACTCATGCATGCATGCCTGCCTTCATGCCTTCCTAGCAATTCTCCTCGGTCGTCTTTTTTCCATGGAGCCATCAGGACCTTGTCCTAACACCGTTGATTAAATTAGTCTAAGTGCCTTTCTGTACATAGTGCTTCCCTTCCTTTCGGTCTAGAGTGGTATCAAATGCTCCAGTCTCTCTTTTTTCATCAAGTTTTTGTTTCTTTTTCTTTTATATTAGTTTTATTTTTTCTTTCATTTATGGGCTGTTTTCTTGGCTGCCCTAGGCCTAACCCACCATTGCCCTTTTTGATTTGCCTCAGTGTTTTTCTCAGACATGGAAAAACCACATAGCGGCTTCAAAAAATATACTGAGTGCTGAAGTACTATTTAGGCTACTGATAAGCATGACTGGTGCTTTAAAATATCTGGGCTTGGACCACAACGCCTCGGCTTGCCCCCTCTGTCAGCTAATGACCCTGAGGGGACTCAAAAACCGTGAACAACAATGGGGAAAGCTGTTTCCGTCAGACTCAGCCACTTCAGCACACTCTTCCGTGGCCTCCACACCGTCGCTGTCGTCACATGGTTCCCATACCTTCTCAAAGTCCAGACATGGCAGCAAACACAAGTCTTCCTCAAAGGCAGAAAAGGCATCGAAGACCTTGGTGTCGGCGTCCAGAAAAAAAAGTATCAAGGTCCTCTGCAATGGCGTCAGATTCTGAGACCTGACATCAACATCTGCACTCCCCAGCAGGAAAACCGGACATCGACTGACCAGCAAAACAGCCCTGGTGGGAGGATACCTCTTCCAAAGCTCCAGAGGGGCTCCAGGATGCTCCCGAGGCATCGTCCTCTGCGTAACCCCCAATACCATGTTCTGGTATGGTGGCACAGGGCTCAGTGCAAGAGTCCCCCTAGTCATCTCCAGTCTCCCTCGATCAGCGTATATAAGTTATCGAGTGGAGTCTGGCCACTATCCTGGTGGCCGTAATGCTGAGGCCCTCGGGATCCGATGTCTGACCTCAATGTCAGTGCGAGACATTCCATGGCATCGACAATGGAACTGGCATCGTCACACCCAGGGCCGATTACTCTCTTGTAACGTGTATCTCCACAGGGCTCCAAACACCTCGCTTCCGAGGCTTATGGCATCGGCACTGATCCTTGATGTTGACAGCAGAACGGCATTGACATCATGATGCCGACATTCACTACTTTGACTTTCTTCCATGTTCCGGTTCCACTTTCTCGGAATCGGACATCAAATCGGTCGATTCGGCTTCTCTCTGAGACATTCCCTCGTGCCGCTCTCTACCACATGAGATGCATCGATCTCCACCCGAGGACATGTCCTTTAAGTATTTCATCTGGGACACGGTGATTGCCCTCTCGATGATAGTAACCACAGAGATGGAACCGAGGACTGAAGAACTTGAAATTCTTCAATACCCCTCAACTTCCAAGGAGGCTGCTGTGCTTCCCATCCAGCACATTTATTTATTTATTTATTGTTCTTATATACCGCACTCTTAAAAATCAGCGCGGTTTACATAAAATGGATCTGAGCCGAATAGGATCCTATTAGGCTCTTACAAAGAACAGAACCTCCAGAACCTCATAGTTTGCATGTGGGAAGCACCCTTGACAGTTCCATCAGTCAGCAAGAGACTGGACACTCTATATAGAGTCCCTCTTTGCCTGGGTTTTCAAAAATCTTAGTTACCACATCATTCTATGGTTGTGAAATCAGCAATGCATTGAGTTAAGAGTGCTAAGAATCACTCCTTGGTTCCCCTTGGTAGAGAGTCCAGGACGCTTGATGCATTTGTACATCGGTGCTTCCAGTCAGTAATATTAGCATCTAGGATAAACTCCTATATCCTATACATGGGAATGTTCCTGCGAGATGTCACCAAGAACCTATCTGAGTTTACCACCCTGTTGCTACCAGACAAACAAGGCCTGCATCAGGCCTTGATCACTCATGGTCAGAATACATCAAAATTCCTGATCAGGGCTGCATTTGATGCTTTTGAGTCCACCAGTAGGGCAGCAGCAGTCTGCATAGGAGCCAGAAGAATGGCCTGGCGGCAGGCTTTCGGCTTGAACAATGGGTTCAAGATAAGCTTGCTAATATTCCTTGCACAGGTGAAAACCTTTTTGGACAGGAGTGACATAAAAAAGCAGGTGAGATAGAAATGAACGATCTCACTATGAAACGCCTTTCCTAGAAAATGGCTGATTCAGCTAAAAAGAAAGCTGCTGCCAAGAAGCCTCTCTGCCCAAGAAGAAAAAGTAGTATTTATTTATTTGTATTTATTTAGCTGCATTTATATACCACCTTTCACCGGTTCAAAGCAGTTTACAATAAAACAATATCAAACAGGTGAGGTTACAATTACAAAAAGAGGGGTGGGGGCAATAGCAATTTTTTTTAAGGAGGGGCCTGTCACC
Organism: Ichthyophis bannanicus; assembly: GCA_033557465.1. Taxonomy (NCBI): domain Eukaryota; kingdom Metazoa; phylum Chordata; class Amphibia; order Gymnophiona; family Ichthyophiidae; genus Ichthyophis; species Ichthyophis bannanicus. The sequence goes on from CM066040.1 coordinate 138,904,389, forward strand.
AGAGGAGGAAAATTTACATTATTAGAATCTAGTTGTCTTAGCAGTTCGCATATTATTTTGATTACTTTGTTTTGTTTTGGTGGTTCATCTTGAGAGGAGTGTCAGCAGGTGGTGTTCTGTTCGATGCCGAGGTGTTCACTGAATAGGTGGGTCTTTAGATGTTTTCTGAATGTAGATAATTCTTTGTTGCACCAGAGTTTAGCTGGGAGGGAATTCCATAATGTAAGTGCATAAAGTTCAAAGGTACGGTTGCAAGTTTGTTAAATTTGGTTCAATTATGTGGCACAATAAGCACTTTGGTCGTAACTTGCCGTGTTGGTTTTCCTAAAACAGAAGGGTGTGGAGATGTGCTGGTTGTTGGAGATGAAGTGCCTGTTGGATCCAGTACAAGAGTTTTGTACTTGATTCAGGCATCCACTGGAAGAATGTGTAAGTCCTTCAGAACTGGAGTGATGATGTCAAATTTTCTAGTTCTCTGGATGGTCCTGGCTGTAGTGTTGAGTGCAGTTCGAAGTTGGTTGAGCGTGGCGATTGGGAGTCCATGGTACATGGAATTGCAATAATCCAGATGTGGTAGTGTCATCCCCTGCATTACAGATCTGAAGTCCTTGGCGTCTAGGAGTGGTCTAAGATGTCGTATCATTCTGATTTTGAAAAATATTGGTTGATCTAGGATCCTTCCTATCCAGCTTGTTCTTCCTATCAACCTCAGCAACCACATAAAAAACAGAAGTGCCCACGTCAGTCCAGAAAGCCTAAAGCTGCAAAGCCTCAACCAGCCTTGCAGTCACAGCCCACAACTGGTTTTTGACTGCTTCCACGAGAGCATAGCCAGTCTCCCCTTAAAAGATCCTCTTTCCACCCACATAATGGGAAGATTAATCCACTTTGCCCACAGATGGCCCCTCATCACCTCAGAACCCTGGACCTTAACGGTTGTGAGCATGGGTTATCAGCTCAATTTCAAGGACCTGCCCCCCCCCCCCCACCACACTTTCTTCATAGGGGCTTTCCCGTGGTTCAACTGTACTCCACTCTGCTTCAGCAGGAGATGGCCACTGTAGTAGTGCAGGGGGCCATAGAGGAAGTCTCACTCCCTCAACAAGGCCTAGGGTTCTATTCCTGTTGTTTCCTCATCCCCAAGGAGGAGGGGAGGGAGGGGTTTCAGGCCTATTCTGGACCTCCACAATCTCAACAAGTTCTTGGTAAGGAAGAAGTTCAAGATGGTCTCGCTAGGGATCCTACTTCCTTACCTTCAGGAAAAAGATTGGCTCTTCTCGTTCAATCTCAGTTATGCATATACTCACATCCTGATTCATCCCTCCCACAGAAAGTAACCTCTGGCCCTTCTTCCAGGGACTCTGTTACCAATTTCTACCTTTTGGTCTTGCATCAGCACCAAGAGTTTTTACAAAGTGCCTGGCAGTCTTGGTGGCCTACCTCTGCACTCTGGGCATCATCATCTTTCCTTACTTGAACGATTAGCTGCTCAAGGGTGATACCCCCTTGCTCTGGCGCACCATCGTGCTACTTCAGAATCTAGGCTTTGTGGTCAGTTACCCAAAATCCCATCTTGCTTCAACACAATCACTGAAATTCATCAGGGCTGTACTGCACACTATGCAGGCACAAGCCTTCTTTCCAAGAGATCGGCTCCACGGTCTCATTGATTTGGAAACTCAGTGCCAAGCCTAGTCCACTCTCCGTGTGAAAGTCATGCTTCATCTCTTAGGACACATGGCCTCCACAGTCAATATAATGCCATATGCTCGACTTCACAAGCGGCCAGCACAGTGGACTCTTGCATTTTAGTGGAAACTGTCAATAGGTTGTCTCACGGACAAGATCACCATCATGCCTCAGTTGGTAGACTCCCTAAGTTGGTGGTGAACCGCTCAAAATCCTCTTGCCGAGATACCTTTTTGAATGTATGCAACGCAGTGTACCCTGATGATAGATACTTCCAAACAGGGCTGGGGGGGCTCATCTCGATGGTCTCACCATGCAAGGCCTATGGTCCCCCAGGGAAGCTACTTACCACATCAATCTCTTGGAACTCAGGGCAATTGCCAATGCCCTTCATATGTTCTGTCCTCAGCTGACCGGGCAATTGGTCCACTTTCAGACTGACAACCAGGTTGCCATGTATTACCTCAACAAACAAGGGGGAACCGGATCTCGCTACCTTTGCAGGGAGATGATCTGCCTCTGGACCTTCACAATATCTAATCAGATTCTTCTTCAAGCAGTCTACCTACCAGGAGAGCAAAATGTGCTAGCAGACAAGTTGAGCAAAGTCTGTCACCCACATGAATGCAAAACAGCGCAGCACATTTTTTGATTATGGTGAGCCCCCATCATCGACCTCTTTGCGACTCCAATCAATGTCCAGCTTCCTTGGTTTTGCTCCAGGATTCCATCTCCACAGAACCAGGCCTCAGGTGCATTTCTCCTTCACTGGGGATGGGGTCTGCTTTACGCATTTCCACCCATTCCATCGATACTGAAAACCCTCTTAAAGTTGCAGTTGGACAGGGAAATGATCATCCTCATCACCCCATTCTGGCCACATCAATCCTGGTTTCCCTTGTTCCTTCGACTAGCACAACACAAACCTCTCAGTCTCAGATGCACACCCAATCTCCTATCGCAGGACCAGGGAATGCTCCTTTACCCCAATCTAGAGCGCTACGGTCGATGACTTGACTGCTGAAAGCCTAGCCTTATCTCAGCTCGACCTTCCAGAGGAAGTAAAAGATGTCTTACTAGCATCTAGAAAGGACTCCGCTAGGCTTACGTATGCTTTCAAATGGCGTTGGTTTTCCCTCTAGTGTTCCCAGAGGGCTCTCAGCCCATTTACTTGTCCAGTAGAGCCTTTGCTTCAGTATCTTCTCCATCTCTCCAGGGTAGGACTAAAGACAAACTCCATGCGAGTCCACCTCTGTGCCTTTTGGACCTCTCACCGTTGATTCGCAGGTCAACCTGTCTCTGTTCATCCTCTAGTAGCACGCTTCATGCTAGGTCTTCTCTTAAGGCTACCAGTCCGACTACCTACAGTAGCCTGGGACCTCAATGTTGTCCTGACTCAACTGCTCAAACCTCCCTTTGAGCCCCTCACCACAACTTCTTTGAAGTTCCTCACTTGAAAGGTTATCTTCTTGATTGCTCTCACATCAGCTAGTCGAGTCAGTGAGTTTCAAGCTCTAGTGGATTATGCTGTTTAACTCACTTCCACCATGATAGGGTGGTACTTCAAACCCATCCCAAGTTCCTTCAGAAGGTGGTTTCCCCCTTCCACCTTAACCAGTCGGGCTCTCTTCTGACCTTTTTTTCCACAACCTCATTCTTCTCGGATGGAAGCTACTCTGCATACCCTAGATTTCAAGAGAGCTTGGCCTATTATTTAAAAAGAACTAAGGCTCATTGACAATCCTTTCAACTTTTTGTATCATTTGACCCTAGTCACTTGGGCCTACCAGTCACAAAGCGTACTCTTTCTAACTGGATTCCTAACTGCATTTCCTTTGCTTATACAAAAGTTGGACTTTCCCCATATGGTCATGTCATGGCCCATAATGTTCGAGCTATGGTCGCCACGGTGGCCCACCTATGCTCTGTCTCCATCTCGGAGATTTGCTAAGCTGCCACATGGTCTTCTGTTCATACTTTTGCTGCCCATTACTGTGTGAACAAGGATTCCAGTAGGGATGCTGTCTTTGGCCAAGCTGTTCTACAGCACCTTTTCGGGACTTAACTACACCTCCTTCCCACTGGCCCTCTGTTTCTGCTGGCTACCTCAACGGAGAGTGTGCTCATGCCGCTGGGACTGATGGTCCCTACTCTACCACTGCGACTATTTCTATGCATGGATCTGGGTTATAAGGTAATGTAAAATTTGTTTTATGTACTCCATTAACAATCTTTCCTACCTGTGTAGCAGCAGAGTTTAGTTTTTATCCCACAAACAGAGGCACGGTTCTCATTGATGATTTTCGTTATATCAAATATGAATTTGTCTTGTCTTTCTAAAATGCATCATATATCCTGTTATACTCTTCTCTTCTCTTCAGAGTATTGCAAAGGCAAGTTGGGCAGCACTTTACCTTTGTGCTCACAGACATCGAAAGTAAACAGCGATTTGGATTCTGTCGCTTGACATCGGGAGGGAAAGTCTGTTTGTGTATTCTGAGGTGGGTGAACATGAAAAGCATTGATATCTCTTGCTATATGCTGTAACTAGCCTTTTTTATTAGGCATGTTTCACATCAGGCGATATGCCTATTGTTGAGAGCCAATCTGTCTTTGTTCATATTCATGCATAACTTTGTTTGCACATGCGATTAAAGGGCTGGAGGTGACTGAAACCTCCTCAGCACTCAGCCTATCTCCACCATTCTCGAATCATAGGTCGCATTCACTCAGTATTCTGAACAGCCCTCATTCTGCTTTCCCTGCACTCATTCAGCCTACTGCACTCATAAGCCCTCCATTCATTCACTCACTCAGGACTCCTCTTGCCACCAGCTTTCATCCACTCTCTCAGCACCCCAAATACAAACTTTCCTGCCATCCACTCACTAATTCACTCACTTAGCTCACCCTACCACTGAACCCCTACATTCACACATACATCTGCTACTTATAATCTCCACTCACTCACTCACTCATTCAGTAACTCTGCCATTAATCCCCCCACTCACTGACTCAATTGACCTCACAGTTCCTATCTGCCTCATCTAATTATACCCTTCCTCCACTGATGACCCACTCCCAACACTTTTAAACCCCCATGGACTTACTGAGCTCATCTGTTATTGTTGCTAAATGCTGTTGAGTGGATAGTTGTCAATGCTATGATTATCCCCTGGGTTTTCTTGGCAAGGTGCAAACGGACGTAGATTAACAGGCCTGCCTTCCGCACAGTAAGCATACAGCACCTGATATTCCCGTCCAAGTACTAACCAGGTCTAACCATGCTTAGCTTCTAAGATCAGATGAGATTGGATGTTCTCAGAGTGGCGTGACTGTACTACCAAGCCCAATCTACCAGTCAGAAATTCAATCCACTCAGTCAGCCGCTCTTAACACCCACATCCATTCACTCACTTCACCCATACCTGCCACGTGTAACCCTCCACACGTGAACTTACTCATCCTCCCATTACTCATAACCCAGGTACTCAAGCAGCCCCACCACTCGCTAATTAGCCTGTCTACTAAATCATTTAACCCTACCACCACTCATAACCTTTCCATCCATCCATTCACTCATTCATTTGCCAGTTTTAACTGCTCTTTCTTCTCGTACACTCACAGTACACACTACGTTTGTGAAACATGCCTTTTTGTTATACTTAGAATATGCACTTTCCAACTTATTTTTACATCTAAATACTTAACAGTATAGATATCACAGTACCATTTAATTGCTTGTCTGTGTTTAAAAAAAGTTCCTTTCTCTTGCATACTCTGAAAACTGTTATAAAAAAATTCCATGTAAGGTATTTTGTATTCATAAGATGCATTATTATATTAGGGACTACAGTAAACCTTCCCTTCTCTCTGAGCAGTGGAGAAAAAATGACTTAAAAATGAGAAGTGAAAATGCTATGCAGACTTTCCAATTTATTGTGATGCAGTTGGGCCAGCGCTGCTTTTGCTTTCTTGATGGAACCCTGAACACACAAATGGGAAACAGAAAGTGCTCAGCAGTAATGATATGCTGTCCAAGTGCTAATTAGCAGATGATGCCAGAGCCAATTGCAGTGGGGCACAAGGAGCATTGTATTTCAGTGCTGTGAATGAGTGTACTACACACGTCTCCAGCACAATGCGACAGTATGTTTTATTGCTTCCCCTTTCTTACCGAGTAAATAGCTGAAAGAGAGAGAAAGAAACTGAATTTTGTCTTCTTTCCCCTTGGAAGTTTTCATACAGGCTCTGTGCCAGAATTTAATGCAAAGCCATTAACAATAGAGGAGGCTTAATGTCTGTTTCTGAATTATTTGATTGAAAAACTCTGCGACATCCTATGTGCAGCTAAAAAAAAATATAAAAATACATAAATTCAACAGATTTTATATGATAAGTGAATTAAAGGTGAAACAGAGCAAAATTTCCAAGGACGTTAATGATGGTCAAGTCTTCTATGCTTTGGTGTTTATCTTCTATTGTCTTTGTCTCTCTGCTCTTTCATCTTCTCCCCAAAGATGTTTTGTTTACATAGAAATGTAATTTGTATGCTGAAGAACTGCTATTTTAATTTTGTTTTGCTTGTATATATCATTGTATGCCAAGGCACTTTACAGCACGTTGCATACAGGTACAACAATATGCAGAATAAGGCAGACACTCTTCTATTTAAAAAAAAAAAAAGAACAGTTATACATGTTAGCATTACTAACTGTTGAGCGGCTAATTTTATAAAGCATTTTCACAGGTAACTGACTTATAAAATTGCATTGTGGTTTTTCCCCAAGAATTCTATTTGAATACTAATGAGATGTTTTGCATACATTTGCATGCTTCTCATCTCATTAGTATTCAAGGGACGTTACTGTGGCAAATTATGCGTTGCATTAAAATAACAAACGTTATTGCCTTTTAATATGCATTAAGGGCCAACAGTTATGCAGTGCCGACAGTTACATACTGCTCATAGGCTTTCCTGGGGCAGAGGTAGGGTGAAGTTGCAAGGTATGCACGCATTTCATAAAATACTCGTGTACTCTACGTGTACATATTTATCCCCTTCTTTGGAACAGGTGTATATTTATACGAGAGAATTGGTACACTATTATGGATTGTTCTGACAGCTTATGTTATATATTGTAGGCATATAAGCATCTTATGTTGCCTTTATAAAATAAAGAAAGAGAATTGGAATTAGCTCATGCCTTTTCTCAGAAGCTCAAGGCAAGGTTGCGTTCAGGTGCAGTAGATATTTTCTTGTCCTCGTAGGGCTTCCAATCTAAATTTGTACCTTAGGCGATGGAGGGTTAAGTGACTAGCCCAAGATCACAAGGAGCCACAGTGGGATTCTAACTCTGGTTGCCCTGTTTCTAGTCCACTGTTCTAACCAGTATGTTACTCCTGCACTCAAAAATATTCAACAATCTATGTAGAGGACATGCAATGGAGCTATAAAGTAGTACATTTAAGAATAATTTTAGAAAATATTTTTTCACTCAACACATACTTAACCTTAGGAATTTGTTGCCAGAGAATGTAGTAAAAGCTGAAAGTGTGTTGTTGTTAAGTGCCATCGAGTTGGTGTCAACTCATGGTGACCCTCTGGATAGTTGTCTGAAACTGTGTTCGTTCATCAGTCAGGCAGCTCATTGTTGATAGAGTGGCATCCATAGCTACTGCTATTGTATTGATCCATCTCATTGCTGGCCTTCCTCTTTTGCTTTGACCTTCTACCTTGCCAAGCATGATCTCTCTCTTTGCATGATGTGTCCAAAGTATGAAAGTTGAAGTCTTGCATTCTGAGCTTCTAAAGAAAACTTAGATTTGATCTCCTCTAGTACTGACTGGTTTGCTCTTCCGGCAGTTCATTGGATACACTCTTTCTCCAGCTTCAATTCTGTTTCTAAGTCCGTATTTTCCAACCATGTTGCTAACTTTTACATTCCAGTCACCTATGACTATCAGGATATCCTGTTTGCATGTTCTGTCAATTTAGCTTGTACTTGTTTATAGAATTCATCAACTTCATCCTCTTCTGCAGCTATTGTTAGGGCATATACTTGAATTATAGTTGTGTTAATGGGCGTTCCTCGTAGACTAATAGAAATTAAGCGTTCACTAATTGCATTGAATTTCATTACAGTTCTTGCAAGTTTCTTCTTAATTATAAATGCAACACCATTTCTTCTTTGTCTTTCATTTCCAGCATAGTAGACCATATGTTCATCAGATGCAAAGTGTCCGATACCAGTCCATTTCAGTTCACTGATACCCAACAGATTGTGTTGTACACATTCCATTTCATTCTTAACTAATTTCATGGTCCATGTCCCAATATTGTGACTCTACACCGCCCCTATTAGGCGCCCGCCTAGGGCATGCGATGCAGGTTTGCCTTCTGAAAGAACAGTCTGTAGCCTTGTGGTCAGGCAAAAACAATAACTGGGCTTTATTCCCCTTCCCTTATGGATTTCCTTTTTTATACAGCAATAAAGAATAACATAAATAAACTGTTTCTTCACAGCAAAAATAAAGATGAACCTTTTCCAAGCAACTATAGCACTGCTTCTGCTTGCTTCTTTAGCAGAGAGATTCTATCTCATCCGAGAGACATATCGCGCAATCCATGGGACTGGATTCTACCTCCTGGCTAGTGCTTTCCCACTGCATTTGTTCACAGTCCAGCCCTGTGAATGGATAACCCTCTTCGGGGCTGCTATTGACACAACTCTTTCTTTGGGAGGCAACAGTTCCTATAGCAGGAAGCTGCTCTGCATAAACAGGGTCGTGGGGACCTGTGTTTGGGGCTTCTCTTAGGTTCCCTCTTTCTCTCCAATAAGGATTCTCTTCCCCACTGTTAGCTTTAGTTCTCCTGGCCGGGCCCACCTCTTGCCCTTTAGAGAAAATGATGTACTTAGCTTTTCCTCTGGGGTATATAGCTTCCACTCCTTCCTCTGTTAACCAGGCCTTTCTGTCTGGGCTGTAGCATGCCTTTCCCCAAGAGTTCCAAACACCAGTAGTTTGAGCTGGGCTGTAGCCACTTTCTGGAAAGGTTTTACTCCTGCTGCTCCTTGCTACCGGGGCATACCCAATGCTTCCTGGATCCAGCAAGCTCTCCTGTTCGTGACGTCTGCCCTCTACCTGCTTGGTCACTCTTCTCGGGTCGATGCCCCCTCTGGCTTGGGAGACTCCTGCACTGGCTCTTCCAGCACTCTCTGGTTCAGCTGTCTCTTCCCTCACTGGCTCGGCATCTGTAACTCCTCCAGCCACACCCACTTCTTCTCTTCCTTCCAACTCTCTGCCTCCCCTTGCTGGGATTTCCCAACTGCTTTTATCCTCTTGTCTCTTGCACGTCGTACGTGCTTCCCTGCTCAGGTGAACCTGATTAGCTCTCTGACTTTCTGCTGCGTCATATCTGGTGTGGGGAAAGTTTGTTCTACTATTCTTTGGCTCATTGTAACCTGAATGTGTTTGCTGCTTATGTGACTGCAAGGTAAATTCTTCTTTTTCCCCTATTATCATAGGTTCTGTGCTGGCTACTGCATCACAATATGTAAGACATCTTTGCAGCTTCTGACTCTCATTTCATGCGTAGCTGCATCAGCAGTCAAGACGTCTCGAGGGCTTTGATCCGACATCATCATTAATTCTGGTCTTATTCTGAAAGGTCTTCAATTCCTCCCCAGTAGCCAGTTGAGTGCCTTCCAACCTGGGGTGTCATCTTCCAGCATTATAGTGCAATTTGTTTTGTTGTTACTATCCATTGTTTTTTTGTGGCAAGATACGGAAGTAGATTGCCAGGCCTTTCTTCCGCGCAGTTTAAATTTTAGTGGTGTTGCCTTTGTCACAGAAATGTGATCTTCCACCGCCAACACTGTCCCATTCTGCTGCTGTCCAGTTGGCCTTAAGTACAGAGCTGAAGGTGTAGCTGGGTTTAAAAAAGGTTTGGACAAGTTCCTGGAGAAAAGTCCATAAATTATCATTAAAGTGGATTTGGGAAATCTACTGCTTGCCTCTGGAATAAGCAGCATGGAATCTCTTTGCATTTTGGGACCTGCTAGGTAGTCGTGATCTGGATTGGTCACTGTTGAAAACAAGATGCTGGACTTGGTGGGCATTTGGTCTGACTCAATATGGCAAATATTATGTTCTATATTGGAGTTGTCAGACATAATATCATGATTCGAATGTCACATATATCTTGCATTAGGGATTCTACTCCAACAAATCAGCCACATGGTCATCATTCTTATAACACATACATTCAAAAGCTAAATCGTCAGAGTGGTGATCTCATGACAGATTTATCGGAAAATCCCTGATGCAGAGTATATGTGTCACTTGAAACAAGATATCATGTCGGACAACTCCAAAATAGATAAGTAATTTATTGAAGAGTTGCATGATTTAATGTGGTCAAATTTAGAAAATTTAGAGCATGGGTTGGAAACTTCATAAATTTCTGTTAATTATCAAATTAAATTTTTTTTAAAGAAAACTAGATATTTTTAAAAAGGGGAATATCTGATAATACATGCTTCACAAAAACAGTAGTGATGAATTTTTAAAGAATGGGTCATTGATTATACTCAATGCATATGGAATTACACTGCTACTGAAATTTTCATACAGTATGTGTGTTCTCAAGATCATGATGACCATTATAAATTTATAGTCCAACAAAGAAGCACAAAACCACATGGTATGTGAGAAACCCTGTCCAGACATGGTAAAGAGAAAAGGACAACCACTTTATTAAAAATTTTAACAGGGGTATAATAGCCAAGCTGACCTGACACAAGCCGTGTTTCGGTTATGCCTTCATCCGGGGTATTCTTGGCATACAATAACAAGGAGGAAAATTCATTTTTCGATTATAGCCCCTTATGTTGTCTTGTAAGCTAATGAAGATTTATTTTGAAAAAATCAGCGGAACCAAGTGCTGACTGCACACCGTGTGGAAATAAACCAAGAAGTCTCAGATCAGGATTTTTTGCTATTCGTATTAGTGATTGGATCTTTTTGGATTTCTTGTAGCAAGGCCTTATAAAGCATAAAGTGGACACTATTTTGGACATTTCACATAGATAATAAGGGAAAGCTGACAGTCGACCAGGAGTGCATGGTTTGGAAGGATGTATCCTTGAGGGATGCTATCAAAAGAGGGAAGTTAGGGCATCCCATTAGAAAGGTTCCAATAAAGATAAAAGTAACCCAGATGCCCTTAATGTACAGAGCTGAAAGATTCCTAATTACCCCTATCGACTGATAACCAGATTAATATGAATAAAATAGAACCTCTAAAATGCTTGTGTGCAAATGCTAGAAGTCTTAAAAAATAAGATGTGGGAGAGCTGGAATATATTTATTTATTTATTGAACAGCTCTTTTATACTGCTCCTTCCAGCGATCAGGGGCGGTTTACATTGAACAATAACATGAAGTTACATAGAACATTTAACAGCTTAATATCAATGGAACTAGAGAACTAGTTAAAACAAACTATATACAAGATAGATATATAGCACTAAATGAAAGGTTAGATATAATTGGCATCTCGGAGACCTGATGGAAGGGACACTGTGATACCTGGGTATAAAATATATTGCAATGATAGGATAGATCAAATTGGTGGAGGGGTTGCACTCTGTTAGGGAGGGCATTGAGTCACACAGTATTAAAGTTTTGCAGGAAACAAAATACACTGTAGAATCTCTATGGATAGAAATTCCATGTAAAAATGGGAAGTTGATGGCAGTGGGCATGTATTGTGTCACGCAGCAGACCCTCTGGGAACAGAAGAAAATGTTTTAAACACAGAAAAAGTCAGGCATAAGCTGCAATATTTCGAGGAACCAGATAGAGGGAGCAAGAGGGACCTCCGAGAGACTGAGGAACCATGCCCCATAGGTCGTGAGGTAATGCCAGCCAGCCTCCAATCAAGGAAGAGAGGAGTACCTCTTAAAGAGAGTCTGGAAGACTGGAGAGCAGGAGAGGCAGGACCGGCAGAAGAAGCAGGACCAGGAGAAGAGGCGGAATCGGAAGGACGGACAGAATGGGCAGATCCAAGAGAAAGGGTTCTCCTCAGAGATAAGGAGAGAGGAGAAGGTGTGCTCTTCAAGGAAGAGAGGTGTAGGAAGAAGGCCAGTTCTGGGAAAGGAAGGGCTGAAGCAGCAGCCCTTGGACAGGAGTTTGGCAGAAGGCAGCAGCAGCCGCTGTGGCGTGAAGAGAGGAGCAACCGAGGAGAAGGAGAGACAGCTCCATCAAGAGTGAGTGCTCTTCGTCCAGAGAGGCGAAGGCATTGCTGTGACTGCAGTAGAAAGCCAACTGAAGGACGGCTGGAGAACCTAAGGCCTATTGCTCAGGCAAGTCAGAATCCCAGCCGAGGCAGGCCTCAACCCTCACCTGAAGTAGAAAAGCCAAAGATAAAAGGTAACCCTTATTTTACTCGAAGCAGGTTTCAGACTGCTGGTATATGGGGAGGACAGGGAGCAGAGGAATACTATCCATATAAAACTGCCTATGATACAACGTACAAGAAACGTTTATCAAATAAGAGACTTTTTAATGAGAAAGGTTTGCATGAAGCTAATGTAAAATCCTTGCAGAAGGAGGAGTGTTCTCAGTATAGGAGAGCACAGGACCGACGCCCTACGCTTAACCCTGAGCATTGGGAGGTCATACAAAAGTTATATAAGAAGCCTGACTACAATTTGCCAGAAACTACTGACTCAGTTTCAGAGGCTTCCGAATTGGAACCGATGCAAGTGGAATTTGCTAAAGAGCTTTCAGATACAGAAATGGACTGAAATTACTGCAATTATCATCCGCTTGGCCAGAATGAACAAATGGATGATGAAATGCTAAACGAAATCAGGGAAGCTAATAAAAGTTACAACACAGTAATATTGGGTGATTTTGATTACCCGTGTATTGATTGGTTCAGTGTCACAGCAGGACATGCTAGGGAGATAAAGTTTCTAGATGAAATAAATGACTGCTTCTTGGAGCAGCTGGTTCATGAACTGATAAAAGGGGAAGTTATTTTGGACCTACTCCTTAGCGAAACACAGCATCTGGGGCAAGAGATAAGGGTGTTGGGGCCACTTGGCAATAGTGATCATAGCATAGTCACATTTGATTTAATAAATGGAGGGAGGATGGCAAGGAGATCCAGAGTACTACCTTTTAACTTTCAAAAGGGAGACTATGATAAAATGAGTAAAATAGTTAAGAAAAAACTAAAGGGAGCAGTTGCAAAGGTTAAAAATTTGCATCAAGCATGGGCATTGTTTAAAAATACTATCTTAGAAGCGCAGACCAGATGTATTCCACGCTTTAAGAAAAGTGGAAGGAAGGCCAAAAAACTGCTAGCATTTTTTAAAGAGAGACTGTTGTAGCCAAAAATGCATCTTTCAGGAAATGGAAGCAGGAGCCAAATGACGAAAATGGGAAACAACATAAGCACTGGCAAGTTAGATGCAAGGCATTGATAAGGCAGGCAAAGAGAGAATTTGAAAAAAAAAACTTGCCGTGGAAACAAAAATGCATTATTAAAATTAGATGATAGAGTGGTAAAAGGGGCACCAATGGGAGACAAGGCCATAGCGGAGAGACTGAATGAATTCTTTGCTTTGTGTTTTTTATTGAAGATGATGTAGAGAGGTTGCCCATGACTGAAATGGTATTTAAAGGTGATATATCTGAAGAATTGAAAAAAATATTGATAAACCAGGAAGATGTTTTACAACTATTTGATAAACTGAAGAGTAGTAAATCACCTGGAACAGATGTTGAAAGAACTGAAATATGAGATTGCAGACCTACTATTAGTAATCTGTAAGCTATCATTTAAAAATCATCTGTAGTACTTGAAGATTGGCGAATGGCCAATGTAATGCCAGTTTTTAAAAAGGGTTCCTGACATCAGTCCCGGGCAAAATGGTAGAAACCATTATAAAGAAAAAAATTAGTGAAGTACCTCAGGGTCAGCTGCTTTTTAACATATTCATAAATGACCTGAAAATGGGAATAACGAGTGAGGTGATCAGATTTGCAGATGACATAAAATTATTCAAAGTTGCTAAAACATAAGAGAATTGTTGGGGATCCAAGATGGCACAAGTTAGGCACTTGTGAGCAGTGCGGATTTCCTGATAGGGAAGAAGTACAAGGCCGAAAGGGTTCTGCAGCCCTCCCTGCGACCTCGTCGCCTTTGCCTACCACAGTGTTGGGACCACTGGATACTTACTTTACCCGACTGCTTCAGCAATGAGTATCTTCGGGAGAGTTTAAAAACCCGGCTGTACTCTCATTGTGGCCAGAGGGCTCAGCGTCCACCTCTAACATTGGATCTTTTTCTCTGGATTCACGGCGCTTCCGAAAGTCAACTTATTCCTGGTAGTTTGCAGCAGGATGCACCCCTCTGTCTGGGAGGGAGCTCCCTAGCTGTTGAGTGCCAGAGCCAGGAGTCCGATTGGTTGGAGCTTTGGCTATCCTGGAACAACTACTGCCTGCTGGAATATTGGTGTTGTCAGCTGGATGTCAGACAGCAGGTTTAGCTGTCTCGCAGGGCGGAGATCAAGCGACGGGAAGAATGGAAGGAGACGTTTTGCTAACTGGGAGTAATCTCTCTTTCTCCCTTGAGATCTTTATGCTTGAAACTATTTGGTTGGCAATAGTGCAGCTGCAGAAGATTTAACCTCATTCACAGAAGGTTCAAGGTCATTCTGTAGCCATAGAAGAAACTGCCGCCAAGGCTTTGGTAGCTCAAACTTCTGTTTCTTGGATTCAGGCTAAAGTGACAGTGTTAGAGGGACACTCAGACTCCTTTCATTAAGAATTTTTCAAATTTGAAGGCTAAGTTGGAGCAATTAGAGAACTCAACCAGGGCAACGAACTTGAGACTGCTTAATTTTCAAGAGCCTCGACTACAGTATATCCGCAAGGAACAGGTTTCATGCTTATTTGATTAAGTCTCTGGCTATACCTGTAGAGTCTCACCTACCAATGATTAAGGTATACTATCCTACTGGCAAAAAAGTTTCATCTATAGGGGAAGCTGCTGGGTTGCAACAAGCTGATGTCCTTAATGTGTCAGCTTTGTTAGAAAGTTCTCAGGAGGAACCTGTTGTTCCCTCTAATTTCATTGTTACATTTGCTTTGTTATCAGAAAGAGAATGGTTAATGAAGTTATTTTTCAGAAAGAAGAATCTGCTGTTCCGGGGTCTTCTGTTTCACATATTCCCTGACCTAGCTAGAGACACACATTGGAAGCAATGGGAGTTTCTGCTCCTCCGACCGGGGGTATGACAACTGGGAGCACTTTTTTTCCTGAAGTATCCATGCAAATGCATGGTTAAGTTTCAATCTGTTTCACATGTTTTCTTTATGTGCCCTCCCATCTGTTGGCCTTCTTGAATGCCCGATTGTTTGGAAACTTCCGCTATGTGTCTTGCTGAGTCTCTGTGAAATCTTTTGGTAGTCTGGTTGTGTTAGCTTAACCTATTTTCTTTCAATATAATGGTTATTATGCTTACCTTTTATGGATCCCACCTTGTCTGTGAGCTGGAGTGGGTTGGGTTGGGTTGGATTGGATTGGATTGTAGTGTTACCCTAATTTGGGTGTAATTTCCATGTTTATTTCCTATAGTTTTTTTGTGTAAGCCCTTCTCAATTTCTGTACTAGACTTGTTCTTGACTTTATTGTACAAATTGCGTAAATATAAAATAAAAAAACAAAACAAAAGAGGATTGTGAAAAATTTCAAGAGGACCTTGATAAATTGGAAGACTGGATGTTCAAATGGCAGATGAAATGTAATGTGGACAAGTGGTAAGTAATGCACCTACCGTAGGAAAGAACAACCAAACTATGGTTACATGATGCAAGATTCTACATTAGGAACCACTACCCAAGAAAAAGATTCAGGCGTCATTGGGGATAATACATTGAAACCCTCTGCCCAGTTTGCAGTGGTGGCCAAGAAAGCAAATAGAATGCTAGGAATCATAAGGAAAGGAATGGAAAATAAAACCAAGGATATTATAATGCCTCTGTATCATTCCATGGCATGGTCACCATATCTTAAAAAGGATATAGCGGAATTAGAAAAGGTACAGAGAAGAGCCCCCAAAATGGTAAAGGAGATGGATACCCTTATGAGGAAAGGCTTAAAAGGTTAGGGCTCTTCAACTTGGAAAAGAGGTGACTGAGGGGAGATGTGATAGAGGTCTATAAATTAATGAATGGAATGAAACAAATAAACGTAGATCGGTGGTTGACGCCATCAAAAAGTAGAAGCTACAGTGTAACCCATTCAAGGCCAATAAGAGAAAGTATTTCTTCACTCAACACGTAATCAAACTTGAATTTGTTCCGGAGGATGTAGTAAAAGCTGTTAGTGTAGCTGGGTTTAAAAGAGGTATGGACAAATTCCTGGAGGAAAGGGCCATAAACCATTATTAAAGAAGACCCGGGAAATCCACAGGTTACACTGGGACAAGCATTGTTGAACCTGTGTATCTTATTGGGAACCTGCCAGGCACTTGTGACCTGGATTGGTCACTGCTGGAAATAGGATACTGGACTTGATGTACCTTGTTCTGACCCAGTATGGTATTTCTTATGCTCTTATGGCTCACTGTTATGAAATGAACCAACTTATCTTTAATAGGAGGAAAGGGTAAGGATGTTTGTTTTAATGGATGTGAACATTGGACGGTGAAAAAGAAAGACAGGAAGAAAATCGATGACGAAGAATACTATGTATACCATGGACTGCCCGAAGAACAAATCAGTCAGTACTAGAGGAGATCAAACCTAATCTTTCTTTAGAAGGTCAGATGACAAGAGTTCAACTTTTTTGCTTTGGACACATCATGCAAAAAGCGAGATCATTCGAGAAAGAGATCATGCTTATCAAATTTGAAGGACAGCGCAAAAGAAGAAGGTCAGCAATGCGATGGATAGATATAATAACTGCAGCTATGGACACAACTCTATCAACAATTTGCCACCTGACTGAAGATCGAACACAGACAACTATCCAGAGGGTCGCCATGAGTCTGCACTGACTTGACAGCACTTAACAGCAACAACAACCAGAACAGAGGTCAGTGACCTGACATTAGTTTTGTTTTGTGTTATCTACAATATTTTATTTGGTAACACTCAGAAACTGGTTTGATATTTTACAAAATAATGAGAGACTTTTTTTGCTGCAAGGAAATACTGAAATGGAATATTATAGTAACAACACTGTTTAAATATCTCAAAATATCACACTTTGTCGTCCTTTTTATTTTCAAGGGGCTCTTACTAAAGTAAAACAACTGCTGTGTGTATTAGTGTGAGGTAACTTAGTATGTGGCCATGGTAACTGTTACCACACGGTCATGATAGTCACCATGTATTAATTCCTGCAGTAAATGCACATTGCGCGATGGGTGAGGAATGGGCGGCCTAGGCATGCTGAGTGGGTATGGAAGGCATATTGCATTTAGTACAGGAGTACATATCGTGCACCATCAGTGTTGCAGTTAGCATGGGTGTATTTAACATTGCCTCAGTAGGTGGTGTTAAGTACATCTACATTAATTGCGAATGCTGCTGCCCTGTATTATGGTACTTGTCTGTGAGGAAGCTGCCAAGAACATGCTACCCACACTCCCACTAGTTCATGGCTGTTGCACTTGCCGCACATTAATATTTACTCAAAATGCAAGGTAATCGTACCGCACCTTAGTACAAGAGCCCCCTAGTTTACTTCTCTTTTATTTTCATGAGACATTTTTTGGGCATGTTTAATTGTTATTACACCCTACTAAGGGGTATGTTTACTAAACCGTCTTAATGTTACCGGCGCTAGTTGCAGCGATATAAATGCCATATAAGGAGTGGGAGTTCTGGCGTCAAGGTAGCAAGAATCTGTATCGCGCGATAGTGGGCGCCATGGCACGTTAACGCGCGTTAACCCTAAGTTCATGCCAGCGCAGTGTTAAAAGCTATAAAGATGTAGCTCACTGGTTACTGCAATGACTGCGGAGACAGAGGTCATGGGTTCGATCCCGCAGAGGTGTTATGTAAGAAGGCTGTCCGAGGCATTTCCCTTTTATAATTTAAATCAGTGCTGTCTGAGGCAATTCCTTTTTTAAGTTAAATCAGTGCTGCCAGCACAAACACCCTCACAGTGCCGTAACATGAGGTGCTGCATAAGGCGCCCTATAAGGCACTCCATAGGGCACATTATAAAGTGCCCTGTCTGCCAAGGCGCCTTTTAATGTGCCCTATAGGGCGCCTTATGAGTCACCTTAAGGCTACAGCACTGTGAGGGTGCATTTTGCTGGCAGCACTGTTTTAAATTAAAAGGAAAAGCCTCAGACAGCCTTATTAAATAACACCACTGTGGGATCAAACCCATGACCTCTGCATCCACAGTCATTGAAGTAACCAGTAGGCTACATCTCTATAGCTACTACCACACTGCTGGCTGGCTACAGAAAGACTTCAGGTCACCACACAAACTGTCTGCTGTGGTTACCAGGATAGGGTAAACCCACCCGTACCCATGATGCACTGCACATGCAGATCAGCAGTCTACAACTGATCACATAATGGGGTATGCACCCTCACAGCACCTAGGCCTGGTAGGGGGAACTGACCATGTGTGTTACTGGCACAGAGTAGCTACAGACCGTGACATTGTGTGGGTTCTGTGCTCACCCTGAGGGTGAGGTGGGGCACCCAGCACCAGGTCCGCAGCACCTGGCTTGGCTGAGATAGGCTATGCTGCAGGTCCCCATCATTGCCAGTGTGTGATAGGTAGTCCTTGCAGACACACCTAGGATTCACCTGTGTCCACTGTATTTCCCAGTCACTGTGGACTTGTGGACTATGATACACCCAGAATAGTGCATATCCTGTGTGGGTGCCATGGTCACATGTTATAGGTGAAGGGGGGTGTTTGGACCCAAAAGCAGATAATGTAGCACCACCCAACCTGCCCTCTGTGGCTCAGGGTGGGGGGACAGGATCTCCCACCAACTGATCCATATTGTACATCTCTGCAATGGTGGCAGTAGAGAGGACCATCAACCCCAGTCCTGCTTGGGAACAGGCACCCTACAGGGCAGTCGATGCAGATCTGTACGCATCACATAAGGCAATGGCAGACAGGCAGAACGCTGGAGAAGCTCAGCTGCCCCCCACTACTATCTGACATTCACCAGCAGAGGGCACAGTCTGTCTCCACCTGCTGCACCGTGCAAGGTGTTCCAGCCATACACATGCTAACTGCAGACAGTCTGCTAGCTAGTACATAGTGCATGTTCCTGGAGGAACTGTGTGCACCCAAAATTGGGATGTGAGCACAGACACCAAGCAGGTATGTCAGTGATTGGGCCCCAGAAAAGAGAACCCATAAATATCACTTGAGAGAAATGCTGCATAGCACTATGGGGGAACCTAGCCATGCCATGGTCACTGCTCAGTCAGGGTGAGAGTGACCTCCCAGCATGACATGCTGTGACCACCCTGTCCGTACAGGTGGTGGTCGGGCACTACATTGTCCCAGCCATTTTCCTATACCCTGTGCAGATGCATCCTGCCCAGGCCACCTTGTTCGGGCCATACCCACTGTACCTTGCTCCTCATTATGCACATTGGCAGGCTAACACTGGAAACAGTGCAAGCAGTGTGGGCTCAGTAAGGTGTAAACAGTCACAACACACTGGATAGACATACACACACTTCCACACCTATGCCAGCATTGTGCAAATATGGAGGTTTGTGGCATTCCTGGCCGCCACACCAGTCCTGGGCACAGAGCGGGCATTGCTATGATACGCAATACTGTTGGGGTCACTCCCCGGGGAGGTAAACACTGTTAGAAGCAATAACTGAAACACACTCCACAGATATCAGAAAGGTTGCTATGATGAATCTCTATCAACAAATCGTGTTTAACTTAGGATTTGTTAGCTGACGTTAATCATAGCAACCTTTTGATATATGTGGAACGTATTCCCAAGTTTAGGACGGCATTGCTAAGGTATGCAGGTGCCAGTATTGGGTGATGCTGCTCCGCGCAGGGCCCAACAGCCTGACTCTCCACGAGGCTTTGGATAGTGGTGCCTGTGGTTGTGGGTGTTTGTGCCCCTGTTGGCTGCTGCTCTAGGGCAGAGGTTCCCAACTCCGGTCCTGGTGGGCCAAACACTGTTCAGGTTTTCATGCTGTCCCTAATGAATATGCATGAGATACATTTGCATACAATGGGGGCGATGCATACAAATGCAGCACAGGCATATTTATTGGGGACAGCATGAAACCTGAATGGTGTTTGGCCCTCCAGGACTGCATTTGGGAAACTCTGCTCTAGGGATTGCACATGTTTATGGTGTCTGTGCTCTGTAGGGTAAAATATAGGCGTTTCAGGCATGTTTATTTTATCTGCAATAAAGGTTCCATCTTTATTACCACGGTTTAGTACTGGGTAAAATATGGGGACAAGGTTGGCAGGAGCCACAGCTGGGACTTGAACTTGTGACCTTCTGCCCCTGAACACACTGGCTGTGTGTACTGCACCAAACTGTTGCCACAGGGGCAGATCATTCCCTGGGGATACCATGACTGTTCATCAGACAGACCTTGTCTGTTGCAGTGCACGGCACCCACCTAAACGGGGCTTGGCCGTGGGCTGCTGTGGGCAGATGCCACTGCCCCCTCCGCCACCAGCACCCCTCCGCCACCATGCTGACATGCCCTTATACCAGTGGTGCTGGTGGTGCGCAGTCCCAGGCCATCCAGTGTGCCGGTAGGCAGCTGCCTATGGTGTGGGTTCTCAGGTAGGGGTGCCTACATGAACATGCGTGCTTCCCCCCGGCACTGCCTGCCAATGTTATGTGCCCTTGGGGGTACCTGCTGGGTAATATCTCCTGTGACATTGTGGGACACACACTTGTGCCCATTTTGGACCCTCGTCAGTTGCTGTCTTGCTGCTTTACAGTTTCGGCATTCCTATGTGCCACCTAGGCATCTGCCTAGTCCTCACTGTGCCCCAGCTGCACACAGCATGTGCCGCCTGCAGCCCCCTGTATCCCATTTACAGCATCAGTACAGTTGCCCTTTCCTACATGCCCACTCTGCTGTTGCTGCACATGTGCACGCCATAACAAACCTGCCCAATATACACGACAAAAACCCTGATCACCGCTATTTCAATGTGGGATCATTCCCTTTGTAAGGGGACAGAGCATAGACCCTTCCAAACATATCATCTTCCTTTTTACGCTTTATCAGTAGTGTTGCTTTATGTTTATCATTAATATCACTATTGGCCAGCTTGGTTATTGGGATTTCAAATGTGGTTCTGGTCATTTTATATGTTTGTTTGCCTTTTTGGTTCCTGCACATGTATTACTACTATCACTTTTCTGGGTTTCCCTGCCTTTGCTGTACATTGCTGACTGAAATGGTTTCTCTCTCCTGCAAATGTGCTTCTAACGCGAGGGTTTCACTGGCGTTAGTGTTCAGACCTGGATTTCACAGCGTTAGTGTGCCTGGAGCCTCTCCCTGCCCACTCTCCGCTCATTGACCCCTATCTCCTATCAAGGGAGGAGTAGCCTAGTGGTTGGGGCAAGGTACTTCAGGCCGGAAGTTCAGGGGTCCAAATCCCACTAGAGGACAGCAACCTTGGGCTGGAAGGACTGGGGTTTCTAGTCTCACAGATGCTCCTTGTGGTCTTGGGCAAGCCACTTAACCCTCCATTGCCCATGTTCCCTGTATTAGTGTATGTGTCTCATATTCCCGCATGTTAAATGTATCCCCCAATTGTGTTGTGACCGCTTTGATTGAAGGATAAGGCGGTATACAAAACTGTCTAAATAAATAAATAAAATAAATAAATAAATCTCTGCCCTCTGGGAGGCTATACTCCATCCTTCAGACCCGGATTTCACAGCGTTAGTGTGCCTTAACGCCGCTGCCGACGTTATTGCGCGATACGTGACATTATCGCGCGATAACATTACGTATCACGTGATAATGTTGCCACTGCTACGTTAAAATGGTTTAGTAAACATACCCCTAAGTGACCTCAAATTTCTTACAGTAGTATATAAACCTATTATTTCAATTTTAGTTTTTAAATATTTGTTAGATTTATAAATACCAAATTGGTATAAATCACCGAATGGACCTCTTCATTCTTTGTAATGAGATTTTTTTTTACATATAACTGTCCCTTTTTTCATATTCCCTCAATGTTTTTTCTCCCCCTCCAAACTGAAATGATGTAAAGACGGGTCCTCTGTAGCTGAATAGCAACATCTGCACATCTTGGTTTGCGACATTTGCACAAGCATGTTGTGAAATACTGGTGGTTACATGTGTAAGTTGCGGGTTTTCCTCCATTGATTTTTTCTGTGTTGTATATTTGTGAAATGGCACCTCCCGCTGCACATAGATATCAATCCCCATGTATTTCTGCACTTCTGTCGGTCTCTAACCTGCAATCACATCCTTTTTGAGTAGAGATATGTCAGTTTGATATCGGCCTCGCATGTGCACACCCTTTCTTCTAAAGTTGTCATATATTTGCAGAGGTTTTCATTTCCACGTCCCTTCCAACATGTAAACGGCCTTTCTAAAATATGCCTTCACATATATAGGCTGTATGTCCAGCTATTCCAGACAAAGAGAAGATATAATTTGGAATGTCTAGTATGGACATTTTACTTATATCCTTATAGTATATGATATTACCTAAACACATAGCACCACTTAATTACATATAATGTGAAATATCAACAATAAACATTTCAACTTGTATGCTGCCCATCCTGCCTCTCTCTCTCTCACTATCTCAAAGAGTAAATATGAGGCCATTAAATTTAATATAAGAAAGGTAGTTAGACTGTAATTTTTCATTTTGATTGGATCCTGAAAATGATCAGACTATGGGATCAAAGCAGTAATAACTCCTTCATGCTTAATTAATATTTCTTTTTGAAAAAATATGTGTGCTTAACCATGGCCTCAAATAATACTCTTTACAGCAGGTCATGACATTATTGTGAACTCGGAAAAGTAATGCCTGGCTTGGAGAATTATTTCTCATTTCGTATGCACTTGTTCACGCTTATACATGCAGCCCCCGCCCGCTACGTTTCGAAATTCCCAGGAACAGTTTATTTTTCAGTTTGTGTGGTGGCCTAATTTCATTGTGCTCCTTTTCAGAAATGACTATAAACTAAAAAGTATACAACCCCGTCATTTTACATAGTGGAAAACCCCCAGCCTAATTTATAGTAAATTTGAAAGGTACAATAAGTGAGACAAAGGTGGAACAAAACATTTCAGCCGGAAACATTTCCACTTAGATATACTGGTTGCACAGTGGATTTTCTTGGACATAAACTTGTCAAGTTGTGTGATCTTTCCTGGAACATTACCTGTGATAAGTTTGTTCATTCTAGTTTACTTTACATGGGGGTAGGACTATTGGAAGCTGAGCAATATAAGGATAATGTTATCACTGTACGCATGTATAAAGGTATATGCATATTTCCTCTATACTGGCTTTCACAATTTTTCCAAGCAAACGTATGTGTGTACTACTTTTCACAGTATCTTCCAATCTAAAGCAGATCACAAAGCACGAGAATAATACAATATGTTAGCAGTACACAGTAAAAATAATAAATAAAAAAATGCACTGTTCAAATACAATATATATGATATCATATATAGTACATCTATAGGAAAAAAGCTTGACGTAGTATTTTAGAAAGGGTGTCCAAATGCAATCTGGAACATCCAGTGCAAAATGTGTAGAAAACCCCCAGGGACATCTGTATTGGGAGTGGAGGAGTAGCCTAGTGGTTAGGGCAGCATACTGGAACCAGAAAGAGCAGGGTTCAGATTCCACTGACATTTCTTGTGGCCTTGGGAAGGTAATTTAATCCTCCATTGTCTCAGATACCAATTTAGATTATAAGCCCTTCAGGGACAGGGAAATTCCTACAATACTGATTCTAACTCGCCTTCAACTACTACTGGAGAGGCGCGAGCTAAAAACAAATAAATGTTTCGGCTTGATTTTAGAAACATAGAAGCCCCTGACGTGGATATCCACACTGGTGTCCACATAGATGTTCCTGTTACAAAAAGGTGGGGTGGGGTGGGGATGTATATCTCATGCTAGTTCACATAAGGAGATGTCCATTGGTGTGGCAAAATGAAAACAAGAGCCCTCATTCCCTGTCCGTGTTTGTTGTCAACATAGAAAATATAGGGGATATGAGTGTACCACCTCCTCCACACCCTTTGGATATTTGGCTGGAAAAACTATCACTTTTCCGATGCCTAGTTGTGCCTGGAACAGGTATAAACTTTGATGCAGCTTGGGATATGCAAGATGTTTCTGGAATCAGGTGAGTATAGCCAGGTTCTTGGTAACACCTCGCACGTGCTTTTACCACACCCTGGTTCTGCTTTGGACATCCTCACGCTGGGAATATCTGGGAATATCTTTAAAACTTTTAAAATGGCTCTAGGGATGTCTCCATGCTTTGGATGTCTGTTTGCTTTTTTTCAGGCATCCAAAGCAGGAATAGAGCTTCTAAAATAACTCCTTTAGTAAGTAAGCCTAAAGTCAGGTGTATTCCTGCTTTGACATTTATGCATTTATGTTTATACTAGCTCTTTGCCATATACAAATTTTGCATATTGATTTAGCCACAGCCAAAATTTAAAGCATACGCATGCAACCAAACCCTTCCCCGATTCTCCTTCAGGGAATGTCTCTGCTCAGTTCGGGTAGAGCTGCACATCTACAGGCTGTGCGAGCAAAACCTTATGCATATGTTGGGCATGCAGTTACTCAATTTCTCATGCTCAAACATTACTTTACCAGCAGAAATGCTCTTGAAAATGACCTCTAAAAGAGGGAGGGGAGCCATATGAAGATTTAGCAAATTTTAGGTCGTGGCCAACAAGTAAATAATGGCACTTTTTTCAGCTTTTTCATGCAAATGCAACGTGTGCCTTCGAGTCAGTGCGGACTCCTGGTGACCCAGCACCTCCTGGGCACTATTCCCTCTAAGCTGTGCACGCGTACACACCTCGCCAAACGAGCGCACATACTTTACAACAGAGCGCACAAAAATTACGGTTCTGATTCTGATAGAAAACAGCACAGACGTCTTAAAATTTAAAAGTTGTGATTGTAATTACTAGAAATTTTCCGCTTCATTTAGTAATTGTCTATTTTCATTTAATTTGATTAAAATCAATGTGGTGTATATACTGTATTCTGACGTGTAGTCAAATTTTAAAGTCTATAACTCCGAGTGTCGTTATGTGGCGCACAAAAATTTAACCTTCCTTCAAAAGCTGTACAGCTGATATTTTATGCGCACACAGCCTACAGAAAATTAGAGGGAACATTGCTCCTGGGTTTTCTTGGTAGTGTGACAGGAAGTAGATTGCCAGGCCTTTCTTCTGAGGCAATGGAGGGATAAGTGACTTTCCCAAGGCCACAAGAACTGCTAGTGGGAATTGAACCCTTGTCTCTTGGGTACTAGACTGTTGCTCTAACCACTAGGCTACTCCTCCACTCCTGCTTTTTCATAGCTGGATTATAATTCTGATTTCACCAATTTACATATAGAGGGTAATTTCATAATAGGCTAAATATGAGAAAAATCCAAAAAAGCACCTATTGTATACAGAGAGCATAGGCACCTATGTACGTTTATAAAATAGGCTCATAAAATAACACACACATCCCCCTCCCTTCCCCCCCCGATAGCACAGACATGCTATTGTACAAATGTATGCTTACTACAGAGCTGATGTAGATATATGCGTGTACTCTGCATGTACTTGTGGTTTTGTATAAAATATGTACATACTTCACAACTCTGCCCTACTCTGCTCAAACTACACCCCAGGTATAGCGTCTTATCGGTGTGCTTACTTGCAGAAACACAGAAAATGTTAGCAGATAAAGACCATAAGGCCTGTCCAATCTGCCCATCTACATTAAACATATGCATTTGCCTCACAGTTTTTTAGGAGCCCTTTTCCACATGTAAAACATGTTTTACATATGGAAAATGCTTTATAAAATTACCCCCAGAATGTATAGCTTTAATTTCTGATTTAATTTCAATTGACAGTTTTGCTGAGTGGCACTGGGGTTGTTGTAATTGTGAACTCCCTAAAAGACCATGTTTCATGTTTCATGCCTGTCAACTGAGCTACATGCAGGTATAAACTGCAGTATTTCTCTCTAAGGTAGGTATTTCTTGAATTGAATTATTTTTTAATAATACCCAACATGCTTCATTCATTACTACTTAAGTAGTCCAGTGATTAAAGTCTTGGTACTGTTTACTGCATTGACCCTATGTGCATGGAACAATGCTGAACATTTTATCTTCAGTCTGATTAGTGAAATTGTGTGACTATAAAACTGCTACCTACTTTTCCATTTGAAATATTCTAATGAGCAAGACTGATTTATATTGTATGCTTTTGTAGTTCTTTAGCCCAGGCTATTCTTGAAGCTTTCATTTGCTTCCTTCAGGCAAATCCCTTAGAAGCAGAATATTTCAATTTTACACACTTTGTGTCAATTTTCCAGACAGAAGTAGCCCCTAGACATTAGACATTTAGCTACGAAAAAGTGTTTTCCTTCATTTTATTTGATTACTAGAAGTTAGATTCCTGCTGATAGTTCAAGACCATTAGCGGTTACCTGACTATTTGACAGAAAACATTTCCTTTCCTTTACTTAACCTTCGACTCGTAAATTAAAACGTTTTATCTGAGCCACGGTTGAGTTAGAATTCTACTCAAAGCAGCAAAGGTGACTCATGGCTTTGAATTGACGTCTGAGCGACTGCCTTGTGGCTGGTTTGAAATAACAGAGATGAAAAATCCCTAAATCATCATCTAATTAACCATGAAATAACTGATGTTTCTGTGGCAGGTGGTGGCCATGTTTATAGGCAGGATATATTTCATAGCGTGGAAGGATACCTCCTCCACTTCTGTAATTTATCTGGCAGATGTATTTCAGGCTTTCTTATATATATATTTTATGTAAAAAAATATATATTTTTTTTCCATCTGACGTGGTCTGTGTATTCTGGTTATGTGAAAAGCACTTCTGATGATTTAACTGGCATTTAAAACTCTGATGATTTAACTGGCGATATTTTAATAATGTTTTCTTAAAAACACATATTTCCCTTTGTAGAAGATGTAGCCTAATTTAACATTTCTACCACTGGTAGGCAGAAGTGGGTGCACTGAATAGTTTCTTTCAGGAGAGAGATTAAGGAGTATACATGAGTGATAAGACAGATTACAGACAAGTATCCTTGACTACCAGTAAGTGAACCTTCCTGAGTTTTGCGCACTAAGCTAAGGATCACTAATTTCCAAACATAATTTGCCATTTATATTTAAATAAATCTTAGCATGATTTGAATTCTTATTTTTTTAATGTAACTGGAAGGCTGAGCCTACAGACAGGTGAAGATATATATGACGGCATAATATGACATTGAAATGTGAGTCTTTGTTTGTATAGTATTCCCTTGGAAAGAAAAAACTTTTTTCAGAAGTAAAGGAACATAAATCTAGAAGGTTGGCGTTGTACAGAGCAAAAGAAAGTGAGGAAGATAGTAATGCTGATGTGACTGAGCAAAGAAATATAGCCCTGCCAGCCAGAGTTAGTCGTGTGTGGGTAATGTAAAGAATAATTCTTTCTGCAAAGAAAAGATCAAGTGTTTTTAGATTAAGCTATCAGTAGTCTGGAGCAATGCAGAGAATAGTATATTTGCAACAGAATATTAACGATATTCTCACTGATGTGGATTATAAAGTAAAATAAAAATAATTTGGGAGGACTGCGATTCCAAAGAAACAGTCTCCCTTGCTAAAACCTTTCTGTTACAGGAAATTGGATAGTTAAATTTCATACTTCCACTTCTTCTATATGGATTTCTAAATGCATATAAGAATCTTTGATGCAATTGTTTTTTAGGGGGGGGGGTTTCTATGTGCTGACCCAGAATAGTGTGTGTTCCCTGCTAGTTCTAACTGGTCTAACGTCTCACTAACGGTACATATAGAAAGAGTAGCCATATCAAAATACTTGTATTAAACTGAATGAGATCATTTTCATGCCACTGATCTTCATTATCCCCTGCAGCCTGCATTAACTGTCTCTGAGAAATGTGGCTCACCTGTAACAGGTGTTGTCTGTAGACGGCACGATTGATAAAGCACAAAATTTCTCCCACCTCTCAGAGAGTGCATTCATTGAGTTTTGTAACTGACTGAGGAGCTGCTGCAGGCAGGAAAGACCGCACATGCTCAGAACGTTAGTGTAAAGTTCTGAGCTGTGGGAGAGCAATTCCTTCCCAATGCTGTTGGATGACATCCCCCATTTGTGTGCCTTGTTAATCCTGCTGTTTATGGAAAGCATCCGTTACAGGTTAGCAATAGCACCTTTTCTGCATGACCGCATACATGCATGGAAAGAGTGTGCATGCTTTTGATGCAGTCTGAAAGTAGGCTTTCCCAGGGGTATAGTCTGGGTACAGTGAAGTCGACATAGTGATGTTAGTGTACACTTTATAAAATGCACAGATACATGCACATATAAGCACTTTTTGGGGGGGCAGATGTTAATTTGTGGGCATTTGCATACTATTGCAGCTGGTTGAGGCGTGTAAAGACAAATAGGTGCCTATGTTGTCTTTGCGAAATATGCATAATATACAGTAGATGCCCTATTAGGCTTCACAATTACCACAAATATGTGGTGCCGCCTCCTCCTCCTCCTGAGCCTTCCTGATAGTCCAGAAAGCCATGCAAATGTCCAGTTTCTACACACCTACTGACTCTCCGGACTTGCAGTGACTTCTTTGGCTGATGCCACTGTTGTCATCTGCCATAGGTAAATTTTCAAACTTTAAAATGAGGTATCTCCAGGAACAAGAAGGAATGTAGTCTTCACATATGGGTATCGTCAGTACCGATGGAGCCTGTGTGGGAACTCTCCCCAGCATCCATTAGGAACATGCATGCTGCCTTCCCGCCTTTCCAACTGTCCCTCTTCAGTTCTTCGTTTTCCGCGGAGCCGACAGGATCCATACCCTCTCACCGCAGAAAATTCCATCTTTAAAATTGTTTTCTTGTGGTCGCGTTTGCCTCCGCACGACGCTTAACGGTACCGCACGACGCTTAACTTATACTTTGAACTGTTTCTCTTCAGAAACTTTTCTTTTTCGGTGCTAGGCGCCATTTTGGGCACTAGGCCCCATATTCCTAAAACATGGAAAAACCAACTAGTGGTTTTAAAAAATGTACTAAGTGTGGCGGTATGATTTCCGTCACTGACACCCATGATTGGTGTCTTAAATGTTTAGGGCCTGAACATTCTCCATCTGAATGTCTCTCCTGTATGGGGATGACTAAAAGAGGAAGACAGAACCGGGCTGCAAAGCTCGGTACCCTCTTTTCTTCGGATGCCAGATCCATTGCATCGACATCTTCAAGGGCCTCCTCTTCCTCCCATGGATCTCAGGTAACTAAACATAAAAGCCGGTCCTCAAAGGGTAGCTCTCCTGCTAAGCATCGAGAGGCCATTGCATTGCCCTTGAACGAACCACACCGGCAAAGCAGCCCCGGCGGGAGGCTTCGGCTTCCAAAACATCAGTGGGGCTCCAGGATGTTCTCGAGGCCTCGACCTCGCAAAAACTACCTGTGCCATGCTCAGGAATCCCGGCCGTTTTCACCGGTACCGATGCCCAGGCATCGGCAGCGTCGATAGACCAGAGGTTCCTCGCTATCGAACGCAGCATCGCAGCTCTCCTATCAGCTGCGGTACCATTGGTCCAACAGGCACCGGTACTGACATCGGCACTGATGCCGGTACCTACACCGGTACAGACACCGGTACCGGTACTGACAGTACCGGCCCCGGTGGGAATTCTTCCCACGCCATCTTTGGCTGGAATCAACAGATCGGTACCGGATCAACTCGGTACCGACTTCGATCGATACCAGGACCAGGCTTTGCATGAGCATCGTGGTCAGGAATACTTCAAATCCTCTGATTCTGAAGACTCTAACAATTCTCCCAGAAGATCCCTCTTCTCCCCAACGCAGAATGTCACCTCCAGAGGACATGTCTTTTCAGGATTTTATTTGTGATATGGCCAAGGGCCTTTCAATCATGGTGGCTCCTGAAGAGGAACCCAGAGCAAAGGAATTGGAAATTCTCCAATATCCTAAAGCTTCAAAGGAGGCAGCCACTCTGCCCATCCATGAAATTCTGCATAACTTGATGCTGAGAATGTGGGAGACACCTTTGACTACATCTCCTCACTCTAGAAGACTTGATACTATGTATCGAGTTCCGCCATGTCCTGGATTTCAAAAGACTCAGCTGCTACACCATTCAATGGTGGTGGAGTCAGCCATGTGTAGGATGAAAAGTGCAAAGAGGCATGTATCCAATCCTCCAGGTCGTGAATGCAGGACTCTGGATGCTTTTGGGCGCCAAACATTTCAGGCTTCCATGCTTTCAGCTAGGATCAGTTCATATACATCATATATGGGAATGTTCCTCAAGGAAGTTACAGGAGACTTGGAGCTTATGAGCCCATTTCTCCCTGATGACAAGAGACAAGGCTTTCTTGCTCTAGTTAAGCATGCTCAAGATGTCTCCAAGTTTGTAAATCATGCAGCCTTTCACTGCTTTGAATGCATCAGCAGAACCTCTGCTATTGCCATTGGCGCACGACGGATTGCCTGGCTTCAGGCATCAGACTTGGAGACTTGGGTACAGGACAAGTTAGGCAACATTCCTTGCAC
The DNA here is from genome assembly GCA_033557465.1 of Ichthyophis bannanicus. Classification (NCBI taxonomy): domain Eukaryota; kingdom Metazoa; phylum Chordata; class Amphibia; order Gymnophiona; family Ichthyophiidae; genus Ichthyophis; species Ichthyophis bannanicus. Next base: position 138,934,977 of record CM066040.1, read on the forward strand.
GGGAGAGAATCTCTTTGGCAAGAACTGGCAGGAAAAGGCTAACGAGTTAGATGCTGACAATACTACTCTAGATAGATTGTCGAAATTTACAGCCACTCCAGCCAAAAAGAAGCCTTATAAAAAACCCTCTTTCAGCAAAAAGACAAAATTTTTATCCTTCCTATACCCAGCAGAGTCAAACTCAGGGTCAGGTTGCCCAAAAGGGACAAACTAGACACCAAAAGAAGCCAAAAGACCCGAGAGCCCAACCAGCTCTGCAGGTTCAGCCCTCTCAAGGGCTTTGACTCCTTCCTAGAGAGCTTAGCCTTCCTGCCTCCTAGGGGTCCCCAAACCCCCAATATCCCAGGCAGGTTATGCCACTTTACCAACAGATGACATCAGATAACAGCAGAAGATTGGACTCTGTCCAATGTAGGAGAGGGGTACAAGCTCCATTTTCACAGCATGCCCCCTCCTACAATTCTAAAACAATTCAATTCTCCAGCCTCCGCAGACGATCTGCTAGATCACGAGGTCTCAACACTTCTTGCCCAAGGGACAATAGAGGAGGTACCCATTCTTCAACGGGATGCAGGGTTCTGCTCCCCCTATTTTCTTATTCCAAAGAAAACAGGAGGACACAGACCAATTTTAGACCTCAGAGAATTGAACAAATAATTTCTTTAGGAACTCTTCTGCCATACCTTCAAGGCCAGGATTGGCTTTGCTCTCTAGACTTGAAGGATGCATACACTCACATTCTGATCCTTCCAGATCACAGGAAATTCTTACGATTCCTTTTCAGGGGAAAACATTTCCAGTACAGGGTTCTTCCCTTTGGTCTAGCTTCAGCACCAAGGGTATTCATGAAATGCATGGCGGTAGTAGCTGTATTTCTGCAAACCCTGGGGATATTCGTCTTCCCTTACTTAGACGACTGGCTCATTCGAGCCCCTACAGTTGCAGAGGTCAGCACTGCACTGTCTCGCACAATGCGAATCCTCCAAAACTTGGGGTTTGGTAATAAACTTCCCAAAATCCCAGCTTGTTCCTTCCCAATGCCTGAAATTCATAGGGGCCTGTCTAGATACCAGACAGGCAAAGGCTTTCCTGCCACAGGCCCGGTGTCTTCGCATAATGCAACTAGCTTCTCAAGCAGCAGGGAAATCCTCCCTAACTGCTCGAGAACTGCTACAGTTGCTGGGACATATGGCATCCACAGTTCATGTAGTTCCATATGCTCGCCTCCACATGCGAGCAGCTCACTGGACCCTATCCACACAGTGGACACAGGCCACAGGTCTTTTATCAGACAAAATAATAAACTCTCAATGTCTAATTTTGTCCCTCCAATGGTGGCAATCACTAGAAAATCTGACAGTGGGGTCTCCTTTTTATCAACCCTTTTTCAGGCCACCCTAACAACAGATGCATCACAGGTGGGTTGGGGAGCACACCTGAATCATCTCTCTACCCAGGGAACCTGAACTCCACAGGAGGCTGGTCTACACATAAACCTCCTGGAATTAAGAGCAATCTATTTAGCTCTTCGAGTATTCCACGCCCAGCTCAGTTACAAGACAGTCCTAGTCCAGACAGACAATCAAGTAGCCATGTTCTATGTGAACAAGCAGGGCGGGACAGGCTCTCTGTCATTATGCAACGAAGCTTTACAACTGTGGGCCCTCGTCAGAGAGTATCAAATTCACCTTCTAGTGGTATATCTTCTAGGCATTCAAAACCTTTGGGCAGACAGACTCAGTCGAGTACTGCTGCCTCACGAGTGGTCCCTCCACCTAGACCAGGTGGCAAAGATATTTAATCTCTGGGGCACTCCAGACATAGACCTCTTTGCAAGTCCACTGAATGCCAAACTTCCCCGATTCTGTTCCAGGATTCCAGCTCACAATTGTCAGGCAAGGGATGCCTTCCTCCTTCACTGGGGTCAGGACTTCCTTTATGCCTTCCCACCCATTCCCCTCATCCCCAAAACACTCTTCAAGCTTCAGAGAGACAGGGGTTGCATGATTCTCATAGCACCACGATGGCCACGCCAAGCGTGGTATCCCCTGCTTCTATGTCTCTCTCAAGCTGCACCTCTGGAGTTAGGGCATGCTCCAGATCTCCTTTCCCAAGAGGACGGGACACTATGGCACCCGAATCCCCAGTCCTTGCATCTCACGGCCTGGTTGCTGAAGGCTTAGACCTCCTGGATTTCAACCTGTCCCAACAGGTAAAGGATATCCTTCAAGCTTCTAGGAAACTTTCCACAAGAAGATCTTATGCCTTCAAGTGGAAACGTTTTACTATATGGTGCTCCAAGAAGTGATTAAACCCCCTTGTCATACCTTTAGAATTGATACTAGAGTATCTCCTTCACTTATCAAATTCTGGTCTAAAGACCAATTCGGTAAGAGTCCATCTTAGTGCATTTGCAGCTTCTTATAAGCCTTTGAATGGACAACCAATTTCCTCTCATCCACTCATATCCCAATTTATGAGAGGTCTTCTATTAACCAAACCTCCCATTAAGCCACCACCGGTGGCATGGGATCTAAATCTAGTTCTCGGGCAGCTCATGAAGCCGCCTTTTGAACCTTTAGCCACTACAGCCTTTAAGTTTTTGACCTGGAAGGTCATCTTCCTAATTGCAATCACCTCTGCACGTCGCATTAGTGAACTGCAAGCTTTAGTAGCTGATCCTCCTTATACTAGGTTTCATCATAATAGGTTGTTCTTAGAACTCATCCACACTTTATGCCAAAGGTGGTTTTGCCTTTTCATTTGAATCAATCAGTTTATCTTCCTGTATTTTTTCCGAGGCCTCACGCCTCTAATGCAGAAAGAAACCTTTATACTTTGGATTGTAAAAGAGCCTTAGCTTTTTACCTACAGAGAACACAGCAACATAGAAAGTCCTCGCAACTTTTTATAGCTTTTGACCCTAGTCATTTGGGACTTCCAGTCTCCAAAAGAACTTTATCTAAATGGATTGCCCAATGCATATCCTTTGCTTATGAGAGTAAGGGTCTTCCTCTTCATGGCCATGGCACAGCTCATAACATGAGAGCCATGGCAACTTCCATGGCTAATCTCCACTCTGTGTCTATCGATGACATTTGTCGAGCAGCCACCTGGGCTTCAGTACACACCTTCACAGCCCGCTACTGCCTGGATAAAGCCTCCCGTCGGGATGCCTTCTTTGGCCAAGCTGTTCTTCAAAATCTCTTTCAGACCTAATTCAGCTCCTGTCCACCAACCCTGGTGGAATGCCAGAGATCCGTGGGAGGAAGGATTCCCACCTTTCTAGGGTGGCACCTTCCTGGGGCTACCTCCCTGGCATCTTCAGCTAGGGAGTCCCCATATGTGAAGACTACATTCCTGCTTGTTCCAGGAGATAGCTTAGTTACTCACCTGTAACATGTGATCTCCGCGAACAGCAGGAATTTAGTCTTCACAACCCACCCACCTCCCCTAGGAGTTGTCTCTCTCTCTCTTTGTCTCTTTCCTCTCTCCCTCTCTCCTTTCACTCAGCTACAAACGTAACTGAAGAGGAACAGTTGGAAAGGCGGGAAGGCAGCGCGCATGTGCTGAGAGATGCTTCCAGAAGCGTTCCTATTGGACGCTGGGGAGCGTTCCCACGCAGGCTCCGTCGGTACCGACGATATCCATATGTGAGGACTAAATTCCTGCTGTTCCCGGAGATCATCTGTTACAGGTGAGTAACTACGCTTTTTCATCTTTGTTGGATGACAACTATTATATTTATGTAGATTGTTCCTTAGTCTCTTTCCTACTACATAAAGATGGAACTATGGATTCTACATCTTTGCCTTGTGTGGCAGAGGATACTCAGCAGTCAAGTGCATTAAAAAAGGGGCCCCAGTTGCCCCTTTGGTCGTTCCCAAGTAATAGGGACTTATTCAGCCTGGCTCCTACTCCGATACAGGTTGAGGCCTTGGCTTCGGCGTTACCTGAGGCAGGGGGATCGTGGAGTTTTGGAGAATGGGTTTCAGCTTAGTTTTGTGATACCGGTCCATGGATGTGTTTTTGCTTCAAGGGCGCACAATGCACCTTCGGTGCAGCGCTTCTTTGTGATTGTGCGGGATAAGTTGGCCGATGAGCTCAAATTGGGCAGGATTGCGGGCCCCTTTACAGAACAGCCTTTCCCAGAATTTGTGGTTTCTTCTCTTGGCGTAATACCCAAAAAAGAACTGGGGAAGTTCCGATTGATTCATAACTTGTCGTTTCCGCTGGGAGTGTCCGTGAATGATCATATCCCCAGGGAGGTGTGTGTGGTTTGCTATGCTTCTTTCAACTCGGCAGTGGCGTTTGTGCGAAAATGTGGTACTGGGGCTGTGCTTGTAAAAGTGGATATCGAGTCAGCTTTTTGTTTGCTACCAGTGCACCCATCGTCGTTTCATCTGCTTGGGTTTTGCTTTGGGGGTGAATGGTATTTTGACAAATGCATGCCTATAGGGTGCTCGGTTTCTTGTGCCTACTTTGAAAAGTTTAGCACGTTTCTGCATTGGGCACTAGTTCAACGGGTGGACTGTTTGAATGTGATGCTTTATTTGGATGATTTTTTGTTCATCGGACCGGCTCAGTCGGCGGTGTGCCATGATTTCCTTGATGGGTTTTTGGAGTTGTCCCATGAGTTGGGCATTCCATTGGCTTCAGAGAAGATGTAAGGCCCAACAACGAAGATCACATTTCTGGGGGTGGAGTTGGATTCTGTGGAGATAGTGGCTCGTCTCCCTCCGGGGAAGGTGTTGCGGTTACGGGCGCTGGTTGCAACCGTCTGGGATTCCCGCAAGATAATTCTGCAGGAAATGCAGTCTTTGTTAGGTTCTTTAAACTTTACGTGCAGGGTCATTCTGTTGGGCCGAGTGTTTTTGCGGCAGTTGGCGGCTGCTATGTCAGGCGTGCTAAAACCGCACCGCCGTATTAGGGTGTCAAGGAGTATGCCGGCAGACCTGAGGGTTTGGGATGTTTTTTTGGTGACTTCAATGGGACATTGGTTTGCTGGATGCCGAGGTCTCCAATGTAGACTTGCAGCTATTCACGGATGCGGCGGGCGGTTCAGGTTTTGGCATTTATTTCCGAGGTTCATTGTGCATTGATCGTTGGCTGCAGACTTGGCATGATTCTGGTGTAACCAGCAACATCACGTTCCTAGAGCTTTTTCCCATTGTGTATGCGGTCCCGGAGCACTTGTGGCAAGTTGGTCTCTGGAGATGCTGAATTTGCTGCAGAGATCCTTGTAACCAGCGACATGGGCGGCGTATTGTCAGGATTTCTACAAAGTAGCAGCCTTCTTGTTGACATGAGGTTGGCAGTATGGCCTGCTATCGGACCAGATTATCGGACAGTATATTGTCTATGCCAGGGCCAATGGGGTCTCTAAATCGGCTGTGCGAGTTCACTTGGCTGGGTTTGCCTTTTTTGCCAGAACGGTGGGCTGGGGATGCCAGGCAGGGGGGGTTTTGGCCTGCAGGCTGCTCCAGGGTTGGGAGCGCTCCTAGCCAACCCCTCGGGACTCCAAGCATCCGATTACACATGACCTGCTCCTGAGACTCTGTGTAGAGTTACCCAAGGTAGCGGAGTCACCTTATATTTTATTTATTTATTTTATTTATTTATTTATTTAAAGTTTCTTATATACCGCGCTATTCATCATCAGCGCGGTTTACATGGAACAAAACAATCTCAGTACATTTGAAAAATGTATGAGTTACAGATAACAGGGCAAAAAACTTGGTTAACAAGGGCAACTATCTACAATACCATAACGATTGACTATTTGCATAAAATCAACTAACAGTGTACAGATGTAATTACATCAAAATTTCTTAGTTCAAGGGTGTATGTCTTGTGGAGTGTTTATGCTTATGGCTTTGAGTCTGTCTTTTGATATATTAGATAGCATTACGGTGGCTGGAAGTACTCAGTGAAGAGGTAGTGCTTGATAGCCTTTCTGAACTGCTTCATGTCTCGTATTGCTCTAATATCTGGATGAAGTTTATTCCAGCATCTAGGCGCATAGGATTTAAATGCTCTGTTGATCGTTGATTGGGACCAATTTGTGGATTCACTCGGAATGACTAGGGTGTTTTCGGCAAGTGATCTCCTAGATCTTGTCTTGGGAGTTAGACTGATAAGGTCTGAAGTCGTTGCTGGCGATAATTTGTTTAAGGCCTTGAATGTAATGAGGAGAGCTTTATAGCTAATTCTACATTCTATAGGGAGCCAGTGAAGGTCCCTAAGGATTGGTGTAATATGGTCTCTCTTTGATGCTCCAACTAGGATGCGGGCCGCAGCATTCATTGCTAGTTGCAGGGGGTTAATGGTGTTCTTTGGAAGCCCATGTAATACAATATTCGCATAGTCAAAGTGAGGGGTGACTATTGCTTGGAATATTGAACGGAAGTCGTTGTATTCTAACATGGGTCTTAGGTGGCGTAATGTTTTTATCTTGAAGTAAATCGTTTTTACAGTATTTTTTATGTGGGAGGTAAAATCCAGTCGTTGATCAAGGACCACACCTAGGTAACGAATTGTATTCTTGATTGGGAGCTCAGCGTCCCGTACCTTGAGATATGCAGGGGGGGAGAAGAGCTTGTTTCTTGTGACCAATAAAACTTCAGTCTTTTTGAAATTGATTCGCATGTTTTGATCTAAAAGCCAATCTGCTATTGCATTGAAACAGTTGGTTAAGTTAGAGTAATTTGGACTCGTTATATCAATCGGGGTGTAGATAAACACGTCGTCCACGTAAATAAGGCAGGAAACATTAAAGGATTTGGTGATTTGGCAAATTGGCTGCACATATATATTGAAGAGGAGTGCCGATAGGGAGGAGCCTTGTGGAACCCCTTGCGTTTGGAGGAATGGTTCCGATGTTCTGGTGTCAATGCGAACATGTTGCCAACGATCTTCGAGGTATGATTTGCACCAATTCCATGCTAGGCCTTGTATACCCTTTTCGTAGAGACGCGATAGTAGTATCTTATGGTCTACTGAGTCAAACGCCGCGGATATATCGAGGAAGATCATGGCGACGCCAGACCTTATGTTGTTGATCCCACAGATGAGCGTGTTGATTAAGGAGGTCATGAGAGTCTCGACTTCATGCATTTCCCTAAATCCATGTTGGCACGGATCAAGAGGGGAGGATGTGTCAATATATTGCTGAATTTGGCGTTGAGTCTCTTTCTCCAGTATTTTGGCAAGAAGCGGGATGCTGGAGATTGGACGGTATGATTCTTCCTTCTTCGGGTCGATCTGGTTGTTCTTTAATAGGGGACGTATTGAAGTCTGTTTGAGTGCAGCTGGGAAAGTTCCAGAGGAGTAGGAGAGGTTTGCAATTTTCGCTATGCATGGACTGAGCTCTGTGCGCATTGATTTGATCCAGTGTGCTGGGCATGGGTCGTTGGCTGCAGTAATGGTGTTCAAAGTAGCAATTAGTTCTTTGATGGTTTTAGCTGATGGAGGTGAGATACTGAGGAGTGGTGCTTGAGAGTGCGTAAATTGAGGGGACGCTTATGAGGCTGTTCTGTCGCGGGCCGTGTTCTGTTTGGCATTCTTTGGTGCTTTTCGGATCAGTGAGTTGGTGGTGAGCTCCACCCAGGCTTCGGACCGCTCGGGTATGTTGCGCCAGCATGGGCAGGCAGAAGAGGGGCAGCTATGTATCCTGCTGTCCAGATTTAAGATGGACCAGTTAGGTAAAGGGCTGTGGTTGGTCTTGAAGGCAATCAATGGCCTTCCTACATGCCCGGTGGCCAGCTTATTTATTTATTTATTTTATTTATTTCTTTTTTATACTGCGCTCTTTAGAATCAGTGCGGTTTACATGTATACCAACAGGTACTTTTTATTCCCTTGTCCCCGAAGGGCTCACAATCTAAGTGTACCTGAGGCAATGGAGGGTTAAGTGGCTTGCCCAAGGCCACAAGGAGTGGCCATGGGACTAGAGACCCCAGGCGAGCTTGGGATCTTACTTGGTTGGGCGGCCTGAGGCTGAGGGATTACTGTTTGTGCATATGGATTCATGCCCTTTGACTCATTTTCAAGTTTCAGTGGTGCTGCGGATGGTGCTGCAGCATATAGGTGAGGATCCTAGCCTGTTCGCCCCTCATTCCTTCCTCATTGGAGCAGCAACCAATGCAACGGCAGCCGGGTTTGGCAGATCAAGTTATATGACGCATCGGCAGATGGTGTTCCCAGACGTTTAGGGGCTATGTGCGGTTATGAGTTTGGTGGGGGCGGCTATCTCTAAGTGTCCTAATTGTATTCTCCTTTTGCAGATGAGGAGCTTCGTCACTGGTTCTGTTGGCTGATTGGTTACTCTTTCGTTCATTGGGTTGACCAGCGAGCAGCAGTGTGACCGTTGGGGCGTAATTTTGGCCTCGATCCAGTGGTAGTTTCTGTGATATGGCTGGGCGAGCATGGCCTACATTGGACCCAGCTCCTGCCTTTGCTTCGGCACCACAATCTGGTGTGGAGTAGTCCGTCAACTATACTGCTCCATTTGGGGGGCAATGACCTGGTTTCATGGACGTGCAAGCAGATTATAAGAGCGGCAAAGAAGGATTTGGCGGAAGTTCTGCAAATGTGGTGGTGTGGTCTGACATCATTCTAAGGCCTTCATGCAGGGATCAATGGCGCTGGTCAAGGGGGTTAGCGAAGATCAATTGCCAGATTGGGTGCTGGGTCTGTGAGCAAGGGGGTTATCAGATTATGCATTCCTGGGTGGAGATGGACTGTGCGGGCTTGTATCGGCAGGATGGAGTGCATTTATCCCCGGTTTGCTGGATTTGTTGCTCAGTGACTGTCAGGAGGCCTTGGAAGGGATGGTTCGACAGGATAATCGCTGGTCGCAGCTTTTGGAGGCGACGCAGGGACATTGACCTCACCTGCGCCGGTGGCAGGATCCCAGAGGTTTCCGGGGTCCGGAGACTTTTTGGGCACTACTTTAGGTGGGAGTTGGGTGCCCCCAACCCAGACAACCCCTGTCCGGTCTTTGCTAATTATATGGCGAGGTTGGATGCAGGGGGTTATGTAAGCTTGCCCATTGGTTTGTCCATGGCGGAAGTGGAGACAATTTCACCTTGCTAATAGCATGGCTGGTGAGGTATTGGATCCACTATTTTGGTTGTTATGAGGATTATTCTTGGATTCTAATTTGGTTGAAAAGTTATCGATGTTAATAAGAATGCGACCAGTTTATTCTCAATTTGCCTGTTTGGAGTTTTTTGTGGAAGAAGAGGGGGGAGGCAATTGGAAGGGGATTAGGCGGGATCTGGGGGCACTGCAGGGGGTGAAGGGGAAAGGGAGAGCACCGGGTCCGGGTTGCCTCGGTTAGGAGCTGCACTTTATGGTCCCTACTCTGATCACCTTAAGGAATAATGGATTCACAATGGTCTCATGTCATTTGAAAGGTAAGCTTACTACCTGACTTTCACAAGACAAATATGGATTTAATTTTTTATAAGCATACTAAATATTGAAATTATAAATAAATGAATATTGTTTCCAGGTTAATGAGGTGGACCCCCAGAGCTGCTCTATCAGTTTAGTGGTTTTCAACCTGGTCCTCAAAGCTTACCCAACATGGGAATAATTTTATAAGGAGCTGCAAAATATTACACGCCATCTACATGTAAATCACAGAATTATGCTTTAGGTGGTCTTTAGCATGTAAGGCCAATGGTGAATCCTTTGACTATGGGCATTCACTTGGGTGGAGCTTGGGTAGAGCATGGACAAAATGCACAGTTATGCACATTTTATAAAATACGGGCTTGCATGCCTAAGATGCATGTGACATTTACATCAGCCATAGGGCTGTTGTGAGTCTTCATGCCTAGATTTGCATATGTTTTCAACTGCTTATGTCCCTGTTTTATAAAATAAAGTATGGGTGTGCTTTACTTTATAAAAAGGTGTGGAATAAAATGCTACCCTCTATATGCAGAAGAATCTCATGCATATTCAGTATGGGTAAACCATATTGTCTGAGTGGACCTCAAGGCCCAACCCGAGAATCACCATGCTAATTAAGCTGTCTTCAGTAATTTACTCAAACATGAAAGTCTATTTGCAGAAAAAAAGAAAATGATGTGAACATATGGATTCATGAACCTTACGCACAGAATTAATGCCATTTCTACCAGCTCAGCAATGTTAAATATAAATTTGTCTGGATAATCATTTTCTCAGGATTCAAGAATTCAGCAAAAGAAAATGTATATGAAGTACATATAGTAAATCATGTCATGTTTAATCCACTTTTTAAAATATTTCAAGTCCATTTAAAGCTTTTTTCATCAGTATATCAAACCTGTCAGGTGGAACAACATTCTATCACCAAATGTTTGTATGTAATAACTTTGTATACTGAGACATTAAAAAGCATTTTTAATAAAAATAAATGGGCTTTGAGTGGGCTGGTCCTGTAGTTGTAACTGCACTTTCAGTCCTTATGAGGGAGTGGATATTCTGGGCTATAATCTTTTAATGTGAACATTTGTTATACTCATTCTAAGCAAATGCTGGGTTACTACCTACCATTTGTACTCTGACAAACCAGTATATAGGAAGAGTAATTTTCACAGATATTTCTATGAGTAAAAGCAACAGAAGTAGCCAGTTACAAAATTACTTATTCGATATATGGATTTATTTTATTTATATATCTCAAATCAAGATTTCTAAGTAACTTACAAAATAACATGTGAAGACAGACAAAACATCAGATACAATATAAATGTGAATCGCCTAAAATGTATGTAATTTAAGATATACACTTCCATAAGCCTGCTCATATAAGAGTGCCTATATTTCTTAGAGTCATAAAATCTTTCTCTAAACGCAGCTCTAATGGCAGGTCATTCCAGAGGGCAGGTGTAGTGCAAGAAAAGGCATGCAGTTGTATTTTAGCCTTTTGCAAGGCCTTCACAGTAGGGATCTCTAATAGGTTCTGATTTTCGATTCATAATGATCTGACAGGGCAGAACATTTGCAAGGCATCTTGAAAACATACCGGTGAAAGATCAGTGCTTCAAAAATGATCGTTAAAACTAAATTCCTCTCACTCTTCCATGTTATAGGTCCAGTTGGTCAAACCGCTGATCTACTTAGCATAGGCACTCACACACTTTTCCTTGCATGACTCATCAAAATAAAAGATTCATAACATCGTAATGGTGTCAAAACCTGGCCGCAGCTTTATTCCAAATTATCAGTAAACAGCAAAATTCTTAAGCATAGCCCATATCTGTTCCCTCATCATATCCCAGATTAGCCTTCACTCGATTGCCCCCAGTTCATTTTTAAAACTGGGTTCCTTATTTTTCTCCATTACCTTTCTTCCACAACCACACTTAGCCGCTCAGCTAGTTGATGCTGATGTAGCCGTAGTGAGGTCCCTGAAAAACCCTGTGGAAGGCTCCCCCTCTTTCCATCCTCATTGCCTGCGATGCTGCCAGGCCATGCCCCACAGCTCATGGCAGTGTTGCGCATTAGCCAGTGAATTATACCATCACTTCAGTCAAATCAGCCCCCAGTCTCTCTTTGGCTGTTTCTGGGAGGAAGGCATACACACAACCTAGCACAAGCGTTGACAGCCTACAGCTAGTCACTGCTCCTCACAAGAAAAACTGCAGAATAACCTTACCAACCTACAACATCACTATAGCCCTAAAGGAGAAGGAAAGACAAATTTAAATGCCCAAATCCTGCTCAGATGTTAGCAAACAGAATGTAATCAAATGGTAGTAAGCAGAGCAATTGACACTATCTGGAATGGAACCCATGATCTACTAGGGTCAAAACCTCACAAACTCTGTCTCATGAATGCTGTATGGATGAACCGGTCACAAAGAATCCTAGCAAACGCCAAACAGCACCAGAAGGGTAAAAGGCTCCAAGGAGAAAATGCACAGAAGACACTGGAATAATTGGTATGGTTGGGATTTGAGCCAGTGGCCTTTGGGTTAGAGACAACCATCTGCCAAGATTAGCCAATATGTCTCCTCTGGAACAGCTGGTGATACCTATCCTAAGAACAACAGTTGGAGAAAGTGAATTTCCCCCAGGATGGAGGTCAAGAAATCCCAAGAAAAATGGCAAAAAGGCTTCCAGGTGACGAAAACCACTACAGTTGCTGGAGGCATCCCAAGAAAACCATACAGTTGCTAAAACGTTACTAAACATGCAGACTCTGAACCAAGCCCACAGGGGGGGGGGGGGGGGCAGAATGACGCAATACCCCTGCCTACAACCAAGCCAAGGACATCAGAAAATACTCCTACTCCCGAAGAACCAAGACCAGGGGGAGGGGCCCATGAAAGGATCCCAGACTCTTTCATAACAAGGAAGAATGCTTCCAAAACACCTTTATACCAATAGGGCCAGACCCCAGGACCTACACCCATCAATAGCAGACTCCTAAACACAGATTGGCCTGCCCGCCAAGCCTAACTGGAATATGCCTGCTCCAGCATAAACCATACTTTAGATCAGGGGTGGGCAAACGTTTTGACTCGAGGGCCGCAATGGGTTCATATATTGGACCCGGGGGCCGGACCAAGAGTAGATGGACGGTGTGTATGTGTGAATTAATATAAATTAAATTTAAATTTGTAACATTAAATGTTTAGATTAATTTAAGGTAGAAAAGCATAAAAAGAGTTATTTTACAAAACTTTTATGCAATGTATTTCTTTCATAAAATAGTACCTTCAATTTTAGTGGCCGTAGTTTGCCCATCCCTGCACTAGACCATGCCTCCCTACTTCCTTCTGTGGGTGGGTCTTTTGGTTTCTGAAGCGTGGTAGCCAAAGTGGGGGCTGTCCCACCCGCTTCATCCGAAAAGATGGGGTGGGCAAGATATGAGCGAGATTTAAGATTCTGAATCACCTCACATGAATCTGCAGTTATTGCGTGCCGAAGCGTCAGCAAGTGGGATATCCAGATCCTCCCAAGTGACCAGCCCATTTCCTGTCCTAGCCCCCCCATAGCCCATTATCAGTCCTAACCCCCCATAGCCCATTACCAGTCCTAACCCCCTATCACCCCATTTCCAGACAGCCCCCATCAGCCCACAGCCCATTACCAGTCTTAACCCCCCCATAGCCCATTACCAGTCCTAACCCCCCCATCAGCCCACAGCCCATTGCCAGTCTTACCCCCCCATAGCCCATTGCCAGTCCTAACCCCCCCCATCAGCCCACAGCCCATTGCCAGTCCTAACCCCCCCCCCCATCGGCTCACAGCCCAATGACAGTCCTACCCCCCCCCATCAGCTCATGGAAATTAAAATTTAAAAAAAGCTGGCCGCTGCCGCCGTGGCAGCATGGAGTGTCCCGCGGGGCCCCCTCTGCCCGGCTGAACTCTCCCGGCCCGGCTGAGTCCCTCTGCGCCGGCTTTCAGATACGCGAAGGGAGAGTGTCTCCCTCGCGTCTCTGTTAAGCCCGCAGGGGCTGATGGGAAGCAGGGGCTGATGGGAAATTTAGTAGTTTGCCCATCCCTGCTTTAGATCATCAAGTGGTGTCTGCTTTGCATCAAGAACCCACTGATCTGGACTAGCACTGCTGAACAATGACAGCTGTCTAAAGGAACCATGCACTTCCATTAACCAAAACTACTGATGCAACCCTAGCAGGAGAGAGAACCCATGAAATGAACCCCGTGAAAAGGACCAAACATATCTGCATCACCTGTACCCTCCAGGTATGGCTGGCTCCCAGGGCCATAACAAACCTCCAACTTCCTGCCCTCCCCCTCCCCCCCCCACCCAGTATTTTGAATGAACCAGTCATCCTTAGCATTGGAACACCATCACCCCCATTGAAACCTTGATTTGAAAATGCGCAGATGGCTCTGTGAATGTGAATTCACCCATCGGTGTCCATCCCCATGCCCCCTGGAAGAAAACTCTGCTATTGCATCAAAATTAAGAAAGAAATCATTGGTCATTTATTTATTTATTTATTTATTTATTTACATTCTCTTATATACCGCGCTATTCTGCATCAGTGCGGTTTACATTGAACAAACTGAAATTACATTGAACAGGGCATTATAACTTGGAGATAACTATTTTACAGGGAACATGGGCTATGGAAGGTTAAGTGGCTTGCCCAAGACCACAAGGAGCACCTGTGGGACTAGAAACCCCAGTCCTTCCAGCCCAAGGTTGCTGTCCTCTAGTGGGATTTGAACCCCTGACCTTCCGGCCTGAAGTACCTTGCCCCAACCACTAGGCCACTCCTCCACATACCAAAACTGACAACTTGCAGAAGAGAGGGAAAAACAATGAGAATGGTAACAGTCAGAGACTCTCCTTTGGGATCCATTTGGCATATGAGTAAGGAGCTGGCAGTGCCAAATCCCCGAGTATCAGTACTGGGTGGGCAAATACCCATCAACTGGCTGGATGACCGCAAAGCATGAGCCATACCACACTAGGCCAAGAGGCCTCCTGTCCCCTATTACCCTCACATAAATGTGTGTCTCCTCACAACTCCCCCTCCAGCTGTATACCCTCCTCCCTCCCCTGTAAGCATAACTGTTAGAAAAGAAATTGCCTGCATGCCATGCTACCTGTACCAAAACACCTCAAGCAACCTCCAGACTTGCATGTTATAGCTCAATGATCTAGATACAGTAAGTGGGAAGAATACACTACTAATGTTATCCCACCATGATCGCACCAGCCACATATTCACTTCATCTTTTCACTGCCAAAGGCTACTTCCGCACTTGTGTCACTGCAGTAGCCTCTGGACTAGCCAGAAAGTGCAAGAGCCAGTACTCACTCTGCAACCAGACATGCACAGCCCAGCACAGATGGACAGTACACACTGCTCCCTATGCTCACTTCTCTGGAGTGGAGGAGTAGCCCAGCGGTCTGAGCAGCGGCCTGGTGACCCAAGAGACCAAGGCTTACATCCTACCGGCAACTCCTGCGGCCCCAGGCAAGCCACTCAATCAGCCACTGCTTCAGGCACCGACTTAGACCGCAAGCTCTACAAGGAACAGGGAAACACCCACTGCACCTGACCATAACCTGACCTCAGTCACCACTGTAAAGATGTGAGCTACCACATACCTAAAAATCCCTAAATACTTGCACCCTAGCCCCCACCCAATCCAAACAGTTTTTGATCATGCCATCCCCCAGGTTACCCACCCTACCCTGTCATACTCTCCAACACACGCAAATAGGCCTCCCGCAATTCCCAGGCCACTCACTATCCCAGCAATCACCCTGTGGCACTCACCTCTTACACCCCCTTGTCCAACTCAGCAGACTTGACCCACCAAAAAATGGTCCAGCCATGGCACTGTAGATGATCCAGTAATCCTGCTGCAGATGTAATGCTCAGCAAGCTCAAAAGCACCCGCCAGCGACATGTCCACCAAACACTGTCTTGATGCCTCCATGTAAACCACAAGCTGCAATCTGGCATACCATGGCCACTTCAAACTGCAAGATCACACCCTGTAGTGCTGCTAAGACCTCCAGGGCCTCACATGTACAGGAAATGCCCACAGCCCACACAGACCATGGCCTTACCACTCAACAAAGCCAGAAATGAGCTTCCACAATTACTGATGAAATGAAGACTGCACTACATCTTCAGCATGAACCCTCAGTGATAGGAACCTGAGGTGAGACACCGACTGCAAATACAAGAGGTGGAGGGTAGGGGGGTCAGCCAGCAACCGGCAAGGGAATAGAAGAGAAATTACTCTGGCTGCTGCAGTGGTCTCTTAAGCAAGCACCAACCATAAACTCCCTTCATACCTGCGGCCTCTTGGCACTGGCCTGACCCCACAGCACTACCTTCGAGCCAACAAAATCATTAGACTATTCCAGCTCAGGATCTTACCCGCCCCACTGCCTGGCTGTCCTTCTACTTATTTGGCAGCCCCTATTCCCCCTACCCTTCTCTTCAGCCACATAGGCTCCCTTGGAAGTAGGTTGCACCGGGTTAAACCATGGATCCATTTTATTAACGTGGACTAGGGAAATCCACTGCTTACTCCAGGTAAGCATCATGGAATCTGTGCACCTTTTGGGAATCTAATAGGTACATGTGACCTGGATTGGCCTCTGTTGAAAACACAATGTTGGGGTTGATGTACCTTTGGTCTGACCCAGTATGGCATTTCTTGTGTTCTTGTGTTCATGTTTACTAAAGGTTAATGTGATAATGGACGTTAAAATGCATTAAGTGCTGCGATGCCGATAGGAATGAAATAGGCCACAACAGCATGTAGTGCGTATTAGTTAACCCGTAGAAAACATGGACCTAAGTAGTGAACCTTAGGTCTATTTTCCAAGTCTGGAATCTTTTCATTTCCATTTCAATTTATTACCAAAACCTTAGATCTCTTTTTTCAGTGCAAGCCTCTTACATCTTAGTCGATTTATGATCACTAGGATGCATTTCCTCATAAAACAGCATAATTTAGATAGGGAATAAAAGGTACGAAAACTAAAATGTCATCTGCATAAATGTGGTAACTGATGCCTAATTTCGGAAGCAGCTTACAAGCAGTCTTGCTTACGAATTAAATAACATTGCAGAGAGTGCAGATCCCAGCAGGATACCCCTCTACAGCAGCATCTACTCTGATGTTGTTAAATTGAATTGAACTCTTTCTGTATGATTACATAAATAAGAAACGAGACATTTAAAAACAATTGCACCCACCTGTAACTTACATAAAGGCACATTTTGTACCTGGAGATAGGAATTGCAATGTCTGTGTCAAGATGTACATGATTGCAAAAGTACTTTAGAAACTGCTCTGCTAAACATAGCGCTGTTTCTAAAATACATAGAGTTGCAGGAAGGCATGTGGAGTTTTATATCTACTTGCAGGAGGAGGAGCCGTTTTACAGATTTATGCGTACGTAAAATTGACTGAAAAAACCCAGCAATTTACACATATAAGCGCTGCCATTTCACAACTTGCATATGTAAATATCGGCACTTAGACATGCATATGAGACATTTTGCAAATATAAATGGGTAGATGCTGCTAGTTAACTACAGAGGATGCTATATTTAGCTCATTTCAGTTCGGAGAGGAGGATAAACTAGGCTGAATTAAGGAGGATAACCTCTTTATCCCTCCTGTAAAAGGCTAGCAGAAACCCACTTCTTTAAAATCTACACGTCAGGGAGCAGGTGATTTTTAGGCTTAAAACCTGCATCCCCTATATAAAATCTGCCCAGACCACATCCCTCAAATCTTCCACATAATAAGGACATGCACCTGTCAATTGGACCTTTCTAAAATGGCCATTCACACATGAATGTGATTTACATGTATGTATGCCTGATAATAAATGTGTTAATCGTGAATAAGGCTTCAGAAATAACCTCCTAAACCTTTCATTCAGAATATTATGTGGTATAGTGTCAAATCCTGCTGAAATATCTAAAAATACCATTGCACTTGAGGTGTTAGCATCCAATCCTTTTAACACAACATCCATAGGAGCAATCCTACCAAACAAAATTTCATATACTTGTGACTAGGTTTCACTTTGTCTCTGCATGACTCATAACAAATTTGTGCTTAATATGCAAAAAAACTGAAATCATATATCTAACTGCTCAGAAACCTAACCAGGCACTGAATTAGCCCACAACTAAAACGCTAAAACCAAAGCATTGACGTGAATCCACTGGAGAACTAGCAGCCACTGAAGTGAGCACAACACGATCCCTCAGTTTTACTGACGCTGACACTCTTGCTACGTTATCAACCCATTGCAAATGACCCGTACTCCTCACTGAAAGTGCAGAGTATAAGATGTTGCAGTAGTTCACAGGAAGCATGATGACTGCATAAACGAAAGATGCAGAGGCCGCCTGCTCAACGTAAGGATGGATCTTAGCTAATGGAGGTGATACAACTCTATTCCTACCACCTTAGAAATTGTGTAAATAGCTTAAACACGTAAATTGCCTGCACATGCAGATAGTGATTTTAAAACACCACTATTGACACATGGTGATCGCACAACCCATAGATTTCAAGAAGTGGAGAAGGAATCATTTTAGAGGACCTAAAATATCAACGTGTATTCCCCAATTTACAAGTTTAAAAAATTACTTTTCAAGCTGTTTTGAACTTGTAATTACAAAATGTAGACGTGTGTGCTTAGAATCAATCATCTGTCATATTAAGGATTTTAACCACGTTTTCCATGATCTGAAATATTTTTATCATGATTCCTTCCACCCCTGCCATTGTCAGCCTACAACAGAAACTTTGCTTATTAATCACATGATTAGATTAGCTTGTTTCATAAGAAATATGCTCACTTAAAAGCACTTGTCATCTTTGCAGTATACTTATAGGAAAAAAGTGCATGACTGAGAATGTATATTGGGGTGTCTTTCATTTCTGGGGTGCTTGGTAAATCACTTACTTGATGTTGTTATACCCCTCAGTGTTTGAGTAACATGTTACTTGCTTATATGTATCTGTAGAGAAAACCTTCAGTAGTTAAGGTCTAACGTGTTTATGATAGAAAATGTTAAAACTGAAAGACTGGAAATTGAATTCTTCCCATCTTTTAACTGTTTGAAATACAAGGATGTCTCTTTTTTTCTTCCATTGTGCAGTTACCTTCCATGGTTTGAGGTGTACTATAAGCTTTTAAATACTCTGGCTGACTACTTGGTAAAAGAACAGGTAAAATGGTTTCTAAAAGTCTTTTAATTATGTGTTCTTGTTTCACTTTGAGAATAAAATATTAACGTGCGCTGATGTTGGCATTTTAAGATGAGTAAAGAATATTGTAGAGCTGAGCAGTTGGTATGCATGGGCAGACTGTATTACATTTGGGGGGGGGGCATTTTACCATAACTTGACAGCCTAAACCCTCATGTTAATAACTGTGAGATTACCGCTAGAGATCCTGGGTACCATTTTGAAACCAGGCCCATGGAGAACATGAGTGACTGGGAATTGCGTCTGCTTACTCTGGAAACCAAGGATCCTCGGTTAGGCTGGGGATAGGATCAAGGGGTGGGAGTTTTACGGGGGAGTTTCTTTTTGACCCAAGGGATATCGGGAGGGGGTTCTTGAAGAGAGGATTAGATGGAAAGAGAGGGTTTCCTTGTTGACGTAGATTTGATGGAAGGGGAATGATGTTGCAGGGAGATGATTAGGTAGAAGCCAACTTCGAACTTTATACCTACCCTTTAGGTAGGCACTTATTTGTGCCTGGAGGCAAGTGTAAATGCCGTCTAGATTTTTTTTCTATCAACATGGATTCTTCTTGCAAGATGAGTCATCCATGTGAATATGCTAGCCCACCCAAACCACTCCCTCTCCTTGCCCCTACCACAACTACTGTAAAGCTAAACATGGTACATATCACCGTGTGCAAATGGCCCATTTTCTAAAATGGCATTTACACGTGCTGCAAATCTATATGTGTAAATGCTGCTGTTTATACATGGAAATGTTTTTCAAATAACCATCGAAATACATGCAGACTATTGAATACAAAGGGAAATTTCATACCTGGATTAACTAACCAACTTGTTTGTGAGATCATATGTTCATTAGATGCAAAATCTTTCTCTGGTCACAAGCAGGAAGTCAGTCCACACATATGGGTGATGTCAGTGCCGACTGAGCCCACACGGAAGCATCTCTCCAGCTTTCAAAGAAAGCCTTTGGGAGATGCACCACGTATGTGTGGTCCACTTCCCACTCAAGGATGCCATCTTATCTCAGTTTCCTTTTTTCTGTGGAGCCTATTGGACATTGTCCAGTTTTCCCTGGAAAAAGTCTGATTTTTATTGTTAAGTTTTGTCCGGTTTGAATATCGGTTCGTTCCCGCCCCATAGTTAGCGTGCCTTGGTGTCGCTCCTCAAATTCATCTATTCATTTTCTCATTTTTTCATCGAGGTGCTCCTCGACCGGCGTTCATGTCCCTTTTCAGCCAAAGGCCTCGGATCCTCGCCGGGAGATGGGTACCCCCTTTTTCTGATGGCCGCCAATGGCTTAAAAAAATGTGATCGGTGTGGCAAAATGATGTCACTCATCGACTTACAAGACTGCTGCCTCTGATGCCTTGTCCTGGAGAACAATGACACTTGACTGTGTGCTCTGCAGAACCATGACCTCAAAGGCCTTAAAGAGCCACCAGCAGGAAAAAGTTTTTCAGAAGTCTGGCTCTGCGCCGGAGTCTCCAGTAACACCATGCTCCAGGACCCCCTCTGATACCTCGGTGCACCATGAAGCCAGAGCCTCCTTGGAATCCCACGGGTGTGGTTCCTCCGAGCAGAAATCCCCAGAGGTGGAACACAAGAAGAAGAAACCCTCAAAGACTGCCTTAGAGGATGGATCCAGCAAGAAGGAGTAATTCCACTCCAGGACATGCAGTCCCAGGCGTGAGTCCAAGAAGTTGGGGCTGGAGCAGCTTTCCAAGCTGCCCCATAAGAATTCGTCTACACCTGCTGACTGGCCTTGGACCTCCGAGGCCCTCCTCATCGAGGACTCCACCTTGAAAGAACCAATGCTGGACCAGAAATCCTGGGTGTTTGCGTCGAAGGCTGCAGAGTAGGCTGGTATGGAGACCAGAATGGCAGCCCTAGAGGGCAGTACAGGGGACCTCAGGAACATCCTGGACCTGCAAGAGCTCAACAGGTTTCTGGCCAGGGAGAGGTTCAAGATGCTGTCACATGGGACTCTACTGCCATTCCTCTAGCAGGGAGATTGGCTATGCTCCTTAGACCTAAAGGATGCCTACACTCACATCCTAATTCACCCCATTCACAGAACATACCTCTGGTTTGTGGTGAGGGGATAGCACTACCAATACAGGGTGCTGCCCTTTGTTTTGGTCTCGTCATAAAGAGTCTTCACAAAGTGCCACACGGTGGTCACAGCCCACTTCTGACTCCAAGCGGCCTTCGTCTTCCCTTATCTGGATGACTGGCTCATAAAGGGGGACACTGCTGCAGAGACACAATGCGCCACTGGGTGCACCAACAACACCCTGCAGCACCTGGGGTTCACCATAAACTACCCTATGTCCCACTTCATTCTGGCCTAGTGCCTAGAGTTCATAGAGGTGCAACTAGATACCCTCCAGGCAAAAACCGTCCTCCTTCAGGAGAGGTCAGAACGCCTCAGAGAGCGGCAGAGGTATACCAACGCCGGATGCTACCTGCCCAGCTCCTACTCTGCCTGTTGGGACACATGGCCTCCACAGTTCACGTGACTCCATGTGCCCACCTGCCTATGAGAGCAGCTCAGTGGTGCCTCCACTCTCAGTGGACACAAGCCACAGGCAGGCTCAGGGACAGAGTGAAGGTGACCCGTCATTTGGCAGATTCCACGTCACCTTCAGTCCGGGATGCCCTTCCAGGCACCCAACCTCCAGAAGGTCCTCATCATGGGCACCTCTAGAGCTCCTGGCAATATATCTACCTCTCCGAGCCTTCTGTCACCATCACCAACACCACTCAGTGCTGATCAAGATTGACAATCAGGTCACAATGTTCTGTGTGAACAAACAGGGGGAAACAGGGTCTGCCAGGGATTCATGCAGAGGGATGCTCCTAAGGGCGGTGTACCTCCCGGGCCAGGACTATGCCCTGGCAGACAAACTGAGTAGGGTCCTCCAGCCGCATGAGTGGCACCTGGATCTAGTGGTAGCCTCACGGCTGTTTCATCTCTGGGGTGTCCCTCAATGGACCTGTTCACCAGCCCAGGCAACACACAGTTGCCCCAATTTTGCTCTTGCCAGCTGCACCCCTCCCGGGTGGCAGCGGATACATTCTTCATTCTGTGGACAGAAGGCCTCCTGTATGCCTTTCCACCGACACCTCTGGTAGCCAAGACACTATTTAAAGTCCAACACGACAGAGCATCGTTAATGCTGGTAGCCCCTCGATGGCCCAGGCAGCCCTGGTTCCCACTGCTTCTTTCCCTTTTGCCGGCATTGCCAATTCCCCTGGGCTGAGCTTCAGGGCTACTCTCACAGGAGCAGGGCTCTCTCCTACACCCCAACCTGGATCCCTCTCACTCACTGTTTGGCTGCTGGAAGGGTAGGACTAGCCCCCTTCAACCTCCCACAGGACATAAAAGAGATTCTTCTGGCCTTTCGTAAGGCCTCCATAAGAAGGATTCTTCAAGTGGCACCAATTATCGCTGTGGTGTGCAGAAAGGCGGGCGAACCCGTTTTCCTGCTCAGTACAAGTGGTACTCCAATACCTGCTTCACCTATCACAGGTGGGACTGAAGTCCAATTCGGTCAGAGTACACCTGAACGCCATCGCAGCACATCACCATTCCGTTGAGGGAAAACCCTTCTCGGCTCAGCCCCTTGTGTTCCGATTTCTGTGGGGCCTCATGTTATCCAAATCCCCCGTACGCCCTCCAGCGGTTGGGATCTAAATATGGTGCTCTTGCAGCTCACTAAGCCTCTGTTTGAGCCTCTGGTTACCTGCCACCCTCCAGTACCTGTCCTGGAAGGCCGCCTTCCTGGTAGCACTCACATCAGCACGCAGAATCAGTGAGCTCCAGGCTATGATGGCGGAACCACCCTACACGAGATTTTACAAGAAAAGGGTGGTGCTCCGCACACACCCCAGGTTTCTGCTGAAGATGGTGTCCCCATTCCACCTCAACCAAGAGGTGATACGCCCCACCTTCTCTCCGAGGCCTCACACCGGTAGGGCGGAGACTGTTCTCCACAATCTGGAGTGTAAGAGAGCCCTGTTCTTTTATCTGCGATAGACTCAGGGCCACTGCAAAGCATCACAGTGTGGGGCTCCGAGTGACTACGCAAACTCTGTCCACTTGGGTGGCATACTGCATTACCCTGGCCTACGAGCAACCAGGGATTTCACTGGACTAGAGAGTCATGGCGCACCACATCAGGGCCATGGCTACTTCCGTGGCAAATCTGCATTCCGTCCCCGTGATCGAAATCAGCCAAGCCGCCACCTGGTCTTCGGTTCATACCATCACAGCTCACTACTGCCTGGAGAGAGAGTCCCGATGGGACAGTGCCTTTGGCCAGGCTGTACTCCGTAATCTCTTCGGAGTGTAGGCAACTCCTGCCCTCTGACCCGTCTGTGTTCAGGTTACTGAAGTGCTGGTTCTCTGTTGGACACTTGGGTCTTGCGAGAGTCTCTCAGTAGGGACTCAACTGCTGCTGATAAAGGCTAACCCATTTTTAGGTCGCCATGGCATTTTTACAGCTTCTCAGTAGCCTGTAGCTGGGGAGTTCCATATGTGAGGACTGACTTCTGCTTGTACCCAGAGAAAGTGCAGTTACTCACCTGTAACAGGTGTTCACGGGGACAGCAGAAATCAGTCCTCGCAACTCTACCTCCTCCCCTTGGAGTTGTTTCTTTACCGTATTTTATTTTTACCTTGGCCATCTTAGCTATGTCATTAGACTGTGGCAAGATGGCACCCTTGGGTGGGAAGTGGACCATGCATGTGTGATGCATCTCCCAAAGCTGGGGAGATGCTTCCGCATGGGCTCCATTGGCACCGACGTCACTCATATGTGAGGACTGATTTCCTCTGTTCCCCGAGAACACCTTTTACAGGTGAGTAACTATGCTTTCCCTGTAGTGGAAGGATGTCTGTGATTTTTGCTTACCTATACTTGCTATAGTAATGAATTTATGGAACAGGAAAAAATGCTTATATTTGATGGTAAATAATTGAGAATTCAATTAATTGAGTAATTATGTCAGAGTATAATAGGATAAAGTGCTAACAGAAGCTTTATTAGTGCCTTACTAGCAGCAGTGGCATGCTTATTGCTAGATGGGTTAAATAGTGACATATCTGTGTAGTCTGACAGTTTGTATACATCACTCGATTGAGAATTTATCGTTTGTGTGTGTGCATAACATTATTCAAATTATTTATTTTCTGCAGGATAATGATTTGAATGATATGTTGAAATCACTGTACGACCATCCTTTGCCAAAGCCAAATACACCTGTCAGTATAAGCGTGGTAGGTGTAATATAGATTATTTTTTATTGTTTTCAACTCAAGTAAATATTGGAAGGAGATTATACATTAAGGTGTTAAAATTCTTCGTCCATGTCTCTGGGGGCAAAATAACTCTCTGCAATTTAACAGAACAGGTCAAGTTTGGCAAGGAGGAAAACAGGGGAGAGAGACATATAGAGCTCAAAAATGAGCCAGATTGTACTGGTGGTTTCTGAAAAATAAAGACCCCCAAAATGGACTAAGGCATTTGTATGCAACAGCAGTATAGAAGCATTGATAAACTGAAACATACCCAGGCCCATACACAACTAGAAGCACACATGGGCTGAGGATAATTCCATGAAGCACGCTGTCCTTACCATGCACCTTCTCTCCCCTCCCCCAGCTGCTGTCACATTCCTATCCCTGCTGCTCCTGCTCTCAGACAGTGACATGTAGTTTTCATTTTCTTTTTTGTAAATTTTACTGTGAAACCTGATGACTGAACTATATAGCTTTCTTAATAGGTGCTATGTATGGCAATAACTAGTGACTGAACAGTGTAATCATACAGGGTGATAGTGTCCTGCCTACTAGTAGTGGAGAACTATGGAAATATCTGTTGCCGTAGACAGTGATCCACTCTGATGATACTGTAAAATTGATCCTTTGAAATGTGCTGATAGTGATATCTACTGTCCCTTCCTTTTCACGTGTGCACACACACACGCACAGTAGTGGAGAGCTTGGAAAGAATTCCATAAGCCATGCTCTGCATACATTCTTCAGTTGCTTGAAAATGTTAGATCATAGGGTGAATATCAGATCTCAGCATTTTAACGATGGCAAATTATTTTGAAGGGGAGGCCGATTTCATAACCAAAACCTATAATGCTCATCTGCTTTCTAACCCTAGTCACTAAGGTGTGATTTTTAGTTTAGCAGGGAATCAAGATACTAGCAGGAAATGAAGGAAATTTTTTGTTGAGGTTGGAGGATCTAGATTTTAAATGTTAATTGCTGTTCAAAACTTGAGCGCAAGACAAGTTACATTGAAGGTGACAGTAAGTGTTTCCTGGCCTTGAAAGCATATACTCTAATCCCCATAGGAACAAGCCAATCAGCCTGCAATCTAGTTCAGCTTTGGAAGAAAGGGGAATATTTACTAATTCATTTCACCAGAAAGTAGTAAAGATATTTTAATTAAAAACAAATAAATAAATAAATCATGTAAGAATACCCTATAATACCGAGAAGGCCGCAGGGCCACGTGCCCGCCGGCCGCAGATAACTGGGGGGGGTGGCGCGGCGCGTGGCCCCAACCTCGGGGATGGAAGAAGTGGGGCTAAAAGTGGCGGCAAGTCCATTTTTAAAGTCATTGGCTCCCGCGGGTGAGTGAGCTGAGCGGGAGCCAATGACCGCGGAGGGAAGGGTGGGGGGCGCCTTGTGGGAGCAGGAGGGTGCCGGGGGAGCTATCAGTCCGGCGAGGCGGAGGACGAGGATGTGCGTTTCTGTGGAGCTCCGGTGCTGGAGGACGCGGTCGGCGTCGGAGTTTGCAGAGGGTCTGGCCGGATGGATCGTGGGCTGCTGGGCTGTGGAGCTCGCGGCGGGTTTCCATGGACGGATTAGTGGAGCGGTGGCCGAAGCGGGCCGGTGAGCGGCGAGTGTGCAGGAGGGCTGCACATGGACGGCTGCGGCGGGGGTGGGGGGGGGGGCCAGGCAAGTGCACCTCTTGCTAGGGTTTGCAGTAATTGGGAGCGAGTTAAGAAATAAATAAATAACTAAATATAAAATAAAACGAAAACAGACCAGTATAAAAAAAAAAAAACCTGAAGGGATTTGTTGGATTGCAGAATTACTCTGTTTAGTAGGAGACTGGTGCTTGGGCTGGACATGCCTCCTCGGGAGGGACGAGAGCCCCGGTGGTCTCGGGGGCCTGGTGGACGGGGGGCTGCGGCACGTGGAAGGCCAGCTGGGGGGTAGGCAAGGGGCAGGGGCAGTGCCAGGGGGGGGCTCCGAGGGGGGCCTCCGGGGGGGTGGTGGCGGGGCAGGTTTCAGGCATGGTGGACAGGGCAGACAGGCGTGGGGGGATGTCACAAGGAGGATGGGGGGTGGTCGGGGTCCACGGGCCCAAGGGGTTGGCCTTTAGTACCTGGGGGCTTCTATCCCGCGGCTTGGGAGCATTGGCGGGTAGTGGGACCAGGGGTCTTCCAGGGCCAAATGGTTGGGGGCCTGGCAGCCGTCTTGGGCCATGGCCGGCTCCCCTCCGTTGTTTCTCTTCTTGTCTTCACAGATGCTGGCTGGAGAGATGCGGAGCTCGGAGCAGCTGCGAGTTGCGGCGGGTCGAGGTGGTGAGATGGACGCGGGGCCTGCAAGAAGTTGTCCGACGGCGGAAGCTCGGGTGTACCAGGACGAGGAGATGCAGGTGGAGGACCGGCCACCGGCAGCGGATGGCCTGACAGGGGCGTCACAGTGGGGGACTGCTTCAGTTGGTGAGTTGCCTGAGGGGCAGGGTGAACGAAGTGTTGGGCGAGCGGATATGGGGGGGGGGGAAGGGCAAGGCAAAAAAGAAGGGTAGGCACTCCCGTAAGTGGCAGCGG
Source organism: Ichthyophis bannanicus (assembly GCA_033557465.1). Taxonomy (NCBI): domain Eukaryota; kingdom Metazoa; phylum Chordata; class Amphibia; order Gymnophiona; family Ichthyophiidae; genus Ichthyophis; species Ichthyophis bannanicus. Next base: position 138,961,568 of record CM066040.1, read on the forward strand.
AGGGGAAGGTCCTCTATGTCGTCATCGGATGGGTTTTCATCTTCTTCGTCGAGTTGGGGGTTCAGGGAGCGAGTCGACAGTGGCGGGGCTGGGGGGGAGCTGCGTCCAGCGGGGGGAGGGCTCTTCGCTTGCGGTTTATTCAGAGTTATGGGAGGGGGTGCCGCGAAAGCTGCGCCGGAAGATTTGTAAGAGGCGATATATGGATATCTTCCGTCTGCTGGGGGACAGGAAGCGGTCGGGGGATAGTAAACGGAAGCGGTGGGAGGATGAGAAGGCGGGGAGGGTCCAGAAGGCGTCGCGCAGCGTTGTAAACTGGACAAGGGCCTTCTCGCGGTTGGCGAGCGTATGGGGGCATCATTACCCGGGGCAATATGGGATGTTGCTAGCTTACGCTGACTCAATTTTGGAAGCGGCACAGACTCATGACGGTTGGGCTTGGCTCAACTACGAGGAGAAGTTCGGGACAAAATGGAGGGGAGTAGGTGGCTGTCTTGGGGGACGCGGGACATTGACCTTTGTCTGACGCAGTTGTCAGCGAGAGGCGATGCAAGGGTAGGGGGTGCAGGGGGCGGTGGCAGACAAACAGGGGGTAGCGCGTTGGCAGTGGGCGCGGGGCAGCCCTTTTGTGGGGGAGGGGCTCTCGGGTTGCAACAAACCAAGTGGTGTGGGAGTCGGAGACGTTTGTTGGCGTTTAATCAGTCCTCTTGCCCCTTCCCGGACTGTCAGTTCCGGCTTAGTTGTTCAGTCTGTGGAGGGGGGCACCCGGCCATCAACTGTGTTAGGAAAGGGGCCCCGGGCGTCCCGGTGCCTGCGCCTAAGCATTAGTATATTGTTGGACCTGGCCCGACGCCTCTTCGGTTCGAGGCTCTTAGGCCTTGGCTGAGGCGCTACAGGAGGCACGGGGTGGGGGGTAATGCTTGAGAGGGGCTTTCCATATGGCTTCGTCATACCAGTGGTAAGAAAGGGGGTTCGGAGAGGGCGCGTAACTTACTATCGGTGTGGCGTTTTAGTCAAATTGTTCAGGACAAGGTGGCCGCGGAAGTGGAGTGGAGTTGGGTAGGATAGCCGGGCCCTTAGCGGAGCGCCCGATCGAGCACTTCGTGGTTTCCCCATTGGGCATTGTACCCAAGAAGGAACCCGGGTTGCGTCCGTCAATGACTGTATTCCACGGGAGTTGTGTGCCACTCGTTACGCATCTTTCGACAAGGCGGAGGAGTTCGTGCGGGAATGTTGGTAGGAGTGCCTCATGGCGAAAGGACATCAAATCCGCTTTTCCGGTTGCTGTCGGTACATCCGGACTCATTTCATTTGCTGGGTTTTTGTTTCGACGGGCGCTATTATTTTGATAAGTGCTTGCCGATGGGTTGCTCGGTATCCAGTTCTTATTTTGAGATGTTTAGTTCGTTCATGCACTGGGTGTTGCAGGTGTCGGTGGGATGCGCGAATGTGGTCCACTATCTGGACGGTTTTCTATTCGTGGGCAGTCGGGTCAATGTCAGGAGTTGCTGGCCGGATGTGTCAGGTTAGCGCGGGTCTGGGGTGTCCCATTGGCAGTGGGTGAGACGGAGGGACCGGCGACGCGCCTCACGTTTTTGGGGGTGTAGTTAGATTCGGTGGACATGGTGGCTCGGCTCGGCGAGGTTGCGGGTTCTGGTGGCGAACGTGATGGGGTCAGTGAAAGTGACGCTGAGCGAGTTGCAGGCGTTGATTGGCTCATTGAACTTTGCTTGTCGGGTCATTCCGATGGGGCGGGTGTTCCGCCGTAGGGTTGCGGCGGCTACGTCGGGTGCAATCAAGCCGCATCACCGCATCAGGGTTTCCAGGAGCATGAGGGCGGACTTGGGGGTGTGGGATGAGTTCCTGCAAGGCTTCAATGGCATAGTGGTTATGTGGGAAAAAGAAATGTCTACCTTTGATTTACAGCTCTTTACGGACGCGGCGGGCGGCTTGGGCTTAGGTGTTTATTTCGGGGGTGCTTGGTGTGCGGAGCCTTGGCCGCGGGAGTGGCCTGACCGACAGTGTAACCTTCTTGGAGCTGTTTCCGGTGCTGGTGGTTTTGGAATGATGGCCGGACAGGATGCACAATCGACGGGTGCTGTGGTGGTGCAATAACGAAGTTGTAGTTAGCGTTATTAATAGGTATGCTCCGCGTTGCCTGGGGGTAGCTTCCCTAATGAGGGAGGTTGTGCTGGCTTGTTTGCGATTGAATGTGGTGGTGAGGGCTCGTCATGTACCGGGGTGTGCTAACCAGGTGGCTGATGCTCTTTCCTGTTTCAAGTGGGACCTGTTCCGGCGATTGGCATCGGAGGCGGATGCGGTTGGAAGGCTGGTCCCTGAGCACTTATGGCAGACTGGCATGAGGGCGTGCTGCACCTGTTGTGGAGCTCGGTGTCACCGGCGACTTGGCGGTTCTATTGCGGAGGCTGCGACAGAGTGGTGGAATTTCTAGCGGCCCTGGGCTGGCGGCCCTGGGCTGGCGGCAAGGTCCTGTCCCGGACCGTATCATGGGCTGTTACATTTTGGCGGCGAAGGTTGTGGGAGCAGCGGGATCCTAGGCGGCGGCCGGTCACGCATGACCTGCTCATGAAGCTGTGTGCAGTGCTGCCTTTGGTGGCGGCGTCGGCATACGAGGTCGCGCTTTTTCAGGCGGTGTTTTGCGTGGCCTTCTTTGGGGGTTTTTCCGGGTGGGGGAATTGGTGGCGCCGTCTAGGGCGGCAGTAGGGAGAGGGGCTTTACATGTGCATCATGGGTGGGCATGTAATACGGAGTTGAGTATACGGTGGGCAAGGACCAGGACTGATCAGGCAGGCAAGAGTGTATGGGTAATATTGAAAGCCAGTGGGGACTCCTTTAATTGTCCAGTGGTGGCCTTGCAGGCTTACCTACGGGTGAGGCCACGCGGGGGGGGGGGATTTCTCTTCTTGCACGAGAATTGTGCTGTCTCACGTGGTTTCAGTTCACGTGGTTTCAGTTCACGGCAGTCCTGCGGATGGTGGTGTGCTGGGAGGGTTTGGAGCCGTGCGACTTGGCGCCTCATTCATTTCGGATTGGCACATCCACGAGTGCTGCAAAGGAGCAAGTGATTCAGCGGATAGGCAGGTGGCGCTCTGATGCATTCCGGGGTATGTGCGGTTGTGAGGGGGTTGGGTGCCTGACGCCATGCTGCTGCTGGATGATTGGCCATTCGTTTGTATATTGGGCAGGTCAACAACCAGCGACGAGGCCCTGGGGGGCGAACATTGGGCGGCACGAAGCGGAGGTTACCATATCATGGCTGGGCGACTATCTCCTGTTCAGTTGACTTTCTTGCTCCAATTTAATATTTGTTTTTGTTCCTTCCACACTATCATTCTCATTTTGGGGATATTTTTAAAAGGCATTTCTATGGATAAAAAGTGTTTTATATGTTGAAATGGCCTTTTAAAAAATTTCCTGGGATATGCACATTTAAACTTATATGCATGTATCCTGTATATGCATGTTTAACTGATCTGGGAGAAGATTGACCTTCAGCAGGATAATGATCCTAAACACAGACTAAAAGCAATAATAGAGTGACTCAGCAAGAAACAAAAGGTAAAAGTCCAGGCCTGAGTTCAGTAGAAAATGTGATGTATATACAGATGATCCCTAAACTGAGGCACATACAGATGATCCCTAGTCTTCCTGAAAGAACTTCAGCTATTGTTCCAAGAAGAGTGGGCAAAGACTACACCGTCATAATGCGTAAAGTTGCTAGATGCTTATTCATTTTTTATTATTTTTTTTTTAATCTAAATGGCCTACGACTGTTGGTGCAAAAGGGTCTTCCACCAATTATTGAGTCAAGGACTTTGAAGACTTTTGCAGTCAAGAATTTTGATTTCTTATTTACTTTTTGAATATTTGTGTAATTCCTTTTTCAAATTGAGAGTAATTTTATAACAGGATGCCTAGTTTTAGGCACCTATAATCCAAAAAATAAGATCGTTCACTCTCACCACTCTAGGATCAGAACAGCAATTCTTCAGAGGTCTCAGTTTAAAAGAGCATTGCTGTTTTAGGCTCGCACCAAATTACAGAAATATGCTTTATGACATCAACGACCTCAAAAATGATAGTAAAAACAGGTAGCCAGTCCGCATTAACTTTCCATATCGTGAGGAGAAACTGATGAAATCTGAAAACTCAAGAGGTAAACCTCACTCGCAAGACTGGATACTGCTACTACTCCCGTCGATCCCCAACGTACATCCCCGGTACCATCAAGACGTTTCACATAAACGGTTTCTTCAGGGGATCTTGCCAAATCTAAAAGACAAACAAAAACATACCACCATCATCCTAATCCCAACGACAAACTATCACCACTATAAACAAACCTATATCCATAAAAGTAACAGAACCTTACCACAAATGCTGCCCGCGTTCAATTCTACTGCCACTATCTCATCACATCCAGCGCCAAGCTACAAACACGCCAACCAGTCTATGCCACTATTTAAGCCGAGCGGGGCAAAAGTATTCAATCGATAGATCAATATCTGTTCTGTCTTAATCAGAACCTGATCTACCGTCCGTCCATTACTTCCCCGAGTGACCTGGTCCAAACACAGGCAACGCAACTGCTCGAAAATATGGCCCCGTTGAACACAATGCGAAACAATAGGAGCCTCTAAGATCTTACAATGCAAGCGGCTTCGATGCTCACGCATCCGCGTATGAAAAGCACGCGTAGTTTTTCCAATGTAACATAACCCACAAGGGCACACTATAGCATAGACTATGTTACATGAGCCACAAGTGGTCGAACATCTCAATTTAATTCGAGTTCACCGATATTCAAAATCAATAGTTGGAACAGTGATCCCGCAAATATCACACTCGCCACAACCCACATGTCCTACCTCCCTACCTATATGAGGCCCCTCTGAAATCGAGGGCAATACTGCTGGGCTCAGCCACTCTTTTAAATTACGATCCCTTTGCCACACACACCTGACAGATTTATTGGCCAACCCAGGTACTTACCTGTAAGATATTGCTATGCTTTTTGAGAAATTTCTGAATCCCATTACTCAACGGGGAATGTTTCGTGATTAAATTAACAGTATCCCCATCTGGAACATCAGTCTTACGATGGGATTTCATATCCAACAGGGCTGCTCGATGGTTAAACAGCGCCCTGGAATATGCTCGCTTGACAACAGAACAGGGGTAACCTCTTTGCACAAAACTGTCATACAAATGTCTTGATTTATTTTTAAATTCAGTCCTATCATTGCAATTACGCCTAAAGCGTAAAAACTGCGAAAAGGGAAGCCCTTCTTTCAAACGTGGGGGGTGTAAACTCCCAAAATGGAGAAATGTGACTCTGTCAGTAGGCTTCTTAAAGATTGTTGTTGACCAGCTATTCAAGCCCCGCACTATACGGACATCTAAATAGGTAAGCGTGTCCCAATGATAAGCGTAGGTAAATTTAATGTTCCTATCACAGCCATTAACCCATTCAAGAAAGGTCATCAAAGACTCTTCAGTCCCTTTCCATAAGAGGAAAATATCATCGATGTATCTCTTCCACACCACAATTTGGGAAGTGTAAGCCGAAGGAGTAACAAATTGCTGTTCAAAAAACCCCATATAAAAATTGGCAATTGACGGGGCACAGGTGGCACCCATGGCTACCCCAGGGTTTTTTGTTGGTATAATACACTCTGAAACACAAAATAATTGTGAAAAATTGCCAAATGGGCTAGATCAACAAGAAATTCCCGCTTAGCCTCTGACAAGTCTCCACGCTGACTCAACACCCGTCCCACCACCTCTAGAGCCGCCCCCTGTGGAATATTAGTATACAACGAGACGACATCAAGCGTGACTAAGATGACATCCCGCTGCTCTGCCCAAGAATGAACATCCCTCAGTATATTCAAAAAATGAGTGGTGTCCTTTAAATAAGATGGAACAGTCAATAACAGAGGGCGTAAAAAAGAATCCACAAAAGTGGACAGTGGTTCCAACACACTTCCCCATGTCGATACTATGGGCCTGCCAGGGGGTTTAGACAAATTCTTATGAATCTTGGGGACAAGATAAAATTTAGCCGTGGTCGGAGCTTTAATATTCAAAAATTGAAATTCCTGTCTGGTAATAAGGTTATTCTGCAGTGCCTGTAAAGTGAGCTGATGTATAGTAGTTTGTAAATCAAACAAAGGATCATGCTGCAACTCGGAATAGACTACTGGGTCCTGTAGTTGGGATAATGCTTCTGCAACATAATCCTCCCTTGCTAGAATCACTACGGCACCCCCCTTGTCAGCTCTTCTTACAACGATGTCAGTCCGGGTACGTAACACATGTAAAACCTGTCGCTCCTCCTTTGTCAATGCAGTGCGTTGCAATCTATGGGTCTGCTCCAAACGATGTACATCTTGCAGCACTAATTTTTTAAAAACTTCAAGCGCCGGATGGAGGGGACCCGGAGGAGACCACGTAGATTTGATCGTCAGGCGTACTCGTGCAAAAGTCTTTTCTCCGGGCTCTAGTGGTTGCAAATCCTGCCCTGAAGGTACAACTCCTGCAAAATAATTTTTCAAACTCAATTTATGTATGAAAGCCTCAAAGTCCGCTCTAAATTGAAAAGAGTCGAAACGGATACTGGGCACGTATGACAAGCCTTTATTCAATAAACTGACTGCTGCCTGAGAAAGTTCTTTTCCCGAAATGTTGACAACCAGATCATCATTAGCTGGCGTATTAATCACACGCATCATTTTTTCTTCGGGACCGTGCGTTCGCGTTTTGGACGATCGGGCTCCTCCTTCTTCCTCTTGGCCTCGTCTCGTTCTTCGTCTAAAAAATCGTTCTCATTCCTCGAAGACTTAGTGGAGTCAGTGGACAGAACCTCATCAGACGTGTCACCAAAATTGACACACTTTCCTGGCTTCTTCAGTTTCCGTTTTCTGTTCATCCAGGGGTAAACATACCCGGTAGTATAATCTAAATGGTCACGTTTCAATTTCTTCACTTTGGTGGCCATCACCTCTTGATGAAAAGCTGAAATCTGTTTCTTCAAATCTTCAGATTTGATTACAAACGTCCCTTCAGACTCCAGAGATTTTAAACTAGCTTCCATCACGTCCATCTCCTCTGTAATTTTCTCGAGATCTTTTTTTGCCGTATCCATGATCAGGACCATCAAGTCCAAGGAACACTTATTTAAGATCTGATTCCACTGTTCCACAAAGTCAACTTCCATGGTAGGTTTTCGAGGTTCCTTGTATACGCGTAACCCCCGCGGGATTTGTTGCCTGTTAATATATTCAATGAGAGAAAACCGATGTAGTTCCATTCGGATTTTTTTCTTCTGTAGTTTAAGTAAGGAATCCCACGTTGCATCATTAGTAGATCCCAACACCGAATCAAGTTGTGTAAATGGAGTTTTTTCTTTGGTCAGGTTCAAAATGTGATCATGCGTAAAACTAAAAACATCCTTCCAGCCATTCAGACCAGCCATTATTGTGCTCACACTCTATAGTATTGGCCTCTTATTCAGGAACAATTAACAGCTATAATCCAAAAAATAAGATCGTTCACTCTCACCACTCTAGGATCAGAACAACAATTCTTCAGAGGTCTCAGTTTAAAAGAGCATTGCTGTTTTAGGCTCGCACCAAATTACAGCAATATGCTTTATGACATCAACGACCTCAAAAATGATAGTAAAAACAGGTAGCCAGTCCGCATTAACTTTCCATATCGTGAGGAGAAACTGATGAAATCTGAAAACTCAAGAGGTAAACCTCACTCGCGAGACTGGATACTACTACTACTCCCGTCGATCCCAACGTACATCCCCGGTACCATCAAGACGTTTCACACAAACGGTTTCTTCAGGGGATCTTGCCAAATCTAAAAGACAAAGATCTTAGAGGCTCCTATTGTTTCGCATTGTGTTCAACGGGGCCATATTTTCGAGCAGTTGCGTTGCCTGTGTTTGGACCAGGTCACTCGAGGAAGTAATGGACAGACGGTAGATCAGGTTCTGATTAAGACAGAACAGAGATTGATCTATCGATTGAATACTCTTGCCCTGCTTGGCTTAAATAGTGGCATAGAATGGTCGGCGTGTTTGTAGCTTGCCGCTGGATGTGATGAGATAGTGGCAGTAGAATACTGGCACTTTGGGTATTTTTCTTAGTGGGGGTATTTTTTATGAATGATAGGTGCTCCTATGTGCTATTGGGTGGTTACATCCTGGTACATAGGTTTATTGTAATAGTATTCATTTTTTCTAAGGGTTTTAAGTGGAACCTTGATGTAGTAAGGAGGGTGTTCCTTTTGCGATCTGGTAGGGTTTGTGATGTCTTAGTTCTCTATAGGCTAGCACTATATTTTCTAGGGGCTTTAAAAATGGAGTTGTGGTCTGTATTCCGCATGCGCGGCGCTTTTTGTCCAGTGAGGCGGGTATAGCTCCTAGTTCAAGGAACGTGGAAGCGAGCCGACATTTAATTGAACGCGGGCAGCATTTGCGGTAAGGTTCTGTTACTTTTATGGATATAGGTTTGTTTATAGCGGTGATAGTTTGTCGTTGGGATTAGGATGATGGTATGTTTTGTTTGTCTTTTAGATTTGGCAAGATCCCCTGAAGAAACCGTTTGTGTGAAATGTCTTGATGGTACCGGGGATGTACGTTGGGATCGACGGGAGTAGTAGCAGTATCCAGTCTCGCAAGTGAGGTTTACCTCTTGAGTTTTCAGATTTCATCAGTTTCTCCTCACGATATGGAAAGTTAATGCGGACTGGCTACCTGTTTTTACTATCATTTTTGAGGTTGTTGATGTCATAAAGCATATTTCTGTAATTTGGTGCGAGCCTAAAACAGCAATGCTCTTTTAAACAGAGACCTCTGAAGAATTGTTGTTCTGATCCTAGAGTGGTGAGAGTGAATGATCTTATTTTTTGGATTATAGCTGTTAATCGTTCCTGAATAAGAGGCCAATACTATAGTTTTAGGCACCGACATACACAACTGTTGGTATTTTAGTCCGTTATGTGTGTAAATGGCTACTTTTATGTGCATCAATGACCTCTCATAAAATACCGACTAGCGGGAAGGTACACACAGTAGAATTTACAAAAAAGAAAATAAAAACTACATGTCGCTGTCTGAGAGCAGGAGCAGCAGGGATAGGAATGTGACAGCGGCTGGGGGAGGGGAGAGAAGGTGCATGGTAAGGACAGCATGCTTCATGGAATTATTCTCAGCCCATGTGTGCTTCTAGTTGTGTATGGGCCTGGGTATGTGCATGCTTGTATCTGCGTATAGGTCTGTTTGTGCAGGTGTGCCTGTGTTAGCTTTGTGTGGGTCTGTGATTGGGAGAGTGGGATAGTTTGAAAGGAGCAATTTTCCAACTGCTATGTTTCATGCTTCTATACTGCTGTTGCATGCAAATTACCCATGTCTACCAGTAGCCAAATTAATATGAATAAAATACAGTCTCTAAGATGCTTGTATGCAAATGCTAGAAGTCTAAAAAATAAGATGGGAGAGATAGAATATCTAGCACTAAATGAGAGGTTAGATATGATTGGAATATCAGAGATGTGGTGGAAGGAGGACAACCAGTGGGACACTGTGATACCTGGGTACAAATATATTGTAATGATAGAGCTGATCAAATTGGTGGAGGGGTTGCGCTCTATGTTAGAGTGGACATTGAGTCAGAAAGGGTTAAAGTTTTGCAGGAAACAAAATTTGCTGTAGAATCTCTATGGATTGAAATTCCATGTAAAAAGGGAAAGGCGATGGCAGTGGGGGTGTACTATTGACCGCCTGGCCAGAATGAACAAATGGATGATGAAATGCTCAAAGAAATCAAGGAAGCTAACAAAGGTTACAGCGCGGTAATAATAATGGGTGGTTTCAATTACCCCGGTATCGACTGGGTCAGTGTCACGGCAGGACATGCTAGGGAGATAAAGTTCCTAGATGAAATAAATGACTGCTTCTTGGAACAGCTGGTTCATGAACCAACCAGAGGGGAAGCCATATTAGACCTAGTCCTTAGTGGAACACCAGGTCTAGTGCAAGAGATAAGGTTGTTGGGGCCACTTGGCAATAGTGATCATAGCATGATCGCCTTTGATTTAATTAGTGGAGGAGGGATAATAAGGAAATCCACAGTACTAACTTTTAACTTTCGAAAAGGAGACTATGATAAAATGAGGAAAATAGTTAAGAAAAAACTAAAAGGAGCAATTGCAAAGGTTAAAGACTTACATCAAGCTTGGGTGTTGTTGAAAAATACTATCTTGGAAGCCCAGACCAGCTGTATTCCATGCTTTAAGAAAAGTGGAAGGAAGTCAAAAAAACTGCCAGCATGGTTTAAAGGTGAGGACAGAGAGGCTCTTTCCAAAAAAGCATCTTTCAGGAAATGGAAAAAAGAGCCAAACGACGAAACCTGGAAACAGCACAAGCACTGGCAAGTCAAATGCAAGGCACTGATAAAGAAGGCAAATGGAGAATTTGAGAAGAAGCTTGCTGCGGAAGCAAAAATGCAAAATAAAGATTTTTTCAAGTACATTCGTAGCAAAAAACCTGTGAGAGAGTCAGTTGGACCATTAGATGATAGAGGAGTTAAAGGGGCACTAAGAGGCGACAAGGCGATAGCGGAGAGACTGAATGAATTCTTTGCTTCGGTCTTTACTGAGGAAGATGTAGGGATGTTACCCATGACTGAAGTGGTATTTAAAGGTGCGGAAGAATTGAAGGAAGTATCGCTACATCGGGAAGATGTATTCCAATTATTAGATAAACTGAAGAGTAGCAAATCACCTGGACCAGATGGTATACATCCAAGGGTGTTGAAAGAACTGAAATATGAGATTGCAGACCTGCTATTAGTAATCATCTCTAATACCTGAAGATTGGCGGATCGCCAATGTAACACAAATTTTTAAAAAGGGTTCCAGGGGTGATCCAGGAAACTACAGACCGGTGAGCCTGACGTCAGTACCGGGAAAAATGGTAGAAACCATCATAAAGAATAAAATTACTCAGTATGTAGATAGTCATGGCCCAATGGGAGACAGCCAACATGGTTTTAGACAAGGAAGATCTTGTCTTACTAATCTGTTATGTTTTTTTGAAAGTGTGAATAACCAGATGGACAAAGGTGAGTCGGTTGATATAGTATATCTGGGCTTTCAGAAAGCCTTTAACAAGGTCCCTCATCAGAGACTTTTGGCAAAATTAAAGAGTCATGGGATAGGAGGCAGTGTACTACTGTGGATCAGGAACTGGTTAAAAGATAGAAAGCAGAGGGTTGGGCTAAATGGCCAATTTTCCCAATGGAGAAAGGTGAGTAGTGGTTGTACCCCAGGGATCTGTGCTGGGTCCGCTGCTTTTTGACATATTCATAAATGACCAGGAAAGTGGAATAACGAGTGAGGTTAACAAATTTGCAGATGACACAAAACTATTTAAAGTTGTTAAAACCCAAGAGGATTGTGGAAAATTGCAAGAGGATCTTGATAAATTGGAAGACTGGGCATCAAAATGGCAGATGAAATTTAATGTGGACAAGTGTAAAGTTATGCACCTAGGGAAGAACAACCCAAACTATGGTTACACGATGCAAGGTTCCACATTAGGAACCACCACCCAGGAAAAAGATTTAGGCGTCATTGTGGATAACATGTTAAAACCCTCGGCCCAGTGTGCAGCGGCAGCCAAGAGAGCAAATAGAATGCTAGGTATCATAAGGAAAGGAATGGAAAATAAAACAAAAGATATTATAATGCCTCTATACTGTTGCATGGTGAGACCGCACCTTGAATACTGTGTGCAATTCTGGTCGCCGTATCTTAAAAAGGATATAGCGTTATTAGAAAAGGTTCAGAGAAGAGCCACCAAAATGGTAAAGGGGATGGAAGGATACTCCTATGAAGAAAGGCTAAAAAGGATAGGGCTCTTTAACCTGGAAAAGAGTCGGCTGAGGGGAGATATGATAGAAGTCTATAAATTAATGAACGGAGTAGAACGTAGATTGATTGTTTACGTTATCAGAATATAGAAAGACTAGGGGACATGCAATGAAGCTACAGGGTAAACTATTTAAGACTAATAAAAGAAAATATTTTTTCACTCAACGTGTAATCAAACTCTGGAATTTGTTACCGGAGGATGTAGTAAAGGCTGTTAGTGTAACTGGGTTTAAAAAAGGTTTGGACAAGTTCCTGGAGGAAAGGTCCATAAACCATTATTAAGAAGGGACCCAAGATATTAATGCTTGACCCAGTACAAGCATTGCTGAACCTGTGTCTTTTGGGGAAACTGCTAGGTACGTATGACCTAGATTGGCCACTGTTGGAAACAGGATACTGGGCTTGATGGACCTTGGTCTGACCCAGTATGGCATATCTTATGTTCTTATGTTCTTAAATGCCTTAGTCCATTTTAGGGGTCTTTATTTTTCAGAAACCACCAGTACAATCTGGCTCATTTTCAAGCTCGTGTATGTCTCTTTCCCCTATTTTCCCCCTTGCCAAATTTGACCTGTTCTGTTAAATTACAGAGAGTTATTTTGCCCCTAGACAGAGACATAGATCGAATTTGAGTGTTCATTCACTGTCACATGCAAACAGGTGTAGTTTGCATAGAGTCTTGGCAGTATAAGGAAGTACCTGCCTTGATTATGAAATACTAAAACTTGCACATATACTTGCAAAAAGTAAATATGATAATTTACACCGACTCTAGGGCTGGTGAAAGTCATCACACCTTAACTTAAGTTGCGTTCTCTGTCAATTACGCTGGTATTTTGTAAAGTCAACTACATGCAGCCTTGACTTTATAAAATGGGTGTGAAATAGGTGCCTGAAAATGTGCGTTAACTAGTGTGACTTTATAAAATTACCCTCCAAAATTATGAGAGATTGTGTGTGTCCATGAAACAAAGTTCTACTTTCATATATTCGAATTGTATAGTTTATACAGCAGGATGTGAAAAATGGACAAGAACATGAAGATTCTGCAGCGTGCTGTACTTTTCACTGACGTGGACAGTTATAAAATTTCTCCACAGTATATTTTTAATTTGATCTTTATTTTGTTTTATAATAATAACAAGACAGTCTTGTACAGTAAAGGGATTCCAAAAACAATCGTGTAGCAAAGAAGAAATACATAAACAAGAAAACTACCAATCCAAATCTCTAAAGTCACCATGAAATAAGGGATGGGGAAAACAACAGTGAGATAGGAGGCTAAATCTCACGTTTCTACACAGCAAAGGAAATCACATTTATCTTAACTAGAGGGCCCTGGACTGATTAAACCATGTACGATCAAGCATCCCCTTCTTGGTCAGTAGAAGATACAATAGACAACTTACCGTTAATAAAGGCTAATAGATCATTAGATTGGAAAAAATGTATCTTTACGACTTATATACTACTAAACATTTGCAAGGAAAATGTAAAAGTAATAATTGCTTTTGCCTCTTTAGAGTCTCACGGGCAACATCTGGGAAGATAGAAGTGGTTACACCATAAAAGGGGAGAGAACGTTTCTTGTAATATGATTTCAATAACCAGTCTCTATCTGAAACTAAAGCGCAAGTTACCAAGAACTCAATAAATCAGAAATATCGAGGGCGTCTATGTTGCTATCTGGGCCCATAGCTCCTGGCTCTTTTTAAGATAGGTGGTACCAATTCTTGTGGAACAGAGAGAATCTTAGTCATATATTTCTTAAACATATCCAACACGGATATCCCGGCAATTCTAGGAAAATTTGCACTATTGCAAGAATCCTTGAAAGTTGGGAGAAGAGGTTGTTTTTTTATTTTTAAGTAATCTAACAAGAACAAAATGTATCTATCTATAAATGCATTCTTTAAAACAAAATAGATTAATGACTCTAAATGTTGTTATGGATAATTATGAAAGATAGATCAGGATTCAAGACAGAGCAGGAGACTATTATATTTATGGTCTTCTGAGGATTTGCAACAGGCATGTAAAGTTTGAAATCGTAGCCAAGGCCAGTTTTACCCATCAAAAGTCATTTTTGGGATCCTTGTGATAAGCTTGCATTTAATTAGATTTGATATATTTATGAAGCCTACAGAAGTTTAGGTCTCTCTTTCTTTTTTGTCTCTTCCAGTGTATGTATGCATATAGACAAATGTACAATGTCTGTTGATATTCTGCACCCATCCCAAAATGTTCACTTTTTGTTGCTATATAACCTGGAAGTGTAATATGTATTAAAATTAAAATGGCCAATAGAAAAATATATCCAGAAATCCTTAGAAAAAAATATGGAATAGCTTAGTATTGGTTAGGCAAGCCTCCATCCTCCTTGTACTTCTGCAGCAATACTAAGCTCTGACATAACCAGCTGCATTCAAAAGCGCACTCCAAGTGAACTGGCTATACGTTAAATCAAGGAACTAGCAAATTAATTCTGGGATAAAGTTGTGAAAGGATACAGATAAGGTGAGAGGTATAAAAGAATTGCAGAGTCCTTTAGTATTCCTCAGGTCAGAAGTGGAAGTGTATGGCACCATCAAGACCCTGCAATTCTTTTATACCTCTCACCTTACTTGGTATTATCCCAAGTAAACTGGCTTTAAGGAGACACAAGGAAAACACTTGGGAGATACTATAGCCATGGGGCAAAGATTTTGTGGTCTGACAAAACTAAAATAGAACTTAATGGCCTGAATGCAGTATATTATACTTGGTACAAATCCAACCCAACACATCACTTCACCTATAGGGGCACCATCCTTTCTGTGATGTATGGTGGCAGCATCATACTGTGGGGATTTTCTCATTGGCAAGGATGGAGTACATGATAGGTTAGAAGGGACAACAAATGGAGAAAACTTCACAAAAGATCTTGGGGAAAACCTGCTTTCCTCTGCAAGAAAGCGGAAACTGGGAAGGAAGCTTGATGTACTGTATATAAGACAGGAGGGTCATCTTAAATGTGCTATATTATAGCTCTGTTGCATATCAAGAAGTAGAAAGACTAAAGGATACATAATGAAGCTACAATGTAGCACATTTAAAACTAATCAGAGAAAATATTTTGATAGTGTACGTGTAATCAAATTCTGGAATTTGTTGCCGGAGGATGTCATAACATGGTCACATAGTATACGATGTCAGATAAAGATCAGTATAGTCCATCTAGTCTGTCCAGTAAGGTGGTAGGAATAGTTGCTAATGTAGCTGGATTTAAAAGAGGTTTTGACATATTCCTGGAGGAAAAGTCCATAAACCGTTATTAAAGTGGACTGGGGAAATCCCCTGCTTACCTCTGGGATAAACATCATGGAATCTGTCTACTTTTTGAGAACCCGACAGATACTTGTGACCTGGACTTGCCATTGTTGGAAACAGGATACTGGGCTTGATGGACCTTTAGTCTAACCTGGTGTAGCATATATTATGTTCTTATCAAAGCAGTTTATAATAATGAACAAGAAAAGGAACCAGAAAAGCAGGGGCACAGAGAGAAAAGAGAAAAAGGAGAGAGGTTTACAATCTCGAAGAGTTTTTCTTAGGGGGGAGGGGGAGGGAAAGAAAAAGAAAGAGAGAGAGAGGCTGGTGTAGCTCAGAGATGGGGGGGAGGTGGAGGAGTGGCATGGGGGAAGGAAAGTCCAGAAAGCTAAGTCTTGAGACCATTTTTTAAGTTTTATGTAAGGAGGATTCCTGGCAGAGGGCTGAAGTTCCATAGGGAAGAACCAAGGTAAGCAAAAAAAGAATGTCTGGAAATTTCCAGTGATAGGGAAGAGGGTGGGGGGAAAGTGAAGAAGAAAGCTTGGGAGGAATGAAGGATACAGGCAGGAAGATAGGAAGAAATGAAGCTAGCCTGGTAAGGTGTGGGTGGGAGGGGGAAGCAGAATAATCTTGGTAGACTGGAGGCTAGAAACCAGTGAATGGAGGTATGGTCTGACTGATGAGCACCAAAAAGAAGTTTGGCGGTAGCAAGCAGCCAGTGCTACAGTGGAGGGCTAAGAAACAAAAAGATAAATGTCCTTGAGTGACCTAGTCAGAGCCCCGACTTTGGTCCAATGAAAAACTGTGGCATGACTTGAAAGTTGCTGTCCACTAATCTTTCCAAGGAACTTAGTGGAGCTTGAACAGTTTTCTAAAATGGAAGGGTTAATAAAGACAAATCTACTGTAGGTGCGCAGGGTTGGGGAGACCTATTTGTAACAGACAGTGCTTCTACCAAGTATTGACTTGGAGTAGGACGATTACTTAGTTTAATTTCAACTTGTTTTTTAAGTATATTCTCTGTCTCCGGTTAAAATATTTCTCCTGCAACGTGTGGAGTTTGGTGCAATGATAAGTGGAAAAAGCTCATCATTTAAATGCATGCAAATCTGATGTACTCGCACAACAAAATGTGAAAAAAATTCAAGGGGATGTGGGCTTTCTGTGGCCATTGTATGTCTGTAGAATTAAGTTTGGAGCCTTTCTCTCTGGTCAGGATTGCAAAGGTCCAAGTCCTTTTTTTAATGTGTCTTTCTGGATGTATCTTTTATATCCGTAAACATCCAGAATCCATTGAGCTACGGCTGCAAATTAGAAAATCTTCAGACATACTGGTATCTCTGTTTCAGTTGGAGCCTCAAAATATGTTTCTGCTAATTCTAAGAAACATGAGAGACAGTCAAGTCCCATTTGTTAATGATTAGTATGTGATAACACTGTTATCCGTTCTTCTGCCCTGTGGCAGAAAATACATCCTGCAGCAGTTAACGAATAATAACACAGGTACACTACCAAAAAACTGCCTCCAGTTTTGCAACTGATTCCTATAGATTTTGGGGTGCTGAATCCAGGAAAAATAGCCAAAATGTTCCATCACGTCACGTTTTCTTGCAAAATTAGATTTCTTACCCATATAAGGAATGTTCACATAATTTCTTTTTAGCCGACTGCAGTTTATTTTCTTGGCCCAAAATAGAGGTTGTAATGGTTAACTAACTAGAAACACTCCCTCATGATATTTTAGAGTGTTTTGTATTCATTTTATACATTACAGGACAATTGGGAGGCGGGGGGCTAAATCCAGTACTCGCACTGGCGCATGTTCTTTCCTGTTCGCCTCGCCTCGTTCGCTCGCTCAAACACGGTGGTTGTGACATGAACGTTCCTGTCAAATTTCAGTTTCTTGCAAGTTCATTATTACCTTTTGTTTGCTCAGTTGTAATCCAGCTTTATTCCGAAGTGGTTCATTACAGTTGTAGTTTGCAGTGCTGTGTATTTGTGATGGCTCACAGAGCCAGAGGTTGCGTCAACTCTCCGGACAGTTTTTGTTTTATTTGTGGGGAATATACCGTGAAAAAGCGGCAGAGGAACATTTCTGCATTTATTAAAAAGTATATTTCGCCTATTTCGGTTTGAAGTTAGGCGATCAAGACAAACCGTGGGCTCCTCACAAAGTGTGCAAGACATGTGAGGAAGATCTACGCTTATGGATGAAAGGTAAAAAAACAAGCATTTCGTTTCGGAATACCTATGATGTGGCGTGAACAAAGAGACCACAGCAGTGACTGCTATTTTTGCTCTTGCATTGTGAAGGGATACAACTTAAAAAATAAGAACGTAATAAGTTACCCCAACCTTCCCTCAGCAATTAGGCCTATGCCTCATAGCAACGAAGTACCTGTGCCTGAACCACCAAAATCTTTGGATCATATTTGTGTGGACGGTTCTGATCATGATGAGACTCATCAGATGGCTTTTCCCGATGAGTCCAGTACTTCCGAGTTTGAAACTGAACCAGATCCGAAACCTGAACTTTTCTCTCAAGCTGAATTGAATGATTTAGTCCGGGATTTAGGACTCCCAAAAGATGCTGCCCAACTGCTAGGTTCTCGGCTTAAACAGAAAAATCTATTGTCACCAGGAACAACTTTTTATTGGTACCGCAACCGCGAGACACAATTTTTGAAGTATTTCAGCAAAGAGGAAGATTTGATATTTTGCAACGATATATACGGAGTGATGGAAAAGTTTAAACTCAAGTATGATCCTGCTGAATGGCGGCTGTTCATTGATTCGTCAAAAGACAGCATAAAAGGTGTTCTTCTTCATAATGGCAACACATTCGCTTCAGTTCCTATTGCTCACTCTGTTATTCTCCAAGAAAAATACGAGAATTTGGCCCTGATTCTTCAGAAGATTCGTTATGATGAGCATAAGTGGATGATTTGTGGAGAATTTAAAATTCTATCCATGCTATTAGGGCAGCAATCCGGTTTCACCAAATATCCCTGCTTCCTTTGCTTGTGGGATAGCTGGGCCCGCGACCTACACTGGGGGAAAAAAGACTGGCCAATTCGGGAGTATTTGAGACCCGGTGAGAAAAATGTTCTTCATGAGAGCTTGGTACCTCGTGATAAAATTCTATTACCACCTCTCCACATTAAGTTGGGTCTCATTAAGCAATTCATCAAGTCCCTTCCAAAAGATGGTGAGTGCTTTCGGTACCTTTGCTCAAAGTTCCCCCAACTTTCTGAAGCAAAGCTAAAGGAAGGAGTGTTTGTTGGCCCTGATATAAGGAAACTCATTTCAGATGGAGCATTCGCTGAAACGATGTCTGAGAAGGAAAAAGAAGCCTGGGATTCCTTCAAGGATGTTGTTCTCAAATTCTTGGGGAACAGGCGGGATGAGAACTATAAGGATATTGTTGCCAGGATGCTCAATGCCTTCAAAGAACAAGGCTGTAACATGAGCCTGAAAGTCCATTTCTTGCACTCCCATGTGAACTACTTTCCCGAAAACTTGGGGGCGTACAGTGAAGAACAAGGTGAAAGGTTTCACCAGGACATCAAGGACGCAGAGAGAAGGTACCAAGGAAGATGGAACACCACTATGATGGCTGATTTCTGCTGGTTGCTGCTGCGGGAAACCCCAGATGAAAAATACGCCAAGCAGCGCACCAAGAGAAGCATTCGGGGGAAGAAGACACGGGCCCACCAGGATATTGATTGAACCAAGAATGACTTTAAAATCTAAACTGGTGACAAATATCGTGTTTTTACTAAACTTTGAAATAAAAATTTGCTAGTTATTACCACAGTGTCGGATCTCATTTATTAGAATTTTCACACCATCGGGTGTTTGTCTTCATGTATTGCAATGGTGCGGTTTGCGTTTTCTATTCTTACATACATACCTGTACAACATTTTTTGCACATTGCTTTGCTTTGTGTCTAACCTCGCTCTTATATGCTCAGTGTTTGTGCACATGTATGTGGCTGTTTTAAGTGCAGACAATTTTGCTACCATCACAGTGTGTTTTGTTGACATTACTCTATTCTTATGTGCTGCCTTGTTACAATTTTCTTTATTCTTATTTGAATAACTACTAAACAATTAGTATAAAGAATTCATCCAAGAAACTTTTATCTCGATCGCACTCAATCTGAAACGTTCACCTCAAACTGCTAACCCAATGTAGCAAAAAATCTGTACGTGATGGAGCAAATTGGTTACCAGATTTGGATTCAGCGCACCAAAAAACGTAAAAATCAATCGAAACATTAGAGGCAGTTTAAAAAAATTTTTTTTTAGTGTACCTGTGTAATGGCATTATCACCTGCTAACCATTTGTAAATCACCCCCTCTCCCTTTAGTTTTGTGAAAAATTTCTGTATGCTTCACTCTAACCAAGTGAGTTTGTGTGGTATTGTTTTTACACTCCTGTGCACTGAAAAGGAGAATTGCAGCGAGTCTTGATTTTTTCCCCCCCAATTTAATTTAAAAAATCAAATTCTCACTTTTTTCCTTGTTCTATACAAGAACAAACAGCTGGTTATTTCAAGTGAACACGTTTTGAAAAATCAGCCAAGTCCTGTATTGGTGAGTTACAAGGCACAAGTGAAACTGCACGCCTAATGGACAAAAAGAAATTCCTGGTTCTGTTAATTTTTTCAACTGTTTTTCTCTCTCTGCTTTGGAAAATTGATAAGCTTTTGCTCTTTCTTCTAAGAAAAGCACTTTTGATTATTTCCTTCTATTTGCGATTTTTCTTATTTCAGCGTTACTTGCAAAGCATTATTTTTCAGGGGAGAAAAACATGAAATAATCCATTTGACTAACAAAAGCCAAACAGGGTTTTGGAGTGTATTTGGTGGGAGGGTTCCTTGCTGGTTCTTTTGGCAACTAACTCACAGCTTGATGCAGCAAAGTGCATTGCCATTAGCGCCGGGTTTGCACACTATTTTCAGTGCTAGTGTGAGCACAATCAATGCCCAAATGCGTGCACCAATGGCTGCCACAACTCGTTTAAATCCATTCAATGTATGACAGTGAACCAATTAGCTATGCAGTGCAGATGCAGAAGTGTGCACAGAAGACCAGAAGGTTGATCCTAATGATGCGATTTTAACGTGAGGTCTGAGGAGACATTAAGGGTTAGCTCATAGGTCTGCAGTCACTACTAGTGAGGAATTCATGCCTGTTTCTTGAGCATGCAATACCCACAAGTTTATTATGGCTTTGTTTAAGAGAGTGATGGAAAAAAAATGGCTGGGAAACTGTGCTGGAGCAATGTTATACACTTGCTGGAATGCTCTCTGGCACATAAATATCATTAGTCTGTGCAGAACGTCTGCTTATGGACATCGATGCTATCCTGAGCAAAACCTTCTGTGCAGAATAGCATTCCAGCACCTGCACAGCTCATTTTCATGTTTGCTTATGGCATCGCTGAGCAAAACCTCTGGATTAAATTTATGTTAGGAAACCCTGCACTAGAGCTTTAGTGGTGGGTTCTAGCATAGGGTTTCTGTATTGAGCTATCAGAGTTGACGTCTGTTGGGGTTACAGTACAAAACAAATTTAATAGAGAAGATAAAAACCTCTGCACAAAGTCACAGTATTAAAAAAAAAAACGGGTAAAGTAAAAAAAAACAACAAAAAAACCCCAAATAAACTCTGGATTATTACTCTTAATAAATAAAAATTCAAAGCTGAAAGCTTAAATAGTGGATAATAAAAATGACAAAATTAATTAATAAATACAATTAAAATAATCTAAAGCAGGTACAGATCACTGCCCAGCTACCACAGGATATGGGATATACTCATCACACTGAAACCTTTGATTAACGACATCTGTAAAACCAGATCAAGTCACCACGGCCGGCCCCAGAATTGATTCAGGATATTGGCACCCTATGCAGCCTTCACTGGCTGTCAGAATCTATTGTTTAGCTTTGAATGCCTCACTCTTTGCTGCCCTCCAGAAGCTGCCGCCCTAGGTGACCACCTAGTTTGCTTAATGGTTACGCCGACCCTGAAAAATGCCCAATATGTTTCATCCAGTGCCCTTCTCGAGGGACTTATTTAGGGGTGTTGGAATGCTGTTTTTTTTACTGCCCAGAAACCTTTCAAGATCTGTCAATATGATTTCTATTATACCATGGAAATGTATCTTTACATCACTTTTGGTGGGACACGTCAGTGTAGTATATACGGTTTTACTGTACTACGGCCTGGTAGGCTAGCAGTTTCCCTTGTGGGGCTGTGAGTGGTATATGATTGTTCCCTTACGTCAACACCCCTACAACAAGTCCCTTGAGAAAAGCTTTGAAGGAGTAGCCTAATGGTTAAGAGCACTGGCTTGGGAACTCAGAGACAAGGGTTCATTTCCCACCAACACTCCTTGTGGCCTTGGGCAACTCACTTAACCCTCCATTGCCTCAGAAAAATTCAAGTTATCAATATCCCTGTTTAATGTACATTACTAAGTTTGTTACAATGAAAACAGCTTTGATCGAAATGATAAAGTGGTATATAAAACCTGGTAAATAAATAAATAAACAAACACATTGAGTGACTTTATCTGGTTTTACAGACATGGTGTGACTCCTCTCCCAGTCCCTATTAGGCATCCGCCTAGGGCCTTGAGGATCAAGCTGCCTTCTAGCACAATAACAGTCTGCAGTCGAGTAATTAAGGCAAAATAAGAATAGGGCTTTATTTCCCCTCCCCTAAGGATCTCCTTTTATATAACAAAACCAGGAACAAAAACAGCTTCTTCAAAGAAAAATATATTCTTTTCCTTTGGTATTTTTACAGAGCTTCTGCCCACTTATTTAGCACAATGATTCAATATCATCAGAGAAACATAACGTACAGTCCATTGGTGTGGGTTCAAGGTTACAGCTATTATTTTCCCACTGCATTAGTTCACAATCCTCCGGGGCTGCAGGTGGGTTAAAATCCTCATAACTGTTTTTATTGTAAAACCCTCTCTGTGAGGCACTGGTCAGCTTATCAGGAAACTGCTCTAGGCAAGCAGGGTTTTGAATACCTGGTATTGTGGCAGTTTCCCTCTGGCTTTCCTTTTCTCCCCAGTAATGTGGAATTATGTCATAACTCCCAGCATTTACTTTACTTCTTATGCCATGCCCTGGACCTCCAGACAAAACAGAGTTCTTAGCTTTTTCTCTCTTAAAGCTAGGTTCCCACCTTCTCTCTGTTATCCTGGTTCCTCTCTCTGGGCTACGGACAGCTCCTTCCCGGGACCTCCAGCTACCAGCAGTCTGAGCAGTGCTATGGCCACGTTCCTGAGAAGTTTTTCCCCGGCTGCTTCCTGCTACCAGACCACACCTTGATTGAGCAGGCTTCCTTCTGTGTGACGTCTGCTCTCAGCCTGGTTGCTCACTCCTCCCAGGTCGCTGCCCCATCTGGCCCTTCCTGGATTTACCCAGCAGCTTTTATCCTCATGTCCTTTGCACACTGCCTGTGCTTTCATGGACAGGTGATCCTGATTAGCTTCTAACCTTCCTGCTACGTCAGGACTAGTGTGTGGTAAACTTATTCTATTGCTCTTTTGCCTCCTGTGAGCTGAGTGTGTTTGCTGCCTATCAAACTCCAAGGTAAATTCTTCTTTTTCACCTATTATCATGGGCTCTACACCGGCTACTGTATCACAATGGTTAATCCAAAATTTCAGTGTTGATGTATAAGATCCCATAGCTTGTGTTTCTCAGGTAGTGATCTGTATCTGCTTTAGATTATTTTAATTGTATTTATTAATTGTTTCATTTTTCTTATCCACTATAAGCTTTTACATTTGGACTTTTATTAAGTGTAATAACCCACGGGGTCTTTTACCTTACCCCTGCATTTTCTTATACTGTTACAGTACATAAGCCTTCATTCACAGCTCTAGAGAGTTGTTTATGTTTAAACGACTTCCCAAGTTACCTAACAGTTGCAGCAACATTCCTCAGTCAGGGGTGTACAGACTGTGGTTCCCCCCAGGTGCTTGGTATACAGTACATGATCTATGAGCCCATCAAGCAGTTGTTGTCATTGTTCAACAGCTGAGACTCCCTCCCCAGCAGGGGCTGTATAAGCTGCCTCTCGAGCCTTCACAACTCCGGTCCGAAAGCCGAGGCTGAGCTCTCAAATCAAGCCCAAATCTTGTTTATGGCGTCATGCAGCACTGACACAAAACTGTCAGGTCAATCTAACTGTACAGGATTTTTGATTCCTTTATATTCCATATTAGATTATGATTTGAAGCAGTAATAGGACTATGACAACATAGATATTTTTAATGCATCTAACATATGCTAAACAGATTTTGTTGTTTGTTTCATCATCATATTTGTACTTTTATAAGGATGGTGACCTCATGATGTTTTGAAGGTCGTTTTCCATTTTGCCTTTGAAAGCAAAGGTGAAGGTGGGCCTACAAAGGTTTAAAAAAAGAGAAATTATAAAAACTCTGCCTTTATTTCCAGGGAGGCTATGCTAGCCTTGATTCTGTTGGCGAAAAGTCCCCGATGTGCAGAATACTTGATCCCACAGGAGTTCGGGGTGAATTTTTCTGTAGCGTCCTACTTAGTATAAATGTTGTGATTTAGAATTACCTTTCTAATACATCCCTATTCAATTGAAATTCAAACGATTTGAATATAAACATGGGAAAATTTAGGGAAATTTATCAGAAAAGCATCCCTGAGGTTTAACTCCTAACCGGATTTTCACGGTGCTTTACAAGACTTCCCCCATTCTTTGGCATGGCCGAGCTGTGATGTTTTCCAAAATTTTCCATAAGATCAGCCAATCTTAAAAAATGCATACATTGGGATAAGCATGATTGTTCATTTATTTCAGAGAAATCTCACTCTCAGACATCAGAAGAGATATTCCCCTTACGAGTGACTACTCAAATAGCATTATTTCCGCTGATGCTAACTGAATAGTACCCTATATTTCATTTATAAAGAATTATTCTGTTATTCTTAATGGTGTTTGTGATAAGTGCGGCACTTTCCTTTTTCTTCTGGCAATAATCAAAAAAAAATCATATAGTTAACTTTAACAAGCTACTTTAATCATCATTTTTATCCTTTTTCTATTAACATGTGCTTTATTTTCTCATTAATTAGCATTCATACTTCATTACTCCTGATATAACTGGACTGCCTACCATACCAGAAAGTGTAAGTATCGAGCAATTTGTGAAATTATTCATATGCAGTTACCAAGTGAAGAGTGTAGTGTAGTAGCTGAAGCAGTAAACGGCAAGCTACCAGAGTTCTTTTCAAATCCTGTCCTCCCTTGATTATCTGCAAGCTGCCTTCATTCTCTATACTCCAGTTTACATATCCACAGTTGTATATTCATGATAATTGGCAGAAGTATTGATTCTAGCAATAAATTGTGTGAAGCACATTAGAATAATGCAGACTTTTTAAAAAATAAAGCAAATAAGGATCCAGTTTGAGTAAGATTTAATTTAACTGCTGAGTCAGGTCAAAGACCTTTGAGTGTGATATGCAGTAAAATTATAATACTTACGGAATAGCTTATTACATCTCAGGCATATACACATCAAGATAATGCGCAACTAATCACATAAACTATCACCATAAAAACACATGCATATAGTATATCATTTAAAACCAAGCCTGATATAATCTGGATAATAAGTTTAGTATTTTATTAATCCAGAGTGGTGGTGGTGGTTTGTTTTTGATCAAGCATCCTTAGTGGTTACAGCCCGTGAGAGAGATTTTGTAGTCTTTGCATTACACAAAATTTGTAGACCTGTCCTCTGAAGAAGTTCTGAGCTTGTACCATTGCTGTCTGTTTCACAGGGTCTTCCTGTGGGTCACTGATGCTCTCTTCGATCCTGCTTCTCACTAGATTCAAGATAATTGACGATCCTTTCTTTTAGTAGAGCTTCCATTAATTTAACCATCACTGAGATGAGGCTAAACTAGCCTGAAAGTTTTTCATCTTTATTTATTCTCATATGATGGACAACATGCATCCTCCTCTTTTCCTTATAGAACCACTTCTTTCTCCAAAAACTGATTGAACAGATCCTTTGGTGCACCCTCCAGAACTTTTCTGGCTTCATTAGTATTCTAGGATATATTTCATCTAGCCTCATATTTTTTATCCACTTACAAGTTTGACTAGTTTCATGTCATCTACATCATACTATGCATATTTCTTCCAGCTATACATAATTGTTCTTCAACTCATTCATTGATGGACACTGAACAAAAGTGTTTGTAAATATTTCTGCTTTTTTTTGTCCCTTGACCTCCTCTACCCATTCCTCCATTCCTCCTCTCAGTCTTACAATCTTGTCTCTGCAGTTCTTTCTTTCACTGACATACTTGAACTATTTATAAGGATTTCTTAAAGTTTGTATTAGTAAATGTGCCGATGCTCCCTGGATTAGAAATTGGTATTTTTAATGATCATAAGAACATAAGAAATGCCATACTGGGTCAGACCAAGGTCCATAAAGCCCAGTATCTTGTTTCCAACAGTGGCCAATCCAGGTTACAAGTACCTGGTAGGTTCCCAGAAAGGTACACAGGTTCCACAATGCTTGTACCAGGGCAAGCAGTGGATTTCCCAGGTCCTCTTTAATAATGATTTATGGACCTTTCCTCCAGGAACTTGTCCATACCTCTGTTAAACCCAGCTATACTAACAGCATTTACTACATCCTCCAGTAAAGAATTCCAGAGTTTGACTATGCATTGAGTGAAACAATATTTTCTCTTATTTGTCTTAAATAGGTTACATTGTAGCTTCATTGCGTGTTCCCTAGTCTTTCTACTTTTTGTTGGCATAAACAACCAATCTACATTTACTCGTTCCACTCCATTCATTAATTTATAGACCTCTATCATATTTCCCCTAAGCTGTCTTTTTTTTCCAAGTTGAAGAGCTTTAACCTTTTAAGCCTTTCCTCAGAGGGGTATTCTTCCATCCTCTTTACTATTTTGGTGGCTCTTCTCTGTACCTTTTCTAATTCCGCTATATCCTTTAAGATACGGTGACCAGAATTGCACATAATTCTGAAGGTGCAGTCGCACCATGGAACGATACAGAGGCATTATAATATCCTTGGTTTTATTCCCCATTTCTTTCCTTATGATTTCTAGCATTTTATTTGCTTTCTTGGCCGCCACTGCACACTGGGTGGAGGGTTCAACATATTATCCGCCTAAATCTTTTTCCTGGCTGGTGGTTCCTAATGTGGAACTTGCATCGTATATTTGGGTTGTTCTTTCCTAGGTATATAACTTTGCACTTGTCCACATTAAATTTCATCTGCCATTTGAACGTCCAGTCTTCCAGTTTATCGAGGTCCTCTTGCAATTTCTCACAATCCTCTTGTGTTTTAACAACTCTGAATAATTTTGTATCATCTGCAAACTGGTCAACAATTTTTACAAAAGTCATGTTACTGAAATAAAAATAGACATTTCTTATCAATTTTTATATGCTGAACGCGAATATGACAGTGAAATTGCAAAGTTGGCTCTAGTATTTTTGTAATCTACAAGAATTAATGTTTACATCATGAAATGCATGCCAATAGTAAATATAATAGGCCTTCGGTTAATACCTGTAAAATCCAAGTCATAGACTACTTCTTAGATTTTTTCGCCTGTCTCTTGTACAGCTGTTCGGGAGCTTCTCCGGGGAGTGTCCAGCAGTAGTCAGCCAGCATTGTAGTGTACCATTTTCCATGGTATCTTTGTTCCATTATTGCAATATCCTGGTGAAAACGTTCGCCCTGTTTATCACTAACCATACCACAGTTGTCAGGAAAGAAATCGAGATGGGAATCAAGGAAATGGATCTTTAGAGACACATGGCAGCCAAGTTTCTGATACTGCATCAGCATGTCATCTACTAGTTCCTTGTAGTTTTCTGCCCTAACATTCCCGAGAAAGTTTGTTGACACTAGGCGAAAAGCATTCCATGCTTATTTCGCATCACCCTGCAGCAAGTTGTTGAACTGGTCATCTTTGAAGAGCTCTCGAATCTGAGGACCCACAAAAACTCCCTCTTTAATCTTTGCTTTGCTGAGTCGAGGGAATTTTTCATGCAGGTATCGGAAAGCAGGTGAAGTGCGGTCCATGGCTTTCACAAAGTTTTTCATCAAACCTAGTTTGATGTGAAGGGGTGGTAGCAGGAG
Source organism: Ichthyophis bannanicus (assembly GCA_033557465.1). NCBI lineage: Eukaryota > Metazoa > Chordata > Amphibia > Gymnophiona > Ichthyophiidae > Ichthyophis > Ichthyophis bannanicus. The sequence goes on from CM066040.1 coordinate 138,989,058, forward strand.
AGCTGGGTGCTGGATATTCTTCTCTCCAACTGTTACATTTTGTCTGCGATTCCATTCCTTCCGCAAGTAGTGCCAATCCCTTGCTCGGCTATCCCACTCACATAAGAAACACACGTATTTTATATATCCCTGCTGCAGCCCATTTAAAGGGCAACTACCTTCAAGTCACCACAGAGGTGCCAGCTGTACTTGTTATAGTTAATGGAAATCAGTAGATGCTTTAAGTTATTGTATGTCTCTTTCATGTGGACGGCATGCGCTACTGGAATAGATGGAAGACGGTTTCCATTGTTCAAAAGCACAGCCTTCAGACTCAGTTTCGAAGAGTCTATAAATAGTCTCCAGTCTTGTGGGTGATGAGTGATTTGTAAGGCATTCATGAGGCTTTCAATATCGGAACAGAATACCAGATTACTTTCCTTTCCGACTGTGTATAGTACACTGCTGTCGTCAGATGGCTTCAGCAGTCGTCTGGCAGTAGTATTGCATTACATCAGAAAATGATGCAATCAACTCTGGATGATGTGTGCATGCTGGTATTATGCATTGTGATGCAATATTACATCATTCAAGGCTTATTTGGGATGTTGTTGATGTCCTACTGGATACATTTACATGGTGAAACGTCAAAAGTGAACTACATGCAATATTTTCAAAACGAGAGCCAATAAAATTTTTTTAAAGTTATATTCATGTTCAGCTCACCAAGATACTACAGATTAGGGCCTTTTAAAGTCAGTGATGATTTCAGTGTTGACCAGTGACTTATTCCTATTAATCTCTACAAAAGCTGGGGGTGATATTGTTGAATAGACCACCAGGAAATGGGATTGGAATTTGTAAGGAACTAATGCCATTTGTAATTCAGCAATTATTGTTCAAAAGAACTATAATGCTAGGAAATTTAAATCTGCATTTAGAAAGAGAGGATGATTCTATAGTGCAGGTTTTGTAACTACTTTGTCTAACTTAGGGCTGCAATCTGTTAATCTTGACTGGACTTATACTAAAGGTCATCAGTTAGGTTTTATTATGTTTATGTTAGACAGTGTAGTACCCCAGGGATCTGTGATGGGCCTGCTGCTTTTTAAAAATTTTATAAATGACCTAGAAATGGGAATAAAGAGTGAGGTGATCGAATTTGCAGATGAGACCAAATTATTTGAAGTTGTTTAAACACAAGAAGATTGTAAAAAATTGCAAGAGGACCTTGATAAATTGGAAGATTGGGCATCCATTTAATGTGGACAGGTGCAAAGTTATGCAGTTTGGGAAGAACAACTCAAACTACACTTACACGATGCAAGGTTCCACATTAGGAATCACCACCTAGGAAAAGGAGTAAGGCATCATTGTGGAAAATACGTTGAAACACTCTGCCCAGTGTGCAGCAGAGGCCAAGAAAGCAAATAGAATTCTAGGAATCATAAGGAAAGGAATGGAGAATAAAAAGAAGGATAGTATAATGCCTCTGTATCACTTCATGGTGCGACCACACCTTGAATATTGTGTGTAATTCTGGTCACCATATCTTAAAAAGGAGTAGTGGAATCAAAAAAGGTACAGAGAAGAGCGACAAAAATGATAAAGAGGATGGAAGGATACCCCTATGAGGAAAGGCTTAAAAGATTAGGGCTCTTCAACTTGGAAAAGAGACAACTGAGGGGAGATATGATAGAGGTCTCTAAATTAATGAATGGAGTAGAACGGGTAAATGTAGATCGGTTGTTTACTCCATCAAAAAGTAGAAAGACTAAGGGTCATGCAATGAAGTTACAATGGTGCACTTTTGAGACTAATTGGAGAAAATAGTTTTTCACTCAACGCATAATCAAACTCTGGAATTAATTATTACCAAAGGATGTAGTAAAAGCTCTTAGTGTAGCTGGATTTAAAAGAGGTTTGGACAAACGTCTGGAGGAAAAGTCTATAAACCAAAGAGGACCAGAGAAATCCACTGCTTACCCATTGGACAAGGAACACGGAATTTGTGCATACCTTTTGGGAACCTGACCAGTACTTGTGATCTGGATTGGCCACTGTTGGAAACAGGATACTAGACTTGATGCACCCTTGATCTGATCTAGTATAGCATATTTTATGTTCTTATGTTTTGAATTGTAGAACCTGTCCCGTGATTTGTTCTGATCATTTTCTAATTGAATATCTCCAGGAACAAGCAGGAAGTCAGTCTTTACATACGGTGACGTAGGCAATGACAGAGCCTGGCACGGGAACACTCCCCAGCATCCAATAGGAATGCTTTTGGGAGCGTTGTTCCATGCATACATGTCTGCCTTCCTGCCTGCCCTCCTGGTCTCCTCAGTCGTCTTTTTTCCACGGAGCCGTCGGGACCTTGTCCCTGTTTCACTGTGTCAAGAGACTTAAACTTTTTCTCTGGTACCGTCAAGTACTTTATTTTTTGCCTTCCTGTCGACCAACTCGACTCCCTGTCTATTCCGGTTCCCGTTTTATTTCTTTTTTAATATATTTTTCCCATTTTTCCTTTTTCTTAGAATTCATGGGGCCTAAGCCCCATTGGGACACCATTGTCCAATATGATTTTGCCCCCCTCCTTTTTTGAGAGATGGAGAAACCCCGGAGTGGTTTTAAAACATGCTCTAAGTGTCTGAGCACTATCTTCATCACCGATAAGAATGACTGGTGCCTCGAGTGTTTAGACCCAGACCACGACGTGGATACCTGTCCCTCCTATCGACACATGACTTCCAGAGGGAGAAAGAACTGGGACAAACAGAAAGTTAAGCTGTTAACAATAGACTCTGTTCCTTCGGTGCACTCCTCAGGGGTGTCGACTCCTTCAAAGTCATCCCATACTTCCAGATCGTCGTCATTTCTTTTTTTATTATTATTATTTTCTATTTCTGCAATTTTTACAACAATCCAAGAATGCACTTGTACAGAAATAGAGCCACTAACAAGAAAAGTAAAAGAAGATAACAAAAACCCCCACAAGTGAAACAAGAAAAGTATAATGCTCTCCCTAACCCGCTATCGAGGAGGAAGAGATTCCAAATAAACCAACCCAAAATGCAAGAATCCCAGACTAAGTTTACATCCAGCATATGCCCAGTATTCACACATCAGGAGAATCAATCAAAACTTCTAAACATTGAGCATTCACAAAAGCCAGCAGCTGGGAGGGCTCATAAAAAATATAGGAAATTAATAAGTATCTGATCAAACATTTACACGGATGTTTAAGAAAAAAGAGACCCTCCCAGCTGCTGGACTCCTGGTCGGAGAAGGGGAAACTCCGCTTCTGAGTGTCCTTCGATAAATCCGGATAAATCCTTACAAGCAAACCATGAAACATCACATTTCATTTCCTAAAAAATAACTTTAACAACCACTCCTTATCCGAGAGCAAGACAAATATCACCACCATAGTGGAAGGGGAGATAGCAGCTTCCTCTGAAGATTCCAACATGTTAGTAACATTTAAAAATCCACTTGCTGTGTCCCTATAACTTCAGGAGAAGGTCTTTTCTTCCCAGATAGTAAATAAAATATCTTAACCAACAGAGGATGAGATTCAACAGGTACATTCAAGACTTCAATGAGATAATTCTTAAACATCTCCTTCGCTGCCAACACAGGACTCCTGGGGAAGCTAATTAGTCTCAAATTAGCAGATCTTGCAGCTTTCTCCAAATGTTCCAGTTTATTAAAAATTGTAGCCAAACTTTTAGTAGTAGCTTGTACATGATTTTCCAGTGTCTCAACCTTAGCTTGACAATCCATATTAACCGCTTGAACACTAGCAACATGAGATTTAACCTCTTCCACTGTCTTACCATTATCTGCCACTGTCTCGGCTAAAGAAGACACGGGAAAATATTGCCTTACCCAATGAAACAATTATGGCCCAAATAGTCTCCAAAGTTATTGCTGCAGGACGCTGTAACTCAAAAGCCGACCATTCTAACGTGGGAGCACTCTCCCTCTCCATAACACTCAACGCAACTCCAACCACCGCTTGCACTGTCGGTTGCACAGCAGTTTGATCTCCTGAAGCCTCCACCAACAAGCTTCTATGCGCAAACGGTGCTGGCAATCCCCCACCAATACCTTGGACTTTGGGAACAGGCCCCCTCAAAGCTTCGGACTCTCCCGCAGAACAGGAAGCACTCCGCTGCAATCCGCTCCCAGAAGACCGCTGGACTCGCACAAGCTTGGGTGTTGGTAGTGAACCAGAAGAGGCAGTTGACACACCCAAAAGAGCCGCTGAGTTTTCCAACTCCAGCGGACACGATGTCAGGCTCCCTTCTCCCGCAGATGCCGGTGGTTTCAGGGGGCGAAAGAAAAAATCCAAGGGCCCAGCAGGAACCAAAGGTAAAGGGGTGGAAGCAAGAGCAGGCTGAGAGGGCTATAGCATTCCCTAGCCTTCCACTTTTTCCCCATTGTAAGAAAACGCCCAAAGCAGCAACTCAGTACAGCGCCATCTTGACTCCTCCCTCAGATTGCCATCATCGGTTCTTAAAAAGAAGGAAAAGCATCTATCGGAGTCCCCAGTGCATAAGACCAAGAAAGCATCAGCTTTGGCATTGAGGGACTCTTATTCATTGGCCTCAAGATCAGCATCAGCATCGGACTCTGAGCGCGGGCATCGACACCAACACTCATCCCATTCCAGTGCGGGCCATCCAGCCAAACAGCCCCGGTGGGAGATCTCATTCTCCAGGGGCTCGGGGATGCCTCCAGGCTCAATCCTCTGTGGAGCCCCTAATACCATGCTTGGGAGTTGTAGCCTAGACCATAATGTCCGTAGCCGCTCCTTTCCCTGCACCAATGCTCGAAGATTGAGTCATCGTCATTGAGAGGAGCATCGCAGCACTCCTAGCTACAGTGGCACCGGCATCCTCGACGTGACTGCAACTGGTGTCGATACTTCTGATGCCATCGGTGGTCATCAATGCAGAACCATCCCCGAGGAGAGCATTGCAATTCCACAGATGCTGCCTGTTTTGCACCATCCAACGGAGCAGCCAGTGCCATCTACGTCGAAGCAGCTCAGATCCTCCGAGCATCAAAGGTATTGGTGCCCCGACGGACTATTTTGATTTCCCGCAGGACTCTGCTTCGGGTTCCATGGTCTTCCGATCCACCCAGGGATGTACCATTTGATCCATTGCCTCCATATGAGTGACGCTGATCATCGCCCGAGAACATGTCCTTCCAGGACTTTATTAAAGATATGGCAGCTGTTCTGAAGATCTCGGTGGTGACTGAGACAGAACCAAGGGATGAAGAACTCAATATTCTTCAGTATCCTTTGGCACCGAAAGAGGCTGCAACCCTCCCGGTGGCTTGATCCACCCTTGATCTGACCTAGTATGACATATCTTATATTCTTATGGTTTGAATTGCAGGACCTGTCTAGTGATTTCTTCTGATTACTATCTAACTGAATTTATGCAGAGTTTTCAGTTGAATATAGCTAAAGGAAGATTGATTAAAGAAAAACATTGAATGAGGGAGAAAGTTTCTGGAAGCCTGTTTTGGTCCTCGGACTCTTAAAATGTGAAAATTGTAGATAAAAATGATCCTGCCAAGGTGCTGGTTCACAGGAATCAAGTAGTATATAATATCTTAGGTAGGGAAGCGCCACTGAAGGGGGATGAACATACACTCTCCCCTAAAGTTAGAATGGGCCACCTTGGACACACACTTCCCCTGAATTTGGCACTGCCCACTACACTAGTAATATGGCCTACACATGGGTTACCTGCGTAGGCCTTAGTAAACATGCCCCTATGATTTCTCATTCTGCTAAACCGGCACTCAGTGAGCTAAGGGAAAAGTTTGAATAATAAAGAGAACAGGGAGTGCTCGGAAAGATTCCACGTCACATCCTCCATGTTTTATACAGTGAGCCCAATATTCAAAGGCATTTATACGATTTGCAGACCTGCAAACTGTGTAAATGCCGCTGAGTGAGATGTTCAGTGGCGCCAGCACGGCCGCCGCTATATGCCCTGATGTTAACCAGTTAGTATTTGGGCATTCTGTAGTGACACCTGGGGATAACTGCTCAGTGGCAATATTGAGCCGCTGACTGCTTATCTCTCAGAGGTGAAAGTTAGGCATAGAAAGGGCTGTCCTAACATTTGCTGCCGAAACTAACTGGGTAGCGGCTGAATATTGATGATTTGACTGGATACCTGTATCATTGCTAGGTTTCAAGAACGGTATTTAAGATGTTTTAAGAATGGAGTTGGGATTGCCCTTATTAGTGTTTGGTATAGTTTAGTTTGTTTACTTCACCTTCCCTCTCACTATGCCAGGTCAATGCTTGAGATGGAATTTTCCAGCAGGAGTTTTCTGCTGTTGCAAAATTTTGACACTAACACTGTGGGGCATATTTACTAAACTCTGGTAGCCTTTTGCAGATAGCATGGTGCCCTAGCTGGGAGACCCGCGATCCCTGTATCAGGCCCCCCACCCCCAATATGTCAATATTGTTGGGCCATGGGTGTACCGATCCGCAGCAACAGCAGTATGAAAAGTGTGGCTTCCCCTCCCTTCAGCACCGATTTCCCCCCCATCCCCCCACCAGCACCTCTCAATCCCTGTTGGGAACTGTCTGGGGGATCAGTGCACCCCCTGACTAGGAACAAAATCACAGCTAGTCATTCAGGCTCCTAAACCCCCTCCCGGTTTAATAAAAAAAATGGCAGCTAACCAGTTGGAGCGCCAACCCCAGCGAGATCGGCACTATTTTGAGGATTGGTGGTGATGGAGGCAAGAGCGAGGAAGACTGCTTCTACTCCTGGTGGCCACAAGACTACCAGGGATGATAAAGTAATGGAAAAAATGGGGTGGGAGGTCCAGGAGGGCTCCCTTAGACCAACTGACTAGTTGGGATTTTGAGTGTGGAAGGGAGGGGGGGCAATCAGGGCCCCGACTTGGTGGCCAGGATTTTTTTTTTTTTAACCAGGAAGTGATGTTAAGAGGCCTGACTTTCAAGCCAGGATGCTGTTCTTTGTTAGGGGGTGCATCGTTTCGTCTCCCCAGACAGTTTCTGATGTGGATCGGGAGGCGTTCAGGTGGGGATTGGTGCTGAAAGGGCCGGGAGGCCACACTTTTTATATTATTGGTGCCGACGATCTGTACATTGGCACTACTGACAATATTGATAGATCAAGGGGGCCTGCTGCCGTCTGGCGATATTTTTGTGTTAGCCCTGCAGTAGCAGCTAATGCCCTTTAGTAGACGTGCCACTGTGTCTTCCTCTGCAGTGAGCATTCACCTCTGCCACCACTTAAGCTAGCTTTGCATTACTATCTTCCATTTGCAAAGCCATATAATAATTATATTAGATATCGTCTTAAAGTTATATAGGATAAGCACTGAACCATATGCAGACCAGAGTGATAAATTTGATGAAGCACTATGGAATGCATTTTTGAAGACAGACTATTAGAGAGGTCCTGACTTATAAACTTTTCTATAGGTTCCTAGAGTATTTATGGATTTAAAAACTGCATCATAGAAAATGTTTTGGATAAAAATTGTTAATACGGCAATGTCCTTCTATCCTTTATTAAACAGAGAAATCTGACTGAATATTTTGTTGCTGTGGATGTGAATAACATGCTGCAGCTCTATGCCAGTATGCTGCATGAGCGACGCATTATCATTACCGCTAGCAAGCTAAGCACCGTAAGTACTCCACACATTTCCTTCTAAGTAGCAGATCTGCAGCGTTTCAGAAAAAGACCTCCCGACCTCTGCAGATTCAGACACGTGCCATGTGTACTTAAAAGACAATACCTATGTGCTTCTTTTAATATATGGTTTTATTCTACCTCTTGAAGTATGAGAGTCTGATTTATATAAGGCCTGCTGTGAGATATTATGGCAGGTTAATGATTTTTTTTTTTGTTAGTGGGATGAGAGTTCTTCAACTCTTCAGAGTTCATTTTGGTGCCTTCTGCCCTATAAAGCTTTCTTAAGGGCTATTATGAGTTCTTTATTATTCACTTGTGGCTTATTCCGTTGGAGCGACTTGAAAGAAATCAAGGAGCCATGATAATAGTTCCAAACCTTACCTGGTAATAGATGGATACGTCTTTGTGCAGAGTGGCGGTTTGGGAGCGCATACTTTAATAACTGTGATTTGGAGCATCTCATCAGGCTGATAATAACGTACAACTCAAAGAAGATTTTTTATTTTTGGTTGACAAGTTTTATGCTGCTTCCATACAAAAATGTTGTGTTTGAAGGGTTTATCTCTCCTTATTTTAGAATGCATAGCTAAAATAGAAAATAGTTGTAACAGTTGCTAAAAAAATATTTTTTTTTCTGGATATTCCAACATCATCTTTTCCTTTCGCTTTTCTTAGAAGAGCTATAGCCTTGATCCATAAAGGGGCAATTTTGAGTCCCCAGTGGGACTGCAGGCTTATTTTACAAGGAAACACCTTAATGACTTTCCATTTGAAAATGCACCATCACTTGCAATGTGAACCTGTGGACTCGGCATCTCTGTGTACTTTCACACCCCCAACCTGACTTTGCACTTCTATTTTTTGTGTAGGTACAAAAAAGTATGGAAAATGTGAAATACTATGTGTAATTTAACCTGCACAAGGGGAGAAGCTAATTCCAAAACATTTACCCATGGAAAGACCCGGCATCCATTCTTATGAATATTTTTAATTAACCAGAAATATGGTCTCCTAAAAGTGTGATATTTCTAGAGGCTGACTTTTCATTGGGCATAAGGATTGCATAGCTATAGAAATATGGTCTGAAGCTTCAGAAACCTTTACAGATTATTCATAGAACTTCAAGCACTTTAAGGGGTTTTAAAACACTTAGAGCCCGATTCTGTGTCCCATATGTCCGGGCGTGCAGAAAATGTACTGGCCAGAGTTAGACCCAATTTTGCAACCGCGGAAGCTAAACGTTCCTGCAGATGCAGAATCAAAACACTTGGATGGGCTGGAGTGATCAGCAATCTGTGCTGGCAAATGTCCAAGTGCCTACCCGTCCTCCCCACACAGTGTTCCTGTGTGTGTGCCATGGCACTAGGACGCACAGCAGGAGCTCGGAAGGCCCGTCAGCAACCAGACTCACCGTTTCCCACCATCCGACCCTCAGTGGGGCTGCTAGTGCCAGGATTGGTGGCAGAGGCCTTCCTGTAGCTGCTCTTCCTTTGTGGTGGGGCTGCCTGGCCTGATCCCCTCCATTCATGGGACTTATTCCACCTCCGAGGAACCTAACCTGCCGCCTCTAGACGTACCAAGCCGTGACCTGAATCGGCCCTATACGTCTGGGTGCAGTGGCCCGCCCCCGCTCTGCCCACTCGCCGCCACTCCCCACACACACCATCTATACATGTGGGGAGCGCTGTGCCTGGAATCGCGTCCAGGGCATGGGGTTGGACGTCCATCCCAGATGTGCAACCCCACTATTTGTGTTCCTGGATGCCGGCCTTAATTTTTCTTAGAAAAAAAATTCTTTCTTCCCTAATTTCAAATATCTTTATTCAATAATAAAGTCAAGAATTAACAATAAAGTCCTCGTCAAGAGGGTGGCTGGCATTAGAAAGCAAGAGAACTAACAAATCCATAATATAAACTCTTTCCTATATAATCCTAATCAAAGGACCCCATAATATATATACTATCCAATACCCACTTTAACAAAATCAGGAAGACAGAAAATCCTTCAAATATAACCACCAATTAGTCTTTTTTGGACAAAAATGCCTCCCATTGGGCAGGGTAAAAAAAAAACAACATAATTAACTGATTGGTACAACATAAGACACTTGTATTGGTACTTCAGAAAAGATTTACCTCGCAGAGCCAGGACCTGAGGCTTCAAAACCAGAAATGCTTTTCTGCGCTTCTGGGTAAGCCTACATCAGGATATACTTGTATAGGACTGCCACAAAAATCAGCACTCTTCTTGGAAAAGTGAAGTCTTAATATTACGTTTTTATCAGATAAAGAAAGAAAAGAGGTGATCAGAGTGGCTTAGGTAGGAGGAATCTAGAAAAGCAGAGACATCCAAGGTCTCAGGCTGGGAAAACTGATTAATATCAGCTTCAAAGGATCCTGGAGTCCTGGCCCTTAAGGGAATATACGTAACAGCAGAAAATGTTATAGCATCAACATCCTGCACCATTAAAACCTTCTTAAAATGTTTTTGAAGCAATACAGTAGGGGTCAGGAAATGAGAATGAGGAAGATTAATGAAACAAAGATTTTTCGCTCTGGCTGCGTTTTCCAAAGATTTTATCTGATGATGAATAATAGAACTATCTCGAATAGTAGAGGAAAGAGCAGCCTGAGCTTCCGAAACCTGACTCTCAAGTTTCTGTATGGAGGAATTACAACTAGCAATACGAGTGTCACGTTGCAATCACCTCAGTTGAAAATTGTGAGACTTGGGAGAGAGAGGAGCGCAAGGAAACTTCCCAAATATCACGCAAAGACACATCCACAGGAGCGACCATATTGTCTACTGAGGCAGAGAAATTCAAAGGAGCAGGAACCTTAAATATTTCACCAAACATAGGACCACTGTCCAGCTGTGGGGAACTCATCCGGACTTCTGGAGACCATCCTTCCTCCTGACCCATTTCTTCCGGGAGGGCTCCAGCCTCCAATGTCACTGATTGGGTGGGGTAAAACCCATTACAGGAGAGGGAATGACCGGTCCAGTTCTCGCAGAACTTTTTGAAACATCCAGGCCGAAAGACAGCCCTCCAACCGTGGCCACCTGTAGATGACAGTCCATAGGTCCCACATCCTTCACCGTCTTCACAGCGGCCACCGACAGGGGCCTGTTTTGCGCTTTCCCATACACTCTCGGTCATTTACTCCTCTGAGTGCCAAAGGGGCAGGATGTGCCCCTTTGGACATGCTCCTTGGACATGCCCCTTCGGACACACACCCCTTGGACACACGCCCGCTGCCACGTTCTGCGGTGGGCAAGAGTTTTAAAGCCCAGGGAGGTGACAACGGGCACCCTGCTCCTCCTCCTCCTGAGTCACAGTAATCTAGCCAATCAAAGATATCACCAGAACAGCAGCACAGCAACCCAGAAAAAACTATTTTAACAGTTTAAGATGGATAATTTCATTGTGAATATTGTATTTGAATAGGTTTTTTAAATTTTAAATTAAAGGTTTTGAACAAGTTTTGAAAGTATCAGTTCATCTATAGCAATTTGCCATTGTAATGGGACTCCCAGGATAAAAAAAACAATATCGTATTGAAATTTTAGAAAGCATACTTTATGGTATATTTATTTTTCAATATACTGCCGCCTTGTAAAAAAACAAAAAAAACAAAGTGGTATACAATACATTAATACTGAAAAGGGACATAAAGATTGAGAGGAAAGAGAAGAGTTTTATTAGATGTGGCACCTACATCCTCCAGCGCACTATATTCACAGGGAGCTGAACACCTGCTCAGAAAAGAGGAGTGTTTTAGCCAGCTTTAAATTTTTTGTACGATGCTTTGAAGAATAGTTTTGTTTGGGATAAGATATTCCCTAAGATTGGGCATTAAAGAAAAAAGCCAGTTGTCTAACAGATTCAAATTTGGCTCTAGAGGGCGGATGGATAAATATAGAGGATCCAGAGTGACAAGGAGACGAAGAGGAGGCCAGGAATCTGCTAGGGCCTGTAGCATTCCTGCAAGTGAGGTAAAGTAGACTGCATGGACTTAAGGTCCTTGTCTGCTGACAGATTTTATGGCAGTGGTAATAAAAGAGTTGAGAGTTTTCACTTTTGCAAACAACCCACCCTCATTCCCTCTAGAACAGAGGCCGAGGAGAGGTGATATGTTCATTTCCAAGAATGGATGCTGCTGCAGGACATAGAGTAGCTGGGTTGGTTCAGTAGGCTATAACTCAACAGTAGCACATGCCAGCAGGTTGATGGTAGCCTGGTACTGTCCAGAGATCTAAAAATGTTGAATGTTCAGGCAACATCCTTTGCTGTTCAGATTTTCATGAAGCTTGGAGATAAGACATTGATGGGGCGGAGGGCCGAGTGTTGAATTAATTATGGAATCTTAATGTTTATGTACCATTAATGAAGAAAAGAAAAACTTAACTTGAGTAAGACATATCATACAAGAGCTCAAACTTCTTTGGCAAGGTAAACATGTCCTTGCAGTATGAGACAACGAGCAGTTGATCATCTCTGTTTTCTACTATGTTCCTGTCTATCTACAAACTGTTTGCATGCTTGTTTGGCGGCTCAGTGTTAGAACTGCATGGTAATGTGCTTGCAAAAGGCTGTTGCAAGAAATGTGTTTTTTGGATGAAATTTGAAAATAGAAAGAGAGATGATAGAGGTCGAGATGTTGGATGTAACTTCCCATCTCTCTTTGAAAAGGCTATTGTATATCAGTTTACCCTAAGGCAGAGGTTCCCAACCCCAGTCCTTTGGATACACCTAACCATTCAGGTTTTTGGGATAGCCACAATGAATATGTATGAGAAAGATTTGCATACAATGGAGGCACTGCTTGCAAATCTCTCTCATGTATATTCATTGTGGTTATCTTGAAAGCTTGACTGGCTAGATACGTCACGAGAACTGGTTGTGCAGAAACTAAAATACCTCCTTCAAAAAGCTGGACACTTTGTAGATTTTTTTGTCAATCCATTCCTTACAAAAAAATCTTTTGCCTATTGATTCAAATGAGTGGGTTAAACTTAAGGAGGAGGCCTCAGAACCCAAATATGGAATGTAACAGTGAAAGTCTAGCTCTTTAAGGGCTTTAATGGTGCTGACAATGGTAGGAGATTTTAATGTACTAATTGGAACACTCATCGTAGGTAATTCTGATAATCTGAATGGTGTGACTAAAGATCTTTCCATATCTAGCCATCGGTCTGGCTAGCCAAAATCATTTTGTAGCTAGCCAGACCCATACCTTAATAATCATGCTACATGATATGTTGAAAACTCTGGAAAACCAGCCCCACCCTTCCTTCTGGGGAGTTTCAATTTGGCTAAGGCAATACGATCAGGTGTTCTGGTTTACCCATGCTTCTTAATGTGGCTCAGTGTTTCTCATGCTTTACACAGTCAAAAGCCTTGCTATAGTCCATAAAGCACAAATAGATATCCTTTTGGTATTCTTTAGTCTTTTCCAGGATCCATCTCACATCCGCAATGATGTCTCTCGTTCCTCGCCCTTTCCTGAACCCTGCTTGCACTTCAGATAGTTCTTGTTCCAGGTATGGTTGTAGTCTCTTTTGAATAATCTTCAGTAGAATCTTGCTGGCATGTGGGATCAGAGCGATTGTGCAATAATTTCCACAGTTGGATCACCTTTCTTTAGTATTGGTATAAACATAGATCTTTTCCAGTCAGTTGGCCATGATGATGTCTTCCATATTTCTTGGCAGAGCCTTGTAAGTACTTGTAAGGCTTTTGACTGTGTAAACCTTGAGAAACTCTGGACCAGATTAAGAAGCATGGGTATACCAGAACACCTGATCATACTCTTGCACAAGCTGTACATTGATCAAGAAGCAACAGTTCGAACGGAACAAGGAGAAACAAAATGGTTTAAAATAAGCAAAGGTGTAAGACAAGGCTGAATACTTTCCCCCAACCTGTTTAATTTATATGCAGAACAAATCATCAGAGGATTATATGAAGACAACAGAGATGTGAAGATTGGTGGAAGACTCATCAACAGCCTTCGCTATGCTGATGATACCACATTACTGGCTGAAAGTGAAGATGATCTGAAACATTTGCTTCTCACAATCAAGGAACATAGGGGCATGTTTACTAAACGGCGCACCTGTGCGGGGTGCACCTGAGCGCCCTAAAATGATGCATTTAAGTGCTCTTAAACGCCCCGTACACGTGCGGGTCACATTAACGGGCCCCGCACACGTGCGCCGAAAACGCGCACGTTTGCGGGGCGGTAATGTGCGAAAGAGGCGTGCCAAGGCGAAATGAGGGCAGAGGAAGGCCCCCTAGGGGCGGAGAGACGGGGTCAGTGGGCGGAATGTGGGAGGGGAGAGACTCGCCGCACAGGAGCGTGCCCGAATCTGCAAAGAAATTTACCGCCAGTGAAACACTCGCGTTAGAGGTGCTGTGCAGGGAAAAGAAAACTTTTCCGTCAGCAATGTGCAGCACAATAGTGGAAGCCCAAAAACCGTGAGCAGTGTGATCTATGTGCACAGATCAAACGCCGTAATGTCACAGGGCACTAACCACACGGGCGCCGCGCACCTTAGCGCATCTGTCAATCACAGCTTCTGTTCTTCACGACGGAACGCCCACTCCTTATACGGCACCCGCTCGGTACCGCGGACCGCACAACACCGGCCTTTAGTAAACAGACCCCATAGTCTCAAAATGGGCCTGCACCTTAATGTAAAGAAGACAAAGATCATGACAACTGGCATAATCAACAGGTTCATCGTTGAAGGAGAAGAAATTGAAATTGTGAACAACTTTAACCTACTTGGATCAACTATCAATAAAGAAGCAACAAGCAGTCAAGAAATCAGACGACGCATTGCTCTTGGTAGAATGGCTATGAAAGAGCAGAGATGTCTCTCTCCATACAAAGATTCAACTTGTTCATGCCATGGTATTTTCAATAACATCATATGGATGTGAAAGCTGGACAGTGAAAAAGATAGACAGGAAGAAAATTGATGCCTTTGAATTATGGTGCTGGCGGCAAATACTGTGTATACCATGGACTGCCCGAAGAACAAACCAGTACTAGAGGAGATCAAACCTAAGCTTTCTTTAGAAGCTCAGATGACAAGACTTCGACTTTCATACTTTGGACACATCATGCGAAGAGAGAGATCATTAGAGAAAGACATCATGCTTGGCAAGATAGAAAATCAACGCAAAAGAGGAAGGCCAGCAATGAGATGGATCGATACAATAACAGCAGCTATGGGTACCAGTCTGTCAACAATGAACTGCCTGACTGAAGACCGAACACAGTTTAGGATAGCTATCCAGAGGGTTGCCATGAGTCGACTTAGACTCGACGTCACTTAACAACAACAAGGCAATACAAGCTTTTTTGCCTTTCCATAGAAAGGAAGCCAGTAATTTATCCATATGAGAATAGAAGCTTTGCTTGCAAATCCAGGGAGCATCCCCAGTTTTTAAACTGTACAAGGGAGGACCATCATCTTAATGGTTTCAAGTCTACCCCACTGCGAGAGCTGTAAAGGTGACCAGCACTGTAAGGCTCTTTGCGTATCATGGATAATACTTTTGCAATTACGTGAAATGGTTTCTTCTGGGGTGTTGGAAAAGTACATTCCAAGGTATCTGATACCACATGGAGACCATTTGAATGGAAAGCCTCCAAGATCATTCTTTTGCACAAAATTAATCAAGGGGAGTAGCTCAGATTTGTTTCAGTTAATTTTGAAACCCAAAAAAGTGGAAATATTGTCAACTAAATTTAATAGAAACCTAATGGGCATGACCAGATCTGACAAGAATAATAAAATGTCATCTGCTTAGGCAGCATATTTCCAACTACATCCATCTGATTTTAGGCCTTGGATACTGATTTCATTTTTGATTTTGAGCAAAAGGGGCTTGATTGCAAGGTTAAATAAAAGCGGCGAGAGTGGACAACCCTGTCTAGTCTCTCAAGTAAGAGGGATGACATCAGATAAAAGGCCATTCACTGCTAATTTAGAGTGCGGAGAGGAGTAGAGTATCTTAATCCAGCTAATAAAGGCTGAACCACATCCTTACCATTCTAGTGTCTGTATAGATAGGACCATTCTATTCAATCAAAAGCCTTTTCGCATCTAATGAAAGTGCAACAACTGGATCACCTATCTCCTGCGATGACGACAATACATTGTGGAATGTTCAGTCATTGTCTCCAGGATATCTGCCCTTAAATCCAGTTTGCTCTTTGCCAATTAGATGTTGGAACACTCAACTCAAAATAGGTCCTCCAGCAGGACAATGACCCAAAACATACATCCAAAAGTACAAAAGAATGGTTAAAAAGGAAAAAATGGACTGTTTTAAACTGTCCAGCAGAGAATCCTGATCTCAATCCAATCAAGAATCTTTGGAAAGAGCTGAAATCTGCCATTGGTAAAAGGATTCTTGGAAACATTCATGAGCTGGAACAAATTGCAATTGAAGAGTTGGAAAAACTGTCAGCAGATAGATGTACAAAACCTATAGATGGCTACAAGAAACATTTGGAGGCTGTCATCACTGCCAAGGATTGTGCAACCAAATATTAGTGAAGGGTGCCATTAATCCTGTCCGGGCCATATTTTGTTTTTTTCCCTGAAATTACTCTAAATTGCACAGACATCGGGTTTGTTGTATACCTTTGAACATACTATTAAGATGATATGATAGCATAAAGTTAGAATATTTCAAATTATTTTTTAAGATATTGTACACAACATACCTAAAATGCAAGGGTGCCAATAATGTTGACCACAATTATAAGATCCTAGTACAGCAGGCTAATATAGAAACAATAGCATGGTCAGGTCATGCCCCAGTGTGGACCAAATTAAGCGGGAGGAGTGATCCTGCTAAATTGCGTTTTTAGAGATTGTATGATGAGTTTCTAGGGGACTCATTGGTGGTCCGGGACATAGAGGGTCAGGACGTCCAAGACAGAATCGGGTCCACAACCATTCCTGTGGAGGGTAGCACTGCCCTCCGTTATCAGATGGATTGCAAGGTGGAGGGCCTCTTAAAAAACACTTTCTTGTCATTGACCTCTGCGGAAGTCTCATTGTAATCAATCTGCTCTGATGGCTTCGGTCACTTCCAGATGATCCGGCTTTGACTCGTTTAGAGTCTGTCACTGCTTTTCTTGCACATGCCTTTTATGATCTGCTGCGCTTATCTGCTCGGTCTGTGACTATGCTACAGTGGCTCGGCATTGGCTGTGGCTCCATCAATGAAATGCGGATGCTGCTTCCAAGTCCCATCTTGCCAAGCGTCCTTTCAAGGGCTGACGCCTTTTTGGTGAGAATTTGGAATAACTTGTGAAGGATTTGGGGGAACTCAAGCCTCAACGTTTGCTGGAGGATAAGCCTAAATCCAATTTTTGTCATCCTGCCATGTCATCGTCCGCATATTCATCTTATAGAGTCCACTTCAGAGAGATTCATCGCTACTGGCCTGGCAAATCCAGTTCTTTGAATAGGGCTGGTTCTGAGCCTCAGTCCTTTTGGGGTATGAGTTACAACCAGAGCAATTTCTCCTTGACCAACAAGTTTTCCGTTTCCACCAAATCTTCCTGTTGACGGTTTCCGGATCCATTCTGGGGTGCCTCCTATGGGCAAACACTTAAGGTATTTCTCCCATGAGTGGACCCAGATAACTTTGGACCAGTGGGTACTCGAGGTACTCTCTGCTTCACTGAGTCCATGCCGAATGTCTTCTTCATCTCTCCATGCAGTTCCATGGCCAAGGCAGTGGCTTTATGCCTGACTCTCCACTGCTGCCTTCAGCTCAATGTGGTATGCCCAGTTCCTCCCTCAGAAAGAGGTTCTGGTCTCTATTCCATTTACTATGCCCTTCACTCGTATTGCTAATTCCAGACTTCGCTCCTTTCACCTGGCTGCACCCTTCTGGAACAATCTACCTGTGTCTGTGCGTCGGGCTTCCTCCTTGGCCCTCTTCAAGTCCAGGTTGAAAACCCACCTTTTCACTTCTACTTTCTCTTCTTGACTCCTCTGTCCTGCTTTGACTAGTTTTAATTGCTGTTTGTGTTTGTGCTTTTGGCCCTATTTTGATTTATCCCTAAATATTATATACTCTGTCTTGCTTATTGTATTTTGTATTTTGTCTTGATTAGATTGTGAGCTCTATTGAGCAGGGACTGTCTCTCCTACATTTCTCTACAGCACTTCTTATGTTTGCAGCGCTATATAAATGCTAAATAGATAGATAGATAGATTCCCAAGAAGGACGGCTCCTTCTTTCCTATCCTGGATCTCATGAGAGTCAAACGCTATCTTCAGGTACCGCGTTTCTGGTTGAAAACCCTCAGGACAGTCATTCAAGCTGTTTGACATGCAAATTTCTCACATCCCTGGACCTGGCGGAAGCATATTTTCACATTCCATTCCACCAAGATCATCAGCAGTATTTGATTCGCGGTTCTCAGTTAACATTAACAGTTTCATGCCCTGCCCTTTGGTCTTTTGCCACAGCTCTTCACACTTTCTCCAAGGTGATGGTAGTAGTGGCAGCTTCCCTGCAGCGCCAAAGTATTTGGGTTCATCCTTATCTAGACGACTGGCTGATCAGAGCAACGAGTTCTGAGGTGGCTACTTCTGCGGTCTCTGAGGACCTCTCCTTTCTGGATCGTCTTGGCTGGGTGGTCAATTATGCCAAAAGCAATCTGGCCTACTTCCTTGGCGCCCACTTTGACATGAGAGCGCATTGCATCTTCTCTTACGACAGATGCAAGAAGCTCTGGATTCAGGTCCATACCTTTCGACGCATGGCAACTCCCACTGTCTGGTATTACCTACAACTCCATGGCACCGTGGCTTCTGCTTTCAACGTGGTCCCCTGGGCCAGAATGAACAAATGGATGATGACATGCTCAAAGAAATCAAGGAAGCTAGCAAAAGTTACAGTGCAGTAATAATAATGGGTGATTTCAATTACCCCGGCATCGACTGGGTCAGTGTCACAACAGGACATGCTAGGGAGATAAAGTTCCTAGATGAAATAAATGACTGCTTCTTGGAGCAGCTGGTTCATGAACCGACCAGAGGGGAAGCAATATTAGACCTAGTCCTTAGTGGAACACCAGATGTAGTGCAAGAGATAAGGGTGTTGGGGCCACTTGGCAATAGTGATCATAGCATGATCGCCTTTGATTTAATTAGTGGAGGAGGGATAGTAAGGAAATCCACAGTACTACCCTTTAACTTTCGAAAGGGAGACTATGATAGAATGAGGAAAACAGTTAAGAAAAAACTAAAAGGAGCAGTTGCAAAGGTTAAAGCCGTACATCAAGCTTGGGTGTTGTTGAAAAATACTATCTTGGAAGCCCAGACCAGCTGTATTCCACGCTTTAAGAAAAGTGGAAGGAAGTCTAAAAAATTGCCAGCATGGTTTAAAGCTGAGGTCAGAGAGGCTGTTGTTGCCAAAAAAGCATCTTTCAAGAAATGGAAAAAGAGCCAAATGATGAAACCTGGAAACAGCACAAGCACTGGCAAGTCAAATGCAAGGCATTGATAAGGCAGGCAAAGAGAGAATTTGAGAAGAAGCTTGCTGCGGAAGCAAAACGCGAAATAAAGACCTTTTCAAGTACATTCGTAGCAAAAAACCCGTGAGAGAGTCAGTTGGTCCATTAGATGATAAAGGGGTTAAAGGAGCACTAAGAGGCGACAAGGCGATAGCGGAGAGACTGAATGAATTCTTTGCTTCGGTCTTTACTGAGGAAGATGTAGGGATGTTACCCACGACTGAAGTGGTATTTAAAGGTGTGGAAGAATTGAAGGAAATATCGATACATCGGGAAGATGTCTTACAACTATTAGATAAACTGAAGAGTAGCAAATCACCTGGGCCGGATGGTATACATCCAAGGGTGTTGAAAGAACTGAAATTTGAGATTGCAGACCTGCTATCAGTAATCTGTGAACTATCATTAAAATCATCTCTAATACCTGAGGATTGGAGGATCGCCAATGTAACACCAATTTTTAAAAAGGGTTCGAGGGGTGATCCGGGAAACTACAGACCGGTGAGCCTGACATCAGTACCAAAATGGTAGAAACCATCATAAAGAATAAAATTACTCAGCATATAGATAGTCATGACCTAATGGGAGACAGCCAACATGGCTTTAGACAAGGAAGATCTTGTCTTACTAATCTGCTATGTTTTTTTGAAGGAGTGAATAAACAGGTGGACAAAGGTGAGTCGGTTGATATTGTGTATCTGGACTTTCAGAAAGCCTTTGACAAGGTCCCTCATGAGAGACTTTTGGCAAAACTAAAGAGTCATGGGATAGGAGGCAGTGTACTACTGTGGATCAGGAACTGGTTAAAAGATAGAAAGCAGAGGGTAGGGCTAAATGGCCAATTTTCCCAATGGAGAAAGGTGAATAGTGGTGTACCCAGGGATCTGTGCTGGGTCCGCTGCTTTTTGACATATTCATAAATGACCTGGAAAGTGGAATAACGAGTGAGGTTATCAAATTTGCTGATGACACAAAACTATTTAAAGTTGTTAAAACCCAGGAGGATTGTGGAAAATTGCAAGAGGATCTTGATAATTGGAAGACTGGGCATCAAAATGGCAGATGAAATTTAATGTGGAGAAGTGCAAGGTTATGCACCTAGGGAAGAACAACCCAAACTATGGTTACACGATGCAAGGTTCCACATTAGGAACCACCACCCAAGAAAAAGATTTAGGCGTCCTTGTGGATACCATGTTAAAACCCTCGGCCCAGTGTGCAGCGGCGGCCAAGAGAGCAAATAGAATGCTAGGTATGATAAGGAAAGGAATGGAAAATAAAACAAAAGATATTATAATGCCTCTATATCGTTCCATGGTGAGACCGCACCTTGAATATTGTGTGCAATTCTGGTCGCCGTATCTTAAAAAGGATATAGCGATTTTAGAAAAGGTTCAGAGAAGAGCCACCAAAATGGTAAAGGGGGATGAAGGCTACTCCTATGAAGAAAGGCTAAAAAGGTTGGGGCTCTTTAACCTGGAAAAGAGACGGCTGAGGGGAGATATGATAGAAGTCTATAAATTAATGAACGGAGTGGAACGGGTAAACGTAGATCGATTGTTTACCTTATCAGAATATAGAAAGACTAGGGGACATGCAATGAAGCTACAGGGTAAACTATTTAAGACTAATAAAAGAAAATATTTTTTCACTCAACGTGTAATCAAACTCTGGAATTTGTTACCGGAGGATGTAGTAAAGGCTGTTAGTGTAGCTGGGTTTAAAAAAGGTTTGGACAAGTTCCTGGAGGAAAGGTCCATAAACCATTATTAAGAAGGGACCCAGGATATCAATGCTTGAACCAATACAAGCATTGTGGAACCTGTGTCCCTTGGGGAAACTGCTAGGTACGTATGACCTAGATTGGCCACTGTTGGAAACAGAATACTGGGCTTGATGGACCTTGGTCTGACCCAGTATGGCATATCTTATGTTCTTATGTTCTTATGTGTCTGCTTCAGTACTCTCCCCTGTCGTGCTGGTCCACATCCACACAGGACTGTTAGATTCGTCTACCCCTTTCTTCGCTGATGTGAGATGGATCCTTGAAACGACTACAGAATACCAAACGGATATCTATTTGCACTTTATTGACTACAGCAAGGCTTTTGACTGTGTAAACCATGAGAAACTCTGGGCCACATTAAGATGCATGGGTATACCAGAACACCTGATTGTTCTCTTGCACAACCTTTACGTTGATCAAGAAGTAACAGTTTGAACGGAACAAGGAGAAACAGAATGGCTTAAAATCAGCAAAGGTGTACGACAAGGCTGCATACTTTCCCCCTACCAGTTTAATTTATATGCATAACAAATTATCAGAGAAGCAGGATTGTATGAAGGCGACAGGTGTGAAGAATGGCGGAAGACTCATCAAGAACCTTCGCTATGCTGATGATACCACATTACTGGCTGAAATTGAAGACAATCTGAAACTTTTGCTTCTGAAGATCAAGGAACATAGTCTTAAAATGGGCCTGCACCTCAATGTAAAGAAGACAAAGATCATGACAACTGGCAAAATCAATAATTTCAATGAAGAAATTGAAATAGTGGACATCTTTAACCTCCCTGGATCAACTGTCAATAAAGAAGCAACAGGCAATCAAGAAATCCGACAACGCAGAATGGCTATGAAGGACCTAGACAAGATTCTCAAGAGCAGAGCTGTCTTTCTCCATACAAAGATTCGACTTGTTCAAGCCATGGCATTTTCAATAACGTCATATGGATGCGAAAGTTGGACAGTGAAAAAGATAGGAAGAAAATTGATGCCTTTGAATTAAGATGCTGGCGACAAATACTGTGTATACTTATTTATTTATTTATTTACATTCTCTTATATACTGCGCTATTCTGCATCAGTGCGGTTTACATTGAACAAACTGAAATTACATTGAACAGGGCATTATACCATGGACTGCCTGAAGAACAAACCAGTCAGTACTAGAGGAGATCAAACCTAAGCTTTCTTCGACTCATACTTTGGACACATCATGCGAAGAGAGAGATCATTAGAGAAAGACATCATTCCTGGCAAGGTGGAAGGTCAACGCAAAAGAGGAAGGCCAGCAATGAGATGGATCGATACAATAATAGCAGCTGCGGATGCCAGTCTGTCAGACGCTTGACTGAAGACCAAACACAATTTAGGAAAACTATCCAAAGGGTCACCATGAGTCGACACAGACTCGATGGCATTTAACAACAACAACTCCTTTCTTCAGTGTTTCGCCGAAATCTTCCCTGGTGGCTTTGTCCTCATCACTTGTTGAAAGGTGTTCCTTGGAAATTCCACGTTAGGTGGTGGTCACCATGGACACCAGCCTTGCAGGTTGGGGGACGCACTGCCAGGGACAGGCAGCGCAGGGAACTTGGTCCATCCAAGAAGCTTCTTGGACCATCAATCATCTCAAAGCCTGGGCTGTTCTTCTGGCTCTACTCTTCTTTCAATCCCACCTCCAGGGTCGAGCAGTCCGATTACTTTTTGACAATTCTATCACTGTGACTTATCTCAACAGACAGGGTGGGACCAGATGTCCTGGAGTGTCCCTGGAAATGAGTCTTCTATTTCCCTGGGCAGAGTCCAACCTCCTGGCTCTTTCTGCGCAGCATATTGTGGGAATGGAGAACATTCAAGCAGATTTCCTGAGGAGTCATATCCTGGACCCCAGCAAGTGGGAGCTAGTTCCATGGGAATTTGTGAACATTGTCCATCAGTGGGGTCATCCAACTCCAGACCCGATGGCCAACTCTTCCATTGCCAAGATGTCAGTCTTTTTCAGTCATCGAAAAGAATCAAACTCTCAAGGCCTAGATGCTCTAGTTCAGACCTGGCCCTCGAACCAGCTTATTTACATCTTTCCTCCATGGCAGCTAATTGGCCATGAACTCTGTTGGATATTTATTTTTATTTATGTTTTTAACTGCACATATGAAGTCTAAGCGGTTTACATTTGACATCTTGGCCAATAGGGCTTACAGGTAACAAAGATAACTTAGCGAATATATAGGACTATGATCAATGAACATTAAACAAATGAATTAGATAAAATATAGGTGTGATATCAGTCACTTGAGCACATTGAAGTTCTAGATGTTATTAATGGGAAGTGGGGGGGGGGAGGGCAGGAGGATCTGTGGTGGGATGGTACATTGGCGGAAAGTTGGTTATGTTTTCTCAATAGGGAAGTATTCAAGTAAGCTTTTAGGTTTTTCCTGAAGTCGGAGTGATCATTTGTGGTGCGGAGATGGTCTGGTGTTGATTTCCATAATGCTGGTGCGATGAGTGAGAATACCCTCTTAGAAATGATGGAGTTGGAGTTGTTTTTTCTGCTTGAAGATGGTATATGGAGCACGTAAAAGGAGTTGGTTCTGCTGAGTCTGTTGCTAGGAGGTTTCTTTATTAGTTCTTGCAGGTGGTTGGAAGATAATCCATGGTATAGTTTGAAGGTTGTGTGGATGGCCTTGTGTTTGATGCGTTGAGTGATGGGCAGCCAGTGCAATTGTTTGAGTATTGGGGATATGTTTTGGTAGTACTGCAGAGGATGTGTGCTGCTGTGTTCATGGCCAGCTTGAGTGGGTGGATTGTAGATTTGGGTAGGCTTGTAGGATCAGGTTACAATAATCAAAATGCAGGAAGATAAGCACCTGAAGAACTGTCTGAAAGCCATTTGTCCAGGAGTGGTCTGAGATGTTGAACTGTCTCGAGCTTGTGATAGATGGTTCTTGTAATATTGCTTATGTGAGGAGATAGCGTGAAGCGCTGGTCAAGGATAATTCCTAAGTAGCAGAGTTTGCATTTGACTTGTAGTTGAGTGCCAGCAATGGTAGTGTGGGTGGGTGGTGTGAAGCTGGTATACTGAAGATGTATAGGACTTCAGTTTTCTGTAGTTTATATTCATGTTGTGTTCAGTGAACCAAGCTGTTATGGAAGTGAAGCATATTTTTTACATGGGTGATGGTTGGTTTGGTGGTGTCGATTTGGGCATAGACCATGATGTCATCTGCAGATGATATCATGTTGTATACGCAAATTAATATTAAACAACCAAGCCTCACAAAAAATAGAAGAATGCTTCATCAACATTGCCACATGGCTAGCCGATCATAACTATGGATTAACTACAAGAAGACGGAAGTCAGTTTTAGTACAAGAGACAACTCCTTCACCCCACTGGAAACTATGAAAATAAACAAAGCAATCCTGCAGGTAGAAAAAGAAGTGAGATACCTGGGTGTCACGCTAGATCAGCATCTCAACTTCTCTAAATGCATAAGCAACACAACTCTAGGGCCATATACTCAAAACTAAAATGCTGCATCATCTAAGACCCCTCATATCAGCAAGTGACTTCAGAACAACAGTCCAAGCAATGATCTTCCCAGACTTAGATTTCTGTAACGGTATACTAATGGCTCTTCCTAAACAAGCCATTCGCTGTCTTCATTTGGCCCAAAACATAGCAGCTAGAGTCATTTCACAAGTACCAATTAGGGAACACACTACTCCGATATTAAAACAGCTACATTGGTTACCAATATATATGAGAATAAAGTTCAAAGCAATACACACAGTCTTCAAAACTACAAAATGAATCAACGTCAAGCTTGAGATCGATCAAACCATCCCCGAGACCAGACTATGAAGAAGTGGCATTAAAAACCTATTGGCAGTTCCTTTGAACTTCAGAATGAGTAATGCATCAACATCCAAGAGAGCATTCTCCCTATACACATCAGCTGTGTGGAACTCGCTCCCTGACATCATAAAAGAAACTAAGGAACCAAATGCTTTCTGCAAGCTCCTGAAAACCTTTCTGTTCAGAGATTATTTCAGAGAGCTAATTACTTGACACAAATTATACAAGGTCACTCATCATTTTACAGTGTTTCAATGTAAACCTAGCACATAGGTCATTATCAGTATGTAAATAGCTTACAAATCTAATCTCTAGCTGAAGGTTAATATAATAAGGTCAGAATTAAATATATTCATATAGGTATGATACATGTATATAGGTTTATGAAGTCATGTTCATTTAACTCTCTGGCACACCTTGTTAGCACAGTTTCATGTAATGTTTTTGTTAGATGTAATAATGTTACTGTTGTTAAATTCACTGTAAACCACTTTGATTCTGGAAAGGCAGAATATAACTGCACATAAATAAAATAAAAATAAATATAGGTGGAAAAGTAGGTAGTGCATTTGTATGATAGAGCAAATTGGTTGCAGGAAGAGTTGAAGAAACTTAATGATAGGGCAGAGTCTTGGGGGACTCCTTGTTGTGAGTATGACTCAGATGTCTTGTTGCCCATTTTGACACGGCGTTGACGGTCTGATAGGTAGGATGTGAACCACCGCAGTGTGGTGTTTTTTAGTTTGATTGCTTGTAGACTATGAATAATCAGATTGTGTGGGATGGAGTCAAAGGCCGCCTTGATGTCCAGGAACATGAGAATATGTCCTGTATTTGGTTTGTTGATTCCTTTAATGAGGTTGTTAGTGTGGTTAGGAGGGATTCTACTCCATGTGGAGGCCTGAAGCCATATTGTTGTGAGTCAAGAAGATAGTGAGCATCTGTGTGTTCCTGGAGTTGTAGGACTACTGTTTTCTCCATTATTTTTGTCAGAAATGTGAGGCTGGCTATTGGTTGTTATGAGGTGGGCAGTTTAGGGTCAGATGAAGCCTTCGGTATAAGTGAATGGAGGCTAGTTTTAGTTCAGCAGGCATGTATCCATGTTGAAAGGAAAGTTGTATGATTCTGAGTATTATGGGTAGTACTCAGTTCATGAAGCCTTAATCCAGCAGACTGGACATGGGTCGAGTGTGGATGTGGTGGTGTTGATAGCAGTGATGATCTTGTCCAAGTGTTCGGGGGACATGGTTGAAAAGGAGTCCCACGTGATATTGGGGTTTGTGTGGTAGGGAGCTGGTTGGACTGTTACAATGTGTGCCTGAATTCCTTTGGGATGCATAAGTGCCTGGAAGTGGTCTGCCATAGCTTGTGGGGTTAGAGTTGTAAGCTCTTGGCTTTGTGTGGGATTTTTTATTAGGGGTTTGACTAAATCAAAGAGCTCTCTAGGATGGTTTAGGGAGCTTTGAATCATATTGGTGTGGTGGTCTTTCCTTGCTTTGCTTGTGGCTATTTGGTATTCATGCAGTTTGGTTAGGTAGGCATCATGGTTGGTGGTCGCCTTGTGGCACCTCCATTTCCTTTCTAATGCTCTTAAATTGCATTTCATGTTCTTGAGTTGGGTGGCTGTGTTGTGTCTGCATTGTCTAGCTCTTGTAGGTTTTGCAGGTGGTTTTGTTGCTATACTGCTTATAGTGGTGTTTCAGTTGTGAATGAGCGAGTCTAGATTTTCAGTGATGATCTGGAGGTGTGGGATAATTTTTGTTAGGAAATCTTGGGTTTCCAGGTGTTGAAATTTCCATGTAGCAACTTGGGAACATGATTTGTCTTGAAAGGGGGGGGGGGGGATTGTGTAGTAATTGGAAGATTATTGTGCTGTGATCGCACCATGGGACAGAGGTTAGGGTGGGTGACTGTAGGTTGTAGTTTCTGAGTATGAGTCAGGGTAAGAATACTATATCTAGGGTATTTCCCTTGTGTGTAGGTTGATTAATGATTTGCATATGTCTAAGAGTATCCATTGCATCCAGTAAGGCTTTTGAGGTCTTAGTAGTGGTAAATTTGAGGTTAAAGTTGCCCAATATCAGTAGGTGATTGGAGTTAAAATTGTGTTTACAGGCTGTCTCCAATATGGTATCCAGATCGGCTGGGCTTGCATTAGGGGATCTCTAGACCAGGAGGAGGGTTATTGCGCCATTGGTGGTGATTTGAGTATCCAGGCCTCTGCTTGTGATGTTGCTTAGGGGTTGGAATTTAAGGTGCTTTTTGGTCATGATGATAACCCCACAACCTCTACATTCGGTTCTGATGCAGGTGAAGAGGTCATAATAAAATGACATGAACTGGTTCATGAGGATGTTGTTGGAGTCTGCAAAGTATGATTCAGTGATGCATAGAATGTCCAATTGGTTGTCCATGAGGTAGTCAGAGATTAGTTGAATTTTGTTGCATGCTGGGTGGCTATTAATGAGAGAACATTTGAGGTGTGGGATAGTAGTTGAGGGTTGTTGTGGGCGAGTTGTTGTTGCTACATTTGGATTGGGTCTGTTGCATATGAGGTGTTTTTATGTGTTAATTCTGGGCCTGTTTGCGCAGTAGTGTGACACAGTGAGTGGGTATGAGTGTATGATGGGAATGTGAGCATGTGTTAGGGTCAAAAAGGAGCTAAGCGTGAGGAGGTATGTCAGGCAGAGAAGTTTGCACAGGAAGATTGTGGTGGTCATGATATATTCCAGGCATGTCCAACTTCGAACAGGTCGTGATCTACTTTTTCCAGCCAAAAGTGCCGGTGATCTACCACCATGAAAATTAAGTTTCAAATTAGTTTCAAATTAAATTTTAACCCAATAAAGTTGGAGGATTCCCCCCCCCCCCCATTTTTAATGAACCTTCTGTCATTTACTTGGATGTGATCAGCTGTTAAGCAAATTAAGCAAAAACAAAACAGAGAGACAAAGATCCAGTAAGAACTGTGAAGGGAAATGGAAAGTACATTTTTTCTTAAAGTTTTATTGAGTAATAACTTTATTTAACTGTCTTAATAACTAACTTTTATTGAGTAATTTAGGTCGAGTACTGATCCAGGCTGATCTTGCACAATATTTAATATTTTGCTCTTGCTCATTAGTTAGACGTCTGAGCCTGCATTTCATCCACCAGCTTTTTGAAGTTGGGTGAATATTGCGTGAGGTCCAGTCTCGGGGAATCCTGGAGATGTTCATCTGTCATGTTGGAACGTTGTGTACTCTGTCATTTTCAGATGGGAAAATGCAGATTCACACAAATAAGTTGAACTGAAACAGGAGTGTACAGCTTCACTACATCTTCTCAAGTTGGGAAATTTGTCTCTAGGCACTAGCTTCCAAAACGATTCTTGCTCAACACAGGTCTTAAGAAAAATGTCATTTTTAAGGGTTAATATTTCGTTTTCAAGAAATGGCTTGTTCAATGAGTAATTTTTACTGATAGCAGCTGCAGTTTCTTTAATGTCCAAATCTACTTTGAATGGGTATGACAAGTACTCCACAACTGTTCCAATTTTTTGGACGTCACAGAATCTATTTTCGAATTCCTGGATAACAGAACAGATTTCTGTCACATACTTCTCGTTCTGAAAAACAAAATTTGGATATTGTCCCAGTTGGTCCTGCGCATTAGGAAAATGATCAAAGGTGTTGTTTGCAAGGTCAGTCATCATTAGCTCAAATTTGCTCTTGTAGGATGAAACTGCATTTGTTTTTACCTTGTAGTTCAAGGTTCATATCACTTAGTTTGCCTGTAAAGTCAGCGAGAAATGCCAGATCATATAACCCACTCCTCATCTTCCAACTCTGCTTGGTTATCTCCCCTCTCCTTCAAAAAACATCATTCAGCAAATCACAAAATCTTTGCAGAAATTTGTGCCTACTTAGCCACCTTACAGTACATCTGTGTGCAAAATGATTTCCGCTGCCCCTTCATCAAGAGAACCTTTGAAGCCGTCTTTGAAGTGATCTTCCACAAACTGAATTTACAATTTTGAAAGTGATGCCCATGACCGTCTTTGTATTGAGTCTCTTGCTTGCCAAAACTTGCTGGTAAATGATGCAGTGGTAAGAAAGGAAATCTGTCTACAGAGGGCTATGAAACCATTAACCTCACCTGTCATTGCTCTTGCTGCATCAGTAGTGATGGAAACAAGTCTATGCAATGGAAGATTAACTTTAACTTTATTCCATACTTGATAGACCGCTTACGTTAAAAACATTAAAGCGGTGTACAAACAAAATAAAAGGCGGCACTGCAAACTACGGAAAAGGAACGCCAAAAATAATAGGAAAGAAAGGAAAGCACAACAACAATACAGACAGCAATAAATAACAAATAGATATGGGCACAAGTTAAAACAATAGACAATATTAAAAACATAAGTTTAAAACAATAAGAATTTATACAATAAAACAATAAAAACAGTTTAACAATATGCAAACAGCAAATAGTAATTAAAAACAATAAATAAACCAAAGGACACAGACAGCACTACATAACTAAATACAAACTTCAAGCAATGGTTAACAGCAATAAATAAACAAAAGAACAAAAACAAGACCACTTAACAAAGACAGACAGAGGGGAAAGACAAAACCAACAGACTAGGACAAAACCATAACCAGGGATGGTATCAGGGAAGGAAAAGTCAGGGGGAAATCAGGGAGGGAGATCAAACACTTTTTGAAACAAGTGAGTTTTGAGAGCGGATTTAAACTGTGGGTAGGAGGACTCTAAGCGGAGGGATGAGGGCAAGGCGTTCCATAACCAGGGACCAAGAAAAAAGAAAGCAGCGTGACGGGTCTTCTCCAAATGGGCATGAGATGGGGACGGTAAAACCAAACGATTAGCGTGAAGAGAGCGAAGCTGACGGTAGGGTGTATGAAGGGAGATTAAATCGGCCAAGTATAAAGGGTTATTAGTATGGAGTGCACGGTGAATAAGGATCAGAAATTTGTAGTGAAACCTAACACAGAGGGGCAACCAGTGAAGCCGAATGAGAATGGGAGTAATATGATCAGAACGGCGGGCGAAGGTGATAATACGGGCGGCGGTGTTTTGAATGAGCTGTAAACGTTGAAGTTGATACTTAGGGAGGTTGGCTAGAAAAACATTGTAATAGTCAAGGCGGCTGATAACAAGAGAAAGAGCAAGAGTGGCCAGGGATCCAAGAGGGAGAAGCGAGCGAACAGCTCGGAGACGACGAAGAATGGCGAAGAATTCTTTTGTCACAAAAGAATGGAAAGAACTGAATATTTCCTGACCAGTAGTTCTCCCTTTTAAAGAAATCATTCCAAGTAGTTCTTCTTTAATACTGAAGTCTTCAAAAAACATCCAGATAAAGACTAGTAACTGGGCTATTTCTCTTATGTCTGTAGATTCATCCTGTTGGAGTGAGAAAGCAACACAATTTGAAACATCTTCCAACAATTGTTCAGTTGTGTCTCCACACATCTTTTCTCTTCGCCGCACGACTGTGTTTCTTGACAATTGTTTCTTGACGCGGCCCCTTGCTCCGCCTCCCTCTGAGATCACTACCGGCCAATTGTGAACTTTAAAAGACCGCGCTTCAGGCGCACCCGCGCCTGGCGTGCCTGCGCCTGGCGTGCCCGCGCCTGGCGTGCCCGTGCCTGAGGGCCCTTAGGCATGGCCCTTGAGCGTGGACCTGAGTGTGGACTTGAGCAGAGACTTTAATTTTAATTTTCACCCTACAATTCTACAGAATTCATCTAAAGGTAGTTAATATATTAATCTCTTATCATTATGGTTTACATTAATCATCTTAAAATCATGTCTATCTTTCTAATTCTATTTGCATTATTTGTACCAAAATATATCCAAGCATACTCCTCTGTCACTCATAACATTCCAATTAGTTACCATCACAAGAATCCCAATATCTTTTATAATGCAACATATCACAAAACACCTCATGCTCAAGGACAAAGAAATCGTCTAATATATATCACACCTGGGAAATCTTCCCAATACCTCATCCAGCAACCCAAACCCATATATAAAGACCTTCTTTGTATACTTATAAATGTGAGATCAATTAGAAATAAAATACCGATCATAACTGATATCCTCACTGACTATAAGCCTGACATATTATTTTTAACAGAAACATGGCTCACTGTCCATGATACCATTCTCCTAAATCAATTACAAACTGACGGCTATGAACTACTACACTGCTCTAGGTCTTTAAAGAGGGGTGGTGGTGTCATCGCTATTATAAATAATAACCTAAAAGCCACCCTCATATCCACTAGTAATATTGAGAACATGGATGTACTTATTTTTGAAACACCACCACACTCTTTTGGTCTTATATACAGACCTCCATCCACAGATACAAATTCTTTAACCTCCATATTAGATATCATATGTTCCCTCAACACAAGAAAAAAACAGTTAGTAATCATTGGAGACTTAAACCTCCCTTCAACAACACCAACACACTCCAAAGCATTCATGGAAACCATGTCAGAACTTGACTTTGAGCAAATCATTGATTTCCCGACTCACATTAAAGGGAACATCCTTGACCTAATTTTTCTTCAAAGATCACCAGATTACAGTCTCAATACTTCTCAACCACATCCTATACCTATCCCATGGTCTGACCATCATCTAATTAAATTCAATCTCCCACATTATAATAAGATCTCAACTCAGCAACCTAAACAAAGACAAACTACAATGTTCAGAAAATTTGACAAGGAAAAATTTTTAGAACAGATAATACCACATATTCCTATAACAGTAACTGACATAAATACCAGTATTGCTAACTGGAATGAAACTATAAAAAAAGCAGCTTTACTTCCTCACTCTCAAACAAACAAATTCAGAACTAGACAGAGAGACTCCCAACCCTGGCACACACAAGAAATAAGACAAATAAAGAGAGAACTTAGAAAGATTGAAAAAAGATGGCGAAAATCTAACTCACACAATGACCGAAATTTATACAATGAGAAACTAGACTATTATAGGAAAACAATAAATGAATCAAAAAAATCCTTTCACACAAAATTACTGACAAATTCTCTCAACCGCCCCAGAGAATTATTTGAAATAGTTAAAAAAGTATCAAACTCTCATAATAAAGATAGCACCCTTATTGATCCACAAACTCTTGCCGACTATTACATTACTAAGCTTTCACCACTATCAAATCCACCAATACCACTTAATTATTCCCACTTGAAACATGAACATGTATGGTATAAATTCCATACTGTAACACTGAAGGAACTTGATAAGGTTATCTCAAATATTAACACAACCACCTCTAGCCTTGATCCATGCCCAGTTAGCTGGATCAAAAATACTAAATCATTTCTTGCACCTTCCATTCTAAATATAAAAAATGTTTCACTCACACATGGTACTATGCCTACCATCCTAAAAAGGGCTTTGATTAAACCTATTCTGAAAAACAAGAAACTAGATAGGCCTATATGAAGATGGATCAAGCTTATCTCTAGCCTACCATTTATGGCAAAGATCATAGAAAAAATAGTGTATAATCAAATCTCCAGGAACAAGCAGGAATGAGTCTTCACATACGGGTACGTCGGTACCGACGGAGCCTGCACGGGAATGCTCCCCAGCATCCAATCAGAAAGCTTTTGGGAGCATCCCTCGCGCCTGCGCGCTGACTTCCCGCCCTTTCCACTTCTTCTCCTCAGTTTTCGTTTTTCCGCGGAGCCGGCAGGACGTCCTCCTGTCACCGCAGAAACTTTTTTCTTTAAATACTTCATTTCTTGTTTTCTTGTGGTCGCGGCTGTTTTTCCCGCCGACACCGGTACCGCCGGTGGTTTTTTCTTTCTTTTTTCTTAAACTCAGAGAGATTTTTCCCTCTGTTTCTGTCTTAACTTTTTGGGCCTCCAAGGCCTCTCCATCATGGAGCCTTCTTCTCCTAAGAAGTGCCTTCACTGTGGAAACACAGTTTTCTTTTTAGACTCCAATCTCTGGTGTCTAACCTGTTTGGGTCCTGACCCTTTTTCCCCTGAACTATCAGGCTGCAATGCTGAGAGAAGACCTTCCCTCTTTCGAGTTTCCCTCGATACTGTTTTCCCTCCTGCAGTGAGGGCACCGGGTTTTTCTTCTCTACAGGATCAGATAACCCACAAACAATCTGTTAAGACTTGCCAATCCTTGAGTGGTAGGTCTCATGCCACGCATGATGACGGCTCCGGCCTTGCCCTCAAGACCCCATTGGCATTAAAACCCCGGTGGGAGTCTTCAGGCTCCAAAGCATTTCAGGGGTTTCAGGTTGTTCCTGGGGCTCACCCCTCACAGAACATACCTGAGCCGTGCTCGGGGGTGGTATCCGCTTCGAGCGGTACCGATGCACCGGCACCGGTGTCGAGTGTTCCACTCTTCACCAGGGATCGTCATCTGGCGTCCTCGGTACCTTCGGGACCGATCGATACGTTCCAGATTGACTTTCCTGTATCTAAGCCATGCTCGGGGGTGGTATCCGCTTCGAGCCGTACCGATACCCCGGCATCGGCACCGGTGTCGAGTGTTCCACTCTTCACCAGGGATCTTCATCTGGCATCCTCGGTACCTTCGGGACCGATCGATATGACCCAGAGTGACTTCCCTGTATCAGTATCGCCGGTACCACCACCGACGTCAGTGCACGCTAGACATGCATCGATAGACTCGCTCCCTTCGATGCCGAGTCTGGAATCGATATCTAGTCTAGATGACTGGGTACTGACGCGCCTTGGAACCGACCCTTGTCGTTTCCGGATACGCAGTACCGAGGATACTCACCAAGACTCTCTGGTTACCTCGGTACCGCTTGAGCAGCCTCCGATGACGGGCTCGATGCCATTACCGGGATCGGTATCGATGTCGATTCCTGCAGTTACATCGGTGCCATTGATCCTTTCCATGCCTAGTTTGGAATCGATACCTGGCATAGACGATGCAGTACTAACTGCCTCAAATCGTGACTGCCAGTATCATTATCCATCTAGTAAGGTTCTTTTTCTGCACCAGACCAGTACATCCTCTGGTGCTCAGGCTGCATCTTCAACCTTAGCCTTCCCAGGGATGGTTCCCATTGGAGATCCTTCTTTTCAGAAGTTTCTTCTTGACATGGCAACCTTTCTTGCTATTCCTAACCCTGGCTGTAATCTTAACCACGGCTCTCCTGCAGAAAAGGGAAATATAATGCTTCCTTTACATCATTCTTTGCAGGATCTTCTTCTGAGAATATGGGAATCACCTTTAAGGGTTCCCTCACCTTCTACAGCAACTAATGTTCTGTATCAGGTGCCCCCCTCTCCAGGGTTTCAAAAGAATCAACTTCCCCATCATTCCATTGTAGTGGAATCAGCAATGAGGAAGGTAAAAAGCAAGAAGAAGCATTCTTCTTATCCGCCAGGTCGTGCTTCTAGAGCACTTGATGCCTTTGGACGTCGAACCTTCCAAACATCTATGCTGGCATCAAGAATTATTTCTTATATATTTTATATGAGTCTAACACTCCAGGAGGTCACAAAGAAATGATCTCTTTTGACTCCTTTTTTGTCAGAGCCTAAGGCTGCTGACTATTCCTTGCTTCTTAATCATAGCCGGAATATCTCTTGGTTTCTTTCTCGTGCTTCTCTAGACTCTTTTGAGTCTGTTAGCAGATCCTTTGCTATTGCCATTGGAGCATGTCGTAGAGCCTGGCTCCAAGCTTCTGACTTGAGCAGATGGGCACAACATACACTGGGTAATTCTCCTTGTACTGGAGAAAATCTCTTCAATAAGGAGGCTTTACGTCAGGGTGCTCATTGCTCCACTGACTTCCCTGGTTCTGGAGACCATTCTAAGCCGCCTTCTTCCCCAGGAGGTAGGAAATGTCCTACCAAGCCTTCTTTCCCTAAGAAAAGAAGGTTTCACTCTTCTCCTGCCCATCATCCAGAGGTGCCCAAGCAAGGGACACCTCGTCCTAGTCTGAAGTTTCCAAATTCTAGCCAGTCTCAACATACCCAGCAACCATAGGTTCTGAAGGTTACAATCTACAGTTAACCTCTTCTTAACAGAAGTTTGTTCACTGTTTTTTCTTAAAGCTCTACACTGGGGTTTTCCTTTTTCAGTATGCTAAGCTGTCAGGATATTCTTGTCCATGGGTTACAGAATTCTCCTCTTCTTACTACCAAGAAGGGAGGTTACAACTATCTCATGATAGTTTCTGTCCCAACATAAACATTTTTTCCTTCAGCTGACTCGCCATATGGGTAAGTCACCCTCCCCCTCTCATCCAGGGTTTCCCCTGACTGAGTGGTACCATACTGAAAAGCTTCTCTAGCTTTCATTCCAGTGTAGACTTTTTGTTTTCTTGAATACATTCTCAAGATAACTCATCAGACAGGGACAGGAATATCTCCTCTCCCTTTGTCTGTTTCTCTGCTGTCTTTTTCAGCTGCTGTGCATGCAGGAGTTCCAGTGATTGAACTATTGGTACTTTTCCACAAGTTCCAGTCTATCTTCCACAATTTTTGTCTAGCCTCAGTAGTGATTCCAAGCTAGTCCTCATCTATCTTGGATAATCCTACTCACTTTAGGCTTCTCACATTATCTTCTTTCTAGCCATCTCCTTTTCCTAGGATGTGGCAACACACCTGACTTCAGTCAGTTTTATCTCATAATTCTCCAGCACAATGCTCTCTGCAATCTTCAGAGAAGCTTTCTACTATGGGCCCTTGCTACAGAGCATTGATCTTTGTCTCCGAGGGCTATTCTATATAGTAGAAAAAAGCTTATAAATCATTCTCATGACTGTGAGGGTTCTACACACCCTCTTGTCTCCTGTTATAATTCAGAATATAAGCTTTTTCTGCGTGAATATCCAAGGCTATTAGTAACGCATGATACCCCTATGTCCCTCCAGTGGGTCCTCCTGGTATCTCCTCTATGCGTTTCTACCCATCTACCATGTCAGAGTTCTAAAGGACTCTCGACTTGCTCTCTACAGACTGATATTATCCTCTGTTTTTGACGCAACCATCCTGGTTATTTTACTGGATTGCATTCCTGCATCCTCTTAGCCCACAGAAATAGATTCTCTATATATCTGTCAAGTAGGTTTTCACCCTCTTGTTATTGGATGAATATTTCCCCTTCACATTCCCCATGTGAATGTTCTTATGGGGCTTAGTGTATCTTCAGACTTATTGTCATGTATGTAAATATCTCTATATATGCCTCTACATACATATGTCTGTAAGCTGTATGTGCATAAATTATGCCCCCATATGTATATATATATATCCACCTATATATATATGTTGATACATAGATCGATATGTATTACATACTATCTCCTCACTGTCTATGCTATAGCAATTTGTACCTTTCTTAGAGGTTACAGACAGTGGGCTCCCTTTTTCATACTGTTCCTTAGTATGTAGGGACTGTTATGCACACAACCACTACTGTGGTGATAACAGCTTCCACTTTGCTCTAGGTCTCCCTATCCTTGAAGATTCAAACTTCAATATCTTTCCTATCTCTCAACAGCTAGGAAAGATAGTGTACATCTTCATTGTTTTGAGTACACATTGTTCTCCTTGGGAATTTGGGCTTTTTTCCATACCCCTTCTTCCCTCCAAGACTGGGCTAGTTGTCCAAATCGGTCAGTCTTCTTCTTTTAGTCCTCAATGTTTTGACTCTGTACCTAAAAGAGTTTTCAGCTTTTTTTCATAAAGCTTTCCATTGAAGACCTGCCGTTCTAATCCTACCCCAGTTGACACCTGGATCACCTGCTAGTTCCAGGTCTGGACCTTCACCCTCACTGCTGTGAGGTCACCTTGAGGATTCCGCTACTGCATATCCAGTAGACTCCATCACGCTTTCTACTTCCTACAATCCAGTAGGTAAGCTCCATATAATAACTGTTCATTAAATAATTTTAATGGTACTTATCATACAGGCCATGGACTCCTCTCCTGTAGTCCTCGGGTTTGCTGTTTTCCTTACAGCTCTTCTATTCTCAACTCCTACCCTCCATTCCCTCATGGGATGCCGGAGATTCCTGTGTGGGAAATGCACTCCTGATCCAGGAACATGCATTTTATGGGATCTCCCCCTGGCATCTCTAGCTAGGGAGTCCCCATATGTGAAGACTCATTCCTGCTTGTTCCTGGAGATAGCACAGTTACTTACCTGTAACAGGTGATCTCTGGGAACAGCAGGAATAAGTCTTCACAACCCACCCACCTCCCCTAGGAGTTGTATCTATCTATCTATTTTCCTTTCCTCTTTCTCTCCTTTGTCTCAGCTATGAAACTCAACTGAGGAGAAGAAGTGGAAAGGGTGGGAAGTCAGCGCGCAGGCGCGAGGGATGCTCCCAAAAGCTTTCTGATTGGATGCTGGGGAGCATTCCCGTGCAGGCTCCGTCAGTACCGACGTACCCGTATGTGAAGACTTATTCCTGCTGTTCCCAGAGATCACCTGTTACAGGTAAGTAACTGTGCTTTACAGGATCACATTGAGCTTCATGCCCCCCTAGATACACATCAATACGGCTTTAGGCCGCACCATAGTGTGGAAACACTACTTACAGTAATCTTCAATGATATTCTAAAATACATTGACAAACCAAAGCAAGCAGTACTACTTATATTTCTAGATATATCTGCTGCTTTTGATTCGATTAATCACCACATCTTCATTGAAAGACTCAAACAGATTGGAATACATGGTACTGTACTCGCATGGTTCCAATCATATCTAACTGATCGATCACAACAAGTCAAAATAGGAAATCATACATCCAAAACTTATACGCAAAAACAGGGAATCCCACAAGGTTCCACATTGTCAGCACTACTCTTTAACATATATTTACAACCTATATGCCACATCATTCAACAGTGCAAAATAAAATATGCAATTTATGCTGATGATGTTATGATTTACCTTCCTATGGACATAGACTCTCTGGACTTCTCTAATATCAAATAATGCTTCATTAAAATGACACAATGGCTAAATGAACACAATCTATATATTAACATTAAGAAAACAGAAGCATTATTTGTATCTAGAAATCAAAAATGTACTCCCCCAACAGAAATAAAGATTGAAAACACAAGTATTTGCATAATGAAATAAGATATCTTGGTGTTATTATAGACAGAACATTAAGCCTATCAACGCACGTTAGGAACACGACAAACACAATATATAATAAATTAAGATATCTTAAAAATCGAAAACCTTTATTATCATACCAGGACTTCAGATCAGTCCTACAAGCATTGATCCTGCCTCACTTAGACTTCAGTAACATAATCCTCCAAGGTATTCCAAAAGAGGCTCTACATCACCTAAAAATAGCACAACATGTTGCTGCCAGAATGCTTATAAATGCAAGTGCAACTGAACACATAACCCCAATATTGTTCGAACTTCACTGGTTACCTATTCAAAGTAGGATAAAATATAAAGTTATCATGACAACTTTCAAACTGATTAGAGATATAGCTCCATCATATCTAACTGACCTACTAACAATTCATTCAAGGAACAGAACAGTGAGACAAAGGAACCTGAACACTCTACTTGTTCCTAACAGCTTCACAAAACTCAATAAAACTACAACAAATAGAGCATTCAGCTTCAATGCCCCTTTAATATGGAATGCTCTTCCAGACAAGCTCAGAAATATCACGGATCTATCAACCTTTAGAAAAGATCATAAAACCCACCTTTTTATAGAGTACTTTGGCAACTCAGTACCTAATGACGAAATATTTCCCACTTAAACACATGTATACTCCTATTCATCAAAACACAATTTACTTTTTCCTATCTCTCTATTCTACACAATTCCCAATCCTTCACATAGTTTAAGATAGTTATTCTAATTAACCCTCACATTAATAACTCTAGTGAGACACAATGCATATTACCTGAGCCAGATAAGATGAAAAGACATGTATAAATTTTGTATATATTGTAAATCTGTTTATATGTTTAAACTATTTAACTCTCTAATCAGCATTTACTCAACATTGTAATTCACAACTACGTAATCTGTTATGTAAAATTCTATAACACTCCCCTTTGTTCACTGTAATTTTAACTGTTAGAATATGTTACAATGTAATGTTTTAAGTTTTGTTCTATGTAAACCGCTTTGATTTTGCTGAAAAGCGGTGTATAAAACCGTTCAATAAATAAATAAATAAATAAATTGTACATCTTGAATAGCAGCTATGATCTCTTTCTTATTTTTAAATCCTTCAAAAAGATTGGCAGCTGCTTCAAGAAAACAATCTTTTACAAATTCCTCTTCAGTGAAAGGTTTGCATTTCTTTGCGATCAGGTTGCTGACCTTGAAGGATGCTATGGTTGCAATGACCGAATGTGACCTTGGCTTCGCCATCAACTGTTGCTGAGTAGCCAATTTCGATTTAAGTTCTTTGAGCTTTAGTTTACGAATTTCAATTTTTGCGTGGAAAATCAGCATCAAACTTATTGCTATGCAGAGCCTTATAATGACGTTCCAGATTACCCTTTTTGGGCAAGGATACTGGGGCGTTACAAATTAGACAACACTTGTCTTTCACCATGATGAAGTAGTCCATTTTCCATTCATCATGAAAGTGGTAGGTTTTGTTCTTCTTTAGAACACTTATCTTCGTTATACTGGGGTGGCTGGATGTAAGAAGGCCAAATCTGCTAAGTTAGTATAAACACTGGCTGAATCTGGTCCAAAACTGTCACTGTCCCAAAATATTAAAGATCAACAGGAACTGAAGACCTCTGGATGATGTGCAATACAAGGACTGGAGATGCCAAAACCACACGTGCAGTTCTAAAAGTAAAAATAAGAATTCATCATACTGGCACCAATAATCAAATACCACCAAACAATCATCAAAAAAGCTCAAACACCTGTCCAGCAAACCAGATAAAATCAAATACCACCAAACAAGTTCAAATACCACCACACGTGATTTAATAAATTCTGCACACAGTGTAGAATCAACGCAAAGGCAAGGTGAAATAAAATTGCAGTGTAGAATCAATGCAAAGGCTAGGCAAAATAAAATTGCAGAGGCAAGCAAAAGTCACGGTTTGAATCAATTTGAAGGCAAGGCATAGGCAAGTTGGAACAAAATTGGAAAAGCCCGTCAAAATCACCAAATTCTTGACACTTTGTTGTGTCTGCCCGAAAACGTTTAATGAAAGCGAACTATAAAGCGACCAACGACCAGCACACGACACAACTAATACGGTAAGTGTATTCAGGTAAAGCCCGGGTGAATGGATATTGCCCGGTATATAACACACTTCTAAGGGGTGTTGAGGTGGGGGCAGGAATGGGTCATTCTGAGAGGCAGGAGACCAGGTATGACGCCAGGCCTGTGGCGTCTCGTTGCGGGGCACGGGTGGCAGCCCCCTGGGGTACCCACAAACTATTGGCATGAAAACAACAGGCGCCCCCAATACACCCACAGGCAAGATTCCCGCAGGCAGGGAAAAAAGACAGGCAAAGGATCAGCATCAGCGGCAAGCCCTCGGCAGAGGACCTGCCGGCACAAGCTCTCTCCTAGCGACGGGGCGAGCTGCTGGAGAGATGGAGCCAAGTGGAGCTGGCGATCTACCTCTGACCCCTCCGCGATCTACCTCTGACCCCTCCACGATCTACAGGTAGATTGCGATCTACCTGTTGGACATGCCTGATATATTCTATTGAGAGTTAGATAAGGGACAGTTGAGGTGGGGGAGGTTGCTGTGGGATGTCCTGAGGTGTTTAAGCATTGTGGATCCAGTGTGATTGATTGTGTATGGAAAATGATGCTGGTTGAATTTGGATTGCTTTGTGTGCCTTGGCCAGCTGGATAAGGTTTCTGTGTCATGGTGTTGAGGTAAGCCATGGGTTGTGGCTGCTTGGACAGGCCTAATGATAGTGACTTTTGTGAAGAGTGACTTTCTAGATTCAGTAATGCCTGCTGTGTGTTGGAGGTTGGTGGAGGGCCATTATCCTCTTTGTTGTGTCCTTGGTAGCAGTGCTGGGGTGCGTTATTTGCTGTGAAGGTGTTTTGCAGTGTGTGAGCTTCCTGCTTATGTTGTCTTGTAGTGGTTCCTTGCTTGCCCATGCCAAAGGGCCCTCTGGCAAGGCCTTTAGGCATGGGCCTTGACATGCTGTTTTTAAATGTGGGCTGCTGTCGTGCTGATTGGGCCTGCCGGTAGGGAGTGGGGAGAGAAGCTTACCTTCCCACTCCCTTCAGCAACATTCGATCAGTGCGGCAGTAGAGCAATGATCTTTTTGGCATGCTGGTTTTTTAATTTGGGCTGCTGCCGTGCTGATTGGGCCTGTAGGATAGAGTCACACTCCGGACAGGTAGTGCTGGTGGCCCCAGATTTTCCTCGGTGTCCATGGTATGTTGATCTCCTCCACCTCCTGAAGGAGGCACCCCTACTCCTTGGTGTATGGTCTCCTGTTTCAGGGGCTGGTTTTCATGGATGACCCCGCTCCTTACTTGCTTACGGCTTGGCTGTTGAGCGGCATCGCTTGCATCGCAAAGGTTACTTGCTGCATGTAGTGGCCACTTTACTACGGGCTTGACCGTCTTCTACCTCATGTGCCTATGCTTGGCTCTAGCGTCTTTTTTTTCTTATTGGTGTTCTAAGAGATCCCTCTCTCCTTGGCGAGTTGATTGTACAGACATTCTTTCCTTCCTTCAGGATGGATTTGATAAGTTGTCTAGCCTTTAATTCTTTAAAGGTACATATTGTAGCCTTGACATGCTTTAGGGGGCCTCTCCATGGGCGGTCTTTTGCGTCTCATGTAGATGTTTCCCATTTTCTGTGGGGTGTTCGCTCCCTGAGGTTCTCCATTCGTCCAATCATCCCTTCTTGAGATCTGTCCTTAATGCTTCACACGCTCACCCGTGCCCCATTTGAGTCTCTCCATAGGGCATCTCTCAAAGATTTGACTTTCAAAACTGTTTTTCTTATAGCAGTTACTTTGACATGGTGCCTTTTGGAGCTCCAGGCACTTTCTTGCTGGGATCCTTTTCTGACTTTTTCCCCAGAGGGGGTTACCATTTGAACAATGCCCTCTTTTCTGCCTAAGGTCCTTTTCGGATTTTCATGTCAACAAAACAGTTGTGCTTCCTTCCTTTTTTAAGGAGCATTCTTCGGGTGATAACAGAGTCCATCACCTGTTGGATGTTGGTAGGCATTATGCCATTACCTCAAACTCACATATATGTTTTGTTTCTCTGATCACCTTTTTGTCCTGGCTTCTGGTCCTCAAAAAGGAACGGCCACTTCCAAAGCGAACATTATGCAGTGGATCAAGCAGACCATTGAGTCAGTTTATATTTATTGAACAAACCTGTGCCTGTAGGTCTTTGGGCGCATTCTACACGGGCCCAGGCTACCTCCTGGGCAGAATGCTCAAGGTTAGCTCTGCTAAATATTTGCAGGGTGGCCACCTGGTCCTCCCTCTCTACTTTTGCAATCACTATCACTTGGATGTCCAAACTCGAGAAGCAGCTTGCTTCAGAGCCTCTGTCTGGACTGCAGCTATAGCTAAACCACTCCAGGGCGGGAAGAAACAGCTGCAGCCAAGACAGAGGCTCTGAAGCAAGCTGCTTCTTGAGCTTGGACATCCAAGCAATAGTGATGTGCAAAAGTCTGGACTGGTCTAGCAGTATGTATTTGGAAGGAGAAATTTTACTTGCTGCTAACTTCCTTTCCTGGAATCCTGCTAGACCAGTCTAGGACCTGTCCCCTAAACTGTTTAATCCATCGCCTAGCTAAGACTCTCTCTACGTATCGGTGACATTGTTTTACCTCGCCATGTACATACTTCCATGGCCTGTGGATCCAGTTTCCTATTGTTCAGTTTAGCTTGTTATAAGAGTTACTCAATTATGAACTCATTTTTGGTCTGGTTTTGTGCTTCCTTGGCTGTTTGAACTCCTGCTGCTTGTTAGGGTTATACTGAAGCTCCCCTTAGGGCAGTGGTTCTCAACCTTTTTTGTACCTTGACCCCTTTTACCATTGGTCAACTTGTGGTGACCCCCAATGATAAAATCAAATGTGTCTCTCTTCCTTTACCATTAACGCATTGTCACTGTAATAATTTGTTGAATTATTAATATATTATGGGCCTTTGCAATATGTTTTTATTTATAAAATTTACTTATTTAAACCACAATAATTAATCACAATAACAATATTTGATTTCAAAATTATGATGATTTTGTAGTCAAATCACTAATATGAAATAAAATTATTTTTTCTACCTTTGTTGTCTGACCAATTTATTCTCTGATCATGCTGGTCCCAATCTGAGGCTTCTGCTTTCCTGTCTTCTCTTAGCTCTCTTTCTGTGG
The DNA here is from genome assembly GCA_033557465.1 of Ichthyophis bannanicus. NCBI lineage: Eukaryota > Metazoa > Chordata > Amphibia > Gymnophiona > Ichthyophiidae > Ichthyophis > Ichthyophis bannanicus. The sequence goes on from CM066040.1 coordinate 139,032,360, forward strand.
TCTATGGTCCATCTCTATTTCTTATCTCTTCTTTCGTTTTCTTCACTTCTTTCCATCAGCCTATTTCCAGTCCCAGTAACCCTCCCCAGCATCAGCCCCTTTCCAGTCCTCACTCTCAGTACCTTCCAATGTCAACTTGCATTCCCATGACTGCCACTTGTGTCCATTCCCTTCCAGTCCCCCTCCTTCCCCACTGAGCAGTCCCTTCTAGTACAAATACCATGGCAGCCCCTCTCAGATCCACTCCCTTCCAGTTCCATTCTCCCATCCCCTCGTATCAGCCCATTTGTAGCCTTAGCCCCCAGTTTTCTTTCAGGGTCAGCAGCTCTATTCTCCCCTCCCCACAATCAGCCCATTCCCAGTCAAAGCCCCCCCCCAATCAGCTTGCTTCCTGTGCTAGTCCCCCCTCAACCCCATTACCAGTGCTAGCCTCCCCTAATCAGCCCAATACCAGTCCTACCCCCCCATCAGCTCATTACCAGTCCTAACCTCCCCTAATCAGCTCATTTCCAGTGCTAGCCCCTCCTCAACCCCATTACCAGTGCTAGGCTCCCCTAATCAGCCCATTACCAGTCCTATCCCCCCATCAGCCCATTACCAGTCCTAGCCTCCTCTAATCAGCCCATTTCCAGTCCTAACTTCCCCGATCAGCTCATTTCCAATGCTAGCCCCCCATCAGTACATTACCAGTCCTACCCCCCTATCAGCACATTACCAGTCCCAACCCCCCCTTGATCAGTCCATTCCCAGTCCTAGCCTTCCTTAATCAACCCATTAACAGTCCTAGCCCCCCCATCTGCCCATTATAATCCTAACCCGCACTGTCTCTCCCCTCTGTCCAGCATTTATCCCCGTCTGTCCAGTATGTCCCCTGTCTCTTCCCTTTGTCCATGTCAGCCCTCCCCTCCCTCCCTCCATCCATTCCTCCATGTCAGTTCCCCCTCTATCCATGTCAGCCCTCCCTCCCTCCATGTCAGTCCCCCCGCTGTCGATGTCAGCCCCCCTCCATGTCAGCCCCCCTTCCCCCTCCCTCCATGTCAGCTCTCCCTCCCTCCATCCCTCATGATAGCCCCATTGCAGGTTCCCTGCCCCCTCCTCCCCTCTCCCTGTCTGCCTGCTACTGCCCTGTTGTTCTTCTGCAGCCGCAGCTCCCTGCCTCTTAGGAAACCGCGGCTGAGCCTGTGAAACAGTTGCGAAGCCTTCCTGTCTCTCGACGAGCTCTGTGCAGCATTGTCTTGCCTCCAAAGGAAGTGGTAAACAATTTCCTTTGAAGGCAGGACAATGTTGCACAGAGCCCGTCGAGAGACTGGACGGCTCCGCAATGGTTTCACAGGCTCAGCTGTGGTTCCCTAAGAGACAGGGAGCCGCGGCTGCATTAGAAGGGAAGCGATGAGTTTGCCGCTGCCGAGAAGCGGACTCGGCAGCGGCAGCAACTTGTGCGCTTTTTTTTTTAACGGTGGAGTGAGGCGACCCCCGCTAAATCCTGTGGCGACCCCCATGTTGAGAACCACTGCCTTAGGGGATGGATTTTTATACCAAGAGTGAATTTTTCTCTCTATCACCATCTGCTGGCAGGGGAACACATCCCAGTAGTCTGGACTGGTCTAGCAGGATTCAAGGAAAGGAAATTCAGTAATTAAAATTTCTCCATTTCAACAAACATTGTTGAAAATTGATACAAAGTATTGTATCATTTGTACCTCACTCCTGATATACTATGTAAATTTTCTTGGCATTGTACAAATAAATGTTGGTGAAACTGTGTGGGAATGGGGGACATGCTCCATGTGTGTTGGGGATGCCCATGTGTCCAGGAGTTCCGGAGGATGGTACAGACCTTCATGGAGGGGGTATTGGGTCTAACTGTTCCAGTTGCGAATCCTCTCTTGTACTTGCTATTGCATATGTCTGAGGACTGGTCGTCTGAAAAGAAGGGGTGGATTATATGTTGTGTATAATGGCAGCAAGATGTGAGATAGCTAAGGCCTGGAGGAAACCCTCTACTCCAAGCCTGATGGAATTTCTAAACAGATTACAGAGTGTACACTCCTTAAGCAGGCTGGTGTCCCTTCAGAGAGATAGAATGGAGAAGTTTGAGAGACTGTGGAAAACATATCTTGACTGCAAGTGGGATGGGTGATGGGAATTCTTCCCTGGTGAGTGTTGGTGGTAGCTGCTGCTGAGTTGGGTTCTATTGTAGGTCTTTGCCAGTCCCTGGGGGGGGGGGGGGTGGAGGGGGAAGTGGGGCTTGCAAGCTTTGATGAGCTCTTCTCCACCCATGGGCAGAGGTTGAGACTGTGGCAATAGGCTTGGTTTCTGTTCAATGGTTGTCGATTCTTACTGTTGGTTTTAATGGATGGGGGGAACTATATTATTTAAAGATCTTTTGGCTATAAATTGTTTTGCTTGCTCCAATATAGTTTAAATATTTAAAAAAAAGAGAAAGGGTACAGAGAAGAGCGACCAAAATGATAAAGGGGATGGAAGGATATTCCTTTGAGGAAAGGCTGAAAAGGTTAGGACTCTTCAGTATGGGATAGAGACAGCTAAGAGGGAGATATGGTAGAAGTCTATAAGATAATGAGTGAAGTGGAACGTGTAAATGTAGATAGGCTGCTTACTCCTTCAAAAAATAGAAAGACTAGAAGATACGCAATGAAGCTACATTGTAGTACATTTAAGACTAATCGAAGAAAATACGAGGTGCGATCAAAAAGTATCGAGACTTATACAATAACACAAAAAATATAATACTGACAGTAATTGCACCCAGTTTCCTTCAAAGTAGTCCCCTTCTGATAAAAAAAAACACTTCCCAGTGTTCCTGTCACTGCTGGAAACAATTTTGAAATGCCTCTTTCGTTATGCTGTGATGCTGCTGTGTCTAATGTTGCTTAAGGGTCTTCAAATCATCAAAACTCCTTCCTTTCAGTGGTAATTTAAGTTTTGGAAACGAGATTAAGTCACAGGTTTTGAGGTCAGGTGAGTATGGAGACTGATAGACTTGCTCGATTTGGTGTTTGGCCAAGAACTGCTGCATGAGCTGGGGCGTTATCATGATGAAGCAACCATTCACCATTCCTGTGCAATTCTGGCCCCTTATGACAAACTGCATCTCTTAAATGAGTCAGAACTTGGACGGTAGTACTCTTTATTGATGGTTGGGCCTTTTGGCGTATACTCATGTTGAACAATACCCTGGTAATTAAAGAAAACTGTGCTCATGACCTTGACATTGCTCCTCATCTGACGGGTTTTCTTCGGTCTGGGAGAGTCTGGAGTCTTCAATTGTGAGGATCGAGCCTTAGTTTCTGGGTCATAATATAAACCCATGGTTCAGCGCCAGTAATAATCTTTTTGATGAAATCTGAGTCATTTTCAACGCATTTCAACAACTCCCTGGCTGCAGACAGTCTGTCTTCTGTTTGGTCAAGGGACAGGAGTTTCAGCATGAATTTTGCAGATGCACGTCTCATCCCTAAATCAACAGTAAGAATGGACTGTACTGACCTGAAACTGATGTCCATGTCCTCGGCAAGCTCTCTGATAGTCAATCGACGATTTGTGTGTATTGTAGCGTGCTCTGCTTCAACTTTGTCTTAATTCCTGCTTGTGGATGGCCTTCTGGAACATTCATCACTGTCAATACTTTGACAGCCATCTTGGAAATATTTGTACCAGTTATGAACTCGAGCACAACTCATATATTCATCTCCAGACATTTGCTGTAACTTGTTTAAAGTCTCTTTACACACATCTTCCAAGTTTCTGGCAGAATTTAATGCAAATTCGCTGTTCAATTTTTTCATGCATCGTAAATCTGAGAAACTGCTTTTACATGATATCAAACATCATGTGATTAAAAAAAGCATAGGTGTGTTGCAGCCATGCTACACTTTGCACATGCAGAGCACATAACTAGGTTACCGTATGCTTAATAGCATCGTGGTGCGACATATTGTTATATAGCTACACAACAAATCTCAGTACTTTATGATCACACTTCATATTTTTCACTCAACGCATAATCAAACTCTGGATTTTGTTGTCAGAGGATATAGTAAAAGTTGTTAGTGTAGCTGTTTTTAAGAGAGGTTTGGACAAGTTCTTGGAGGAAAGGTCAATAAACCATTACTAAGATGGACCGGGAAAATCCACTGCTTAATCCTGGGATAAACAGCATGGAATTTGTCTACCTTTTGGGAACCTGACAGTTACTTGTGACCTGGATTGACCACTCTTGGAAACAAGATGCTGGGCTTGATAAACCCTTGGTCTGACCTAATATGACATACCTTATGTTCTTATGTTTCAAATTGTAGGACCCATCTAGTAAAGTGTTCTGATCATTATTTAATTGAATTTATGCAGAGTTTCCTATTGAATATAGCTAACGGAAGATTGATTAAAGAAAAACAATAGTGGTATCCTAATTCCATGTCAGATTTTTAATTTAGTTATTAAGAAAATTGCATACTGCCATTCCTGACCAGTCATTCAAAACCATGGATCTTGCTTTGGATCCTGTAATCCTTGGATTCCAGAAACTGCAGTGTCCAAAATACAGCTGTCAAATTACTTTTTAATGCCAAGCAATTTGGTCATGTTACCCCACTCCTTGTCAATCTTTGTTGGATTCTATTCTTTTATATGCTCTGGTTAAAGATCCTAATCTTAGCTTATCTGGTAATACACACAGGTTCTCCAAGGTATCCTTTGACTTACTTACCCTCTATACCCTGACTCATGTGCTTAGGTCATGCCAGCTTAACCTTCTTGCTGTTACACCCCCATCTCAAATTTGTCCAGAAGCCACAAGGTGCACTTTATTTAGCTATTTTGCCCCTGCGCTCAAACACTTTACCATATGAGCTCAGAAGTTTAAAAATGGCCTGAAGACTTTGTTCGAAGCAAGCAAGACAGATTGCAAGGTGTTCTTTAATAGCCTTTATTTAGAAATAACGCCGTGTTTTGGCAACTCTAGCCTTCTTCAGGGGGATAAGCTTCAAATAAAATAAAGTAAAAAACAGAAGGAATTAAGAATAAAAACATGAACATGGGCAAGAACATAAAAAGAGGGATAAATATAAATATGTAATATTGTAAAACATGTATAAAGACAAATATATGCTAATTAGGATAATAAAATGCATAAAACCTGTAACAACTGGTCTTGTAACTTTTTGTCTCTCTTCCACAGCTGATATGTTGCTAGCTACATTCCCTCATCTCCCCCTGGTGGCGGCCCCTTACATATTTCTGTTCATATGCTCTAGTCTAGTCTAATGCAATATGTTTATGTGGTTTTATTTTTCCCCTCTCCCCCTTTCCTTTTTAATATTTTTTAATTATGTTTATTTTAAAAAAGTGAGGTGTTTTTCTAATGTGTAACCCCTTTATTCTTTTGTTGCCAGGCATACGATTTTTACAGTTTCATGTTTTATTTTACCCAGGTATTATCTTTATTGCTTGTAAACATATTGTTCATGCATATAGGTATCATTTTACTGCTAGCCGACCAGGCGTTTAATATCACAGGTACACAAAAAATTTTTTTTTTTAAACTGCCTCTAATGTTTCGATTGATTTTTACGTTTTTTGGTGCGCTGAATCCAAATCTGTTAACCAATTTGCTCCATCACGTACAGATTTTTTGCTACATTGGGTTAGCAGTTTGAGGTGAACGTTTCAGATTGAGTGCGATCGAGATAAAAGTTTCTTGGATGAATTCTTTATACTAATTGTTTAGTAGTTATTCAAATAAGAATAAAGAAAATTGTAACAAGGCAGCACATAAGAATAGAGTAATGTCAACAAAACACACTGTGATGGTAGCAAAATTGTCTGCACTTAAAACAGCCACATACATGTGCACAAACACTGAGCATATAAGAGCGAGGTTAGACACAAAGCAAAGCAAAGAAATGTGCAAAAAATGTTGTACAGGTATGTATGTAAGAATAGAAAACGCAAACCGCACCATTGCAATACATGAAGACAAACACCCGATGGTGTGAAAATAAAATTCTAATAAATGAGATCCGACACTGTGGTAATAACTAGCAAATTTTTATTTCAAAGTTTAGTAAAAACACAATATTTGTCAACACAGTTTAGATTTTAAAGTCATTCTTGGGTCAATCAATCTCCTGGTGGGCCCGTTTCTTCTTCCCCCGAATGCTTCTCTTGGTGCGCTGCTTGGCGTATTTTTCATCTGGGGTTTCCCGCAGCAGCAACCAGCAGAAATCAGCCATCATAGTGGTGTTCCATCTTCCTTGGTACCTTCTCTCTGTGTCCTTGATGTCCTGGTGAAACCTTTCACCTTGTTCTTCACTGTACGCCCCCAAGTTTTCGGGAAAGTAGTTCACATGGGAGTGCAAGAAATGGACTTTCAGGCTCATGTTACAGCCTTGTTCTTTGAAGGCATTGAGCATCCTGGCAACAATATCCTTATAGTTCTCATTCCGCCTGTTCCCCAAGAATTTGAGAACAACATCCTTGAAGGAATCCTTTTCCTTCTCAGACATTGTTTCAGCGAATGCTCCATCTGAAATGAGTTTCCTTATATCAGGGCCAACAAACACTCCTTCCTTTAGCTTTGCTTCAGAAAGTCGGGGGAACTTTGAGCAAAGGTACCGAAAGCACTCACCATCTTTTGGAAGGGACTTGATGAATTGCTTAATGAGACCCAACTTAATGTGGAGAGGTGGTAATAGAATTTTATCACGAGGTACCAAGCTCTCATGAAGAACATTTTTCTCACCGGGTCTCAAATACTCCCGAATTGGCCAGTCTTTTTTCCCCCAGTGTAGGTCGCGGGCCCGGCTATCCCACAAGCAAAGGAAGCAGGGATATTTGGTGAAACCGGATTGCTGCCCTAATAGCATGGATAGAATTTTAAAGTCTCCACAAATCATCCACTTATGCTCATCATAACGAATCTTCTGAAGAATCAGGGCCAAATTCTCGTATTTTTCTTGGAGAATAACAGAGTGAGCAATAGGAACTGAAGCGAATGTGTTGCCATTATGAAGAAGAACACCTTTTATGCTGTCTTTTGATGAATCAATGAACAGCCGCCATTCAGCAGGATCATACTTGAGTTTAAACTTTTCCATCACTCCGTATATATCGTTGCAAAATACCAAATCTTCCTCTTTGCTGAAATACTTCAAAAATTGTGTCTCGCGGTTGCGGTACCAATAAAAAGTTGTTCCTGGTGACAATAGATTTTTCTGTTTAAGCCGAGAACCTAGCAGTTGGGCAGCATCTTTTGGGAGTCCTAAATCCCGGACTAAATCATTCAATTCAGCTTGAGAGAAAAGTTCAGGTTTCGGATCTGGTTCAGTTTCAAACTCGGAAGTACTGGACTCATCGGGAAAAGCCATCTGATGAGTCTCATCATGATCAGAACCGTCCACACAAATATGATCCAAAGATTTTGGTGGTTCAGGCACAGGTACTTCGTTGCTATGAGGCATAGGCCTAATTGCTGAGGGAAGGTTGGGGTAACTTATTACGTTCTTATTTTTTAAGTTGTATCTCTTCACAATGCAAGAGCAAAAATAGCAGTCACTGCTGCGGTCTCTTTGTTCACGCCACATCAGAGGTATTCCGCAACGAAATGCTTGTTTTTTACCTTTCATCCATAAGCGTAGATCTTCCTCACATGTCTTGCACACTTTGTGAGGAGCCCACGGTTTGTCTTGATCGCCTAACTTCAAACCGAAATAGGCGAAATATACTTTTTTAATAAATGCAGAAATGTTCCTCTGCCGCTTTTTCACGGTATATTCCCCACAAATAAAACAAAAACTGTCCGGAGAGTTGACGCAACCTCTGGCTCTGTGAGCCATCACAAATACACAGCACTGCAAACTACAACTGTAGTGAACCACTTCGGAATAAAGCTGGATTACGACTGAGCAAACAAAAGGTAATAATGAACTTGCAAGAAACTGAAATTTGACAGGAACGTTCATGTCGCAACCACCGTGTTTGAGCGAGCGAACGAGGCGAGGCGAACAGCAAAGAACATGTGCCAGCGCGAGTACTGGATTTAGCCCCCCGCCTCCCAATTGTCCTGTTAATGTATAAAATGAATACAAAACACTCTAAAATATCATGAGGGAGTGTTTCTAGTTAGTTAACCATTACAACCTATTTTTTGGGCCAAGAAAATAAACTGCAGTCGGCTAAAAAGAAATTATGTGAACATTCCTTATATGGGTAAGAAATCTAATTTTGCAAGAAAACGTGACGTGATGGAACATTTTGGCTATTTTTCCTGGATTCAGCACCCCAAAATCTATAGGAATCAGTTGCAAAACTGGAGGCAGTTTTTTGGTAGAGTACCTGTGTATTTTATCCAAAATCCCTCTTGTTTAACTGTCCAGTCTCATGATCTATTGGTAACACTTTCCTTTACTATGTATATATAAACAGTGGAATCATCACGCTTGATGATGTGGATGTGCATTACTTAATTATTATTTTTTTCAATACATCAGTTTATATAATTTAAATTATTCATTTCCAGCCATGCTCTCATAAAGGTTTTAAATTCCTCCTTAACTTTGACTAGTTGCCCAAGTGTCCCTTACTTTGAAGAGGCCATTTAAATTAAGGCGTCCTTTGCCGTCGGCACCCTTATAGTAGTGTCAGAAAGAAACTGAGCTACCTTTTCATGGTCCTAAGGCAAGTGATGAGTTGTTCTATGTTTTTTGTTAGATTTCTGTGACTGTCCTTGACCGTTTGTCCAGGTTCTAGTTTTTTCATGGTGGGATTCACTTGATTTGTAAACTATTAGGCTATTTCCTTTTACTATATATTGAAGCCTCTCTATGTTCTACTTTTCTAGGTGCCTCCCTAGTGTAAAACTAAAATATGACAGTGATGTATCTAGCTCTTTAGTTTGGATTTTTAAGGTGGGGAGTTATTCCCTCCGTATAGTAATTTCATGACCTTTTCATTTCAGGATCGCTCTAAATCTTAAAGATTCTTATTAATACACCACAACCTTTAGATTTTGATCAACAAAAACAGTGAGTCTTGGTTTCCCTCTTTCCCCTAACAAGATCATGTCATTCCTTAACAAATGCTTCTTCAAGGAAGCTTTTATTGCACCATGCCCCTATAAGTCTTTCTCAAGTAATAATCATCATATAGTTTTTATGGCACTATTTTTAGGAGTTACTCTCTATATTTTACTTGATGAGCATTTATGTATTATGTTTTATGTGGTCCAATGGATATCTTTTTATCATTGTTTTAAATTTATTTTTATTAATTTCTAGTTTTTTTGTGCCATACATGCCTCCTAATCATTATCTCTTTTATCATTCATTATTATTTATATTGTTACAGGTTTTATGTATTTAATTATCCTAATTAGCATATATTTGTCTTTATACTTGTTTTATAATATTACATATTTATATTTATTCCCATCCCTTTTTTATGTTCTGGCCCATGTTTGTGTTTTTATGTTCAATTCCTTATAAATGTTTTTTATGTTATTTTATTTGAGGCTTATCCCCCTGAAGAAGGCAAGATTTCCCGAAACGTGTTGGGGTTATTTTTAAATAAAGCTGTCAAAGAACACCTCGCTTTCTGTCTTGCTTGCTGCTTTGAACCTGCATGTGTGTGCGCTCTTAATGCGGACCCCAGAAGACTTGGTTCTTCATTTAAGCTGCAACTAGCCAAAGAAAAGCTTATCAGACCTCTGACTGTAGATGGACGTAGCCAGCCAATGAACATTTGCCAATTTCTTTTGATTTTTGAGCATTTGTTTTTATTTCTCTCTCTATTTTTTCTCAATCAGGCCTATTTACTAACTCTATGCTTAACTCAAATGTGCATTAATGTGTGGTAACTGATTAACTCATGTTAGTAAATAGAGCACTTGTGTTCTAATATTGTTGTCTGGATTCCAGATAATCACCTATTAAGATATCAGAAACATTTCTCCTTTTGATAAGTACCAGGTTTAATAATCCTTCCTCCCTTCCTTTTGGGTTCCATTACCAGTTGAACAGTTCTACCTGCAGAGAATCCAGGGTCTCCCTACTTCTTGGCAACTATGCATATCATCTGGCTTCTTTCATAGCAGTTTTGTGAAAGTCTTCAATTAAATTTCTGCTTCTGCTTGCAAAGGAAATCTGTATCACATTGATATAAATAGATGTTCCATTCCCTTTTACCAGATTAACCCAAACAATTGCCTCCTCACCTCTTGAACCCTGGTGCTTTAATATTATTTTATTATATAAAGAGCCACTACTCCTCCATTTAACCTTATCCTGTCCTCCCTGACTAGATAGCCTGGTATAATTGTAACCTAATCATGGTTCTGTTTATCATGTTTCTGTGATTGCCGTAAATCCAAATCATGAGACTTTTTCCCATACCGAGGACATTAGTATATGTAATTTTCTAGATATTTTTCTTTTTTCCTGTTCCTATACAGCTGGTTTGTTTGCTTACTTGATGGCATTATCCACCTGTCTTTAATGATCCTTCCTCAGTAGGTTAACCAGTTTGTTCTGGAAGACTCGCTGCTTCTGCTATAGGTAACACCATTTCTTCTCAGCAGGCCTTGAAAAACCATCGAATGGTCTGGAAGCTAAAATGTTCTCTAGAAGTTTAAAAAATAAGATGGGAGAGCTAGAATATATAGCACTAAATTAAAGGTTAGATTGGCATCCCAGAGACCTAGTGGAAGGAGGACAACCAATGGGACACTGTGATACCTGAGTGCAAACTATATCACAATGATAGGGTAGATCAAATTGGTTGAGTGGTTATGCTCTTTTAGAGAAAGCATTGAGTCACAAAGGATTAAAGTTTTGCAGGAAACAAAATTTTCTGTAGAATCTCTATGGATTGAAATTCCATGTAAAAAGGGAAGGTGATGGCAGTGGGGGGTGTTCTATCAACCGCTTGGCCAGAATGAATAGATGGCTGAAAAATATTAAAAGAAATCAGGGAAGCTAACAAAAGTTACAACACAGTAATAATGGGTGATTTCAACTACCCCAGTATCAACTGGATCAATGTCATGGCAGGGCATGCTAGAGAGAGAGAGTTTCTAGATGAAATTAATGACTGTTTCTTGGAGCAGGTGGTTCATGAACCAACAAGAGGAGAAGCTATTTTGGACCTAGTTCTTAGTGGAACACAGGATCTGGTGCAAGAGATAAGGGTTTTGGGGCCACTTGGGAATCATGATCATAGCATGATCATAGCATGATCATAGCAATTTAATAAATGGAAGGATGCCAAGGAAATCCACAGTATACCTTTTAACTTTCAAAAGGGAGACTATGATAAAATGAGTAAAATAGTTACGAAAAAACTAAAAGGAGCAGAGGCAAAGATTAAAGAGTTACATCAAGCATGGGCATTGTTTAAAATGCTATCTTGGAAGCCCAGATCAGATGTATTCCATACTTTAAGAAAAGTGGAAGAAAGGCCAAAAAACTGCCAGCATGGTTTAAAAGTGGGGTTAGAGAGACTGTTGCCAAAAAAGCATCTTTCAGGAAATGGAAAAAGGAGCCAAATGATGAACAAGGGAACAACATAAGTATTGGCAAGTTAGATGCAAGGCATTGATAAGGCTGGCAAAGAGAGAGTTTGAAATAAAGCTTACTGTGGAAACAAAAATGCACAATAAAAACTTTTTCAAGTACATTTGTAGCAAAGAGAAAGTCAGTTGGACCATTGGATGATAGAGGGGTAAAAGGGCCACTAAGGGAGGACAAGGCCATAGGGAAGAGACTGAATGAATTTTATGCTTTGGTCTTTACTGAAGAAGATGTAGAAAAGTTACCCAGGCCTGAAATAAAAAGGTGATATATCGGAAGAATTGAAAGAAATATCAGTAAACTTGGAAGCTGCATTACAACTATTTGATAAACTGAAGAGTAGAAAATTACTTGGACCAGATGGTTTACATCCAAGGGTGTTGAAAGAACTGAAATATGAGATTGCAGACCTACTATTAATTATCTGTGAACTATCATTAAAACCATCTGTAGTCCCTGAATCTTGGAGAATGGCCAATATAATTCTAATTTTTAAAAAGGGTTCCAGAGGTGATCCTGGAAACTACAGACTGATGAGCCTGACATCAGTACCAGGCAAAATGGTAGAAACCATTATAAAAAATAAAATTACTGAACCATTTACAGTAAATAGTCATGGTTTAATGGCAGAAAGTCAACATGGATTTAGCCAAGGAAGATCTTGTCTTGCTAATCTGTTATATTTTTTGAAGGTGTGAATAAACAGATAGACAAAGGTGAGTTGGTTGATGTAGTGTTTCTGGATTTTCAGAAAAACTTTGGTGAGTCCCTCATGAGAGACTTTTGCAAAATTAAAAAATCATGGGATAGGAGGCAATGTTCTAGTGTGGATCAGGAACTGGTTAAATGATAGAAAACAGAGAGTAGAGAAGAGCTAAATGGCCAATTTTCTCAATGAAGAAAGGTGAATAGGGGGAGTACCCCAGTAATCTGTGCTGGGCTTGCTGCTTTTTAACATATTCATAAATGACCTACAAATAGAATTAACGAGTGAGGTGATCAAATTTCTAGATGACACAAAATTATTCAAAGTTGTTAAAATGCAAGAAGATTGTGAAAAATTGCAAGAGGACCTTGATAAATTGAAAGACTGGACATCGAAATGGAAGATGAAAAAAACAACCCAAATTATGGTTACGCGATGCAAGGTTCCACATTAGGAACCACCACCCAGGAAAAAGATTTAGGCATCATTATGGATAATATGTTGAAACCCTCTGCCCATTGTGCAGCAGCAGCCAGGAAAGCTAATAGAATGCTAGGAATCATAAGGAAAGGAATGGAGAATAAAACCAAGGATATTATAATGCGACCTCACCTTAAATATTTTGTGCAATTCTGGTCGCCATATCTTAAAAAGGCTATAGCAGAATTAGAAAAGGTAAAGAGAAGAGCAACAAAAATGGTAAAGGGGATGGAAGCCTATCAGGAGAGGCTTAAAAGGTTAGGGCCACTTCAACTTGGAAGAGAGATAGCTAAGGGGGATGTGATAGAGGTCTATAAATTAATGAATGGAGTGGAATGGGTAAACGTAGATTGGTTGCTTACACCATCGAAAAATAGAAAGACTAGAGGTCACACAATGAAGCTACAATGTAACCCACTTAAAACAAATAAGAGAAAATATTTTTTTGCTCAATGTATAATCAAACTCTGGAATTCGTTACCAGAGGATGTAGTAAAAGCTGTTAGTGTGGTGGTGTTCAGTGCCATCGAGTCGGTGTCGACTCATGGCAACCCTTTGAATATTTGTCCTAAACTGCGTTTGGTCTTTAGTCAGGCGGCTCATTGTTAATAGAGTGGCACCCATAGTTGCTGTTATTGTATTGATACATCTTATTGATGGCCTTCCTCTCTTGCGTTGACCTTCTATCTTGCCAAGCATGTCTTTCTCTAACAATCACTGTCTTCTTATGATGTGTCCAAAGTATGACAGTCGAAGTCTTGCCATCTCAGTTTCTAAGGAAAGCTTAGCTTTTATCTCCTTTAGTACTGACTAGTTTGTTCTTCAGGCAGTCTATAGTATACACAGTATCCATTGCCAGCACCATAATTCAAAGGCATTGATTTTCTTCCTGTCTATCTTTGAACTGTCCAACTTTCGTATCCATATGACGTTATTGAAAATTTCATGGCTTGAACAAGTTGAATTAGTAGCTGGACTTAAAAAAAGGTTTGGATAAGTTCCTGGAGGAAAGATCCATAACTATTATTGAAGAGGACCCGGGAAATCCACTGCTTACCCCAGGGCAAATATTCTGGAACCTGTGTGCCTTTTAGGGAACCTGCCAGGTACCTTGTGACTTGGCTTGGCCACTGATGGAAACAGGATACTGGGCTTGATGGACCTGGTCCATCCCAGTATGGCATATCTTATGTTCTTATGACATTATCCACACAGCACTGCCTTTGTCTCAGAAATGTGAGCTTTTCTGCCTCAGCCTCAATCCTCAGCTGGGAGGACTGAAGAGACTACAATTTGCTCACCCTCTCTCCCAGAACTATGAAGTCACTTTTTGATATTATTAGCTAAGTTGTCTGAGATGGGCCCAGAAGGTACAGTTCTGTCTTTCTCCTTAAGTGGAAGATGGTTTTTCTTTTCTCAGTTTCCTCAACTTCCCCTTCTGCCCTTTTCGTTGTGGAGTACCCTAGGATGTTATTCTCTCCCTCTCCCCTTTTAACCTTATTCTTTGTCAATTTACTACCCTAATTCAGGCTCTGAGGTTAAATGGTTGCTATTGTGCCAGTGATATCAAGTTTATATTCCCTTCCAACCTTCTTTCATTTGATGTTTCCTCATTAAACAACTGTCTTGATTCCATAGCTGCATGAATCACTTCCCATAAATTCTTAATCAATGTCTCTAAATTGGGATTTAATCTTGCCTTCACTGACTCCCTTAAAATTTGTGGTTATTTTCTTGACCTCCCTCCTCTTATCTGACCAAGAAATCTCCTCAGTAGTCAAGTCCTGCTTCTACCTCTACTAGCTCAGATCTATTAGATCCTGTCTTAATCATGATGCTCTCATTAATGCTGCACATGCTCTGATCCTCTCTTGGTTAGACTATAGAAATGTGGTTTATTCAGGACCCTTACAGCTCTTTGAAGCACCTTCTGACAATCCAGAACATCACAGTAATGCTCATTCCTTATCATCCCTCCAGTCTAGTCTCAACCTTTCAGTTTAAGCACCTCCTCTCGCAGCTTGGAGACTAATCACTCTTTTGGAGACACCCTCCTATATAGTCCAGGTACTGCCTCCTTGGTCCAGTTTTAGTCTCCAAGCAGCTGGAGGAGTTGTTAGCCTCAGAGGTTGAGGCTCACTGGAGCAATGATTAGGACAGCGCTAGTTAGTTAGGATTTAGTACTAATTTAAAAAAAAAAGAGAGGTATTCTCCTTTAAGGGAGTTACAAGCTGTCTGCCCTTTGCCGATTTCAGGCTTAGGTTGCGGCTGAAGCTGCCCCCCCTCTCCCGCTCCCTGAGCGCTGCGGCTTTACTGGGGAAGAGTGTGGGACTTGGTGTTGGGGCCTCCAGCTCCAGAATCCACGTTCAGGTGAGGAGCTGTTAAGGTGCGGCGCTGATGGTCGGATAGCGGGCAAGCTCGGGCAGCGACTTACGTTCGCCGGTCAGCCCGACTGAAGCGGGTCTGGGATCGCGTATCCGGAAACTGCTGTTACAGCGGAATAAGGCTGGTAAGGCGGTTCCTGGAGTGCGTGAGTGGACAGTGAGGCCCAGACCATGCGGTTCTGGGCGGGAAAGTTTCCCAGGGCTCTTTTTGGCGCTAGAGGGGAGCGCGAGGCTGAGTTACCTTTGGGGTAAGCTTAGGTAGGATTGAGATCACGCTTGTTGACGATCGCGTTTAAAAAAAAAAAAAAAAAAAGGAAGTTTTATATTTTTGAAGTTTATTGTAGATCTCAGGTCAGCATGCCTTCTAGGCTGCACTGCATGTTGTGTGGAGCCAAACGGGGGTCGGTCTCAGAGGCAGGTGTATGCAAGGGCTGCAATCAAGAGGCGGCTTTGAAAGAGGCGACAGAAAGCGCTGGGGGGAGCGTTCTGAAGGGGGAGGCAGAGCTGGCGCCGGGGCCTTGCACAGCGCCAGACACACCCGCGGCTCAACCTCTGTTGCAAGGGGGGTTGGCTGCGATTTTCTCTACAGAGTTTGTGATGCTGCTGCAGCAGGCCCTTGGAGGGAAGTGGGAGGCTGCTGCGACGGAGGGGCAGCGGAGTCAAAAGCGTCTTGGGGCCCTTATGGAGGGGGGTGACAGTAGCGCCCCGTTTAAAAAGCTTAGGTTAGAAGATAAGCCGGAGCTGGCCGTGGAGGAGCAGGTAGAGGATTTTGAGGACTCGGAAGTGGACCAGGGTCTGGAGGAAGGCGAGATTGCAGAACAAGAGGACCAGGCACGGGTGGTCAGGGTGTTCAGGAGAGAGGAGTTGACAGCGCTTATATCTGAGACGCTGAAGGCATTGAACATGTCTACTGCGGATCAGGCGG
The DNA here is from genome assembly GCA_033557465.1 of Ichthyophis bannanicus. NCBI lineage: Eukaryota > Metazoa > Chordata > Amphibia > Gymnophiona > Ichthyophiidae > Ichthyophis > Ichthyophis bannanicus. The sequence continues at coordinate 139,048,440 of CM066040.1, forward strand.
AGGACTCTTCCTTGGAAGATCCGTTGCTGCAGACAGTCAGGAAGTCCCAGAGGGCCTTTCCAGTGCATAGAGTTTTTCGGGAGATGATTCAGGAGGAATGGGACACGCCAGAGACAGGGCTGAAGGGCTCCAGGGTGATGGCGCGTCTTTACCCATTGCAGGAGCCGGATAAGGAGCTGTTTAGATCTCCTAAGGTAGATGCAGCAGTATCTGCAGTTACTAAGAAAACGATGATTCCGGTGGAGGGCAGTGCGGCCCTCAAGGATGCACCGGATATGAAGTTAGACTCGTTGTTGAAGCAGGTCTTTGAGGTCAATGTGCTCTCCATGCAGGCTTCCATATGTGGGGCTTGGGTGGCTAGAGCTTGCCTGAGATGGTCTCAGAGGCTGAAAGACAGTCAGGACAAGGGGGCGGTTGATGAAGCCTCCCATATGGAGTCTGGGGCGGCTTACTTGGCGGACATTCAGTATGATCTTATTTGAGGTTTGGCGAAGAGTATGGCGTCTGTTGTGGCGGTGCACAGATATCTGTGGCTGCGTAACTGGGCGGTGGACAGTGCCTCTAAAACAAGGATTGGTAGGCTTCCTTTTCAGGGGAATCTCCTCTTTGGAGAAGATTTGGATAAGTTACTAAAGGACCTCAGGGAATCTAAGAGAGGTAGGTTGCCGGAAGACAAGCAGAAGTTGAGTCGTTCCGTACCACCCTCTAAAAGCCAACAACGGGAATTTCGGAGGTTTCGGCAGACCAGGTTTGGTCAGTTTCAAAGAGGCCGTTTTCAGTATAGGTCACGGGTTTCGAGATTTTAGAGGAGCAGGTCGAGGTTTCGGAGCCTCCTCTACCTCGAACCTCAAGAAGTCCCAATGAAGCGAGGGGGGTCCAGGCAGGATTGATTCCCGTGGGCGGACGGTTGAGGGAGTTCTATCAGGCCTGGACCCAGATTACGTCAGATCAGTGGGTGTTGGAGGTTATTCAAAAAGAGTATGCTTTAGAGTTCCAACGCCCAGTGCTCGACGCCTTTGTTCAGTCGCCCTGCAGGACAAAATCAGAGGCAAGCGGTGAGAGAAACTTTAGAAAGATTGCTGGCGCTCAGAGCAGTCGTGCCGGTGCCGGCAGACCAGTGCGGTTACTGTCGATACTTGATATATTTTGTGGTGCCCAAAAAGGAGGGAACGTGGTGACCAATTCTAGACCTCAAGAGAGTGAACAGCTGTCTCCGCGTGTCTCACTTTCGCATGGAAACGCTGAGATCAGTCATGGTGGCGGTTCGGCAGGGAGAATTTCTTACGGCGCTAGATCTCTGAGGCGTATCTGCACATTCTTATACGGTCGGAGCATCAGCGGTTCCTGTGGTTTGCAGTCCCCATGGGGCATTTTCAGTTCCGGGCGTTGCCGTTCGGCTTGGCAACAGCGCTGCGAACCTTCACCAAGGTGATGGTGGTGGTGGCAACGGCGTTACGCAGAGAAGGGGTGTTGGTGCACCTGTACCTGGACGATTGGTTGATTCGAGCAAAGTCACAGGGCGAAAGCAAAGTGGCTACCCGCCTGGTGGTGCAGTTTTTGCAGAACTTAGGGTTGGTAGTAAATATAGCATAGAGCAAGTTGGTGTCGTCACAGGAGTTGGAGTACTTAGGAGCCCAATTCGATACCAGAAGTGGCAGAGTGTTTCTCCCTTGTCTCCGGGCCCAGAGGCTAAGGCAGCTAGTTCAGGAATTCTTGAGCAAATCGGCACCCTCGGCTTGGCACTACTTGCAGCTTTTGGGGACGATGGCAGCCACACTAGAGTTGGTGCAGTGGGTCAGAGCGCACGTGAGGCCGTTGCAAAGAGCCCTCCTAAGGAGATGGTCGCATCAGTCCGATCAGTTGTTGCAACGGCTAGTCTGTCAGGCCGAGACAAGGCGGGCCTTGCAGTGGTGGCTAACTCCAGGTGCGTTAGAAAAAGGTATGCCACTGGAGGCGCTGGAGTGGGCGCCCTTGACGACAGATGCAAGTCTGTTCGGCTGGGGGGCACACTTCGAGAGGCAGTTTGCTAAGGGTCAGTGGTCCAAGCGTGAGAGGTGTTGGTCAATCAACAGGTTGGAGTTGAGGGCAGTCACTCTAGCGCTAAGAGCATTTCAGCAGCAGTTGCAGGGAAAGGCAGTGTGGGTGCTGTCGGACAATGCCACGGCGGTAGCCTATATCAATCGACAAGGGGGCACCAGCCGCGTAGCTCTGGAGGAAGAGGCAGAGGAGCTACTAGATTGGGCCGAGTTGCATCTCGAAGCCTTGTCGGCGGCACATGTGGCAGGGGAGGACAATGTGACAGCCGATTTTTTGAGTCGAGTCAAGGTGGACCCAGGAGAGTGGGTTCTTCATCAGGACGTTTTCAATTTGCTGGTGCATCGCTGGGGTCATCCGGTGATGGATCTCATGGCGCCGTTTGTTTCGGCAAAGCCGGAAGGTTTTTCAGCAGAAGAAAGGAGCGGATGTCCAAGGGATTGGACGCGCTGATACAAAGGTGGCCGGAGGAACAGCTCTTGTACGTGTTTCCGCCGTGGGAATTAATAGGTTGAGTTCTACAGCGGATCGAGCGGCACAGAGGTCAGGTGGTGCTGATTGCGCCAGATTGGCCAAGAAGGCCGTGGTATGCCGACCTCATCCATCTCCTGGTGGAGCCACCGTGGAGACTGCTGGTCAGACAGGATCTCCTAGTGCAGGGTCCGTTGAATATGCCTCAGGTGGATCGGTTTTCGCTTAAGGCTTGGCTCTTGAGAGGGCAAGGTTGACGGCAAAGGGTTATTCGTCAGCGGTAATTTCTACCTTATTGAAGTCCAGGCGTAGGTCCACATCTATGGCTTATATTCGAGTTTGGCGAATATTCGAGTCAGGGTGCGGTGATAGGAGTGTGCATGCTTTAAGGGCCTCTGTTCCAGAGGTTTTTGCCTTTTGCAGGATGGCTTTGGCAAAGGCCTGTCGGCATCATCTCTGCTGGTGCAGCTGGCGGCTCTTTCCTGTTACTGAGGGAAGGTACAAGGGATGGTGCTTGGAGCACACCCAGATGTGCGAAGGTTCCTTCGGGCGGCAGCTCTCTTGAAACCGCCATGTAGAGTCGTGATACTGGTGTGGGATCTTAACTTGGTGCTAGAAGCGTTAATTCGGAAGCCCTTTGAGCCGTTGGCGGAGGCATCTTTGAAAGATCTTATGCTTAAGGTAGTGTTTTTAGTAGCTATTGCTTCGGCAAGGAGGATTTCGGAGTTACAAGCTTTGTCGTGTAAAGAGCCTTTTTTGACCTTTCATGACAAGAAGGTAGTTTTGAGAACATTCCCTTCGTTCTTGCCAAAGGTGATGTCAGTATTTCATTTGAATCAGGTGGTGTCCTTGCTGGTGTTTGAGAAGGGCGACTCGGATGAGGCTGCTAGGCGCCTACATAGGTTGGATGTCGGGCGAGTGTTGAAGAATTATTTGCGGAGAACTGCGTTGTTCCGTAAGACGGACAGTTTGTTTGTCCTCTTTGGGGGACAGAGACGGGGGGGAGCAGGCATCAAAGTCTTCCATAGCAAAATGGTTGAAGGAGGCTATAGATTCTGCCTACATTTTAAAGGGCAGGACGGTGCCAGAGGGCTTGAGAGCTCATTCGACTAGGGTGCAGACGACTTCCTGGGCGGAGTGTAGTTTAGTGCCGGCAGTGGAAATCTGTAAGGCGGCGACTTGGTCGTCTTTACATTCCTTTGTTAAGCATTATAGAATTGATGTCCAGACGGAGGGGGATGCTAGGTTTGGATCAGCGGTGCTTCAGGCTGGTTTAGCAGGTCCCTCCCGTTAAAGTGTTTTTACTGCTCTGTTACATCCTCAGAGGTTGGGACTAGACTGGAGGGACGATAAGGAAGGTGAAATTAGACTTACCTGCTAATTGTTGTTCCTTGAGGAACTCCAGTCTAGTCCCATATCCCTCCCTGGTGTAATGTTCTGAACAGCAGCCTGAAGCCAGAAAGGATGATTTGTACGGTTGTAACAGTGGGTTTCAGTGCGGTGGTTCAGTTGGGGAGGGGGATGATCAGGGCAGGATGGAAGAGTAACGCAAAGGGCCTCTTAGTGGGGGTCCGACTGAGAGGGCACAGCACGCCTGAACAGCATGGTTCGTATGGGTTGCCTGGTAGTTTGCCGGATAACTGGTCTGTTTAAAAAAAAAATGAAAAAGAAAGAGATGTTTAGTTTTTAATTTTTCCAGTTATGCAGTTTGAAAAGTTTCATGTATTGTTATCTGCTTACTTATTGCTCTGGTGAGTCTGCTTTGTCATTAGGCTACTGGACCAAGAAGGCGGTACCTGGATTATATAGGAGGGTGTCTCCAAAAGAGTGACATGATTAGTCTCCAAGCTGCGAGAGGAGGTGCTTAAACTCAGAGGTTGGGACTAGACTGGAGTTCCTCAAGGAACAACAATTAGCAGGTAAGTCTAATTTCACCTTCATGATTCTAAAAAACCGATCACATCATTTCTTTCTACTTTTACCATCACTGGATCCCCATCACCTATCATATCAAGTAGAACTTATCACACACCAAACCTTTTATGCTGAACTTCCCTTCTCTCTTTCATCTCATTCCATCCCCTCCTCTATCCACCCTACCCTCTCCCAGCATGCAAATATGTCTCCCACTAGTCAATTGATCCTATCCCATCACCATACATCAATCAGCCATCTACTTCCTGGTTCCTTCCTTATGGAACTCCCTCTCAGTATCACGTTGCATAAAGTCTAATTATAAGAAATTTAAATCTGGTCTTAAAGCTAATTTTTTTTTGTACTGAAGCCTTTGTCAGCAACTGCTCTCCCTGACACTTTTCCTTCCTTCCTTCCTTCTCCTCATTTCCCTTCTTCAGTCCCTTGCAGGGTACTCCACCCTTAGCTACTTTCCTATCTTTCACTCTCTGTCCGCTAAGTTTAGCAGACTGACCAGTCCACTCTTCTTAAATTCTTTGTCTCTCAATTTCTTATTATACCTTATTAGTTGTAAAGTGCTTTGACATTTATGAAGAGCGGTATAAAGAGAGCTTGGAAATAAATAAATACCAGCAGTACTATTGGTAATGGCATGATGAGCAGCCTCCGAAATAGTTGTGGCTGGAAAAAAAAGGCCATTGTCCTTCAGCATATACAAACAGAATGCAAAGGACACAGCAGCTTGGATGTATGAACTCACTGCAGCACGCCCCATTTCAGGGAACTCTAGAGCGCTTCCTCCAAGAGATTGGTCAGACAATAGAGCGCACAACCATATAATCTTCAAGTTTTGAGCAGCATATAGGCCAGGAAAGAATTGTATTTTTCCTTTGTGATTTTTAGCGCTTTTTGTTTCCATAAAAATTGTCAAAATTTAAAAAATAAAGGTGACTTCGAAGTGAGATTGGGAGTAAATGATATTTGAGGCATTTAATAGCCAATGCTGGCTTTTGATATGTTATTGACTTATATCCTGAAGACATAGAGGCAGATTTTTACTTTTTTTCGAAATTTTAATTTTGCTACAATTATTAGGATAACCCTTACCGGGAAGAGCTAGTAGACCACCTGAACTGTTTTTCTTTCCTCTAAAGAGTTCTGTTTTTAACTTGGAAGTGAGGAGATAACAGGTAGAATTCTGATCTCTTTCACCTCTTCTTTTACTTTTTTTTTTTTAACCAACATGCTGTTGACCACTCATTACATGTTTTAAAATTGATGTTGGTTAAAAGAAGAAAACAAAGGGGGAGCCAGAGAGATCACAGGATTTTTTTTTTGTTCTAAGTTAAGAAAAAAAATAAGCTCTTTGGTAGCTACATTCCGTTTGAATATTTGTCTTAACAATTGCATAGAACTGCAGAGGATGTTCTTTCTTATCTTTAGGGTTAACTTATACCAAGTGTTTATGACAGTCTATGAAGACTAGGCTGTGATGTCGCCTCCATGTTATCGGCTCTGTTTCGGTTCACCATCTCAGGGCAAAAGCACTGATAAGAGAGACATAATTCAAGGTCTCTCTTTCTCTCTCGCTGGTTGCTAGTCCTTTGTGGGGGATGCACAATTTCTTGAATCTATCTAGAAAAAAAAATGTATTTTAAATCTGGTTATCCTTCATTAAGCCCATCCAGTGTTAAGATGCAAGGTCCAAGAACCAGTACTACTAAACAGAGAAATACAATGTTTTAAACTAATGTTGTATTTCATTCTATATCCGGAAGAGGGAAACTTTCCAAATAATATTTTCTGGCAGACCAGCAGTACAATATCGTATTGCCATTTTATAAATTAGATTTTGTTTCTGTCCTCAGGCGCACTTCTGTCTTTTTGAACATTATGTAGCACATACATTAGTACACCCTTAGATTTCCCCATATTTTTCTTTTTTTATAGCATCCTGTGCCTTGACTGTTGACTGTCTTATAAAGCGGCATTCCAACTAGCTTAATAACATATCTGTTATCAGTCTTGCAACTTGCATGGAGTCTTTCATATGATCAGTTTGGAGTAATCTGGGAGTCATGGTTTGTGGATCTTTTGTAAACTAAAATTTTATCTCACTATACTAAGTCTAAGAAACACAAATTATGAGAGAGTGATAATACAAGATTTCTTTTTTTTTTTTTGCTATTTTAATCAAGTTAAGCTACAAGTTCGAATGCCAATATGTGATGATGTTTATGAATCTTTTCATGTTGATATTTTAGTCTTCTATCATTTGGACATGTGCTATTTCAGAGAAGAACAAAGATAAATCATTGCTTTAATTCGTTATATGCTTATTCAATCCTACTATAAATTATTCAGCTGCGATGCTAGGCTTTGCTGGTGCGGCTGAACAAGAACGTTGAATTTATGCATGCTGTAGGCAAACCCTAGATGTTTAGGCCCCAAGTGAACCTGCTGTGGTAGTCTACCAGAACATCATACCATAGTCTCATGTATTCAAAGCACAGGAATAAATCATGATTTTACAACAGTGCATCAGTTGACTTATTGCTGTTCTGTGACCGGAGGTAGTGAGGATTGCTGTTTAAAGCCATGTCATTGGTTCTGAAGTCAGTCAAGCATGAAGGCTTGTCATATGCCTCTATAATTGTACCTCTCCAGACTTCTTCTAACTAGTCAGTTGGGGCTGTGCATTTTGTCTCAAACACCCGACTGGCCAGTGCCTGACAGGAGTTTTCTCATCATCCTGTCAGTAGTATGTTAACTAGAGTGTATCTTTTGCGGTCTGTTGGTGGCAGGTGGATAGAATGCTTCAGTTTAAAGCATATGTCTAAATGTTGTCTTATATTTTGACCAATGTTTGTAAAGCCATTTGTTTTAGCTCATTGAAGTATTAGCTCAATAAACTTTTAAGGATCAAACTTAGAAAGGCTGTCTACATACAGAACCGTGTAAAAAAAAAAGTGTTTTCTAATAAATAAAGATGATCTTAAGCAAAATGGCTTGTATTCTCTATTCCTTCAGACCTGTGTGTGTTGAAGCAGAAGAAGCAGAAGCAGCATATTTCTGTAATTGCATTAATAAGGTAGTCTTCATTTTTATGGTTGAAGGCTGCAGCTAAATGAGGGTGTACTTTGTTTCCTTGTTCCACTGATTGTAGGACTGAGTTTGACAGTAGAGAAGTGTTTTACTCATCCCTGTTCTTTATCTTCATTAAATAATTCTTTCCATCTATCAGAAACAGTTCGCCTGTTTGCAGTGCAGAGGTTTGTTTTCAATTGAATTTATGCATCTTTTTCTTTTAAAGAACCGAGGCGCTGTCTCTTCTGGTGAAACGGAAGTATGAGTAATGCACATTCATTTATTGAATTCAAAAGAAACATTTCAGGAGCAGGTTTAAGGCGAGGAATGTCATAATGGGTGATGTTTTGCATTTTCAAAATTGTGGCCGTTATGTGGAAGGGAAAAGGTGTCTGAAGAAAAAAATAAACACAGGTGTAAAGTCTTAGTTCTTTTTCCCTAGGTATTTCTCAAAAGGAAAGTGCATGTGTACTTTCAGTATTAATGCAAACGCCACAAGTTTCTGGCATTATTTTGAAAATTCCCACTAAATCACCTGTTAATCTTGTGGATACACATATCTGCCTTTTATACCTCAAGTTTCCATTAAAAATGATCAAGGAAATTTGCAAATAAATGCAAAGTATAAAACCAAGGCAACCTTGCACTGCAAGGTTAGGAAGTTCGATTTAGCCCATGCCTTTTTCAGTGGTAGCTCAAGGTGAGTTACATTCAGATACAGTAGATACTTTCCTGTTCCTGGAAGGCTTCTATAATATAAATTGCCCAAGATCACAAGGGGTGGCAGCGAGATTCAAACCTGGCTTCTAAGTTCTTAGCCTGCTGCTCTAACCATTAGGCTACTCCCTACGAATGTGCAAATTCAAACTAAATTACCATTTCAACTGAGTCTAGTATGTAATATAACCTAGCATTGGATTTAAAAATGTTCCTTTAAAATAACAATGCCAACCAATTATTTCCAGGGCACCATTACCAAAAAAACATAAAGTTAACTATACTTCACTATTTTAATGGGGGAGGGGGGGGGGAACAACCTTCATAAACCAGATACTTATAATGGGCCGATGTGAATAATCACTCTTTAAATATATTCCAGAAACTCAAATAATTCTTTAATAATTGGCTATTTGTGGTAAGGCATTCCACAGTCTTGGAGGAGGCATAGGAAAAGTCCCAGCCCCAGTCGTATGTAGCCTTGTGTTTCCTATAGCAAGGGAGCGGAAGATGTTCTGCAGTCTGCGATATGTGTCCTCACCAGATTATAAAATCTTAAGGAAACAAACTCAGATGACAGTGCCATAATAGTTATTGGTCATTGAATGTTAAATCTTGTTTTTTAGTCACTGATAATTTTGTCAATAAAAGTTATTTTCCCTTTAAAAGCTTTACACACATCCCCTTACAATCCTATTCACGTCGCTAAAGTGGATATCATTTGACTCGGTGGTTCTTAAGTTAGAGAATGATTAAAAATGGTGATTTCTTCAATGAAAATATTAGTGTTTTTCATACATTGTCTTGACTTCAACAGGTCCATGTAACATCCATTCTTAACAATATCACTGTTGAAGTTGCTAGCTGGAAGCATTTAGAGATTTTTTTTAAAGCTCATTGTGGGTAGGTTTATTGAAAAGACTTGGGATCAGTATTCAGATGCACTTATTCGTAATGCAGCACTTGCCGTCCAGATAAGTCCAGGGCTAGCCATCGATTTTCAGCAGCACTATCTGGATAGTGCTGTTGAAAATCGTCCTAATTGTCTTAGCTGTCCAAATACTGCTGGGGGGTGGGGTGGGGGGGGGGGGGAGAGATCTGTGGGCAAGGGTGGAGCTGTTACTTATCTAGTAAGCGGCAATATTCAGTTTTAACTTCATCCAGATTGCGGCCGGAATATTGCCGCTTTCTGGATAGCAGCAGCATTCTCCACTCGATCCGGATATTTAGCACTGGCTGCAATCAGTCCTGCTGATTTTGTTGCTCTTTTGTTGTCAGTTTGCAGTATTCCATTTTCTATTTTCACAGTAAATTGCCCTCAGTTCCTCTAAATCATCACCATCAAAAAATGTTTCCAGCGTGTTGTCGCCCTGACGTCCTTCTCAGTAAAGACCAAAGTAAAGAATTCATGGAGTCTTTCTACTATGCCCTTGTCCATACTGTGTCCTTTTTATCATCTGGTCAAGCTGATTCCATTAAAGTTTTCTTGCTTCAAATATAAGGTTTTACTTCTAGCAAGCGTTCTTAGAAACTCTCTTTTCGTCTGCCTTATTAACGTTTTACTTCTAACTTGCCAGTGCTTATGTTCCTTTTTGTTTTCTTCCTTTGGGTCTCATTTCCATTGTATAAAAATATGCCCTTTGGGTTTAATTGCCTCTTTCTCTTTACCATTTCACCATTCTGCCAGTGGTTTTGTTTTTCTTTTAACTTTGTGTGCAATAGATTTTCTCCAGGAACAAGCAGGAAGTCAGTCCTCACATATTGTCAACGTCGCCTCTGATGGAGCCCGCGCAGAGCATTTCCCCAGCTTTCAAAGAAAGCCTTTGGAACATGCTACCACGCATGCATGGTCCCCTTCCCACCCAAGGGTGCATCTTGCTCAGTCTCCTTTTCTCTGCGGAGCCCACGGACGTCTGTCCCATTTCTCCAGAAAAAATCCTTGCTAAATCCTTAAAAGCTAGCTTTTCCCGGTTTGCATACCGGTTCCTCTTCCTGCCATGAGCCAGCGCTGGACTCAGTGCTGTTCTTGGCTCTTTTCCACTTTTTTCGATCAAGGTTTGCCTCGACCAGCGTTCATGCCTTTTTCACCCGGGGCTCATCGATCCCAGACTGGTGTTTCCCACCATTTTTCCCAGTGGGTTCAAGAAATGTGACAGCTGCAGTCAAACCATGTCATTAACCAACACCCATGACTGCGGCCTACGCTGCCTGGGACCGGACCATGACAGCACCTCCTGCGACCTGTGCTAGGCCATGATGCCTAAGACCAATAAAAAGAGCTCGAAGTTGCAGGAAAAACTGTTCCCAAGGTCCGACTCTGCACCGGCCTTCCTGATGTCGAGCTCCAAGCCCAGCACTTCCTATGAGGCCCAAGCGTCCTCGGAGTCCCACAGCAGTGGCTTCTCCAAGAAGACCTCGGATCCCGAGAAAGAAGAAAAAATCCTCAAAGTCCGTAGAGGTTCCACTGGAAAAACCTGGTAAAACCCTTCCGAGGAACTTGGCGGCGCTCAGAAGTGCTCTACCAAGGTCCTCAAAAAAGAATTCCTTGGCCGGCAGAGACCATGTGAGGTTCCTTGAGACTGTAGTCCTCATCGAGGACACACTTGCGAGAGAGCCACGCCGGTCCCGAGATCCTCTGTGCCTTCGCCAAAAGCTGCAGAGCCTTCCGGCTTGGAAACCAGAATGGTGGCCCTGGAGCAGAACATCATTGCTATCCTGGCCCTGCAGCAGGCAATGATGGCTGGTTCATCCACATCATCTGCCCCGATGATGGGACCCCATGTCTGAGGGTTGTCCCCAGTCATCGAGCCAAGCTCCGAGTTGTGTAAGCCTTCAGCACTGGTTCAGGTCCCATTCCTAGCAAGTTTTCACGACTCGGACCCCAGGTCCTCCGGAGGCTCCCAGCCCTCGGCGCTGGTCTCAAGGCAAGGAGTCACAGGGCCTCAGATTCGCCATCACCCCTCGACTCCAAGTAGGAGATCGACGATGAAGCATCCCCGGAAACCAGGCGGCACCAAAATATCCTCTCAGACTCGTCTGCCCAACACCATTCTCCTCCAGAGGATGTGGCCTTCCACGACTTTGTCAGGGATATGGCCAGAGCCCCCTCGGTGCAAACTGAGGCAAAGGGAGACCCACGCACCGAAGAGCTGGAGATCCTCCAGTACAAGTCTCGACCCAAGTAAACTCTCACGGTGCCTGTGCAGTTGATCCTCAAACGGCTCCTGTTGAGAATGTGGGAGACCCCAGCGTTGGTACTAGTGGTTAGCCAGTGCCTCGATGTCTGTACCATGTCAGGAAGGGACCCGGGTTCCAAAAACCCCAACTCCCACATAACTCCATGATTGTCGAATCAAACATGCAAAAACTCAAGAGTCAGAAGACCCATTGTTCTGTTCCCCCTGGTAGGGATGCTAGAGCCCTCGATGCTCTTGGGTGCAAGTGCTACCAGGGCTTGATGCTGGGATGTCTGAACTAGGCCTTTAAGTTATACATAGGCATGTACCTCAAGGCCCTAACACAGGAGTTGTCCTGGTTTTCAGCAGGTTTACTGAAGAACCCCTTCAACGGTTTAATCCGTGACCTCCAGCATCAAGGGCTGCTCTAAGTTCCTTTCTCAGGCAGCCTATGATGGCTTTGAGTCTGCAGCTCGGGTAGCAGCAGCCGGCATCTGTGCCTGACGCCAAGCCTGGTTGCAGTCTTCAGCCTTGAGCAGTGGATCCAAGACAAGCTGCTTGACATCCCCTTTACCGGGGAGAACCTGTTCGGCAAACCTATGGTTGACAAGGTGGCCGAGATAGAAGCCGACGTGGTGATTCGACAAAGGCTCTCCAAGAAGACCTCATCCTTACCTCCACCAGGGACATTGGCTGTGCTCCTTGGACCTAAAGGATGCGTACATGCACATCTTGATCCATCCCTCCCAAAGGCAGTACCTACCTCCTACCTGCACCTACAAGGGGCTTTTGTCTTCCCCTACCTGGACAACTGGCTTATCAGAGGAGGTATGGCCTCAGAAGTTAGTCATGCCACAGAACGTGCAACCCTTTTATTGCAGTACCTGGGGTTTGTCATCAACTACCCCAAATCCCATCTCTCTCTAGCCCAAAGTCTGAAATTCATAGGTGCCCAGTTGGACACGTTACAGGCCAATGCCTTCCTCTCAAGAGAAAGGGCAGAATGTCTCAGGCAACTGGCAAGAGAGGTACAGTGCCACCCATCAGTGCCAGCTCGTCGTTTCCTCCACCTACTGGGCCATATGGCCTCGATGGTCCACATCTTGCCTTCAGCCTCCTTACACATGCGGATAGCCCAGTGATGCCTACGTTTGCAGTGGACTCAGGCCAAGGGCAAGCTATGGGATAGGTTCAGGGTTACCTGACAACTGACGGAGTCCCTCAACTGGTGGCAAAGCATATGCCACCTCCAGGCAGGAATGACCTTCCAGGCACCCATGCCGCAGAGGACCCTGACCACAGCTGCCTCCCTCCTGGGTTGGGGGGCGCATTGTGGAGACTGCCACATGCAAGGCAGCTGGTCTCAGGAGGAGTCACTTCTACAGATCAATCTCCTAGAACTCAGGGCAATCTTCTTGGCCCTACGAGCGTTCCGCTGCTGCCTGCAGCACGAACCTGTACTGATCCAGAAGGACAACTAGGTCACCATGTTTTATATCAGCAAGCAGAGGGGCATGGGATCATACTCCCTCTGCCAGGAGGTGGTGGCCCTCCTCTCCTTTGCATCACGCAGTAGCATGCTCCTGTGAACGGTGTACCTCCCGGGCCAGAACAACTGCCTAGCGGAGAGGCTGAGCAGAGTCCTTTGCCAACAAAGCAGTTCTTCCACCTCTGAGACGGCCCATGATGGACCTATTCACCTCTCCAGGCAACACACAGCTACCCCGCTTCTGCTTCCATCGGCCACACCTGGAGAGAATAGCAGCCGATCCTTCCTAATCCCGTGGTCTGAGGGCCTACTCTATGCATTCCCACCGACCCCCCCCCCCCCAGTCATCAGGACCCTCTTCAAGGTTCAGAGCGAGAAGGCATCAATCATACTTATTGCTCCCAGGTGGCCCAGGCAACCTTGGTTCCCTCTACTGCTTTCCATATTGGTGGCACTCCCAGTCTCTCTGGGCCAGGCCCCGGACCTCCTGTCCTAGGAGGAGGGCTCTCCTGCACCCCGTTCTGGAGTCGCTAATGCTACCTTTCAGTCTTCCAGGAGAAGTCGAGGAGATCCTTCAGTCCTCCCGAAAATCCTCCATCAGACGGGCTTACTCCTTTAAGTGGAGAAGGTTCTCTGCCTCGTGTGTGGGAAAAGAGGAGAATCCCTTCTCCTGCTAGGTACAACTAGTATTGCAGTACTTACTGCACCTGTCACACACCAGGCGGAAATCTAATTCAGGGTACATCCAAATGCCATAGCTGCTCACCACCACCCTATTGTTGGAAAACCCCTCTCAAGCCAGTCCCTGGTCTCCAAGTACCTCCGGAGCCTCCTGTTATTCAAGCCCCCTCTACGCCCTCCAGCGGCAGAGTGGGACCTCAACGTGGTGCTCTCCCAGCTCACCAAAATGCCGTTTGAGCCCCTGGCCACTTGCCACCTGCGGTACCTGTCTTGGAAAGTGGCTTTTCTAGTAGCTCTTATGTCCGCTCGAAGAGTGAGTGAACTCCAGGCCCTGGTGGCAGATCCACCATATACAAGGTTCTACAAGAATGGGGTAGTGCTCCGCACACACCCCAAATTCCTCCTGCAGGTGTCTCCTTTCCACCTCAACCAAGAAGTGGTCCTCCACACCTTCTTTCTGTGGCCTCACACCGGCAAGGAGGAACTAGTACTTCACACACTAGATTGCAAGTGGGCCCTGTCCTTCTACATACAGCCAGGGCTGGCCTGTCCATTGAGCGAGAATGTTTTTTGCACAGGGCCCTGTGTTTCAGGGGGCCCCGCGCAAACAACATTCTGCATTAAAAGTAAACTAAAAAGAAAAAAAAAAGCTGGCGGCTGCTGCTGCTGCCGTGGCAGCGGCAGAATCAAGTGTCCTGCGCCCCCCCCCCTCGCCCGGAAGAGCCCTCCCTCCCTGCATCAGTTCCTCTCCGCGTCGGCTTTCAGAGCCGAGAAGGGAGAGTTTCCCTTTTGCGGTTCTGTTAAGCCCGCCGGGGCTGATGGGAAACAGGAAATGCCTGTATCCCATCAGCGCCAGCGGGCTTAACAGAGCCGCGAGGGAGAAACTCTCCCTTCGTGGCTCTGAAAGCCGGTGCGGAGAGGGACTGATGCAGGGAGGGAGGGCTCTGCCGGGCAGGGGGGGCCGTGGGACACTCGATTCTGCCGCTGCCGCGGCAGCAGCCAGCTTTTTTTTTTTTTATTTTAAATTTTCCCTGGGCTGATGGGGGGGGGGGTAGGACTGGTAATGGGCTATGGGGGGGTTAGGACTGGAAGTGGGCTGATGGGAGGGTTAGGACTGGTAATGGGCTATGGGGGGCTAGGACTGGAAATGGGCTGATGGGGGGGTTAGGACTTGAGGTGGGCTGATGGGGTTAGGACTGGTAATGGGCTATGGGGGGGCTAAGACTGGAAATGGGCTGATGGAGTTAGGACTGGAAATGGGCTGATGGGGGCTTAGAACTGGTAATGGGCTATGGGGGGGCTAAGACTGGTAATGGGTTGGGGGGTTGCTAGGACTGGAAATGGGTTGAGTGGAAGGGGAGGCTTGAACTGCAACTAGCTGATGGGGACGGGGGCTTGGTATGGAAATGGGCTGAGTGGAGGGCAGCTAGGATTTGACATGGGCTGATGATGGGGCTAGGAAAGGACTAGAAATGGGCTGATGGGCGTGGATTGTAAATGAGCTGATGGAGGGACTTGGATAGGACTGGAAATGGGCTGATGCGGGGACTAGAAGTGAGCGGATGCTGGGTGGGGCTGGAACTAGAAGGGAGCTGATGTTGGAGGATTAGAATGGTATGGGGCTGGGAGAGTGAAATGGAGAGGGGAAAATATTTTGTGTGGGAGGGAAGAAAAATCTGCAATTGGCCGGGTATTGGGAGAGTAAGTGGGAATAGAAGATGGAGGGGTAAAATTTGAGTGGATGAAATAGGAATGAGGAAAGAGCAAAAGGAGAAAGATTAGTATGTTAAAGCAGATGTAGAGGGAGAGAATGGAAAAAAAACTAGAAGAGAGAAGAAAGGACAAATGGACAGCAGACGATGGAGAGTTAGCAGAAGACACGAAGAATCAGAAGAAAGTGGCTGGAGGAATTGCAACTAAAAAAATGCAACTAAAAAAAGGTAGAAAGATATCTCTTTATTTTGAATTTATTAACTGGAATATGTCAGCTCTGGGAAATGTGCATCATTAACGTCTGCGCTTTGTTTAGTACAAGAGGAAATTAATTTATAGTTTTATTTTTGCAGTGTTGTTGTACATTCCAAGTTTGGCTTTTGGGGTTCCCAGTTTAATTATTGTCTTCCTTTTTATAAATTGTGATTCCTTGTTTGGTGATGGTCTATGTTCTGCATGTGTAATTGAGCTGAGGTATTCTGTTTATGTAATTCCTATTTGACATTGCCACTTGTTCCTTTCCCCAGTAGGTCATGTATTGTTATTCTCTGAAATGTATTGGTTTAATATTTGCAGTGTTGTCTTTTGATAGGTAGGGTCTGGTGCTTTGTGAGTCCTGGTAGTGCTGTTAGGATACGGCGGGTTTGCTATGGGTTCTAAATGGGCAATGTTTGTAGTAGTTCCTAATGTGCCTGGCGGTTGGCACTGGATTATAGTAATGTAGTAATCTTTTAGTCTTTCTTTATCCATACACTCATTAAGAGGCATATTTACTAAAAGTTAGTGTATGGTAACATTATGCAAATATTTACGCAAATGAGGTCCCACACCGAGTCTCCGCATGTGGCCCTGCACCCCCTTGTGCCGCCCCTGCTTACAGCAGACCCAGGGCCATCGAAAAGCTCCTCAACTTTTCATGTCTTATGACCCCAGCAGACTGGAGCTCCCTGTGACTAAGTGAACTCTGTCCTCTTGGGTGGTGGACTGTATTGCCCTCACTTATGAGTGAGATGGCCTATTCCTTGAGTGCCGGATCACAGCACATCGTGTGAGGGCGATGGCCACATAAGTGGCCAACCTCCGCTCAATGCCAGTGATTGAGATCTGCAAGGCCACCACATGGTCTTCAATTCATACATTTGCAGCTCATTACTGCCTGGAGAGTGAGTCCTGTAGGGACAGTGCATTTGGCCAGGCAGTACTCTGTAATATTCACAGGGTGTAGGCAACTCCTGCTCTCTGACCCTTCTGTGTTCAGGCTACCAGAGTGATAGTGTCGCTGGATACTAGGGTCTTGCAGAATCTCTGAGTGGGGACTCACCTTCTGCAATTCATGGCTACCCGATTGGCCACCATTGGTGCTGTCGTGGTTTGGTCCTCGGCAGCCTGGAGCTAGGGAGTCCCATATATGAGAACTGACTTCCTGCATGTTCCTGGAAAAAGTGTAGTTACTCACCTGCAGGAATCAGTCCTCACAACCCTCCCTCCTCCCCTGGGAGTTGCCTCCCTACCTTGTTTTAGTTTTTATTGCTGTCCTAGCTATGTCATCTGACTGAGCAAGATGGCACCCTTGCGCGGGAAGGGGACCATGCATGCGTGGTAGCATATCCCAAAGGCTTTCTTTGAAAGCTGGGGAAATGCTCCGCGTGGGCTCCGTCGGTGCTGACGTCACCCATATGTGAGGACTGATTCCTGCTGTTCCTGGAGACACCTGTTACAGCTGAGTAACTACGCTTTATCTGGACTTCCAAGATGTTATTTTTAAACCATAGCCATGCCTCATGCAGCTCTTAAGCATTTGTCATTGCTCCTTTTAGTTTTTATTTCTAAATAATTCTGTCATTTTATTATAGCCTGCCCATGTAAAGTTAAGTGCCACTGCAGTAATCATCTTTAATGTCCTTCCTCTATTGCTTGTCAAATTGATTGCCTTATGATCACTGTTGCCAGTTTGCGCTCTTCTGTTCCTTATCGTTTCCCATGATACCATTCACTTAGGAGTATGTCTGTCATTGCATTGTTAACACACAAAACTTCCACCGTGGTGACAGCTAACATGGGACAAATGAAGCTACTGCAGGCATTTTTCAGCGATAGCTTGCATTTTGCGCATTAGTGCTGTGAGTGGGCGTGTCTGTACCATGTAGTTACCACAGGTATTGACAGTGCATGGTAGCCACACATTTTGCAGACATCAATGATGATGTCTGATTGCGATCCCTGCATTTTCACTGCATTATCTGCTGGGGAAATGCGGAGCAGGCCCATAACAGATAATGTGCATCCTTTGCCGCTAACATGGTGCTTTTGCGACTAACACCGGTGTTAGCTGCAAAAACCTACCACATTTTAGTAAACATAACTCTTATTTTCAGTGATATTTCTTCAGTGTATAGAAAATTAGAATATGAGAGAAAAAGAGACAACAATAAATTATTTATTTGAATTTAGTTTGGTGGTAGTACAAAGTGTGCTAGATGCAAGTATGGTAGGTATTTCTCTTTTCCCAGAGGGCTCATAATCTAGGTTGATATCTGAGACAATAGTGGGTGAAGTAACTTGCTGAAGGTCACAAAGAGAACCAGCTTTCCTGATTCTGAACCTGATGCTATACCTGCTAGATGGCTGCTTAACTAAAAAATGAACTTGCTAAAAGAAAAGGAACCAAACATCCCCACATCCCCTCGAAACTGATATGAAAAATAAAGACATTTATGTAGGTTCTTGCAAATCACTTTTTCTTCCCTCTCCTCCCCTCCAGCCCCCAAAAACCTGTATTATAGATCTAAGGGAGAGAAAAATACAGTGTTTTGGGCATCTTGGTACTCATTGCTTAACATCCTTTTCGGTTGTCGTTGCACTACAAATGATCAGTCATCTGGCACCATCAGATGGCTGTGTGACCTGCAGAAATTAACATTTCTGTTATGTCAATAAATATATCAGAAAATTTCAGAATTCTGATTGACATGAAATAGCAATAGCCGGATCGCCATCACAAGTGTGTCGAAATCAATGGACGCAATATGTGTGCAGTGAAAGCACTCATGATCAAGTATAAGCTTAAAAAGCATAATATTAGATATAATGAGATGGCTGCCAAATAAATGCAGTTGTTCTGTGAGCTAAATACAAAATAAATATCAATATATAAATAAGTTCATCTTAAAGAGGCAGTATTCCTACTAGAATGGCATACTGTCATGAACAAAGTTACTCAACGACAGTTAAGGTCAATATATTACCAAACTTAATGTATTCAGTGCTAGTGATTACATCTCCAATAGAGCATTAATAAGACAAAGGCCATTTAAAGGACGGCCTGTACAATAAACCATATACAGAGACGACGAAAGAGATAAAATGCTATTCTCTGCAAGAAAGTAGGGAAATAGGAAACATCCACATATCAGCAGGCTTCATTAAGGCACCAGAAGATAGCGCTTTTCATAAAATGTAAAGCTCAAGAACGAGGATTCAATATATGAAGCTGAAGTGAGAGAAACTCAAGAAAGGTGAAGGAATACATTTATAATGAGAGGATAATGGGCACCCGGGACATCCTTCCAGCAGAGATTATAGAAGTCAAAGAAGTAGCAGAATTCAAACATGCATGGGTTAAACATAGAGAGAACCTGGCGGCAGAAAGAAACCATCATTGATTAAGAGCACAAGAGGCAGGCATAAGTCGGCAGACTAGCTGAGCCAAGTGGGTCCCCTCTGCTGACGTAATCTGTTTCTGTCCTAGTCTTTTAAAATAGAAAATAATCCTGACCTTCAGTTTTTCCCATCTTTGTGGGATGAGGTCATGTACAAACCTTTTTGTTTTTACTGTTGGTGTAGTGATTGTGAAGAAGAGTGCTAGGTTAAAATTGTAATAGACGCCCAGAACTCAGGATTTCTGATTTACGTCTGTCTGGGATGGGATGGAATAGCGCTTCATGTTCCCATAATGCACCGAGTGAGTGCAAGCATATGTGTTAGATTTATTTACTTAAATCATTTGCTATTCCACCAGCTGTGGCAAGGTGTCAAGGCAATTTGCAATGTTCTTTGCTAAGAAGCTGTAGACATCACATTCAGTTACAAAGAGAATCGTGAAACAGCGATATTGTTAGTAACAGCTAAGAGAGCAATATTCAAAGTGTTTGCACTTCTTGTTTACTAAAGGGTAATGCAGGGTTAGCGCGTGAATTTGGCATGGGGCCTCACTCTATCCTTGTAGCATGAGTTGGGGTGGCGGCTGTGGGGTTGCCATTGCAGCACAGCTGGTGTGAGTGTTTATAGCCTGCGCTACCTTTGCTCGACATAAGTAGCACAAGTGCAGCTAACACCGCCTCAGTGGGTGGCCGTTAGTTGCTTCCATGGCTAGGTTACCACACTGAAGCATGTAGATGCCCCCCTGCAGTTTGCGTGCAGTCCCACACTAGTAACACTGCCTACACACATGTTACCTGCACGGGACTTTGTAAACATGGCCCTTTGAGAGTTAGGGTCCTAAATTGGCCTCTTTGAAAATTTACTAGGGTTGAGTGCCTAAATTTATGCTCAAAATCACACTAACTCTTTAAATTTAGGAGCCTAAAAAATGGATGGCAACAGGGGTAGATTTAGGGTGGAGGAAAAAAAACTTGTAGTGCTATATAAATGATTAATAATAGTAGTAGAAGTTTTGCACTGATTTTCATCACTGGGCATCTAAATTAGGCTCCTAAATCTAAGCAAATGAATGGCGGAGCTAAGCTTAGGCACATTTCACAATGAGACGTCCAAGTGCAATCGGGGATGTCAAAGCCAGAAAGTCTGAAAAAAAAGCAGGCATGTGCAAAGTCAGGCATGATTTCAGAAACATGGATCTATCCAATATGGATGTATCTTAAATGTCTACATAGACGTCCCCAGGAGAGCATTTCAGAACCAAGACGTCTGATAGCATAATGGTTAGAATAGTTGTTTCAGAGCACGGTTGCCAGAGTTCAAATCCCAGTGTGGGCCTTTGTGATCTAAGACTAGTCCCTTAATTCTACATCTTCTCTAAACTCTCTGGATGTTTTAAGGTGAAAACAAGCACTTTCCTAATACCTGTTCATGCCTGGAGCAGGTATAAACATTGACGTGCCTGCAGACATCTCTGGTGTTTCTGCGACCGATCTGTGATGTGTATGTCCATTACTCCTCCCTGGACATGCCTCCGTGACACCCCCTTGCCTACTTGGACATCCCTGCACCGGAGACATCTGCGAACGTCATTTGCGGAATGGCTATGGAGATGTCTCTGTGATTTCGACATCTACGTGCACATCTTCAGACATCCAAATCACAGTTTAAACCTTTTTAAAATGACCCTCATAACTTTTAAGCTCTTAAATTTGGGTAATTTTCAGCAGAAAATGTAGGTAAATGTTCATCAGAAAACTCAGGTTCCTAAATTTGTCCCCTATTTTCACTCAAACATACTGTAGGTACCTAACTTAATACCCTAAATTTAGGAGCTGATTTTTTTTTTCAAATATTGGGCCTTATGTAACTAAAACATGGGCAGCCAGACTTAGATAGATCTATGACCAGCCCGAATCTGAGTAGATTGGCTCTTGGCCAAGACTCTTCCTGCTGTTGGCATTCATAGTGATGGAGAAGTTGGCAGAGAAGAGGACACTTAAAGAAAGTCTGAAGAAGGCTGCATGATGTATAAACTAAAGAGGAGGGAGGCTTTTGAGACGAGCAAGAAAATAGAAGTGAGAGCGAGAGATTTTGGAGGGAGAACTAGAGAGGAACGGAAGAAAAGATTGGATGAAGGAGGAGAACTAGAGAGGAAGAGAATTAAGAGATGAGGGATGGGAGAAGCTGAAAAGGAGTAAAAGAAGCTGGAGAGAGCAGAGGGGGAGATCTGCTGAAGGGAGAAAAGATAGGATTCTAGAAGAGGACTAAAGGAAGAGAAGCAAGAAAAGTCAATAAGCAAATGAAGCAAAAAAAAAAAAAAAAAAGCAAAGCAGTAAAAGCTAAAATACAACAAATTTTTGACTGGTGTCTAACTTTTTAAAATGTATTTTCCACCAATCTTTGTGATATGTATACACACACACACAAATACTCTTTAATATCATGGGAAAAAATTTATGTCCGGAAATAATTTGTCACAGAGTATGTTGTTTATTCCATTTATAAAGGATTGCATGAGGATTAATTGCTATCAGTTAAATTCCCAGGAGTCTCATTAAAGCACTTACATACTTAGCATTGCCAACGTGTGCTTTTTGATCAATAACTACATTTCCAAAGAATTGTTTTTTATCATAAAGATGGAGCCACATTAAGAGGCCTATTTACTAAGCATCTTAGAATTTGAATGCAGCTTTTAGTGAGGCACCACAATAACAGCTAACACAGTGGGCCATGTTTACTAAACTTGAATGCGTGCTATCTATTGCAACACTCTTGTTATTCTTATGGGCACGTGGCAGATAGCACTCATGCCAACATTTACTAAAGGCCCACTGTGCATGTTAAAAGTTAACCTGCACTATTTTGTTGCATTAAACACTTATGGCTCTATGTACTAAAATGTGGCAAGGTTTTGTAGTCACCATGCATAATTGTCAGTATTAACATGTGGTAAAAGCAAAACCTCTTCATTAACTGTTGGAATGCCCAGCATCTTCCCGTACAGTTAACACAGAGACCAAACGTTTGCCGCATATTATCCACATGTTAACAGTTAACACTCTGCAACTACCTCCGCGTTAAGGCTTATTCTCTGCACATTTCATGTTTGGAAGTGTGGTAAGGAGGGTGCAGCCCAGCTAGGAAAAACTGAAAAAAAGAAGGATTTTTCTTCTTTGCGGGGGATGGGCGCACAAAACCACATACTCCATACTAGAAGCCCTGAAAGGAACCTAGGGGGCAGAGCTAAGGGTAAACCAATCACAGACCACAGGACAACCCTGCATAGGAGTAGGAGGTCCAAGTGGGAGGAGCCAGGAAGGGAGTTGCCCTGCTCAGCAGTTAACAGAGGGAAAACAAACACAAGAGAGAGAGCCAGTTTGAGTTTGGAAGGGGCTGTGAGAAGAAGGTCCAGGAAGAGTGCAAGAGCAAGCACAAGTGGCAGCTGCAGTTCAAGGCCTAGCCCAGGTTCGAGTCCAGTTCCCAGGAGGCACAGACAGGAAAGATCTGGGGCCAAGCTGAGGAGAACCTTTGCAGCCAAGGAGAGCAGCAAAAGGAGGAACCATTATAAAGGCAGCCAAGAAAGGTACGCAGGGAACAAGCATTGCCAGCAGGATAGTTCTT
This sequence comes from Ichthyophis bannanicus, assembly GCA_033557465.1. NCBI lineage: Eukaryota > Metazoa > Chordata > Amphibia > Gymnophiona > Ichthyophiidae > Ichthyophis > Ichthyophis bannanicus. Next base: position 139,071,006 of record CM066040.1, read on the forward strand.
GCTCTGACTCAGAGGAGACTTTCATACCCCTGAAGACTCAGCACAGCAAGAAATATCTCACCAGGGAGGTTAAACAGGAGAGACCCCCAAGAGACCGGCCTGGAGAAGGCAAGGCCAGGCAGTGGGAGAGACTGTTTAATCTTGTGAAGACTCTTAAGGAAAAGACACCAGAGCACTTTCAGAAAGCACCCAGCTGTAGCTCAATTGAGAGCATGGAGGTAGGCCCTGAGGAAAGTGTTATTGAGTCTGAGGTCTCGGAGATGGAATGTGAGCTGTGCACTAAGATACACTAGTAATGTGAGCTAGAAACAGTGGAATATAAAAAGAGGCTGTTGCAATTTAAAGACAGTTTCAGAAGCTGGAAGGGAGGAGTAAGCCTGAAGGAAAAGGGTTAAGAATCTCTCCTAGGAAGCTAAAACTGCAGAACCTCAGTGAAGGCCCAAACAGCTGAAACTGTTTGTGGGTGTGTGGCAACAGCAGGCTTGAAGCTAATAACCCATCCACTGTGTGAAGAGTTTTACAAATGCTTTTGTTTTATAATGCTAAGCAATTGCAGTGAGGAACAGAAACTGCTGTGAGTTTATTCCAAGTTACAATGTTTTGGACATTTTGGTTTCTGGAGAAGTATCCTGTATTTTCTTTTGTCTGGAAAAAAAGTTATGCTTGAAGAATTTTTATGTTCACCACTTACCAGCCTGGAAACCGAATAAAATTTCCTGTGCGCTTTATTAACCACTTGGCTCTTCCTTTCGGACACAACTACACAAAAATCCTAGAAAGGGATATCAGATGGCCAGCCGTCCCTACTAGGCGACCGCCTGGTAGGGGCGCGAGCGTCACAGAAGTTAATATGAGAATTAGCGTGAGCTCTCAAGCCACTGGGCTGTTAGTGTTGGACTACAATAAGAGTACTACTACTACTACTATGTGCAGTAATTCCCATGATAAGTGCCTAGCACACTTTAATAAATAGGACCCCTAATGCGAAATCACCATTAGGGATAACGGAATGGATGGGGACCGTATCCTGTTAACATGGAGGTTGTTAACATTTGTTAATTGAAGAGGTATAATAAACTGCATTCTTTGTTCTTGGCTATGCAGTTTAATGTACATTAGTGGTAATTTCTCTGCAATAACTGCCTTCATTTAAATGTTGCAAACAGTGCTGAGAATTCATTTTGCATCTAACAGCGATTAACTTTGGCTGTTAATGCATGTTAGGTGCAAAACCTGAGAACACTTTAGTAAATAAGCCTCTGTGTGTAAGTGTTCTTGCAGGATGCTGATTTTGGGGGAGAAAAGGGGTGCAGGGAAGAGAAACTTTCCATGCAGTAAAAGAAAATGTCTTTCCACTCCTTCACAAGCTCCAAAGATTTTGAGTCTTTAAATCAAAAGTTTGAATGGATAAGAGCCTCTTATATTTTACTATATGAAAACAGCTGTGAAATTATTTCTATAAACTTCACTCACAGCCTTAAAAAGAGGCAGCCATGCGCACTCAAACCAACCTCATCCAATGGAATCACAAAGCTGTCATCCATTCAAGCGACTCGCTCATCCACACAGCCTATGGGGATGAATGAATCACGTTGAATGGATGACAGCTTTGTGATTCCATTGGGTGAGGTTTGTTTGAGTGTGCATGGCTGCCTCTTTTTAAGGCTGTAAGACACAGCATTATTCCTGAGACGCTGAGGTTGAGGAAGGGGGTTTAAGTCCTGAAGCAACCCTTTAAAATTGAATGGACGAAACTCGAGTCGACATCTTTTGTCCCCCACTGCTAACACTTTGCTCACTCTAAGGTGTTCATCGCATTGCAGATAAGTGCTTTCAATTTATTTTAAAAGCATTTAGAAAATTGAAAAACATCCTGGAAACCGATGAAAGAAAATATTAGGAGCTTTGAAGAACAGGCTGAGATGCAGCTAGCTATGAGCTACGCTGTTATAAGTTAAGTCATGCCCCCGTTGCTGTGGCTTCTTAACACCGCCTGTAGAGTGCCATTGGGTTTTTGTTTCTAGTTAGTTTAGAAAAATGTATGTTTGACTAATATTCATTCTTGTTTGTAGCCTCAGGTATGATGAGCTATTACTTTGTAACTCCAGCTTTTGTTAATACTATGATATGAGGGTTACATGGAGTTGAATTGATTAGTAATGGTCTTTAACTGGCATCATTTACTATGTTACTCTACTACTGAATAAAAGCCATTTAGGTGGGTTATATTATGAAGGATTTCTCTTGCATAAATGCTGTTATACTTGTGTAGAAATATGCACAGTAACAGGAAAGCACATACTTTTACACAACCGGAGGGTAGGCTTGTTTGGGGAAAGAGTTTGAATGGCATGTGGCCAGAGTCAAAAGGATGCGTGCCAGTTATAAAATGCTCACCTATCTGCTACTTAAGCTGCAAGCATTTGCACCAGGTCCTGAGATGATGTAATTGTGCATGACTGTGAATTCAACTGCTTTTGTGGTGCTGTTTTATAAAGACAGATTGGCACTTGTGTGTCTTTATAAAATAACCTCAAAGTAGGCGCCTACCTAGCCTTTCCACATAGGTGAACTTTTATAAAATTACCCTCCACCAGGGGTTCTCAACCAGTCCTCAGGACACACCTAACCAGTCAGGTTTTCAGGATAACTGCAATGAATGCATGAGAGAGATTTGTATACAATGGAGGCAGTGCATACAAGTCCATCTCATGCATATTTGTGGGCAATTTCTCCAAATGGGTGGGTTTTGGAGACTATTCATCGTAGTTATCCTGAAAACCTGACTGGCTAGGTCTGTCCCTAGGAATTGGTTGAGAATTGCTGTCTTCCACATATGTTATGTAAGGTAATGTGTAAAAAGCACTTGGGGATGCTGCACGTATGTTTGAGAAGGTCTTTTTTAGTCTGAGGCTAAAGCTGAACTTCATGGTCTTGATGCTAAATAATAAGTCTGATATTTAACAAGCTCAATACATCATCTTACAAACTCCATCTCTGCAGTAAAGCATGGTGTGGCAGCATTATGCTATGGGGATGCTTTGCAGCAGCAGGGACAAAGAGACTTTTGAAGACTGAGGGAACGTGAATGACATAAAGTATAGGCAGGCCTCTGCCAAAGACCTAGAACTGGGGGGAAGATTCACCTTTTCTTGAGTGGCTCATTCAGTGCCCTGACCTGAATCCAATATAAAATCGATGTCAAGACAGTCCATAGATGACCCCCAGCCAACCTGAAAGAGCTCAGGCTATTCTGCAAAGAAGAATGGGCAAAAACTATATCCAGCTGTGCAAAGTTGGTGGACACTTATCCTAAACAATTCATAACTGTTACTGCTAAAAAGGGACTTTCACCAAAAATTCCATCAAGGGTTGTGAAAGTTTCTGCAATTGAAACTTTTTCTTAACTCCTTGATGAATATTTCCATAATTGTTCTTTCACATTGTAAATGTGGACTATGTTATGTAGGTCAGTATAACAAATTCTTTGATGCACTTTGTACCTTTTTTTTTCTTTTTTAGAGAGAGCAGAATTTGAAAAATGCATAAGGCTGCACAAAACTTTTTATGTGAATGTGTCCATCATATCACCTACTTCTTGTACTCTTCTATGATATACATTTTTAAGTCTTTACAGACTACCAAAATTGTTGAAAACCTTACTGTGGACTGTGTCTATTCTATATCCTGTTGGAGATGCAACCTCTAGACATAGAAACATAGAAATATGATGGCAGAAAAAGACCAAATAGCCTATCTAATCTGCCCTTCCATATCAACCACTTCAAGAGTCCCCTTTTTTCCTTTAGAGAGCTTCTGTGTTTGTCCCATGTTTTTTTGAATTTAGATACAGTCCTCATCTCTACCATCTCCACTGGGAGATTATTCCACTTATCTACCACTCTTTCCGAAAGAAATATTTCCGCATATTACTCCTGAGTCTGTCCCCTTTCATCCTCATCCTATGTCTCTTTGTAGTAGAGCTTGCTTTCAATCGAAAGAAGCTCTCCTCCTGCGCATTTATGCCATGGAGGTATTTAAACCTCTCAATCATATCACCTCTTTCCCACCTTTCCTCAGAAGTATACATATTAAGGTCCTTAAGTCTGTCCTCATATGCTTTTTAATGAAGACCACTAATCATTTTAGTAGCCACCCTCTGCACCAACTCCAATCTGTTTATATCATTGTGAAGGTGCGGTCTCCAGAATTGCACACAATACTCCAAATGAGGTCACGCCAAAGATTTATCTATCACCTCCTTTCTTCTGCTGGCCATTCCGCTCCCTATGCACCCAAGCATCCTTCTAGCATTCGCCATCGCCTTTTCTGCCTGTTTAGCTACTTTGAGATCGTCCAACACAATTGCGCTTAGGTCCCGTTCTTTCGTGGGCAGAAGTAAGTCACCCCCCTATACTATACTGCTCCCTTGGATTGTTGCAGTCCAAATGCATGACCCTATATTTTTTAGCATTAAATCTCAACTGCTAAATTCTAGATTATTCTTCAAGCTTAGCTAGATCCCTCCTCATATTATCTACACCCTCCTGTGTTGCAAATATTGGTGGTATACACAAAGAGACAAACCTTACCAGACAGCCCTTCTGCAATATCACTAACAAAGATGTTAAAAAGAATTGGACTAAGGACAGATCTCTGCAGCAGTCCACTAGTAACCATCTCCTCAGAGTGAACTCCATTGATTTGTATCTTTTGTCGCCTCCCACTCAACCAGTTTCTAACCCAAGCAGTAACTTTAGAGTCCATCCCTAGGATGCGCAGTTTATTTATAAGTTGCCTGTGCAGTACAGTGTAAAATGCATTACTGAAATCTAAATACACCACATCTAGGGCTCTCCGTCGGTCCAACTCCTAGTCACACAGTCAAAGAAATCAATCAGATTTGTCTGACACCACCTGCTCTTGGTGAATCCATGCTGCCTTGGATCCAGTAATCTGATGGACTCCAGAAACCTCACTATTTTCTCTTTCAGCACTGTTTCCAATAATTTACTCACCAGGCCTGTAGTTTTTAACCACATCCTTACTTCCGCTTTTGTGCAAAAGGGACCAGATGTACCTCTCTCCAGTCCTCTGGCACCATCTCCAACTCGACATTGAAAAGATCAGTCAGTGGAGCTGCTAGAAAGTCCCCAAGTTCCTTTAACCTTTCCCAGCATTCGCGGCTTCACAGATACAGCCGTCAGCGTGAAGGAAAAGGCTCTTCACGCTGGCGGCTGTACAGAGGGAGCCGGGGCCTCACGTGAGCTTACCCGGCTCCCTCTGAAGCCTCTCAGACAGCCGCGGTGCTGGTCGGGGGGGCCAAGGACTGCATGGGCTGTGATTGGGGGGGAGGGGACCTGGACCGGAAAAGGGCTGGGGGGGGGGACTTGGACTGGAAAGAAATGGGCTGTGATATGGGGGGGGGGAACCTGAACTGTAAAAGGGCTATGGGGGGGGGGGACTTGGACTGGAAATGGGTTGTGATGGGGGGGGGGATATTGACCGGAACCGGGCTAGGGGTGGGGGACTTGGACTGGAAAGAAATGGGCTGTGATGGGGGGGGGACCTGAACTGTAAAAGGGCTATGGGGGGGGGGACTTGGACTGGAAATGGGTTGTGAAGGGGGGAGGGACCTGGACCGGAAAAGGGCTATGGGGGGGGACTTGGACTGGAAAGAAATGGGCTGTGATGGGGGGGGCCTGAACTGTAAAAGGGCTATGGAGGGGGGGACATGGACTGGAATAGGGTTGTGATGGGGGGGGGGGGACCTGGACCGGAAAAGGGCTATGGGGGGGGGGACTTGGACTGGAAATGGGTTGTGATGGGGGGGGGACCTGGACCGGAAAAGGGCTGGGGGGGGGACTTGGACTGGAAAGAAATGGGCTGTGATATGGGGGGGGGGAACCTGAACTGTAAAAGGGCTATGGGGGGGGACTTTGACTGGAAAGAAATGGGCTGTGATGGGGGGGGCCTGAACAGTAAAAGGTCTATGGAGGGGGGGACATGGACTGGAAATGGGTTGTGATGGGGGGGGGGACCTGGACCGGAAAAGGGCTGGGGGGGGGACTTGGACTGGAAAGAAATGGGCTGTGATATGGGGGGCGGGAACCTGAACTGTAAAAGGGCTATGGGGGGGGGGACTTGGACTGGAAATGGGTTGTGATGGGGGGGGACCTGGACCGGAAAAGGGCTATGGGGGGGGGACTTGGACCGGAAAAGGGCTATGGGGGGGGGGACTTGGACTGGAAAGAAATGGGCTGTGATGGGGGGGGGGACCTGAACTGTAAAAGGGCGATGGGGGGGGGACTTGGTCAGGAAAAGGGATGTGATGGGGGGGGGACCTGGACCGGAAAAGGGCTATGGGGGGGGGGACCTGGACCAGAAAAGGGCTATGGGTGGGGGACTTGGACTGGAAAGAAATGGGCTGTGATGGGGGGGGGGACCAGAAATGTAAAAGGGCTTTGGGGGGGGGGTGTTGGACAGGAACTGGGGTTTGAAGGGGGGGGGACCTGGACCGGAAAAGGGCTATGGGGGGGGACTTGGACTGGAAAGAAATGGGCTGTGATGGGGGGGGCCTGAACTGTAAAATGGCTATGGAGGGGGGGGACATGGACTGGAATTGGGTTGGGCGGGGGGGGGGACCTGGACCGGAAAAGGGCTATGGGGGGGGGGGGGACTTGGGCTGGAAATGGGTTGTGATGGGGGGGGGGGACCTGGGCACTTGGACTGGAAAGAAATGGGCTGTAATATGGGGGGGGGGGGTACCTGAACGTAAAAAGGGCTATGGTGGGGGGACTTGTACTGTAAATGGGTTGTGATGGGGGGGGGGGACATGGACCTTAAAAGGGCTATGGGGGGGGACCTGGACCGGAAAAGGGCTATGGGGGGGGGGGACTTGGACTGGTAAGAAATGGGCTGTGATGGGGGGGGGACCTGAACTGTAAAAGGGCTATGGGGGGGGACTTGGACTGGAAATGGGTTGTGATGGGGGGACCTGGACCAGAAAAGGGCTATTGGGGGGGGGGACCTGGACCGGAAAAGGGCTATGGGGGGGGGGGGGACTTGGACTGGAAATGGGTTGTGATGGGGGCGGGGGACCTGGACCGGAAAAGGGCTATGGGGGGGGGTAACTTGGACTGCAAATGGGCTGTGATGGTGGGGGGGGGGGAGAACTAGGACTGCAAATGGGCTGTGATGGTGCAGGAGGACTCGGACTGCAAATGGGATGTGATGGTGGGGGCTAGGACTGGAAATAGGCTGTGATGGGGGGGGGCTAGGACTGGAAATAGGCTGTGATTTGAAGGCTAGCACTGGAAATGGGCTGATGAAGAGCTAGAATAGGACTGGAAATGGGCTGATGTGGGGCAAGGGAGAATGGGACTAGAAGGGAGTGGATGCTGGGTGGGTCTAGAACTATAAGGGAACTGATTTTGGGGGAGGACTAGAATGGATGGGGAATGAGAATGGAGAGGGGAAAAATATTTTGTGTGGAAGAAAAGTCTATGATGGGCTGGGTATTGGGAGAGTAAGAGGGGCTTGAAAATGGAAGGGTGAAATTTAAATGGATGATAAAGGAATAAGGAAAGAATTGGGGGAAAGAGCAAAAGGGAAACAATCAGTATGTTAAAGCAGAAATAGAGAGAGAATGGAAAACATCTAAAAGAGAAGAAAGGACAACTGGATAGCTAGCAGAAGACACGAAGAAACCAGAAGAAAGTGACTGGAGCAATTGCAACTGAAAAAATGCCCAAACAGAAGGTAGAAAAATACTTTTTATTTTGAATTTATTAACTGGAATATGTCTTTTTTAATGTATTTCTTGAATTCCGATGCTGATTTTGTCCCTATTGCCTCTTTATGTCAGACAATTCTATACATCTATTGCCATTTCTGTTTTGGTAAGTTGATCTCGTTTTTATTTTTTCTGGGGGCCCACAATTTTTGTTGGCGTAGGGCCTCACTCAAGGTAAATCCGGCCCTGGTCATAACCAATAAATATAAACCTTTCTTCGTACTATTTTAATATATGTTGTTAGTAGTAGCATTAGTATTATTATAACTATTATATTGCTCATCTTTATCTTTTCAATGAAATTAAAATGCCACTTGGAGACTCATTGGGAAAAGTCTCCAGGCATAGTGTATAATTATTAAATACTCTTCGGAGTCTATTTCTGACTAGTTCCCTTGTGAAACTGTGTGGAAAATTAACATATTAACAGGCTGTTTGCTGTCTTCTCTGTATATACTGGTCAAGAAGATTAGCCTGCATTTTAAGTTAGTGAATGAAATAGTTTTCCCTTTTCTCTCATTTTGCAGTTTTTAAGCTTTTAAGGCTCTGTGGTTTTATCTCTGTATTTATGCCCATGATTTTGCACTAAACGTTAAAATATGTTGAAGGAATATTCATTTGACATTGGAATGTCAGTGGTGTGGACTGTTGTAAAAATAGTGAATTATCTTTTATCACAAGAACTAGGCAGTAACTGGGTTTGGAGGAGTAATTAATCTTAGAAGAATTCAGGTCAAGACCACTGAAGACATAAAAGAATGCAATGAGATCTTCATTATGGCCATCCAAAATTATTGAGGGATCTGCTTGTAGCTGCAAAACAATTACTACAGTGGTAAATATGTAGGACATCACAGTACTGTCACTGAAGCTGTGAATCTTGACTTGAAAATAGAAAACAAAAACTGTAGTCTTTGAATGCGGAGTCTTAATGTAATATTATGCCGTGCTTGGCTTTCTCCAGTATAGCTGTCAAGCTTGGGCAGTTGGCTGGTCAATGGTGACACACTGTGTCAGTGAGCAGTGTCTCCTGATACCGCAACCTGCAGTTCACACATTACTAAGGCTCCAAATGTCGAACATCCATGTCCCTTGATACAGGTTCAGTTTCCAGACTCTCCTGGCTGGCTCATGTTTCATTCTTTGGCAATTTGCCGTAATGATATCCCTCAGGAGGTTTCAGACTCTGTTTCCTCCCTCCCCCTATACCTATTTAATTGCATTATATTAATCTAAGAGACTAGAAAACTGTGCAGTAATTTTCAGCAGTTTCTGATGAGACGCTATCCTCAGAAGTATATTTTGAGTTTGATGCATGTATTTTTTATTTCAAGAAAAATTAGCCACTGAGCACCAGTATCATATTTAAGATGCGGCCGCTTTTCTCCAAAATACTTGGAGCACAAACCTGATTCATCCTTTCTGACAGTTCAGAGTTCTTTTTTGTTCTTAGGTTTGCTCATTATACATTAATGTTATAATTAATAAAGAGATTTTGCATTTTACATCTCTTTCCAATAACACTGCTCTCTTGATTTACATTGAGATAAAAACTGGCATTTTGAGATTTATAAAGCAGATATTTTTTTCTTTATTTTTGTAAGATTTAAAAAGACCTATTTGTATTCTTACAGTTAACTGCTTGCGTTCATGGGTCAGCTTCGTTATTATATCCAATGTATTGGCAACACATATACATCCCGGTGCTTCCTCCGCACCTACTGGACTATTGCTGGTGAGTCTGCTAATCTTTCGCAATTTGTTTTTTCTGAACATCTCATGTTTGGTAGCTTAGCCCTATGTAAAACTCAGAAAGCAATAAAAAGGGGTGGGAATAATCTTGCCTAAAGAAAATAATTGTAATTCTGGCTGTTCATTTAGAAATCCTTTCAATATAAGTCGTAATGTTCAATTCCTACTCTGCCAAACTGCAGTTGGTCATAAAGGGTGTGGTAAATCTAGTAAGAACATAAGAAAATGCCATATTGGGTCAGGCCAAGGTCCATCAAGCTCAGTATCCTATTTCCAACAGTGGCCAATCCAGGTCACAAGTATCTAGCAGTTTCCCAAAAAGTCGCACAGGTTCCATAATGCTTGTATTGGGATAAACAGTGGATTACCTGGATCGTCTTTAACACTGGTTTATGGATCTTTCCTCCAGGAACTTGTCCAAACCTTTTTTAAACCCAGCTACTCTAAAAGAATTCTGGGAAAAGGAAGGCAGCACAAGATAGCCAAGAGTTGAACCTAGAACCTTCTGATCCGTAGTCAGATGCATTATCCATTGCGCCACTGGCTCCATGTTTTTGGAACTTAGGAGAACATGTATATATTTTTTTCAGTTTCTTGGAATATTTTGTCCAGGTCTTTACTGGGAACTAACTGAGGAAAGAAACTTGAATATTTAGGACAAAAAACAACAGGAATATAACGGTACTCCATATAAATGGGGACCTGAACCCTGAACACGCTTGCACAGACCCTTCCCCTCAGAACTTCCCAGTGTTGTTGTGGTCTACCATATTTTTGGCATTGGCCTTGGAAAGTGGATCCAAATGAAGAAAATAGGAAAATACATTAGCACTGACAAGTTGGATACAAAGCACGGATAAGGCAGGCAGAGAACTGGAAAAGAAGCTTGCCATAGAGGTAAAAACTCATAATACAATATCTTTAAGATACATTTGAACAAGAAGCATGTGAAGAAATTAGTTGATCCATTAGATCAGCGGTTCTCAACCTGTGGGTCATGACCCCCACGGGGGTCGCCACAGGATTTAGCAGGGGTCGCCTCACTCCGCCAAGTTAAAAAAAAATAAAAAAGCGCACAAGTTGCTGCCGAGTCTGCTTCTCGGCAGCGGCAAACTCACCGCCTCCAATCGTCTGCAGCCGTGGCTCCCTGCCTCTTATGTTGCAGAGCCTTCCCGTCTCTCGATGGGCTCCGTGCAGCATTACCACTCCCTTTGGAGGTGGGACAATGCTGCACGGAGCCCGTCGAGAGACAGAAAGGCTCTGCAACGGCTTCACAGGCACAGCCGCGGTTCCCTAAGAGACAGGAAGCCGCAGCTGCAAAAGAACAGGGCAGTAGCAGGCAGACAGCTCTCTTAGGTATGTTTGTAGTAGACAAACACTTGCGGGTTTGTTTGTTTTTAAATTTGGGACAGGCCACGTTGACTGTAATCTTAAAAGTCTCAAATAGGAGCCTTATTGGGAGTTTTCTCTTGGTGCGTGTAGGAAACGACTTTTCCTATCTTTCATAAGCGTTTGAAACGGTGTTTTCTGTGCCGACGGAAACACTCCACGAATAGTGGACTGGACTGTAAATGATGGTCCCTATTTTTAGGGGAGGGGGGCTAGAAATAGTGATACTTAAGCAGATGTTGAACATACTGTTGTGACATGTGATCTGCAAATCTAATTGCTGAGTGTTTGGAACTATAGTTTGCACGGAATTTGTGAAAAAGTAACAAATTCTTGTGGGAAATCGTATTACTTTGACACACATGAGAGAGTTATATGCTGCAAAGAAATAGAACTTTAATAGGTTGTGCTTTTGGTTCTGGTGAGAAAATCTCAAATGTCCTTTATTAAACAGAACAAAAAAGATAATGTCTTCTTCGGTAAATGAAGAAATACACATACTGTTCTATTCCAGTAGTTACTGCTTCTTTCTCTCCGCCAAAGAACCCTAAAACTACGATTCAAAATGTGGGGAAAAAATACCCATCTCCAGGAACAAGCAGGAATGAGTCTTCACATATGGGTATCGTCGGTACCGACGGAGCCTGTGCGTGCGGGAATGCTCCCCAGCGTCCAGAAAGAAAGCTTTTGGGAGCATCCCACAGCTCCTGCACGCTGCCTTCCCACCTTTCCCAACCGCCTCTCTCTAGTTCTTCTTTTCCACGGAGCCAGCAGGTCGTGTTCCTGTCACCGTTGAAGAAGTTCTTTATTTTTCTTTATTTCTTTGGTCGTGCATCTGCCTTCTTCGACGTCGGACTGGTACTGCCGGTCTTTTCTTCTTTCTTCTTTAAAAAAAAAAAAACACCGTTTCCCACTTCTGTGCATTTTTTCCTTTTGGGCCTTAGGCCTAGAAAAATTTTCCTCATGAAAAAGCCCGCTTCTGGGTTTAAAAAGTGCACGAAGTGCAGCGGTACTCTTTCTATCACCGACACCCATGACTGGTGTCTAAAATGTTTGGGTCCTGACCACTCCATCACCGATTGTGAGTCCTGTTCCATGATGTCTAAAAGAGGTCGACAGAATAGAGCGGCCAAGCTCAGTACCCTGTTTCCCTCTGATGCAGCTTCGGTGGCATCGACATCTTCCAGGGCTGCTTCTTGGTCCCATGGATCTCAGGTAACCAAACATAAGTCCAGCCGGTCCTCGAAGCGTAGATCTCCCTCTAAGTATCGAGATGCCTCCGGGCTTGCTCTCGAGGATCCCGCACTGGCAAAATTACCCCGGTGGGAAGCTCCGGCTTCCAAAGCTTCATCTATGGGGTCACAGGTTGACATCAATGGCGTGGCCTCGACCGATCACCTGTTGCCATGTTCTGGGGTACCGGTGGTTTCCACTGGTACCGACATCCAGACATTGGCTGCGTCGATGGATCAGAATATTCTGACCATGCAGCGTGCCATTACGGTATTAATACAAGCTGCAACGCCTCCGGTACTGCAACAAACTCCGTTGTCGGTACCGGCACCGGCACCGATTGCATCGACATCGGCTTCGGTGTCAACTGCAGCAGTACCCTGTTCTGTGATGCCCATCGGTACCGAATCGGTACCGATCACTCCCGATGTCGATACCACCCGGTACGCGTATCGGGCTCTGCAGGAGCATCCAGACAGGCGATACTTCGATTCCTCCGAAGACTCTGATGAATCAGAGGCTTCTGTCGAAGCATCAGTACTCCTTCCTCAGGAGCCCTCTTCTCCAAAAAGAAGAATGTCTCCTCCAGAAGACTTGTCTTTTGAAGACTTCATTAGGGAAGTGGCCAGGGGACTCTCCATTTCAGTGGCCCCTGAACCAGAGCCTAGAGCCAAGAAATTGGATATTTTACAATATCCTAAGGCTCCTAAAGAGGCAGCTACTTTATCAATTCATGAGATCCTTTTATGATCACATGTTGGGCATATGGGAGACACCTCTCACTACCTCCCCACATTCTCGCAGGTTGGACACCATGTACCGTGTTCCTCCTTGCGCCCTGGCTTTCATAAGACTCAGCTTCCTCACCACTCTATTGTGGTGGAGTCTGCTATGAAGAAGATAAAGAGTGCAAAAAGACACTCATCTAATCCTCCAGGAAGAGAATGCAGAACCTTGGATGCTTTTGGCCGGAGAATTTTCCAGGCCAATATGCTTACTGCCAGAATCAACTCCTGTAGTCTCTATATGAGGATGTTTCTAAAGGAAGTTACAGATCATCTGCAAACTTTATCTCCTTTTATCTCAGAAGATAAAAGGGAGGAGTTTCTCACCTGGCTTAAACATGCCCAGGATGTTTCCAAATTTTCCAACCGTGCAGCCTTTGGCTCTTTTGAGTGTGCCAGCAGAGCCTCGGCTATTGCCATAGGTGCACGCAGAGTTGCTTGGTTGCAAGCTTCTGATTTGGAACCCTGGGTCCAGGATGGATTAGGAAATCTTCCTTGTACAGGTGAAAACCTTTTTGGCAAGGATTGGCAAGCAAAGGCCACTCAGATGGATGCTGAGAATTCTTCCTTAGATAGACTTTCCAAGTCTACTTCTGCTCCTGTTAGAAAAAGGTAATTCAAAAAGGCTTTCTTTCCCAAAAAGGGGAAATATTATCCTGTTTATGGTCAGCAGGCATCTTCTGCAGGTCGTAGTGCTGCAAAGCGTCAGCAACAACCTAAACAAGCCAAGCCTAAGGCTGCAAGGACTGCTACGGCCCAACAGCCTCAGCCTCCTCAGGGCCTTTGACTCACATCTAGAGAACTTAGCCTTTCTGGCTCTAGAAGAACCAGAGCCTCTCACCATTCCAGGAAGGTTAGCCCACTTTGCTCTGCTGTGACTTTTTCCCATCTGGGAGCAATGGACCCTCTCCATCATAAGGGAGGGGTACAAGCTTCATTTCTTAAACCTTCCTCCTCACACCATGGTGAGACAGTTCAATTCTCCAACATCTCTCCTCGACCTTCTGGGTCAGGAGATTGCTACCCTTCTTGCCCAAAGGGCAATAGAAGAAGTACCCCTTCTTCAACAGGGCTCAGGGTTCTACTCCCCCTATTTCATTATCTCAAAGAAAACAGGGGGCAACAGACCCATATTAGATCTCAGAGAATTGAACAAGTTTCTATGCAAGGAGAAATTCAAGATGATTTCTCTCGGTGCTCTCTTTCCATACCTTCAGAGTCAGGATTGGCTTTGTTCTCTAAATCTCAAGGATGCGTACACCCATATCCTCATCCATCCAACACACAGAAGGTTCCTTCAGTTACTTTATCAAGGAAAGCACTACCAATACAGAGTGCTTCCTTTCGGTCTGGCCTCTGCTCCAAGAGTGTTCACAAAATGCATGGCAGTAGTAGCTGCATTTCTACGCACTCTAGGAATATTTGTATTCCCATATCTTTGTTAGTGATATAGCGGAAGGGCTGTCGGGTAAGGTTTGCCTCTTTGCGGATGATACCAAAATCTGTAATAGAGTAGACACCCAGGAAGGTGTAGATAACATGAGGAGGGATCTAGCTAAGCTTGAAGAATGGTCTAGAATTTGGCAGCTGGGATTTAATATTAAAAAATGTAAGGTCATGCATTTGGGCTGCAGCAATCCAAGGGAGCAATACAGTATAGGAGGTGAAGTACTTTTGTCCACTAAAGAAGAGCGGGACCTAGGCGTGGTTGTGTCTGATGATCTTAAAGTAGCTAAACAGGTAGAAAAGGCGACGGCAAAAGCTAGAAGGATGCTTGGGTGCATACGGAGAGGAATGGCTAGCAGAAAAAAGGAGGTGATAATGCCTCTGTATAAGTCTTTGGTGCGACCTCATTTGGAGTATGGTGTGCAATTCTGGAGACCGCACCTTCAAAAGGATGTGAACAGGATGGAGTCGGTGCAGAGGGTTGCTACTAAAATGATTAATGGGCTTCATTATAAAGCATATGAGGACAGACTTAAGGATCTTAATATGTACACCTTAGAGGAAAGGCGGGATAGAGGTGATATGATTGAGATGTTTAAATACCTCCGTGGCATAAATGTTCAGTGAGAGAGCCTCTTTCAATTGAAAGCAAGTTCTGCTACGAGGGGACATGGGATGAGGGTGAAGGGAGATAGATTCAGGAGTGATATGCGGAAATATTTCTTTACGGAAAGAGTAGTGGATCCGTGGAATAGTCTCCCAGTGGAGGTGGTGGAGATGAGGACAGTGACTGAGTTCAAAAAAGCATGGGACCAACACAGAGGATCTCTAAAGGTAAAAAGTGGACTGTTGTAGTTGTTGTTATGGAAGGACAGACTAGATGGGCCTTGTGGTCTTTTTCTGTCATCATGTTTCTATGTTTCTATATCTGGACGACTGGCTCATCCGAGCTCCATCCCAGTCAGAGGCCCAGACTTCCCTAGCCTGCACAAGGCGTGTTCTTCAGTATCTGGGACTTGTAATAAATATCCCAAAATCCTATCTCACCCCTACTCAGTTATTAGAGTTCATAGGGGCCTTCCTGGATACCACAATTGCAAGGGCCTATCTTCCCCAGGCCCGTTGCCTACGCTCGGTGCAGATAGCCTCACAAATTCAGTTAAAGTCCCATTTAACTGCTCGAGAAATGTTACAACTGTTAGGCCACATGGCATCCACCGTGCATGTGGTTCCTTACGCTCGCCTTCACATGAGGGCAGCTCAGTGGACTCTGTCCACCCAATGGACCCAGGCATCAGGGTGCCTGTCAGACAAGATAGCAACCTCCAGTCGCCTCTTCTGGTCTCTCCAGTGGTGGAATTCCACTCAAAATCTGTTGCTGGGGTCCCCCTTTCAACAGTCACTACCCCAAGCAACCCTTACAACAGATGCCTCTCCAAGGGGTTGGGGAGCTCATCTACAAGATCTCTCCACCCAGGGCATCTGGTCTCCACAAGAGACATCTCTACATATCAACCTCTTGGAGCTCAGAGCAATTCTTCTAGCTCTCAGAGTCTTCCACACCCTGCTCAGCTACAAGACAGTCCTCATTCACACGGACAACCAAGTAGCCATGTTCTACGTGAACAAGCAGGGCGGGGCTGGCTCTCTGTCGCTTTGCAACGAAGCTTTGAGATTGTGGGCCTTCGCCAGAGAGCATCAAATTCATCTCGTGGCAGTGTATCTTCCAGGGGTTCAAAACTCTTGGGCAGACAGACTCAGTCGAGTTCTGCTTCCACACGAATGGTCCCTCCATGGGGACCAGATAGCCAGGATCTTCCGAATTTGGGGAACCCCGGACATAGACCTGTTTGCAAGTCCGTGGAATGCCAAACTTCCCCGGTTCTGTTCCAGGATTCCGTGTCAGGGAGTTCAGGCCAGGGATGCCTTCCTCCTTCATTGGGGGCAAGACTTCCTCTATGCCTTTCCACCCATTCCCCTAATTCCCAAGACACTGTTCAAACTTCAGAGAGACAAGGGGTCTATGATCCTCATAGCACCACATTGGCCACGCCAAGTGTGGTACCCTCTACTTCTGCATCTTTCTCAAGCTCCCTCACTGAACTTGTGATGTGCTCCAGACCTCCTGTCCCAGGAGGAGGGAATGTTGTGGCACCCAAATCCCCAGTCTCGTCATCTCAGAGCCTGGTTGCTGAAGGCCTAGACCTTCAAGATTTGCATCTTTATGTTTATGTTTATTAAATTTGATAGAACCGCCTTTCTACAGGAATCAAGGCGGTGTACAATTTTCAAAAAACAAAGGAAAATCAAGGCCGAGGGCCAATAGGAACAAGAAAAGAAGTTACAATTCTTTGACAGGAAAGAAAGAGGGAGAGGAAAGGTAAGACGAGACAGAAGAACATATATTCCAGGGTAGAGACGATGGGAAGAGCGAGTAAGATCACACGAAAGGGGAGGGAAGGTCAAATGCCAGGGAGAACAAATGGGTCTTCAGGTTTTGCTTGAAAGTGGTGTGGTGGGTCTCTAAACGCAAGGAGGAGGGGAGAGCATTCCAAAGAGCAGGGCCGGCGAAGAAAAAGGCAGAGGAGCGAGTGGATTGTAGGTGAGCAGATGAAGGGGAAGGAAGGGTGAGGCGGTTAAGGTGGAAGGAACGTGGGGTGTGCCTGGGAGAGCGAAAGTTGATGAGATCTGCTAAATATTGAGGGGTGCTGGTGTAGAGAACTTTGTGGACCAGGGTAAGCAATTTGTATTGGGAGCGGACAGAGATAGGTAACCAGTGGAGGCAGAAAAGCAGTGGAGATACATGGTCGCGGAGAGTGGCGTGAGTGATAAGACGGACTGCAGTGCTTTGGATCCTTTGGAGCCGAGATAATTGAGTTTTAGGGAGACCAAGAAAAACAGAGTTTGGGAAATCGACGCGTGACATGACTAGAGACAGAGATAATGTGGTGAGAGCTGTAGAAGTGAGGAAAGGACGAATGGCCCGGATTTGCCAAAGAAAGAAAAAGGACGTTTTGGAAATGTGTGAGATGTGATCCTGAAATGAAAGCTCAGGGTCGAAGTGAAGGATATCCTTCATGCTTCCAGAAAGCCTTCCACTAGACGTTCCTATACTTTTAAATGGAAAAGGTTTTCCATTTGGTGTGCACAGAAGGGTCTTAACCCCCTTGCAATACCTCTGAATTCTTTACTAGAGTATTTGCCGCATTTATCCCATGCAGGCCTTAAAACGAATTCAGTAAGAGTCCATTTGAGTGCTATTGCAGCATCCCTTAAGCCTCTCAATGGACAGCCTATTTCCTCTCATCCTCTTATTGCAAGATTCATGAGAGGCCTTCTTTTAACTAAACCTCCCATTAGATCACCTCCAGTGGCATGGGACTTGAATTTGGTTCTTGGCCAGCTTATGAAGCCACCCTTTGAACCCTTAGCCACTACCTCCTTGAAATTTCTTTCCTGGAAGGTTACATTTCTCATTGCAGTCACCTTAGCTCGCCGCATCAGTAAGCTGCAAGCCTTGGTGGCTAATCCTCCTTATACAAGGTTCCATCATGACAAGGTAGTCCTCAGGACTAATCCACACTTTATGCCTAAAGTGGTCTCACCTTTTCATCTGAACCAGGAGTTGTATTTACCTGTCTTTTTTCCAGGACCTCATGCATCAAGTGCAGAAAGGAATCTCCATACCCTGGATTGTAAGAGAGCGCTCGCTTTTTACTTACAAAGGACACAGCAACATAGAAAGTCCTCTCAACTCTTTGTTGCTTTTGATCCCTCTCATTTGGGACTTCCAGTCTCTAAGAGAACTCTGTCCAATTGGATTGCTTAGTGTATTTCTTTCGCCTACCAGAGTAAGAACCTTTCTCTGGAGGGCCATGTCACAGCTCACAATGTGAGGGCCATGGCAGCCTCTATGGCTCATCTGAACTCTGTGTCCATCGACCAAATCTGTCGAGCGGCCACCTGGGCCTCGGTTCATACCTTTACAGCCCATTACTGCTTGGACAAGGACTCCCACCGGGATGCCTTGTTTGGTCAGGCTGTTCTCAAACACCTGTTCCATACCTAATCAACTCCTACCCCCCATCCCTAGTTGGATGCCCGAGATCCATGGGGACAGGTAGAGCCCTTCTCAGGGACTCACAACCTTGGAGATCTCCCTGGCATCTCTAGCTGGGGAGTCCCCATATGTGAAGACTCATTCCTGATTGTTCCTGGAGATAGCACAGTTACTTACCTGTAACAGGTGATCTCTGGGAACAGCAGGAATAAGTCTTCACAACCCACCCACCTCCCCTAGGAGTTGTATCTCTCTATCTGTCCTTTCCTCTCTCTCAAGACTTATTCCTGCTGTTCCCAGAGATCACCTGTTACAGGTAAGTAACTGTGCTTTCTCTTGTATGTATTCTAACACTCCTCCATACTTCCCTGCTGGGACTGCTTAGGAATTCCCACTGCCTTATTTAAGCCCAGGAGTAGATTAGGCATTTGGATGAGGTGGATATAAAATAAACACAAGGAGGCAGGTCAGTAAGTCTTAAATCATGGCTCTGATGGACAGTGTTTTAACGTGTGGTGTTATACAATGATATGTTAAAATGTTATACTTAACATGCATTTAAAATTGAAATGAAAATTCAGACTTATGAAATTAAAGTCCTGAAAAGCCCCTAATATTTTGTAAGGTTGTCCAATGACCAGCAGGTGTACTGGATCACTCAGATGAGTTATGAACCTCTATACTAGTAGGAGAGCTACATAAGGATGAAAATGGCTTCTCAAATGCTGTTAAACCAGCATTTCTTTTTACATTTTCTGAATTGATGACATCCTACAAGCAATTTGATCAGCTAGTCTTTTCATTGTGGTGGTGAGAATTTTCAAACTATAAATTTATTGTATATCTTTCCATTGGTGTCACTTTCCTTTATCCTGTTAGACCAGCTCAAATGAGTGGGTTATGTCCCCTTACCAGCAAGGTGGGAGGTAGACGAGCAACTTTCACTGATGTTGTCACTCTGTATATGCACTGGTGAAACATTGAGAGAAGCCAGTATTGTTTATCTACCTAATGGAGGGATAACCCTATGAAGACAGGCTAAAAGGGTTAGGGCTCTTCAACATGAAAAAGAGACAGCTGAGGGGAGATATGATAGAGGTCTATAAATTAATGGAGTCGAACGGTAAACGTAGATCAATTGTTTACGTCATCAGAATATAGAGACATCCAATGAAGCTACAGGGTAAACTATTTAAAACGAATAAGAGAAAATATTTTTTCACTCAACGTGTAATCAAACTCTGGAATTTGTTACCGGAGGATATAGTAAAAGCTGTTAGTGTAGCTGGCTTTTAAAAAGGTTTGGACAAGTTCCTGGAAGGAAAGATCCATAAACCATTTATTAAAAGGGACCTGGGATATCACTGCTTGACCCAATACAAGCATTGTGGAACCTGTGTCTTTTGGGGAAACTGCTAGGCACTTATGACCTAGACTGGCCACTGTTGGAAACAGGATACTGGGCTTGATGGACCTTGGTCTGACCCAGTATGGCATATCTTACGTTCTTATGTTCTAATTTTATTTCATATTAGTGATTTGACTACAAAATCATAATAATTTTGAAATCAAATATTGTTACTTGTTATTGTGATTAATTATTGTGGTTTAAATAAGTAAATTTCATCAATAAAAACATATTGCAAAGGCCTATAATATATTAACAATTCAACAAATGATTACAGCGACAATGTGTTAACGGTAAAGGAAGAGAGACACATTTGATTTTATCATTGGGGGTCATCACAAGTTGACCAATGGTAAAAGGGTTCACGGTACAAAAAAGGTTGAGAACCACTGCATTAGATGATCAAAGGCTAAAAGGAGTACTCAGGGAGGGTGAGGCCAGAAATGGTATTTAATGATGATAGTTTGGAGAGACTGAAACAAATCATGGATAGCCTTGAAAATGCAATAGGGCAAATTGACAAACTAGAGTAGTATATCACTTGGACTGGATGGTGTATACCCCCGAGTTCTTGAACTCAAAAACAAAATTTTAGACCTATTAATAATTTCTAATCTATTATTAAAATCATCTATGATCCTTGAAGACTGGAGGATGGCTAATGTAATGCCAATTTTTCAAACGGGCTCCAGGAATAATTCAGGAAACTATAAACTGGGTGAGCCAGATGTCAGTGTCCAGCAAAATGGTAGGAAATATTCTAAAGAATAAAATTACTGGATATATTGGCTGCTCTGTCCTGTTAAACCAATGTCCAACATAGATTTAGCCAAGGTAAGTCTTGTCTCATCAATCTGTTATATTGTTTTGAAGGAGTTAATAAACGGTGGATAAAGGCATTTGTCAGAGCCCCTCATGAGAGACTCCTGTGGAAATTAAAAATGTTATTGACAAGACAGCATTCCTTTTCTCAATGGAGAAAGATAAATAGTGGAATTTCCCAGGAATCTGTACTTGGGACTGGTACTTTTTAACATGTTGTTAAGTGTCGTTGAGTTGGTTTCGACTCATGGCAATTCTCTGGATAGTTGACCCACACTGTGCTTGGTCTTCAGTCAGGTGGCTCATTGTTGAACATAAGAACATAAGACATGCCATACTGGGTCAGACCGAGGTCCATCAAGCCCAGTATCCTGTTTCCAACAGTGGCCAATCTAGGTCATACGTACCTAGCAATATCCCCAAAAGACACAGGTTCCACAATGCTTGTACTGGGTCAAGCATTGATATCCTGGGTCCCTTTTTAATAGTGGTTTATGGACCTTTCCTCCAGGAACTTGTCCAAACCTTTTTTAAACCCAGCTATACTAACAGCCCTTACTACATCCTCCGGTAACAGATTCCAGAGTTTGATTACACGTTGAGTGAAAAAATATTTTCTCTTATTTGTCTTAAATAGTTTACCCTGTAGCTTCATTACATGTCCCCTAGTCTTTCTATACTTTGATAGCGTAAACAATTGATCCACGTTTATCCGTTCCACTCCATTCATTAATTTATAGACCTCTATCATATCTCCCCTCAGCCGTCTCTTCTCCAGGCTAAAGAGCCCTAACCTTCTTAGCCTCTCTTCATAGGAGTAGCCTTCCATCCCCTTCACCAATTTGGTGGCTCTTCTCTGTACTTTTTCTAATAACGCTATGTCCTTTTTAAGATACGGTGCCCAGAATTGCACACAATATTCAAGGTGTGGTCGTACCATGGAGCGATACAGAGGCATTATAATATCCTTTGTTTTGTTCTCCATCCCTTTCCTTATGATACCTAGCATTCTATTTGCTTTCTTGGCCGCCGCTGCACACTGGGCGGAGGGTTTTAACATGTTATCCACGATGACTCTTAAATCTTTTTCCTGGGTGGTGGTTTCTAATGTGGAGCCTTGCATCGTGTAACTATAGTGTGGGTTGTTCTTTCCTAGGTGCATAACTTTGCACTTGTCCACATTAAATTTCATCTGCCATTTGGATGCCCAGTCTTCCAATTTATCCAGATCCTCCTGCAGTTTTCCACAATCCTCTTGGGTTTTAACAACTTTAAACAGTTTTGTGTCATCTGCAAATTTGATAACCTCACTAGTTATTCCCTTTTCCAAGTCATTTATGAATATGTCAAAAAGCAGCGGACCCAATACAGATCCCTGGGGTACTCCACTATTCACCTTTTTCCATTGGGAATATTGGCCATTTAGCCCTACCCTCTGCTTTCTATCTTTTAACCAGTTCCCGATCCACAATAGTACACTGCCTCCTATCCCATGACTTTTTAGCTTCGCCAAAAGTCTCTGATGGGGGACTTTGTCAAAAGCTTTCTGAAAGTCCAGATACACTAGAGTAGCTTTTTTATAAACAAATATGGAAAAGGGAAGAACAGGTAGAATGATGAAATCTGAAAATGAGACAAAATTCTCAAAAGTTGTAAAATAAGTGGATTCTGAGATATTGTAGACAAATCTTGTGAGACTGAGAGATTGGGTATCCAAATGGCAGATGAGATTTAATGTGAACAAGTGCAAAGTAAAGCACATGGGGAAAAATAATCCAAACATTAGCCAAACAATGCTAGGCTCCTTATTAGGAATCACCACCTAGGAAAATAATCTAGGCATCATTGTGGACAGTAAATTGAAATCCTTAGCTTAGTATATACTGGCAGTCAAAGATGCAAGCAGAATGCTAGGAAATATTAGGAAGTGAATGCGGAATAAAACAGAGAATATCATAATGCTTCTGTATTGGCCCAAACTATATCTTCCTCAAAAGGGGACCTGGTTTTTGACTACATACCAGAAGGATTCCTTATCTTCACAAATGTGTGTTGTCAGACGGCTGCCTGGGTGAGAATCTTCACACTCTTGGCAAGTGCATATTTCTATATGATTTGCAAGGTATTGTGGGCAATGTAGTTCATTCACACCAGACACAGCTGCTGACAATAATTTAGTTGTGCTCTTGGGTAAAGCCAATAAGATATTTATTTATGGGGTTATTTCTCCCAACACAGATATGCTTGGTAGCACATAAATTAGGTTACTTGCTTTCAGTGTTAACTTGGAAAAACAAAGTCAAAATCAGGAAAACAACAAATGAAAAGCCACAAAGCAAGAAACAAACTGTTCTTTTCAGGTTAACTTCTGATTACTTCCCACATAGATACAGAAGTGATTCTCTCCTAGCTCACAAGCAATTAGGTAAGGCTTAATTGCTAGCA
The DNA here is from genome assembly GCA_033557465.1 of Ichthyophis bannanicus. Taxonomy (NCBI): domain Eukaryota; kingdom Metazoa; phylum Chordata; class Amphibia; order Gymnophiona; family Ichthyophiidae; genus Ichthyophis; species Ichthyophis bannanicus. The sequence goes on from CM066040.1 coordinate 139,094,141, forward strand.
GTTACCAGCTGAAACCCCTTAGCTGGCTTGCCTTCCACTGTGTGGGTCAAATCCTGCTTCAGGAGCTTTTCTGAGTAGATTAAAGAACAAATTTGTATTTCTTTGTGATGGTTGCTGTACTTTATAACAGAAAGTTACCAACGGAGTTTAGATAGAGAGCAGTCCATATAAACAGGATCCTCATCTGCTATTATTCCCCCTTGTTCAACAAGCATGGGTTCAATATCATGGATTGGCACAGATGAATCTCTCAATGGAGCATTTTCAGGAGAATACTTGTTTCCCTGCTGTCTTTCAAGGTTATAGCTAGGGCATAGATCAGTGTTCATACCTGAGCTTCCATTGCTGCTAGAGTTCCTCTCTATATAGCCTGGCCAGTATGTAGTCCAGTTCTTATTGTCCAGCCTTCCAATCCAGATCCCTGGACACTGGATCTCTTCACATACCTTCTGGCACAGGTCTTAGGGTCCCTTCCACGTGCAGCCGTCTCCCTCACAGGTAGCCTCTGGTGATTCCTAGCTCTGCAGCACCATTCCTCTGGCTTTCCCCAGTCCAATGGTGTATGCTGGCCCTTGGAATACCTCCCAGTATACGTACTGCTTTGGACTCTTCTAGACCTCTCAAAGGCTTTTCTCTTCCTTCTTCCAAAGGGTCTCTTTCCCTCTCTGTCCGTCCGGTTTGGCTTCTGCTTCTGATGATCCTTCAGATGAAACTGATGATCAAACTCAAGCTGATTCTCAGGATACTGAGGACAATTCTCTGGATACCCAAGGTGATCATGAAGATGGTCATCTGTAGAATAAACTCTACTCTTATTCTGGTTAGATGAGTGCTCCTCCCTAACACAGCGCAGCTGGGCTGAATCAGGCCTTGCCCTTTGAGATGAGTGTTCCATCCTAGCACAGCGCAGCTGTGCTGAATCAAGCCCTGCCCTTTGCAATGAGTGCTTGGGGATTACCTCATAGCCCTTTTGATTGAACACACGTTTTCTCACTTCAGCTCCTCTCATGGCTGTTGGAAACCTGGTGCATTCTGGGACTGGTAGTCTTTTATGGCAAAATTCTGTTTTCTCATTTCTACCAGCACTGACAGGTTGCTTGTTCAGACACTTCACCTTTTCTATAGCCCCTTCCTGAGCTATGATAAGCTTCCTTATCACAGTGTCAATTGATCACAATGGACAGCTAGGTACTCAAGTTAGGAACTCGAAGTGCCCTTCCACTACCAGCTAGGGGACCGTAGGCCACTTCCTGGTTTCTCTACCAACATCTATTTTATGGGGTCAGATGTCTCCTTGTATTTGTGTCCTTTTTTCTGTCTGTACTCTCTCCTGAAACTCAATTTTCTTTGTGTTAGTATTTTCTGTTTTGTTGATTTATCTTATTTTGACAGTATTTTTAAAGATAGTATATCAAATGAATAAACCTAAACAAACAAAACCTTGGACTTTGGTATTGTATGTAATTCTGGCCACTGTATCTCAAAAAATGTATAGCAGAATTAGGACTACCAGAGTGATAAAAGAGATTGATTGATTGACTCTACTATGAGGAAAGGTTAAACTGGTTGGGGCTGTTCAGCTTGAAAAAGAGAATATGCGATAGAAGTCTACAAAATCATAAGTAGAGTGGAACCAGATAAACATGAATCAGTTATTTTCTCTAAGGCACATTTTACAGTGGGACGTCCAAGTGCAATCTGGGATGTCAAAGCCAGAAGGTTTGAAGAAAAAAAAACCAGGCACGTGCAAGTTAAGACATGATTTCAGAAACATGGACATGCCTGATATGGACATCTAAAGCGATGTCTACATAGACTTCCCCAGAATAGCATTTCAGAATGGGGACATCTAATAGCATAATGGTTAGAGTAGTGGGTTAGGTGCAGGGTAGCCAGGGTTCAAATCCCTGTGTGAACCTTTGTGATCTTAGGCTGGTCACTTAACACGCTCCATCTTCTCTACATTCTGGATGTTTTATGGCCAAAACAAGCACTTTCCTGATACGTATTTGTGCCTGCAGCAGGTATAAACATGGATGTGCCTGCAGGCATTCCCATCATTCCTGAAATCCTGTAAGTCCATTGCACCTCCCCCCACATTCTCTCATCACACCCTTTGCCTACTTGGATGTCCCTGCACTGTAGACGTCAGTAGACATCAGTTGTGGAATGTCTTCAGAGATGTCTCCAAGATTTCAATGTCCACGTGCACACCTTCAGACATCCTAAATGACGACTAAGCCTTTTAAAACGACCCCCTCTTTCAAAAAGTACCAAGACTAGGGGACACTCCATGATGTTACAAAGTGGCACATTTAAAACAAATTCAAGAAAATGGAACTCATTACTGGTAAAAGCAGCTGTATATCTAGTTTGGGCAAGTTCCTAGAGAAAAAGTCCATAAACTAATCAGGTAGACTTGAGGAAAGAGAGTGGGCATAAGCAGCATGGAATCTGTCTGCCAAGTACATGTGAACTGGATTGGCTATGGCTAGAAGCAGGATATTGGGCTCAGTTGACTTTTGCTCTGATTCAGTATGGCATTTCTTATGTTCATTTGTAGTCAATGGCAGACATTTTCTCGAATGATCCAATTGGGCTATCAGTAGACATTTGTAGGTACTGTGATGTTGAATGGGTCTTTGGCTTCACCTCGCTGGCATCACTGAATTCAACTGCACATTTTCTGGAGCTATGTTTTGGAGCCAGAAATGCAGCTTCAGAAATTGGGCTTTTGTGAGGGCAATTGGTGAATTAAAGCATAGTGCTAACCAAGATTAGACATAAAAGGGTGGTCAGCCAATAAAACCATTCTTATTATAGGCTTTTGAATGCCTCTTTTGTTTTTATTAGTCTGAATTAAATGATTTCCTTCTGCTCTGAAATGTGTTTATTTTATTTATGCTTTTACAAATATTTAGGGGATCATTTTAGAAGCCCTATTTGTCATTTCCGTATCTGAAAACTCACATTCAGATGTGAAAATCACATGGACATCCCCTGAGCCATATTAGAAAACTTTGAATGTTGATGTGCCTAGTATGATCACATCCAAATTGCACCAGGGTGGGCCAAAAAAGATACACATACGCACCCGATTTTAGACCCGTGCTGCATATCTAAATTCACCATCAGAGACGTCCATGGCTATACCTGCTCCAGGGCACGACTAGAAACAAGCTTCTTTCGGCAAACTAACAACTGTAAGGTGAAGAGGGAAATGTCCCCTCGCTCCCCTGATGATGTTGTTGTTAAGTGCCGTCGAGTCGGAGTAGACTCATGGCGACCCTCTGGATAGCTATCCTAAACTGTGTTCGGTCTTGAGTCAGGTGACTCATTGTTGACAGACTGGTACCCGTAGCTGCTGTTATTGTATTGATCCTTCTCATTGCTGGCCTTCCTCTTTTGCGTTGACCTTCTATCTTGCCAAGCATGATGTCTTTCTCTAATGATCTCTCTCTTCGCATGATGTGTCCAAAGTATGAAAGTCGAAGTCTTGTCATCTGAGCTTCTAAAGAAAGCTTAGGTTTGATCTCCTCTAGTACCGACTGCTTTGTTCTTGGGGCAGTCCATGGTATACACAGTATTCACCGCTAGCACCATAATTCAAAGGCATCAATTTTCTTCCTGTCTATCTTTTTCACTGTCCAGCTTTCACATCCATATGATGTTATTGAAAATACCATGGCTTGAACAATTCGAATCTTTGTATGGAGAGAGGCATCTCTAATCTTGAGAATCTTATCTAGGTCTTTCATAGCCATTCTGCCAAGAGCAATGCATCGTCTGATTTCATGACTGCTTGTTGCTTCTTTATTGATAGATAATCCAAGTAGGTTAAAGTTGTTCACAATTTCAATTTCTTCTCCTTCAACAATGAACCTGTTGATTATGCCAGTTGTCATGATCTTTGTCTTCTTTACATTAAGGTGCAGGCCCATTTTGAGACTATGTTCTTTGATTGTGAGAAGCAAATGTTTCAGATCATCTTCACTTTCAGCCAGTAATGTGGTATCATCAGCATAGCGAAGGTTGTTGATGAGTCTTCCACCAATCTTCACACCTCTGTTATCTTCATACAGTCCTGCTTCTCTGATGATTTGTTCTGCATATAAATTAAACAGGTAGGGGGAAAGTATGCAGCCTTGTCTTACACCTTTGCTTATTTTAAACCATTCTGTTTCTCTTTCTTCCGTTCAAACTGTTGCTTCTTGATCACTGTACAGATTGTGCAAGAGTACGATCAGGTGTTCTGGTATACCCATGCTTCTTAATGTGGCCCAGAGTTTCTCATGGTTTACACAGTCAAAAGCCTTGCTATAGTCGATAAAGCACAAATAGATATCCTTTTGGTATTCTTCAGTCTTTTCAAGGATCCATCTCTCATCCGCAATGATGTCTCTCGTTCCTCGCCCTTTCCTGAACCCTGCTTGCACTTCAGGTAGTTCTTGTTCCAGGTATGGTTGTAGTCTCTCTTGAATAATCTTCAGTAGAATCTTGCTGGCATGTGGAATCAGAGCGATTGTGCGATAATTTCCACAGTCAGTTGGATCACCTTTCTTTAGTATTGGTATAAACACAGATCTTTTCCAGTCAGTTGGCCATGATGTTGTCTTCTTGGCAGAGTCTTGTAAGTACGGTAACAGCTGCATCAGATTGCTGTAATACGTCTATCAATGCCTGGTGCTTTGTTCTTTGATAAGGCTTTCAATGCTGCTTCAACTTCTTTTTTCATCACCAATGGTTCCCGATCATAAGGTACAGGTTGAAACGGCTGTTGGTCCACTTGATCTTTATCATATAAAAACTCTGTATATTCCTTTGACCTTTTCTTGATCTTCTCAGCATCATTCAACATAGAACCTTGAGCATCTTGTAACATTCCAATTCGAGGCTGGAACTTTTTCTTTAATTCTCGTAGCTTTAGGAAAGCTGATCTTGTTCTTCCTCTAATAGTTTCTGCTTCTATTTCCTTGCATGCGTCGTTGTAGTACTTTTCCTTGTCCTGTCTTGCTGCACGTTGGAAATCTCTGTTGAGTTCTGTTATTGTCTTTCTTTCTTCTCTGGCTTTAGCTTCTCTGCGTTTCTGGGCAATTTTCAGAGTTTCTTCCGCCGTCCATTTTGGCCATTTTTGCTTTTTCACCTTTTGTAGAGACTTCTCGCTTTCTTCCAACACAACCTTCTTGATGTCATTCCATAACTCTTCTGGAGCTCTGTCATTTGTATCTAAAGCAGCAAATCGATTTTGCAGGCAGTCTGTAAATTCCAGTGGTATATTCTCAAGATCATATTTTGCTGCATTCATGAGTGGTTTGCTCTTTTTCAACTTTAGCTTGTTTGCATACTAGTAGTTGATGATCTGTACCACAGTCAGCTCCAGGTTTTATCTTTGTTGTTGTTATAGAACTTTTCCATCGTTGACTTCCACAGATGTAGTCAATTTGATTTTTATACAATCCATTGGGTGACGTCCATGTGTACAGTCGCCGCTTGTGTTGATGGAAGAATGTGTTTGAGATGAATAGATCGTTGGTCTTGCAGAATTCTATCAGTCTTTCTCCAGCGTCATTTCTGTTGCCAAGTCCATATTTTCCAACTACTTTGCCACCTTCTTTGTTGCCAACGTTTGCGTTCCAGTCACCCATGACTATCAGGATATCCTGTTTGCATGTTCTGTCAATTCCAGCTTGTACTTGTTCATAGAACTCTTCAATTTCATTCTCTTCTGCAGCTGTTGTTGGGGCATATACTTGAATTATAGTTGTGTTGATAGGCATTCCTCATAGACGAATAGAGATTAAGCGTTCGCTGACTGCATTGTATTTCATTACAGTTCTTGCAAGTTTCTTCTTTATTATAAATGCAACACCATTTCTTCTTTGCCTTTCATTTCCAGCATAGTAGACCATGTGATCATCTGATGCAAAGTGCCCCATGCCAGTCCATTTCAGTTCTCTGACACCCAACAGATCAAGTTTTACACATTCCATTTCATTCTTGACTACCTTCAACTTCCCTTGGTTCATGCTTCGTACGTTCCATGTTCCAATGCGTAAGACATCTTTACAGCTTCTGACTTTCATTTCATGTGCAGCTACATCAACAGTCAGACATCCCGAGAGCTTTGATCCAACCACATCATAAATGCTGGCTTTACTCTGAAAAGTCTTCAGCTCTTCCCCAGTAGCTAGTTGAGTGCTTTCCAACCTGGGGGTCTCATCTTCCAGCACTGTAGCACAATTTGTTTTGTTGTAACTATCCATTGGGTTTTCAAGGCAAGATACAGAAGTAGATTGCCGGGCCTTTCTTCCGCGCAGTTTAAGTTTGGTGTTGTTGCCGTTGTCACAGAAATGTGATCCTCCGCCGTCAACACTATCCCATTCTGCTGCTGCCCAGATGGGTGGTTTGTCTTGGTCTGGCACCTCAGCTGAGACCTGTCCATCTCGGGAGACCCTGCCAGTAGTTAAACTACCGATAGTATAGCTCTCAGCATCACTGATGCACACAAGCCCTCACAGCATGACAAACCAAGTGAGGGCTCCCCTGATATTTTTTAAAAATGTGACAGTAAATAAAAAGTTATTTCTCCTGGCTCCCACACCTCTGCACATCCCCATTTACAAAATGGAAGACCAGGATGTCTATGTGGGGAGGTATACATGGGTGCATTCCGAAATAGGATCATGGCACTTCTTTGTCTCTGGACTTCCAGATGTCCGTAGCCTTACTTTATAGTCACGTATATTAAAGATTCAAATTTCACTAAACTCATTTGTTAATGAACCTTGTAATAGTCCCCAAAAACGTTTTGATAAACCAAAAAAATCCGACAAAACAATCTTTTAGGGGCTATTGCAAGGTTCATTAACAAAGGAGACATCCGTATTCGACATGTGAAAGGTTCTGAAATTGGGCAAAAACCTGCACATGTCCGACCCATTACTCTGCATGTCCCCATTTTCCTATTATATAGCAGACGTGTATCTTTCAAGGTGGGGAAAAGCCAATTTTATAAGGCACTTACAGATGCCCATCTTCTCTGCTGCCCCCTCCCACTGAATTTTGGGCATCCCAAATTTCACCTACATGGCCTTTATAAAATGTGCATGTTAGTGTCTTTCTAAAGTAGATATCTCATGTCTTTGGAGCTTTAAATCTTGAGGGAAATCTCTTTTTTTTTTTAAATTTTACACAGTAGTTGTATGATGTCAGGATTAACAGCTGTGGAACAAATGCATTGTAATTCCCCTCTAGGACTTCCCTGTGGCCTGATAAAATTGTTTTCTTTAAACAACATTGGATTTTATTTTAAAAAAGACTCTTTCCTGTTTTGCACTGAAAAAAAAAATCTGTATTCGATAAGGCCCATGTGTCTTATAACAGGCACTCCAATGAATAGAATTCACTGTGCTTTTGACAGAAATGGGTACTTTTTATATTTCTACATGAAATTATATGGGCAAATGCATATAGTATTAACAAATAACACCCTTATTTGAAACAAAATTAATGCTAAATTTATGAAGTGGGTAAGGGTAAATAATTATAAAAAATATAAGGCAAATATCAAAAGCGCTTATACAGTCAGAAGCAGTGCTGGCCACAAAGTCACTTAAAAATATTGGCACCTAAATGAGTAACTTTGGCCATTTAAATCTCTGAATGGCTAAAGCTAATTGTTTTCATTTGGAATGTACTTTGATGTAGTTTGGGTGCAGAGCTATCACGTACCTGTTGCGTAACAGTCTTCATAGTAACATAGTTAATGACGGCAGATAAAGACCAATACGGTCCATCTAGTCTGCCCAGTAAGATGGCAAGAGTAGGTGCACCTGCCGTTCCGTGAAGGCCACCCCTCCCCATGTTTTTGTTTTAGGGGTGAACCCACCGCTCCGTGTAGGACACCCCTGTATGTTGAGAAATTAGTTACGTTAATTTTGATTTTATCCTGTTGCTGTAAAGGAATCCACTGTGTCTCTCCCTTACTATTTTGAATTCTGTCGCTGTATTTGCCCCCAACACTGCCATCGGGAGGGCATTCCAAGCATCCACCACTCTTTCAGTGAAAAAGTATTTCCTGACATTGCCTTTCAACTTACCCCCTTGCAGCTTCATGTTATGCCCTCTAGTTTTACAGCTTCCCCATCTTTGAAAGAGGTTTGTTTGTTCATTATTTCTCTTTAAGTATTTAAAGGTCCGAATCATATCTCCTCTCCTCCAGATTGTACATATTTAGGTCTTCAAGTCTCTTCTCATAAGGCTTCTGACGCAGGCTCCAAATCATTTTGGTTGCCTTCCTCTGAACAGTTTCCAGTCTTTTTATATCCTTTGCAAGATATGGTCTCCAAAACTGAACACAGTATTCCAAGTGAGGCCTCAGCAATGACTAATACAGTGGCATTAGTACCCCTTCCTTTCTGCTGGTAATTCCTCTTTGTATGCAACCCAACATCCTCCTGGCTTTTGCCACCGCCTTGTCACACTGTTTTACCTTGAGATCCTCAGAAATAATCACACTAAGGTCCTTCTCCTGGTCCATGCACACCAACCTCTCGCCACCTATCGCATACATTTCACCTGGATTTCTGCTTCCCAAGTGCATGACACTGCACTTATTCGCATTAAATCTTAACTGCCAAGCATTAGATCATTCTTCCAGCTTTTGTAGATCTTTCCTCATGTTATCCACTCCATCAGGGGAGTCCACTCTGTTGCAACTTTTTGTGTCATCTGCAGAAAGACAGACTTTCCATGCAGTCCTTCAGCAATACCACTCACAAATACATTGAACAGTGCCGGGCCCAGGACTGAATCCTGGGGCATACCGCTAATCATCCTCCTTTCATCCGATTGAGCTTCATTTACTATCACCTTCTATTGTCTGTCAGTCAACCAATTTCTGATCCAGTTCACCAACTTGGGACCCATCCCTAAACTACTGAGTTTATTGATAAGCCTCCTATGAGGAACAGTATCAAAGGCTTTGCTGAAATCCAGGTAGATGACATCCATCGCATGCCCCTGATCTAGTTCTCTGGTCACCCAGTCAAAGAACTCAATCAGATTTGTTTGGCAAGATCGTCCTTTGGTAAAACCATGTTGCCTCAGATCATGCAACCTGTTGGTTTTGAGAGAGTCCACTATTCGCTCTTTCAGGATCTCCTCCATTACTTTTCTCGCCACTGAGGTAAGGCTCACACGGGCCTGTTGTTTGTCACTTCTTCTCTGTCACCACTTTTGTGAAGAGGTAACACATCCGCCCTTCTCCAGTCCTGAGGAACTACTCCTGTTTCCAAGGATCTGTTGAAAACATCCTTTAACGGCCCTGCAAGAACCTCTCTGAGCTCTTTCAGTATCCTGCAATGTATCCCATCCGGTCCCATGGCCTTGTTCATTTTCAGTTTTGCAAGTTGTTCTAACACATCATTTTCAGTGAATGGTGTGGTATCTACTTCATTCCCATTTTTATATGTGGGAGTCAGAGATGGTCCTTCTCCAGGATTTTCTTTAGTAAAAACAGAGAAGTATTTGTTTAGCAATTTTGCTTTTTCAATGTCACTTTCCACAATTCCGTTCCCAGCACTTCTGAGTCCTGTAATTACATCTCTGATTTTCCTCCTCTCCCGAATATACCTGAAGAAAGTTTGATCGCCACACTTCACATCTTTAGCCATCTTTTCCTCTGCCTTTGATTTTGCATTCCTTATTTCTCTTTTTGTCTCCTTTAGTTTGCTCCTGTATTCCGTACTATGTTCCTCTGTTTGCAAGCTTTTGAATTTTGTGAAAGCTGTGGTTTTTTGCCTTTACTTGAGCAGCCACTTCTTTGGAGAACCAAAGAGGTTTCCTTCTCCTCTTGTTTTTATTTACTTTCCTTACATATTTATCTGTTGCCCCTTTTATTGCCATCTTTAGTTTAGCCCATTGCAATTCCACTTTGCTTATCTCCTCCCACCCAGCCAACTCCTCCTTCAGGTACTTGGCCATTTTACTGAAGTCAGTGTTTTTGAAGTTTAAGACGTTGAGCTTGCTATTTTTGGACTGCACCTTGGCTTTTATCTCAAACCACACCGTGTGATGATCGCTGCTGCTCACAGGGACACCCACCCAGACATTCGACACGCTCTCAACGTTGGTGAGCACTAAATCCAGCATTGAGCTTTCCCTGGTTGGTTCCATCACCATTTGTTTAAGTGACACATCTTGGAAAGCATCCACAGTTGTTTTGCTTCTTGCCAGATTCGCAGAAGGAGTACTCCAATCCACATCGGGTAGATTAAAGTCACCCAATATGATCACTTCCCACTCTGTGGCTATCTTGACAATATCTATAATCAATTCATTATCTATTTCTTCATTTTGAGTCGGAGGTCTGTAGACTACAGCAATATGGATGACAGTGCCATCTCCTCTTTCCAATACAATCCAGAGCTCCTCTTCTTTTCCCCATGCCCCCTGCATTGCAGTAGCTTTAATATTGGTTTTTACATACAAGGCTACTTCTCTTCCTTTTCCACTCTGTCTCTTCTGAATAGATTATAGCCAGCTATGGCTATATCCCATTCATGCGATTCATTAAACCATGTTTCTGTAATGGCCACAATGTCCAAGTCCATTTCCACCATTAGGGTTTCCAGGTCCGGAACTTTGTTGGCTAAGCTTCGAGCATTTGTGGTCATTGCTTTCCAGCATTTAACTGGCTTGCATGTATTTTACGTTGATTTTGTTCTGCTCAATTCGTCCCACTTGTTGTTGATGTGTGGTTTAAAAGTGTGGCTGTTTCTGATGATGTTCTGCATTTGCCGGGAGTGACGTCCTGAACTAGTCCTTCTCCATCCTTCACCCCCTTTTTCTAGTTTAAATGCATATCCACATACTGCCTGAATTCTTTTCCCTGCGACAGAGAGATGTAGTCTATCAGCACAGTGTAGTCTCTTGTTGGTCCATCTGTTTCCCCAGTCGCCAATAAATCTGAATCCTTCTCGTTCGCACCAGGTCTGGAGCCATATATTAAAGCTGTTTATGCGATGCAGCCTTTCTGCCCCCGTACCATGAACAGGTAGAACTTCTGAGAATGCTACGGTGTTAACAATGAGCCTCAGCGGCTCAACAGATAATTTACCTATGCAGGTGGAAATGCATATATAGCAGGAATAACTTTTTAAATGGATAACTTATCCATTTAAAGTTATGCCTACATTTTACTACTAAGAATCATTTGTATAGCGCTACAAGGCATACACAGTACTGTACATATAGATGTAAGACACAGTCCCTGCTCATCAGAGCTTACAATCTAATCAAGACAAAACACATAGTGAAACTAGGGACTAGAGTATTGGCCGATACATATAAGTAGTGGGCAAGAGAGTGAGGAGCAACAGGATCCAAAAGTGGCTTCAAAGAGGTGGGTTTTTAGCCTGGATTTGAATAGGGCTAGAGCAGGGGCCCGGCGCATACTCAGTCATTCCACCTGATTGACCAGCTCTGAAAAAATTGTATAACGTTAAACAGATAATGTATCTGTTTTATTTTATGTATTCAGTGACTGGCTGAATATTGACATCATATTTGCTTCATTCCTTCTCCATCTCTTGTCTTTCACTGAAAAGAGGAGTTAATTGGAGAGTAATTGTATAAGGTAAGGCCCATTTGGCATAGATCATTTAGGATGTCAAATCCTGGATGTTTACAGTGTTCAGTGTATGTTACAAAAGACTTGATGAATGTGAAGCCTTTTTGTAAAATACCCACAAGGCTGCTCAAAATAATGGCGGACCAGCGGCTAAAGGGTGCTAGCCACATAACTGGGTTGCTGGGCAATGTTCCCTCTAATTTTCTGTAGGCTGTGTGCGTATAAAATATCAGCTGTGTGCAGCTTTTGAAGGAAGGTTAAATTTTTGTACGACACATAACGACACTCAGTTATATACTTTAAAATTTGACTACACGTCAGAATACAGTATGTACACCACATTGATTTTAATCAAATTAAATGAAAATAGACGATTACTAAATGAAGCGGGAAATTTCTAGTAATTGCAATCATAACTTTTAAATTTTAAGACGTCTGTGTTGTTTTCTATCAGAATCAGAGCCGTAATTTTTGTGTGCTCTGTTGTAAAGTATGTGTGCTTGCTCGGCGAGGTGTGTGCGCGCGCACAGCTTAGAGGGAACAGTGTTGCTGGGTGGTAGGAGAGCCCCCAGGGATGGCCTGGATAGGTGGCCAGTGGAGGAGGGAGGGAGCCATGGTGGGTCTAAAAGTCGGGGGCAAAGTGCCAGCCTTCCTTTCTGTCCAGAATCGCAAGCTCAGCAGCACAACGCACGTGAAGCACCAACCTCTGAAGCAGATGTGATCGCAAAGCAGCCCAGCATTGACATCGGCATCTGGGAGTGGGCCCACATCGGGAGGCCTAACCGGATTTCCGGAAGAGTGGCTGGAGTAGGCCACAAGAACATATGCGTGACAGGCCCCTAAGGGAAAACATATGTGTGACAGGCCCCTAAGGGAAAACACAGCCCGGGCCACCAGTGATCTGCAGCTTGGCCGCTGCAGGAGTACGGCAGCAGAAGCAGTTTGAATCCCACTGTAAAACAGGGGGGAGGAGGGGGCAGTACTGCCAGCTGCAGGAACTCTGGCAAAAGGTATTACGGGACAATCCACCCCTCCTCCTTCCCCCCCCCCCCTTCACTACACGGCTCTACCGCTGGTCAGAGCCCCTGGGAGGAAAGGAGAGAGAGAACAGGGGGAGGAATTCCGAAATCAGACACACTTCCCGTCAGTGTCACAGCAGGAGGGGTGGGGGAGAAGAGGAGCCGGAGCTGCAGGCCGGTAGCTGCTTTAAGAAGAGAGCTGCACATTGGACTGGGCAAGGAAAGCTGGCATGGCTTCAACACACACACAGGGAGGAAGTGTCCAGCACCAAGGAGCCAAGAGGAAGACCAAGGGTGGCAAGGACAGAGGTCAGGCGACGAAGTAGCCGAAGACAAAAGAACAGAGTGGAGTGGCACAGAGCAGGTCCAGTGCAGCTCCGGGGAGAAGCAAGGCTGGGAACCACAGAAAAGAGGTCAGGGCAAGGCCCGCACCCAGTCACTGAGAGCACAAAACTTACAGGGAGACAACAGAAGTGGATGCGGCACCGCCTCACAATGAACATGGTAAGAGTCATGGCCACGGTTCACAGAGCAGGATGCTTGCAGGCTCTGCTGAGCTTGCTTGAGGCCAGGGGTTGAGCCAAGGATGCCAAGGGATGGGGGTGTGAGCTTGGCTGCTGCACCCGGAGTGCATGGACAGAGGGGTGAGGAACAGTTGCTAGATGTATTTCAAAAGTAATGGGACAAGGGGAGGCAGGAAGAACTGGTGGATGTGGGGTAGAGGCACAGGTGTGACTAGGGAATGAATGATGGTAGGGGGGAGCAGAGAGTTGGGTGGTGAGCCAAGCTAGGTAACTCACAGTAGGGAGGTCTCTGAAACAGGGAGGGAGGGGATTACGGTAGCAACCCAGCTGTGGAGGGTAGGGGTGAGCAGCCACGCATTATTGGGCTATTACAGAATCTACTGCAATTAGTAGCGAGGAATAGCATGGCGCAAAGTGCTGGTTAGCCGGGGGATTTGCAGGGGGGTGACGGGGAGCTGGTGTCAGAGGCGAGGCCGGTGGAATATGTTTGCATCATGAATGCATTGGATAGTCACATGCCCATGGCAAAAAAGGAAATGATTTGCAGGGGTGAGTACGTGAACATTTTCTCACTGCTCATTTGGCAGAGCAACGTTAACTGCAAACGTTAGGGTAGCCGTAACAAATGTAAGCGGTCTTCAAAGAGGGCAGACAATGTCCAGAGAACAATCGCAAATTGGTGTTCAACTTTTCGTGTCCTGGCCAGCGTTGTTGGCGAAAAACACCTGGAGCAGTGCCGAGGGCTATTCAAATACCAAGATAGTATTTGCGATGCCTACAGGGTGTATGGTGGCAGCACATGGCTGGAATATGATGAGCAATTCCATAGAAACATGAGCAATAAGAGGCTTAGCTGGGACCGAAAGGACATCGACCTATAGATTAGGCTGATGATGCAAGGACAGTGGGGGACCAGAGTGAGCGGGATCCCCACTTCTGGGTGGCCGGGGACGAACACAGGGCCGCAATTGCAGTCTTTTTGGGGAGAGGGCAGTTTCAGCACCTGGGAAAGCGGCGGCACCCCTCTTCCGCCTGCTATCAGCAGCACACACCGTGGGGTGTACAGGCTTTTCAACAGGGGAGCCTGCATATTTAACAATACCTGTATGATTTGCGGTGAAGGTCACTCCCAGTCTAGATGTAGGAAGAAACAAGGGGGAGACCTTTAACGGCTGCACTGAAGCTGGGATTTTTGGGTGGGCCACTATGCCCATTAAACTAGGGGTTTTGCGCAAAATTTGGCAGGGTACAGGTGACAGGCTCACTGACTAATACAAGGTTTTACTCATGGTTTCCGGAGTCCTTATAGCGGCCCTGCAGAGCTGTGGGAAATCCCAAATCGGCATTGGAACGAAAGGAGGTGGTGCAAGAGAAGATTAATAAGGAGCAGAGGATGGGCAGAATAGCAGTCCCCTTCGGGAACAGGCCCATTCCCAACATGATAATGTCACTGTTGGGCCTGATCCCGAAGAAGGAACCAGGGGAGTACCAGCTCATACACCACTTGTCGTACCCCGACGGCAATTCGGTGAACAACCATTTGGATCAAGCAATCTGCTCAGTGAAGTATGCTTCTGTGGACCAAGCCCTGGATCTGATAAGGGTGCTGGGCGGAGGGGCTTGGTTGGTGAAGGCAAATGTGGAGGTGACTTTCAGATTATTGCCGATACACCTGGATAGCTTCCATTTGTTGGGATTCCGGTTTAGGGGCTGCTATTATTTTGACAAATGCCTCCCAATGGGGTGCTCCGTGTCTTGTGCATATTTCAAGGACTTAACTCCGCCATCCAGTGAATGGTGGAGAAGGACATAGGCCAGGGGAGAATCATACATTGCCTGGATGATTTCATGTTGGTGGTGGGCGATCGGGAGGGTTGGTCGCACAACCTGGAGAGCTTTCAGCTGAAGGCCATGGAATCGGGAGTCCCCCTTGTAGAGAAGAAGACAGAAGGACCATCTCAGTGGCTGTCATTCCTGGGGATTGAAACTGACACTAGGGAAATAGTGACATGTCTCCCGGAGGGTAAGGTGAAGGCCTTGAAAGCGGCTGTCCAAGTGTCTTTCATGGTGAGGAATGTGACCCTGAGGCAGATTCTGTCCCTGATTGGGCACCTGAACTTTGCAAGCAGGGTGATGCCCATGGACAGGGCCTTCATAAGGCAGCTAGCAGACTCTATGAAGGGCATTTGCAGGAGGCATCACTTCCTTAGGGTTAACACCTCCATGACGGAGGCACTAACAGTGCGGCAGGAGTTCCTGGCTGAGTACAACGGCAGAAACATTTGGAGGGAAGCCCCCACCAGTAACTGGGACTTGCAGCTGTTTACGGATGCAAAGGGTAAAGGAAGAGAAGAGGATCTTCCGCAGGAGTACCAATGGAGCAGAGCGGAAGCTAAAGACCACGGCCAACACAAAGGAGTGGTGTAAAATAACCTTTATTAACTGTTAATAAAGGTTATTTTACACCGCTGTTTACGGATGCGGCAAGCAGCATCAGCTTCGGGATTTATTTCAAGGGCCAGTGGTGCCATATGGCCTGAGGAATGGCACCGGTTGGGTATCACCAAGGACATCACGTTCCTCAAGATGTTCCCGATTCTGGTTGCGTTGGCTATGTGAAGGCCCCATTTCGCGAATAAAAGGATAGTCTTTTGGTCCAACAACACAGCAATCATGTACACTGTGGCAAGGAGGCCTATCCAGAGTCCAGGGAAGGGCAAAGAGACAGGGAATTCACCCTAGTAAAGGGCCTCCTTTTACCAAGACAGGGTAGGAAAGCCATAAACACCTCCAGGAATCAGAAAACTTTCACGTGGAAAAAATTTCAGGCACGTGGAATGAAGGGGAGAGGATACAAGGCTCAGTACCCTTTAGGCAGTGAATGCTTCAAGCACTCAGATGCCTGGAGTCAGGCTGATTGCCATCACCTGAGTAGGGTGGGATTGGAGCTAGAGCCCTGGAAGTATAAACCCAGAGCAGAGTATGATTTAGAGAAGGAAAGGAGGAGAGGAGAAGCAGGAAGCCAGGCTGAGCAGAGCAGAGGAATGGAGCATCCAGCTGGAGAGAGTGCTAATTGGCATGTAGCACAGCTGCAGGAGAGTTTGGAGCCAGGAACAAGAGAGACTCCAAGATCCCCCGGGAGGCTGTTAGCTGAGCATGCTGAGCAGGACGGGGAGACAGAGCCTATGCAGCTGGGAGAGCCCGAGGTGAAGCTGATTGAGGAGAACACTCCCATGGACTGTTCCTTGTGCCAAGCTGTAAACCTGGGAACGTAGAGAAAGCAAGCCAGTCCTGAAAGAAGGTTATCCAGGAAAAAGGTACCCTTATCCCACAAGCAGGGTGGCTGTGTTTCCCTTGTGTTTATAAAGGGGAAGTTTACCACAGACTTTAAATGTGCTTTTTGTTTGGTGCTTTAGCCAGCAAGGCTAAGAAGGGAATACAATAGGTTTGCTGGTAAAGACTGTGTATCCTGCAATAGAGAGAACCTTTAAAACTGCATTTTGTGGTTGGATATGTTTTGGACAATTTTTGCTTCCAAGAGTTCAGAACCAACAATCCTATGTGTGGTATGATCGAACCATTGTGTATATAAAAATCAATAAATTTCTGTCATTTGCCTTACCTACTTGAGCCTGACTACAGCTTTCTGCATGGTGCACTCATACAGCTGAATAAGGACTACATTTCCCAGAGGGCATTGCAGGGAAATAGTTTAAAAAAGGCTGAAAAAGCATACAGCAGAAAGTTCCTTCAATAATCCACGCCCCTTTAACCTAGAGGCGAGTGGTGGTGGCGTGACAACACCATTAATAAACAACAAATGCGGGAAGAGTCATGGGACTGGTTAGGAAGTTGTTTTACTGAGCTTGGAGCTGAATGTGTATATCATGGCCAGCCATGTACCGGGGTAGCTGATGATCTTTCTTGTTTCCAGCGGCTCGCCCAGACTGCAGTACTCTGGGCGACACCAGTGCCTGAGGAAATGTGAAATATTGAATGTTGAATACCGGCAGAATGCTGATGGCATCGCTGTCTGCCAGCACATGGAAGGCATACTGGAGAGCCTGGGCCCGGTTGCGGAGCTTTGCGGGGCAGCAGGGATATACCCTGAACCAGGGGCCGACCCACGGGCACTTGCTGGAGTTTCTGACATGCTTGCGGGAGGAAGGAACCTCGATCTGGCAGGCTAAGTTAATGCTGGCAGGAGTGGCCTTTTTCCTAAAATTGGCAGGCAACAGGAACATAAAGTAGGATTTCATGGTTAGGAAAGTGATGGAGGACTGGGCCAGGGAGGCCACACAACAGCCGGATGTTCGCAGGCCAGTCATCCCATCCATACTTAGAGAAGTAATACTGAGTGCGGAAAAGGGGTAGGGATGGTTTTGAGGAGAAACTATTTCGGCTAGCCACTCTGATTATGTTCTTCAGTGCCTTCTGGACAAGCAAGGTCATATCCCTGTCCATGTTGGACATGGCAGGCACCGTCCTTAGGATGGAAGATGTCACTTTGGTGGGGTGTAGGGTAATCCTGTTTTTAGGAGTCCAAGACAAGACCAGCTATGCAAGGGGAGAACCATGTGGTTAACACCATTGCAGTGTGGGTCCTCTGCCCCGCTTCAACCTTGACCGAGTATCTGCGGGTTTGTCTGCTGCTAGGGGGGGGCCCTTCTAAGACATAATGACAGATCCTGCTTATCCAAATACCATTTAAGGGCTTTGTGGCTCAGGATGGTAGAAGAGGCAGAGTTTGAGCATACGTGCTTGATCCTACATTCCTTTAGAATAGGTGCCACAACTATAGCACACAGTCTGAGCTTTGGGGTGGGGCAAAGCCAGGCTATTGGGAGGTGGGTTTCTGACAGGTACAAACTTTACATCAGGTGTTAAGTGGTGCAGGTTAACACCTTTTCCTCTTAGCCTCTAGGGCGCAGAGGGATCGCTGTATGTATAGTTGGTCATTCCTATATCTACTGGGCAAGAAGAAAAGCGGTGTGGAGCCATTTAGGAAAGCAACTCTGCTTCTACCCAGACACTGTGAGCATACGGGACTGGGCAAGAGGGGGATGCGGTGAGATCAGCTATGTCCTGCGCTAGTCAGCCAGCACCAGGTAAGCCGCCCACCGGATTTCATCATCCTGCATTTGGGTGGTAATGATCTAGTGTTGTCCAAGGGCATAGATCTAATCATCAAGATCGAGACAGATATGGCATGGATATGCGCCGACCTGGGTGCGGGCATCATCTGGACCCAGATCATCCCCCGGGAGAAATGGACAGGGGCCATACGGCCAGAGGATATAGAGAGGAGCAGAAAGAAGCTGAATACGGAAGTTGGGAATTTTGTACAGGCATTGGGGTGGATGGTAATGGGACACGAGGGCATCCTGGCAGGGGAGACAATGGTATACAAGGGAGATGGGGTCCACTTGAATGAGATCAGTCTAGAGTTGTTCAACACAGACCTGCGGCGGGCCATCGGTTTGGTACTCACTATAGGGTGAGTCGGGCCGTGGACCCTCTTGGTGGCGGGACCTCACCGAAAAGGAAATGGGTACCACATTAAGGGAAGGGCACAGGTACTATTCGGGGAGTGCCTAGGCCTGGTAAGAAGGGGGCCAGGTCCTAGGGCCAGGGGTGCCTGTCCTCGGTTACCATGACTAGAAAACACAGGGTTGTACCCGAGCACCAATGGAGTGGTTGTTGGCGGAGATGAAAAGGGGAATCTTGGCCATGGTGCGGGCTGAGGCCTCAAAACCGTGTAACGGCAAGTCTGGGAAATATGGTTATTATTATTATGGTTATTGTTATTGGTGTATTGTTACTATTGTCTCTTATCAGCAGTGTTACGGTGTTCTGCAAAAATGTGATCATTGGAACCCACTAATAAAAGCAGGTTTGGTGAAATAATGGACTAGCATATTCGTGGAAGTAGAAAAAGGGAGGGGGGGGGGGAATGGTGGGGACTGAGGGAGCCTGGAAGCCAGTACGGCATGTCCCAGGTGGTTGTTGGTGTCATGTACTGCTGGAACAGCCATTTTGTGAAGAAACATTAAAAAAAAAAAAAAAGCACACCTGGACATGTGAGCAGCTGATTTTGCATCCTGTGCACACAAGTGCCACCAAGATTTTACAAAAATGGACATGCAGAGGAAGCCAATTAAAGTGCTCTCATTTTAAGCTTTTGAGGTAGTTTTAAACACCAAAGGAGTAACCATAATTTGTCCCCTCACATTTGCAAATCCTAAGTCCAAATGAACAGTTAGCTAGCACTTGCATATGGCTCAGAATAGATGTAAACACCACTGACATTTTTGTTAAAGTGATGTGTATTTATAGGAAATGCACACACATTTTTCAGGCCTGTCCTCAATATGCCACCTTCAAAAATGTGCATGTCATGGATATACATCTGTCAGTAGTGGCTTTTCCATAATCACCAGTTAGATGTGTAGGGAATAGTTACATATGTAAATCCATTATTTACACATGCAAATGCTGTGCAGTCCTTCTAAAATAACTTCCTGTGTGCATTTTTCTGAAGGATCCTCTAGTTTTCTGAGCTCTTTCCTCAGGGCTTCCCAACAGTTTTGGCTTCCAGGATAGCCACAATTAATATTCATATTCCTAAGAGATAAATGTAGACATTCGGTCTACAAACCAAGTCAGTTTGAGTATTTTGATTGTTGAGAAACCGATCTTTCAAGAGGCTCCTTGAGGAATGGAGCTAAGAACTATCTGCAAAATTACAGCTATAAGCAGAAGGCAGTGCTATTTTACCCAGACTTTTTTCCTTGCAGAAATACTTGGATATTTAATTTGTTTTTTCTTTATTATAAAGTGTATGCTGTCAGAGCAGCAATACATACAAATACTGCCGCACTGCTTTAAAAATAAAAAAGGTCCTTATGACTTGGGCTGTTCCTTTAAGGACCACTGCACAATACTTTTCATAATATCAGGCACCAAGGGATTAACTATATGAATTATTTTATAAATAAACTAAGAGGGTCATTTAAAAAAGTTTAGTCGTGATTTGGACATCTGACGATGTGAACGTCGAAATCACAGAGACGTCTCCGCAACCATTCTACAATTGATGTTCGCAGACATCTCAGGTGCAGGGATGGCCAAGTAGGCAAGGAAGTGTGGCGGAGGAGCAATGGACTTACACCTCCCCACTCGATCTCAGAAATGTCTGAGACATCTGCAGGCACAACCATGTTTATACCTGCTCCAGGCACGAATAGGCATCAGGAAAGTGTTTGTTTTCACCTTAAAACATCCAGAGAGTGTAAAGAAGATGGAGAATTAAGTGACTGGCCTTAGATCACAAAGGCCCACACTGGGATTTGAACTCTGGCCACCCTGCTCTTAAGCCACTACTCTAGCCAATATGCCATTAGACATCTTGATTCTGAAATGCCAGGGTGAACCCGTCCAGTAGGCGGGCTAGGTGGCCGCCTAGGGTGGCAGACCTCTGTAGGCAGCATGGTGCCCATGGCTGGCCATATGCTTTGACACACATGGCCTGCCACTTCTCCCCCCACCTCCGACCAGAAGTTACGCTGGAAGGGGATCAGAAGTGGCAGGCCATGTATACCGAAGCACATGACCTGCCTGAGCTGCTGCACCAAGTCGTGCCACCCCCCCCCCCCCCCATTGACTCCGCTGACTGAATCAGTCTCAGTGCCTCGGCATGGTTCAGAAGGGGAGTACGGCATGTCTGGGACGTCTTCCTGGGGCAGCAGAAACCCTTGGACCAGCCCTGTGAAATGCTTCCCTAGGGTCGTCTATATAGATGTCCATATCAGACTTCTACATTTCTGAAATCATATCTGAACTTGCACGTGCCTGCTTTTTTTTCAGGTCTTCTGGCTTTGACGTCCTCGATTGCACTTGGATATCCCATGGTGAAATGTGCCTCTAAGCAAAGAAGTATAGATAATACATGGTTAGGAAGGTCACATAACCATTTCATACAGTAAACTGTAAAGACAAACAGAAGACATGCCTTTCCTCAACTGCTATGTGTTAGTCTATGGGAGGTGTAAGATGCAGTATTTATCTGTGCAGTGAGCCTTCTGGAAGTGAATTCAAAATTGTGACAGCAAGAAATGGCCATTTTTCAAGACACAGAAGTACCACATTAGTGCTAGATATTAATATTTGCCTGGTGTGTAATTTCCTTTTACAAGATACGTTTTTTATATTTACTTCATCCCCTTTTTTGTCCCTCTTCCCCTCCCCCTCGTTTACAAAGGATGTGAGCAGGGCAGGTGCAAGGGTATTGGCACCCTAGGCAAACCTACTGTTTTACTGCCACCCCTCCGTTCCCCATCTCTGTCAAATGTTGATAATTAAACTTAACAATCACGATCATTGCAATACCACCCCTCCTATAACCGTTTTTTATACCATTTTATCATTTAGTCCTGGCAATGTACATTAAACAGGGACATTGATTCTTCTATAGCAATGGAGGATTAAGCAACTCGTCCAAGGCGGCAAGGAGTTCTAGTGGGAACTGAACCCTGGTCTCTTGGTTCACAAGCCGGTGCTCTAACCATTAGCTGCCTCCTCTTAATTGGACATCATACGTTTCTTTGTATATATATGTGTGTGCCTACTTTCCCTGCAGGTAGAAGTATGCACTGATGGCTCTTTAATTTTGTGTGTCTGTCAAGATCTATTGTTTTGATGGATGCTACTCTGCTGCCTCTCGGAAGCTGCTGCCCTAAGCAACTACTTAGTCTGATCTTGTATCAACAGGAGTTCACTGCAGTGGTTTCAGCTATCTTCACTCCCACCTGAAGCCTGAGCTCATCACCCTGCAGTATGCTCCACCTCCCTTGGTCCCAAGAGGCTGGACATTTGAATGTTAGTCTCCTGCACCATAGTATTCTCGTTCAATCATGGAGCCAGCGCCTTATCTTTGAAACATTTCAAGACTCCAGTGTCATCTCTAATGATTCCACAGGTCTGCAAAAATTTTTTTTTCGAGAGCTGTTTAGGGTTATTCCATGTAATCTTTTATGTTTTTTTGGTGTGCTGAATCCGAAAACGACCTCCATTTTGTCATAGGACATCACGTCTCCTGACAATTTAGGTAACTATGTTGAATAAGGCAATACCTCAAATTAAATGGAAATAGACTTATAAAATTAAAGTTTTATTACAATATTTTCATGAAAATCCTTTTTTGAACTGAAATGAGCTCACCTACACACACTAAACTCGATTCTTCTTCCTTGTGAGGCTCCTCTTGGTGCATTTACGCTTGTGAGTAGCATCTAGAATGTCTCTCTGAAGCATCCAACAGTAGTCTGCCATCATTGTAATGCTCCATTTTCTCTGGTATCTCCTTTCCATCTCTTTAATGTCTTGGTGGAATCGTTCATCTTGTTCCTCACTCACAGCTCCCAAATTTTCAGGAAAGTAGTCAAGATGGGACTGGAGGAAATGCACTTTCAAACTCATCAGGCAACCTAAAGCTTGAAATGCTTTCAGCATTCGTCCGACGATCTTTTTGTAGTGAGGATCTTTGTTATTGCCTAAAAATTTTTGTACGACTTCTTTAAATGCAATCCACCCTTCTTTTTGAGGATCCGTCATGGTATTGACAAACTCTTGATCAACTATAAGCCTTCTAATGTCTGGTCCGACGAACACACCTTCCTTCAATTTTGCCTCCGACAGGCCTGGAAACTTGGTGACCAAGTATTTGAAGCATTCTCCATCTCTTGGAAGTGATTTTACGAATTGCTTCATTAATCCCAATTTTATGTGGAGAGGTGGTAGAAGAACTTAATGGGAAGGTACCAAAGTTTTTCGGAGGACATTTTTTTCACCGACTGTTCGCACCCTCGGCTGCCAACTCTTCTTGGTCCAGTGATTTTGTCGGTCTCGATTGTCCCATAGACACAGAAAACAAGGATATTTGGTATACCCAGCTTGTTGCCCGAGCAGCATGCACAAGACCTTCAAGTCCCCACACACTTGCCAACCATGGTCTTCATATTTAAGTTTACGAAGAACCAATTCCAAGTTCTCGTATGTTTCCTTCAAGTGTACGGAATGACCTACAGGTATGGAAGCATAAAAACCGTTGTGGAGTAAAACTGCTTTGAGACGTCTTTTTGAAGAATCTATAAAAAGACGCCATTGCTCTGAATCATATTGGATTTTAAATTGACCCATCAGACCTTCGACATCGATGCAATAAACCAACTTGTCTTCCCAGGCGAAGTAAGGAACGAACTCCTTTTCACGATGTCTGAACCATGAAGATGACACTCCTGGCAAACAATAAATTCCTGCTTTTCAGCCTTGATCCGAGTAACTCAGCGGCATCTTTGGGAAGATTCAAGTCTCTTACCAAATCATTCATCTCTTCCTGAGAAAACAATTTTGGTCTTGTATCATCTTCAAAGTCAGAACTTGATTCGTCATCTGGTTCAGGTATGACTTCACCTTCATCGGAGCTAGGTATCTCTTCCAAGGTAGCAGGGGGCTTGGGTACTGGTATATCTGTGCCATGGGGGATGGGACAAATTGCCAAGTGAAGATTGGAGTATGAAATGGAATGCTTCCATTTGGAATTAAACCCTTTCACATCACATGAACAAAAGTAACAGTCATCACTATGGTTCTTTTGCTCTCGCCATACCATAGGAATCCCATAACAGAAAGATTTTTTCTTACTCTTGAACCAGTTTCGGAGGTCCTCAACACACCGTTTGCACACTTTATGAGGTGCCCAGACTTTATTTTGATCTCCAATTTTTAGTCCAAAGTATGCAAAGTATACTTTTTTCACAAAGTCTGTAATATTCTGCTGTTGCTTCAAAACTGTATATTCACCACAGATGAAACAGAAACTGTCTGGCGAATTAATACACTTTCGCGGAGCCATAACATAACAGTTGAAGAATGACGAGCTAACACTAATTGCGATGAAAAAGTGTGAACAGCCTAAAACTAAGAACCTGATGATGATTCGTGCACAAGTGTGTCATGCAGGAGAGAGCAGCTCTGTGTCTGTACACGAGATGTCACAGTGCTGGCCACGCCCCCCTGCACTGACCGGAGCTACTGCTATCAGCCGTGTGTCTCCCTCCCACTGGATTCTTCAGGAAAGATTAACCCCTTCTACCATTAGAAGCATGGACTTAAAACTTGATTAGCTTATGTATATATTGCTGACCATCAGACTTACAGTGCTATATTTTTTTTTACATAACTCGGACAACCCCTTTAAAGTTTTTTGGGCATTTTATATCTTAAATGCACTTATGTGAATTAATTAATAGTAATTTGAATTAATTAATAGTAATTTGAAAGAATGTGATAAATTTGAAGACAATTTTGCATGTTGTGGCAAATCATGACGTCTAGGAGTTTTTTCAATATTTTATTTGTTTTCAGCACACCAAAATACATGGAAATTAGATGAAAATAATCAAACAGCTTTTTAGTCGCAGACCTGTGTTCTTAAAGGTTACCACTCTTCAACACCACCCCACCTACCTTAAATCTTTTTAGTCATGGATTTGCTGCTTTTCACAAGGGCTGTGCTGTCTATCTTGAATAAATCATGTGCTCAAGAAGTAGGGACTAATAATAGGTTGCCTAGGTGGAGAGGCCAAATATTTCTGCATTATTTTATAAAGATACATAGGTGCTTATGTATCTATCAAGTACTTGGGATAATCTCACAGAAATCATGGCTAGATTGAAACTGTGGACATTTATGCCTGCTTGGGAGCAGGTTTAAATGCTAGCCCATAAAGTATATGCGTAAAACACTGCTCTTCTCAAGCTCCACTTTACACCTACATCTGTGTCACCTAGAAGTGCATGCCTTCTTGTCACTGTGCATGCATTTCACATGTAACCCCTGGGGGAATTTTATAAAAGCAGTTTTCTGCGTGGGAATTTACCCACTCCCCTCTTTGTACAGTGCTTCCTACATCTGATATGCACTATACAAATTATGATAATGATAATAAAAGGTCCAGTTTTCAACTGGATAGTGCTATGCGCTGCATTGGCACTTAGCCCACTCCCCTTCCGTCTAAGCTGGATTTTCAATGCCGGGGTCATATGCAGCCCTGGAAAATCCGGGTCTCGTCGCACACCCCGGAAGCTGCATGAGCTAGCCGGGTAGCACCGATTTTCGATGCTATCCATTTAACACCTGCGCCTGAAAGATAGGCGAGGAAAAACCTCACCTATCTTTAAGGTGCAGAGGGCTAGGTGGGTAGCATCGAAAACACTGGTCAACATTGAAATCGTTACTGACTTTAAAAGGCCCTAATCTGTAGTATCTTGGTGAGCTGAACACGAATATAACATTATAAACATTTTATTGGCTCTCGTTTTGAAGATATTGCATGTAGTTCATTTTTGACGTTTCACCGTGTAAGTTTATCCAGTAGGACATCAACAACATCCCAAATAAGCCTTGAATGATGTAATATTGCATCACATTGCATAATACCAGCATGCACACATCATCCAGAGTTGATTGCATCATTTTCTGATGCAATGCAATACTACTGCCAGACGGCTGTTGAAGCCATCTGACATCAGCAGGGTACGATACACAGTCGGAAAGGTTGAGCATTTAAAATATTTCAGACTGTGTGCGAGACAGTTTAAGCTACTGTTACATGTAACTTTTATTAATCATATAATTTTAGCCATTTAGGTACAATACAGAACAGTAATGCCGCGAAAGTGCGTTAATACCGTTGACAATTTTCTGCTACATTTGCGGGGAAGTGACATTTGCCAACCAGAAGAAAAGTATCACTTCTCAACTGAAGAAGGCATATTATCTTTACTTCGGATGCAAGATTGGTGACCAAGACAAGCCTTGGGCCCCGCATATATGCTGCGCTACATGTACAACAGAGCTTTCACAGTGGTTGAATTGTAAAAGACCATCAATGCTGTTTGCAGTCCCCATGGTGTGGAGAGAGTCAAGCAACCACATAAATGACTGTTACTTCTGCTTGGTTCCTCCTCTTTCCAGTGGAATAACGAAGCAAAAGAAGTCGAGCATAGTCTACCCAAACATTCCGTCTGCATTGAGACCAGTTCCACATGGTGAGGGACTT
Source organism: Ichthyophis bannanicus (assembly GCA_033557465.1). Classification (NCBI taxonomy): domain Eukaryota; kingdom Metazoa; phylum Chordata; class Amphibia; order Gymnophiona; family Ichthyophiidae; genus Ichthyophis; species Ichthyophis bannanicus. The sequence continues at coordinate 139,120,437 of CM066040.1, forward strand.
CCTATTCCAGAACCTCCATCAGAACATTCTCTTGATTCATCTGATGAGGACAAGGGTCTTGCTGTTCACTCCACTCAAAATTATGCAGCCTAACCTCTCCCTCCTAGTTGATTGCTTCAACGCAATCACCGACTGGCTCCTAACTCAGAACTTACACATAAATTTTAAGAAAACCGAGGTATTATTTATCACGAAGAACAAGAGCTTCTCTCCCCCCACTACTTTGAAAGTGAGAGACACAGAGCTTCCATGCAAAAATGTGATACGTTACTTGGGAATCACGCTTGACCAACAGCTCAGCTTTAAGGAACACATAAAGAACACCACCAAGGCTATTTACAATAAAATCATGACGTTAAGACACCTCAGACCTCTGTTGTCACCAGGAGACTTTAGAACAATATTCCAGTCGCTCGTAACACCACATTTCGATTACGCAATATTATCCTTCATGGTCTCCCCAAGAAGCACACTCAACCCATTGCAAATGGCGATGAACGCAGCAGCCCGTATTCTCTGTGGCCTGTCGATAAGAGATCACATCACGCCCATACTTATGGAGTTGCACTGGCTACCGGACAGCAGACTCACCTATAAAGCACTACTCTTAACTTTTAAAGCAATCAACCTCATAGCCCCCTCATCCTTAACTGCCCTCATCACTACCACCCCCAACAACAGACTCAGGAGATCAGTAGCTACAAACACACTTATTATACCTTTGGAAGCGAGAAAATGCACGCAAACTACCAGAAATAGATCTTTCGCCTTCTTTGCCCCAAGATGCTGGAACAACCTCCCTCCACATATCAGAGCAATTAGGGACCTTTCTCAGTTCAGGAAAGCTCTTAAGCACCATTTGTTCCTCCTACACTTTTCCCACCCTTACCCACGCAACCACCCCCCATACCACATCTCACTCATGAGGATACTAACACACCCATAACATGATTTATTTTATTTATTTATTTATTTAGACAGTTTTGTATACCGCCTTATCCTTCAATCAAAGCGGTCACAACACAATTGGGGGATACATTTAACACGCATGGATATGAGACACATACACTAATACAAAGCACAAACCAGACCCTTCTAGCACGGGTTATATATTGTAAATAATCTCCCATCACTACGGTGATACTTGTATATAGTTTATACTGCATCTGTATATAGTTCCCCAGTTCTTTCCCAAGTTATCCATCCTGTTATAATGTAAGCCTATGGCCATTTTGTCTGTGGCAATTTTTCCGTTATTTGTAAACCGCACTGATACGAAAAAGCGTGGTATAGAAGAACTGTAAATCAATAAATAAATAAATAAGGGTGAGCCGACCTGTTCTTCTCCTGGTCTGTCAGCATGCAGTGACCCAGATTTTCACTGGGATGTATTATCAACTCCACACAGAATAACACAGGAAGAACTAAATGACCTGGTTCGTGATTTGGACTTATCCAAGAACAAGGCAGAATTGCTAGGATCAAGACTCCAACAATGGAATCTTCTAGAAGAAGATGTCAACATTACTTCATATCGAAAGCGCCACCAGCAGTTGGAGCCTTTCTTCAGAAAGGAAAGTAATCTGGTATTCTGTTCCGATATTGAAAGCCTCATGAATGACTTAAAAATCACTCATGACCCACAAGACTGGAGACTACTTATAAACTCTTCAAAACTGAGTCTGAAGGCTGTGCTTTTGAACAATGGAAACCGTCTTCCATCTATTCCAGTAGCGCACGCCGTCCACATGAAAGAGACATACGATAATGGAAGTCAGTAGATGCTTTAAGTTAACTATAACATGTACAGCTGGCACCTCTGTGGTGACTTGAAGGTAGTTGCCCTTTTAATGGGACTGCAGCAGGGATATATAAAAATACATGTGTTTCTTATGTGAGTGGGATAGCGGAGCAAGGGATTGGCACTACTTGCGGAAGGAATGGAATCACAGACAAAATGTAACAGTTGGAGAGAAGAATATCCAGCACCCAGCTCTGGTTGAGGCTCACAAAATTTATTTTATTTATTTATTTATTTGTGTGCTTTTCTATACCGCCCCTTCCAGAGATCAGGGGCGGTTTACAGAGAACTTTTTAAAAACAATATAACAAAAACATTGAAATATTGTATTACATAGAACATTAAACATTAGGGTACATAGTAACTATATTACAGGGAAACAATATTTTAACTATTTACATGGTTGTGTAAATTACTGCCTGCTACCACCCCTTCATATCAAACTAGGTTTGATGAAAAACTTCTTGAAAGCCATGGACCGCACTTCACCAGCTTTCCGATACCTGCATGAAAAATTCCCTCAATTCAGCAAAGCAATGATTAAAGAGGGAGTTTTTGGGGTCCTCAGATTCGAGAGCTCTTCAAAGATGACCGGTTCAACAACTTGCTGCAGGGTGATGCGGAATAAGCATGGAATGCTTTTTGCCTAGTGTCAACAAACTTTCTCGGGAATGTTAGGGCAGAAAACTACAAGGAACTAGTAGAAGACATGCTGATGCAGTATCAGAAACTTGGCTGCAATATGTCTCTAAAGATCCATTTCCTTGATTCCCATCTCAATTTCTTTCCTGACAACTCTGGTATGGTTAGTGATGAACATGGCGAACGTTTTCACCAGGATATCGCAACGATGGAGCAAAGATACCAGGGAAAATGGTCCACTACAATGCTGGCTGACTACTGCTGGACACTCCCCAGAGAAGCTCCCAAACAGCTGTACAAGAGACAGGTGAAAAAAATCTAAGAAGTAGTCTGTGACTTGTTTTTTTACAGGTATTAGCCGAAGGCCTATTATATTTACTATTGACATGCATTTCGTGATATAAACATTAATTCTTGTAGATTACAAAAAAACTAGAGCCAACTTTGCAATTTCACTATCATATTCATGTTCAGCATATAAAAACTGATAAGAAATGACTTTTATTTCAGTAACATGACTTTTGTAAAAATTTGTTGACCAGTGAAATCGGTGTTACCCGGTTAGCCCTTTCTTCCACCTCCGCTCTTCCCCAAAACACCCCTAACATACCCCACATAGCATCTGGGCATGTTAGGGACATATATGGGATTTTCGAAGGGCACTACCTGTGTAGGTGCTCTTTGAAAATCCTGGATATAGCATTTACATGGGTAACTTGGGAAGTTACCCACATAAATGTCTTTGAAAATCGGGCCTAAAATGTCTTAATTGCAAAATTTATGTTTTATAAAATAATAGATTGAAGGTAACAATTTCCGCAATGAAATCATTCAGAGAACAAGGAAGTGGAAAGAGACCATGGAATACAAAATTCTTTATTGAAGCAAAGTCCGACTCGGCCAAGTTTCGGCTACAGGAGCTTTCGACAGGGGTCAGAGTTGTGATATCGTAGAGTCTCAAAAGTAAAAGCTAATTGGAATAAAGCACTGCCATAGGCAAACAAACTTTCCTGCCTGCAGCTATATGAGCAGGAAAATTTGTTTGTCTATAGCAGTGATTTATTCCAATTAGCTTTTACTTCTGAGAGACTCTGCAATATCACAAATCTGACCCCTGATGAAGGCTCCTGTAGCCGAAACGTGGCCGAGTCGGGCTTTGCTTCAATAAAGAATTTTGTATTCCATTATCTCCTTCTGCTTCCTTGTTCAATGATTTATGTTTTATAGAGTCATGCTGGTAGGTGTGTGTGTAGGTATATAAATGTGTGTTGTATAGTGCATATCATATGTAGGAAGCACTGTACAAAGAGGGGAGTGGATAAACTCCCACGCAGAAAACTGCTCTTATAAAATTACCCCAGGGGTTACATGTGACAAGAAGGCATGCACTTTGACAGCACTGACTGCCATTGGTGAAAATCGACATCTATCTTTTTTTCTGGAGCATATCCCATGACTTAATAACAGGTTCTATGCATACTGTAGAGCCTCTGTGAAGTGTGCACAGAAACACGATTATAAGCTTGCTTTCAGTCAAAGTGACTGGCTGCCGCCGCTTTAATTTAATACCGGATAGTCATTGCCTACTACGCCTAAGGAACAGCCTCTTACTAACCGGAAAGCGCCAGCATGTGAAAGGAACATTCAGCAGTATTAACCAGTTTAGTGCCACTGAATATTTCAATCAAGAGTATTTTTGACAACTGCATAAATGTCTTTGAATTTTGGCCCCCATATCATTTAGGACCCCTTTAACTAATGTTTATTATGTGTTAACAGGTATTAGCCTGCACTATCTGCCACTGTGCCCAGAGGAATAACATGGGCAGTGGCAGCAGATAGCACATGCTAGCATCTTTAGCTCATGGTAAGTGTTTGTAAAAGAGACCATTAGTTTTCTATAAATTTACTCCCAAAGATTTTCATTCAAATCTGCTTATTGCATTTCCAGTACCAAAATTCACTGCCAAACAAACCACAGCCTCAACTACTACTGCCTTCTCTCCCTCCCTCCCCACTCTACCCCAGCCCCATGCAGACCATTTGGTCTAAACAACCACCTTCTCTCTACCTCCTACCTTGCATATTCAAGATTTTTCTGCAGACCCTAGGCAACCATGAATAACTATATGGTCCTCATAGGTCCAAAAAATTATCAAAATTCCTCTCTACCAAAGTCCGTCTAGTGCACAACTCCATTGTCATTAATTCATGGAAGACGTTTCTCTATTGCATCACAGACTGACCTTTTTTCAGCCAATTCCAAAAATCACTTTCTTAACAATAAGAAAAGTTTTGCACAGGAGACTTCTCTGCTGGGAGACGAGTTGTTATGATTTTACAAAGTCGTTGAACAAATACGGCTGTGCTAAGCACAATCACACTTCATCATTGATGGCAGGTGCCGTTCCACCTCTACCCAGCAATAAAGCATTAAATTGAGAGCAGTGACAAAAAGAGTGCAACATTACACTTTAACACATACATCCAACTCCGTCAACTTCACTTGAAAGGCCCAACTTCTAGGTCTACATACCCACCACAGAAATTTATAGGGCAGCTCCCTTAAGGCCATATTTTCTGTTAGCAATTTGGTTAATTTAAAGTTGGATTCTAACAGAGTCTTAGTCACCCCCACCACTACTTCATTCTGCCATCTCTCCCCACTGATACCCTCATGGTCTAGAGGGCGTCTTAGAGCGTGTACTCACATTGCACAAGATCTACTCACCCAATACTATTCTCCTGAACCTCATCAATTGTAGAGTTATCCGACCACTTCCCAGTGTTTTGAATAGGAAAACTTCAGAAAAATTCCATTGCAATCTGGTTGAATATTAACAGATTGATACTTAGCAGCACTTATATGGTTAGCAGCACCTGAAGGGGATAAGTGTTGCTGGATCTCCAGACAGAACTCCTCAGCAGTATCTGGATAGTGTTAGGGGCGGTCTGCGGGCACCGCTGGCAATTATCCATATAGTGGCAATATTCAGCATCACTATACAGATCACTTAGGATAGAAAAAAGCTGATTATCCAGACTGCAGGCTGAATGTTGCCACTATCCAGAGAGGGTCAGCTCTAACTGCTGTCTCCGGATATTCAGTGCCAACCACTATCCAGAAACTGATGCTGAGTATCTGGAATTATTTTAACCATGGCAACCAGTGTGCGTCGAGTGCTGTGACTGAGTATTGACTTTTAAGTACATATTTTTCACCTTCAGTTTTAAAATAGCATATTTAGGTAGCTTTTACCAGTGAAGTGTGATGGCTGCTTCACAGACTATGGGAAAGGTAGGGCTATCCTGATGTCTCAGTTTGATACCTGGGCAAGAACTGTTTGTAATGACTGGACTAAGTGGAAGAAGAACATAAAAATGGAGGAAATAAAACCCTTAGTAGCTGAGAATGAAGGCTTTTTGACATCATAACATACGTAGCAGAGGCAGGTTCTGACTGAGCTGGATACCCAAAGGACAGGGAGGAATCCGACATACCAAAAAACAAAGTAAGGGAAGATGGAAAGAATTTTAAGTTGTTCACATATAACTTGTCATTATGAAAAAGTAGCTAAAGGTTAATCAACAAACAAGTATAAAGTAATACTGTTTTTAAGACTAACAAAACACGTCTTGACTAACTTTTGGGAGCTATAACCCTGTTATCAGTTCCCAAGAAATACTAGTGAAGAAGTGTATTTATTTCTACTCAATAAAAAGGTATCACCTTATATTTTTTATTGATCTTCCTTATTGTGCCTTAAAGTGGACCAATATGGCAATCACAGATTTTAGTATGCTTCTTAAAGAAAAAAATTGATGCGATTCAGTCCTTGTTTGAAGGGGTGTTTCCCGGTGAGAGCCACAAGAGGAATGAGGCTGACTGGTAGAAAGCTGATGAAGACCTTAGGGATGTTTGTTTCAGCCTCTGTCAGAGTTAGGGTCAGCTCTGGCCTCCTTCAAGCTGCTACTATGTGATTTTGACTCTTTACCACTTCACGTGGTGAAGGGATCGAAAAATGTTTGCCTCCCTCTTTCAGGGAAAATAGTAAATTCATACCTGAGCAAAGGTATTTCACCAGTGGTATTGAAATCTTTACCCAGAAAGCCCTCACTGGATCAGAATAGCAGAGCTTCATTCCATCCATTCTCAAATCTGTTTATTGTGGGTAGGTTTAGTGAAAAGCCTGGGGTCGTCGGTATTTAAAAGCATTTATCTTGATGGCAACACTTGCTGTCTGGATAAATGTTGCTGGCCGGGGTTATTCGGCCATTTTCAGCAGCACTATATCTAGATAGTGCCACTGAAAATCCGTCTAACCATCTTGACGCTATTAAAATGGTGCTGGTGTGCTCCATGGGCAAATTAAATTGGGAGCAGTAGTTATGTGGTTAGCACCAATATTCAGTTCACTATCTGGATAACTATCCAGATCAAGTTAGAGTATTGATGCTATCCAGATAGCAGCAGCGGTCACCACTCTCTCCAGATATTCAACACAAGCCACTAGACAAATGCCAGTGCTGAATATCTTGATATTTTTGTCTGCCACATCCAGCATTTAAAAATCCGCTGACAACAGCAGCTGAATATTGACCTGACTGTGCAGCAACAGTAACGAGACCATTTTAAACTTGTAGGAGCATTGTTCCTTGTACAACTGGGTTTTCACTTGGGATGATGTTGACATTTCTGCTATGTGGCATGTTAATATCTAATGCTTTCATAAGCATTCAGCACAGTTGACCATGAGCTACTGTTGGATAGACTGTGACAGGCTAGTTATTCAGAGGATGGCAGAAGAATGGAAGTGTTCATGTTTGTCAGACAGGACCCAGCAGATGAGCTGAAAAGGGAGACGTCTAATGCGCTGCTGTTAGCATGTGGACTTCCCTAGGGTTATATACTTGCTGCTCTCCTGTTTTACATAAATGTTAGAGCACTTGTCCTAATAATATCACATACTCCAGGAACAAGCAGGAAGTCAGTCCTCACATATGGGTGACGTCTGTACCGACGGAGCCCGTGCGGAGCATTTACCCAGCTTTCAAAGAAAGCCTTTGGGAATGCTACCACGCATGAGTGGTCCCCTTCCCGCCCAAGGATGCCTTCTTGTCCATTCTCCTTTTTTCCGCAGAGCCCAGAAAACGTCCTATAATTCCTTCCATTTGTCCAGTTTGCGTACTGGTTGGTTCCCTTCCCGCCTCGAGGCGGCACCTCTGGTGCTGATCTAGGCTCCCCATTTTTCTGTTTCCTCAAAGTTCCATCTCAACTGGCCTTCGTGCCATTTTTCACCCGGGGGTCTTCGACTCCGGCCGGGTGTTCTCCCATCATGTCTCCCAGTGGGTTCAAGAAATTCAACCGCTGCAGTCAGACTATTTCAGTCACTGAGACTCTTGACTGCTGCATCTGCTGCCTGGGCCCGGACCACAACAGTTCTACCTGCAACCAGTGCCAGACCATGACTCCTAAAACCAATAGGAGGCAGTCTGAGTTGCAGGCGAAGCTGTTTCTAAGGTCTGACTCCACCCTGGCTTCCCCATCGCCGAGCCCCGAAGCTGGCCCTTTGTGAGAGGTCTGGGCATCCTTGGAGTCATGTGGCAGCGGCTTCTCTGGTGCAGGCCTGGACCCTCCTAAAAAGAAGAAGGTCCTGAAGGAGATACCTTCAATCAAACCTGGCAAGGTCCCTTGCCAGGACTTGGGCGACTCCAAGCAGCGGCCTGAAAAAGTCTCGAGACAAGAGTCCTCGGCTGGCAGAGACTGCACCAGGACCTGCAAGCGTATAGTCCTTCTCGAGAATGCACTCTTCAGAGTTCTGGCATTGGACCCAAAAGAAGAGTGTTAGGGCGCACCAGAATTTTTTTTTTTTGCTGTAAAACTGCCGTGGGGATTTTTTTAAATGTATGTTATACCTGAGTAATTATTGTTTGTAAAAGTGGTGTTTTGTGTGAGGTTGGGGATAGAAAGGAATAGGATTGAGATGGATTTTAATCTTTTTATTATATGTAGAAGTTTGAATTGTAACTTGCCTTAAACATAACCCGGGGCAGGCTGGACTGACTTTGTGTTTTCCCTTGTTCCCAGCCTGGTACCTGGCCCCCCTGCTACCAGGCCCCGGCACCCCCCCCCCCCGATTTGGTACCCGGATCCTCCCTCTTTTCCGAGGTACACCTCCCTTCCTCTTTTTCCTTTAGTGAAGTCCTGCTGCTGTGACTAATCCCCCCCCTCGGGAGTGGAGGGTGAGAGCCATGGCGCATGCCACTGAAAAGGAAGGGGGAGCTCTTCCCCCTTTCTTTTTAATCCCCCAGCTTGGCTCCTCCTCTCCCCCTTCCTGCCTGTCCTGCCTACTCTCCTCTGAACCCTCCCCCATCCGACCACCCTGTTATGGAAACCACACACTATCAGTGCCAACCCTCCATAACCCAGGGCAGGCCGGACTGACTTCAGGTTTTCCCTTGTTCCCCCCCACCTCCTCCCCCAATCGCCACAATAATCAGGCCCAATCTGTACTTTCAGAACCTCTTTTTATTAGTGGATTTTAAAGGCCCCAGCTTGCGGATACACAATAATTGCACTGTACATATGAAACGAATACAGCCTGTACAAAATTATTACTATGATGTACACACATTTATCAATAGGCAAACATAAAGCACACTCTCACTCAACAATAACCGCACATAATAACCGAATAGTACCAAACAGTACCCTTAGGCTGGGTAAAAGTGGAGGGGTACATCTGTCCCTGCAACCTGGCCAATGACCCTGGTCCACCCTGTAATCAGCATCCCGCCAATTTCCCTCAGCACCAACCGTTCTGTGTTGGTGCCCGGACGGTCCCTTTAGCTCTCTGCTTCTGGTAACCAAGGCCAGGCACCCCGACCCCTGGTACCTGGCCTCCCTGCTATCGGGCCCGGCACCTCCTGATTCAGTACTCGGGGCCCCCCCTCTTTACCGAGGTACCCCTCACTTCCCCTTTTTTCTTCGGTGAGGTCCCGCCACCAGGAGAGCCTGCAGCCCAACTCACCCCATAGTGAGTACCGAACCGATGGCCCGCCGCAAGCCCTCAAAGAACAGCTCCAGTCTGATGTCATTTAGGTGGACCCCATTTTATTTATTTATTTAAACGTTTTTATATACATCTCCCAAGTACAGCGTCTCCACCCCCTCCCCCCCCCCCCCGGCCAATAGGCCCTGGTGTTCCACCACCATCCCACCTAAGGCCCAGATGAAAATCCTGTTGGCTTTAAGTTTTTTCCTGCTCCTTTCGAGGCCGTCCAGGTGGACTGCTCCCCTCTACCTCATCTGTGGCATGATGTGGGACCAGACGACCCCTGCTCCCAGCTTGGCCTATATCCAAGCCATGTCCACCTTCATTATGATTGAGATTCACTCCCTTTGTGTAGGCCAGATCGTTACGCTTGAGGTGTAGGACTACCCAGTCTGGCAGGTGGCAAGCTTGCCGATGGCTGGCGAGAGTGGGCCTCAGCTGGTCCCACCACATCCCTCTCTGTCCCAACCAGTGTATACGGATGCTGTCGGGGTGGAATGCAAATTTCTTGCCACAGTGACGCCCCACTGCCCATTGCCCAGCCCAGTAGACATAAGAATGCCCCACAATCCAGACTGAAACCTGGGGGGGGGAGATGGAAAGCAGCGTCAGTGAGCGTCAGTATTGCCTGATGTACAGTTTATATCTGTATGAGGCCCATCTCCCGATCGCCTGAATCTGCCCTGTCCCCATGTTTAGCCCATGTGCTGCTGTCGCTGCACCTATCCTAAAGGAATGCTGCATCAGCCCACTGGTCTTGAAACTCACCTCCCTCACCGTCCTTAGCCATAAGGTTCTAAACTGATACTGAGAGAGGCAGGATCCATCTTTGTGCTGCCGAAGGGGGGGCCCCCCACCGGAGGGCATACCCACAAATATTCCTGCATGGCTTTGACCGGGCAAAGCGCCCATATTGCTGTTGCATTCTGCCACACTGCCTTCCCCCTCCTGACCCTGTCAGTCTTTGACCGGGCCAGGAAAAACTGCACACTGACTACCATCTTCTAATCGCATGGCACTGCCTGCTATGTCACCCTTGGACCGGGACAGGATTTTGCTCATGCAGAAGGCCCCGAAGAATCTCAAAAGGGTGACTAGTCTGAATAGGTTTCTCTCAAACTCATCCCTGGTGACCTTGGCTGCCTGCTACATGACCCCTTCCAGCATGGGTAGGGTGACTGGATGTCGTCTGACTGCGGAGTGGCCTCCCTGCCCCCTGCCATCCATCACCTTCCATACCATGAACTCCTTTGTGATGTCTCTATGCCCCCCCAACCTGAGGAAGAAAGCTACCCTGGCCAGCGTCTGCTTAGCCTGCCTGGCCGTCGCTCCCTCCGCTTGCAAGTACATCAGGAACTCGAGGAGGCAGCCTGCCATCACTCTCTGCTTGGATCTGGCCCCCCCACCTTATGAGGAAGTTCTCCAGCCAGCCCCATGCTCTCCAATAGGCCTTCCAGGTGCTGGCCAACAGCAATGCCATCAACAGTCTGCTGGCACACCGCATCCAAAGGTCGACATCTCTGCGGGCACACGAGCTGCCTTGGGTGACGCCTTCGGAGCGAGCTGCCAGAAGCGCTGGAGCTGGAAATGAGAGAGAGCATCAGCTATCTCATTACTCTCTCCCGGAACGTGCCTGGCCATGATAAATGTGTTCAAGTCCAGACTCAGCAGCACCAGCCTCCTTACCAGCCTCATCACCCTCTGCGACCTTGCCATTTGCCTGTTGATGGCAAAGACCACTGTTATCCTAGCAGAAAACTATTCTCTTGTCTGCAAACCGGTGTCTCCAGATGACCATGGCTACCACAATCAGGAACATTTCAAGGAATATAATGTCCTTCATTACATTGCCCTGATGCTACTTGGCTGGCCACTCATGGCACCACTGCCCCTTAAAATAGATCCTGAAGTCCACTCCCCTCTGCGGCATCTATGAATTGCTCCAACTCCCTATTATACATGGCAGGTGCCCTCCATATGTTCCTGCCATTGTACCAAGATAGGAGCTGCTACCACACTTCCAGATCCTCCCTCATTGGAGTGTCGACCCTGAGGAAGTGGTGCCCCCTGTGAACGCCCATAGTGGCGTATGCCAGCCGCCTTATGAGTGCATGATTCGAGGGGTGCCAGCCTGTCGAGGTGAGCGGAGAGATTGGAATACCAGGACTGAATCTGGACGTCGGTAGATGAGGAGCTAAGATTGGAAGGAAAGATGGAGTCCCCAGAGGGGAAGTGAAGAAGGGTGTTAGGAGTGATGTGCCGCTTCAAGTGTGTGGATGCAGAGATAGACTGAGGGGGAAGAGGAGCGGTTGGGAGGGACAAGGAGAAGAACAAACAGAGGTGGTCTGTCCAGGGAAGGGACAAAGTCGTGATCATAGAGGGGTCCACAGACGACAAGGGAGCAGTAAGAAGCAGTTTGAGTGTGTGACCGGCTGCATACGTGTGGAGGGAGATGTGCTGACGAAGGGAAAGATCAGAGAGAAGTGAAATAAAGGCCTTGTCTTTGGGTCGGGAGGGAGAGTCAACGTGGATGTTCAGGTCACCCAGAATTGTAAGGTGTGAATAAGTGGAGGAGACTTCAGACAGGGTAAGGAAGAGGGATTTCCAGAGGTCAGAATGAATTGAGGGGGGAACATATAGGAGGAGATAATGGCTGGGCGGGAAAAACCCGAGATGAAGAAGTGCCTCAGGATAATGGAGAGCTGGGGAGGATATTTCCTGAAAACATAAGGAAGAATGGTAGAGGAGAGCTAACCCTCCTCCTGAGCGGCCAGGGCGAGGTAGAGACAGAGCAGAGAAGCCAGGGGGAAGACATTGATTGAGGATAGGCTCCTCGCTGGGATGTAGCCAGGTCTCCATGAGGAAGACGCCATCGAGAGAGCTCTGTAATATAAGGTCTTGAACAAGCTCTGGTTTAGAACGCAGGGAACGGCAGTTGAGCAAAGCAAGGGCCATGGTAAAAAGAGTAGAGGTGGGTGGGGTCCATGAACAATTGAGAGGAAAAGATTGATTTAAATGCTTCTGAACGAGCACCTTGAGGGTGACGTACTCACTTGAACATGTCGTAGGAGGCTACACTAGACTGTTTTTTTCAGTAGCCATTGGAGAAGCTCTTATCCTGTTAAGGCCCCGTTGAGTAGCCAGAAAATTGGAAGGATCTATAAGAGTTCAGTAGCCTCATGCAACCTCAATACCCCCTCCCTCCTCCTCTTCCCCCCACCTCTCTCCTGAAGATTGCAGAAGGCCCCCAGAGGTAGCTGCCTGCCCAACCACCTTAAACGCAGTGTCTGCAAAGCAAAGTAACAGTTTCAGGGGAGTGGAGCTGAGCCAGATGGTGAGTGCCAAGGCTTGATCTCATCATTGTCCTTGTTGGGAGCTCCCAATCTTGTCCATCTGGGGCGAAATGTAGGGTGGACCACTGGTGACCATTGGTGTGATGTGAGGGTTTCCCGCCCTTTCCTGCATGCATTAGTAGTGTTTTTTTACTATTGTTGTGCCTGGTGGTCCTGCAGTCCTTGTGCACATTTCATCAAAATGACTCCAATGCATGTTCCTACCCAAGTACATGAAACATGCATTGCTGTATAAGCATTATTAATATGCATCTTCTGGGCCATCATGGCCTTAGCATGTGCTGTTGTGATACTTGCCTTAATACTCTGTCTTCTTCCAGGAAACTCTTTTTGGCCTGTGACAAACCAGATGCCTCATCTCCGGCTTCTGGATTCTGCTCTTCTTGTACACCAGCTCCTGAGTTGTCCCTGTAAGGATTGTTCCCCCTGTTTATGCTGGGGGATGCAGTTGGTCCGGCTTTGCCTGCCTTAGAGTAGGAGGTGGTGGATGGCGCTGTGGGTAAGGATATCCAGCCAGCCGGAGGTTCTGGCAAACATGCTGTGTGCTGCTGTCCAACCTCTAGGGGTTTGGCGACTATGTCCCCTGGTGTAGGGAGGTCATTTCTGCAAGGAGAGCTTCCGGAATCTGGATTTTCCTCCCCGGAGTTCTTTTCCTTTTTACAACAGGCCGGATCATTCTGACCTGGAAATTCAGACCCTGCAGAATCTCGGTTCCCCTGAGCACAGTCTCAAGAGAGGCAGGCTTAGAGTGGAGCCCTGTTCGATTGCCTATGGCTAAGTGTCCCCGGCAAAGGGCAGACCCTGGAGATGAGGATCAGCTGGGATCTGTCTGAGATTTGGACTGTGACTTGAATTCAGATGTTCTGATCTGGATGAAGAAGTACTCTCGTCTTCAGAGGATTGTGAGGAGGCCGATGTTATGTGCCTGTTCCGGGAGGAGGAACTGAAGGCGCTGATGTCCAGGGTTTTATCCACCATGAACTTGGTGGATACTCCAGGCACTGAGCAGGAACCGAAGATGCATACACTCCTTCAAGGGGTGTGGAAATCCACTACTGTCTTACCATCCTTGGAGGTGCTTAAGGACCTTTTCTGGTCAGAGTGGGATTCTCCCAACTCCCTGCCTAAGAGGCTAAGCATGTATAAGAAGATGCATGCTCTCCTGGAGAAGGAGTACCTTGTGTGGTTTGGTATTTCCAAGGTGGATGTACAGGTTACAGCAGTTACCAGACAGGCCACCATTCCTGTGGAAGGTGGATTGCCCTTAAAAGATACTTTGAACCAAAAAGGGGAGTTGTGTTGAAGAACCAGTTTGTTGCAGCGGCTACTAGACTTCAGTCTGCGGTATGTGCAGGCCTGATGTCTTGAGCCTTGCTCCAGTAAATTCAGTCTCTTCCGCCAGATGATTCTACCACTTTTTTGGAGTCTGCTATGGCCTTCCTTTCTGATACCATGTATGGCCTGGTATGTCCAGAGGACAGAAATTGTGGCCTGTTGACGGTGTCATGGCATTGGCTTGGCTCTGATACGGGTCTGCAGACTCTTCTTCCAGTTGCCCATCTGGCCTTAGAGGAATGCTTCTGTTGGATCTGATTTGGAGAAGTTGATGAAGGACCTGGGCAAGACAAAATCTTCCACCTTTTGAAGGATAGGTCCAAGGGTCCTGTGAGATGGGCAGGAGCCCCTTTTCCATCAGACTCTGCCTGCTACTCGTGGGCGCGCTGGTCGGAATTCCTGGGGGCTTTGGGACTCCTGTCGCTACCATCCTGGAAAACCTTTCTTCCCCTCTGCTTATGGATTTTGGGCTCATTCTCAGTTCCTTAGTGGAGTGCTTGGGCCCAGGGACCCAGTCCCATCCAGAGGAGGACCCTCCCAAGCTGCGCAATGAAGATTTGGGAGCCAATTCCCTGGTTCCTCTGGTTGGAGGCAGGCTTCGTCTCTTCTTTTAGGAATGGGCCTGGACCACCAAGGATCTCTGGGTGCTAGTCCTCAATCAGTCCAGCTACATCCTGGAATGTAAAGAGGAGATCCCAGCCACTTTCTTCTTTTCCCCTTATGGGTCTGTGAAAAGCGGGGCCATGGTGCTGATCACTTTAGACAAGTTGCCTCTCCTCTGAAGGCAGTAGTGCCCGTTACTCCTGGATGATCGGGGCAAGGACAGGTATTACATCTGTTTTGTGGTGCCGATTTGGAAGGAACATTCTGACCCATTCTGGACCTCAAGTGTGTCAATGAGCACCTGCACGTCATGCACTTCTGGATGGAAACTTTGCAGTTCATGCTTCAAGTAGTGTGTTGAGGGGAGTTTGTTGCATCTCTCGATTTGGCCGAAGCGTAATTTCATATCCTGATCTGGAGGATCAGCAAAGTATCTGTGTTTTGCTGTGCTTGGCTCCTCCCTTCAGTTTGCTTCCCTCCCATTTGGACTCACCACTGCCCCAAGGACGTTCTCCAAGGTCATGGTGGTGGTGGTGGCTGTGGCGCTGCAGTGCCAAGGGATTTGTGTGCACCCATACCTGGACTACTGGCTCATCCAAGCCCATTCTCTTTCAGAGGTGTCTCTGGTAGCTCCCCAAGTGGTGTCTTTTCTGATAAGCCTCGGCTAGGTGATCAGTTGGGGAAAGATCCAGTTGTTGCATTCCTAGTCTCTGGAGTTCCCGGGAGAATGTTTTGATACTCAGATGTGTAGAGTCTTCCTGCCAGAGTCCTAGGCTGTTGGATTGCTTAGCACTGTTCTGTTGACAGCAGGCTTCCAGAGTCCAAGTTGATCTTCAGCTCCTCGGATTGCTGGCAGCAACATTTAAGATCGTGCTGTAGGCATGTGCTTACATGTGGCCGCTCCAATGATCCTTACTGACTTGGTGCTCCCCAAGTTCTCAGCTATTCAAACTCAGGCTGTTGCTCCCAATGATAGTGATGGGCAGCCTGCGATGTTATCAGCAGCAGCCCAGGCTTCTGAGGAAGGGTGTGCTGCTGGACAATTGCTCATGAATCCTTCTGAAGATGGATACCAGTCTCTCGGGCTGGGGAGCCCATTGCCAAGGCTGAACAGCCCAGGGCCATTAGAACCACAGGGAGGTGGAGCAGTCCATCAACTGCCTTGATGTGAGGGGCATCAGGTTGGTTTGTCTGCATTTCTGGCCCCCGTTGAGGGTCGGGTGATTCAAATGTTCTCAGACAATGCTACAGTGTGCTTTTAGCTGGCCTGCACAAGGAGATACAGCGGCTAAGTCTGCATTGGGATACCGGATTAAGGAGGCCATTGCTTTGGTGGATCTGTTGTGGAACTGGTCTGTTCCAGAGGGTTTGTGCTCAAATTCTACCTGAGTGCAAGCGTCCTTGTGGGTAGAGCGAAGCTCGGTAGCTCCTACAGACATTTGTCGGGCAGCAGCATGGGCATCACCTTCCACTGTTGTCAAGCATTTCTGCTTGGATGCCCACACTTGGTCAGACATGACCTTTGGCTCTAAGGTTTTGCGAGCTGCTGTGTCTTCTTCCCACCCAGTGGAGGCTTAGTTTTGGTATGTCCCACGTGTCTGGACTGGTCTAGCAGGATGATATGGAAGGTGACATTTTATTTACCAGATAATGTCCTTTCCATGAGTCCTGCTAGACCAGTCTAGGGCCCACTCCTGGAACTGTTTTCTCTGTTCTTCTGCGGCAGTACCCTTGGGTCTGCTATGATTTATATATTTTGCTCCGCGGGTCCATCTTCTATGGAGAGCCTTCTGTTTATGCTTTCCTGTACATAATCCTCTATTGTTGGTTACTCACTGTTGCCCTTGTTGAGGTTGTATGAGGCTTGCCATTTTCTCCCATATGCTTTGGGATGGAATACTGAAGAGACCTCTGGTGGCTGAGGCAGATAGAGACATAGGAGTGATGTCACTGGATGCTATTCAACAGAGATTTGCACATGCATATCCAACTCCTTGGTTTTGTACATATATTGTAGCACATGTTCAGTTTAATCATGTTCATCTGGGGGTTTAAATAGCACTCTTTGTTTTCTTACCATGTCCTATGTTCTGATGACAGAAAAAGAAATTGGCCAACATCATAAGATCCTTTGCATTTAAATTGACAATTTTTGTAAAGAACTAAAAAAACAATCTCAAAGCAGTTTTTAAAAAATGGAATTTGAAGGCCTTGGACAGAGCTGGGATGGGAAAATTGGTAGAGAGGAGCTTAAATGTTTAAAAATGTATTTTAAGTTCGCTAGACGGAGGGTAAATATTTAACATTAATTATCTCTTTCAAATATGATTTTAAATGGCAATAAATGTAGTAAGTTTAAATTTAAAAGGAAAGATTGATTCTGCTTTCAGGTTTTTCTGTATAGTGCTGCATATGGCTAATAGTTTTATTCCGTTTTACATCTTGTGTGGTCTGTTTTCAAGGGTCCATTTCTAGAAATTGAATTTGGGCTTTTATATAATAATTATGTCTGAACAGAGATTAATTATTATACAAAAGAGGGAGAAGGAGCTATCTCTTTCTATGTGCTGTATTGTATCTTGGCAAATTGACTTGATTTGAAGTCTGAAGGGCAATGCTCTATGTGAATGATATAGCATCTGCTATAGCAAGACCTTCTCTCTGACTTGTTAGCGCTATAATCAAATTAGAAAATTCCAGTAACGACTGCAAAATTACTTTTTACAAGATTTTGTCCACGCTGGTTTAGGACATGGACAAGTCTGTTTTCGTGAAAAAGAAACAATTATTTCCCAGTTAGCTTACACATTCTGCATAATACAGTAATTATCTGAAGAGATGGTGCACCAGATGAATAACATTCATAGTCCTAAGGTCCTGGTTTCAAATTCTGCACAAAATGACAGAGAGAAGAAAAATGTATTGGTTATACCTTTTCTGCTGCATGCAGTTTGGTAGTCGCTGTGGAAACAATTTTTAATTAGTCTGTCCTTAGGAAAGTCTGACTTATTTTCTCTCTATATATTCTAGTGCACCGATGCCATACTTGATTGGAGTCCACTCAAGTTTAATCGAGGTGTGTTTATTTCCGATTTCTTTTTTGTAACAGTGTGCTTGAGTGAAAGGTAAAATGTTCCATTGTAGATGTATTCTTTTGTTCTATATCTGAAAAATGGAGATGCTAGTTGTAAAGCACCTTAAACCAAATTCACTAGAATACTACAATATATTTTCTGTAATATGGCTGCCGTATAGAGGATAGTTGACATATATACTACTGTACTGACTGTGAGAGTGTTAACCATCCAACCCAAAGTGATACACTGATGAGATAGGTTGAAAGGTCCCTACAACAATGTGTTCACAATTTAGTATTAACTCCCAGTAGTCTAGTACAAACTGTATATCTGCCATGTAATTATTGTAAGATTGAATCACTGTAACTATAAGTTTACCATTGCAATTTATAACACATTCAGGGACAAAACAGCTCTGAATTTATTTTAAAATAAAAGTAAACATTTTTGGAGTGGAGGAATAGCCCAATGGTTAGAGCTCTGGCTTGCTAACCAAGAGACTAGGGGTTTGATTCCCACTAGCACTCATTGTGGCCTTGGGCAAGTCACTTAACTCTCCATTGCTTCTGAAGAAAGGCCTGGCTTTCTGCTTCCTGCCACACTACCAAGAAAACCCAGGAGGTGCTGGGTCGCCAGGAGTCCGCATTACTCAGAGTCACACATTGCATTGTAAATATATTTTTGTTATACTTCATGTTTCAACTGATATCCATTTTATTGTCATGTGATATTATTAACATTGCCTTATTTATTAGCATTCCCCTATGCAATAACTGCATTCAGTGATTTTATAACTGGGTGAGAATTTGTGTTGTGATTTATCATGGATGCTTCTAACAATGGGGCACTAACTAATGACAAAGTAACTATAACAAATCTGAGATTTCTAGTCCTATAGGCACTCCTTGTGGTCTTGGGCAAGCCACTTAACCCTCCATTGCCCATGTTCCCTGTAAGTATTAGCGTATGTGTCTCATATCCCCTCGTGTTAAATGTATCCCCCAATTGACCACTTTGACCCAGTGAAAAGTGGGATATAAATACAGCTAAATAAATAAATAAACAATGCCCACTGATGTCACAGTAATTTCAACAGCAGACTCCAGAATGTGAATCCAAGGATTTTGGCATATTTCCTGTTTACTTAAAGGCACTATACCTTTAAACTCACTCTTCACAAAGCATCCCTGAGCACTTGCAGATTCTTTAATGAACCCCACCTTATTATCTAATGCACCTGGTTATCCAATTCATTGCCATTATGTGCCCATGCTCTAATTCTTGTATACTTTTGCATTAATGAGGCAGGCATGACTCAAAAAATTCTAGCAGATTCTAGAATTTTACCCCTAACATTATGTGAGTTATATGAAATAAGGAGTTTTTCTTCTTTTAAAAGCTTGGGGGGGGGGGGGTTGCAATTATCATGAAAATTTAATTTCCATATTGGAATTCATTTGTAGCTGGCCATGGCTAAATTAGCAATTGTGCCAAATGAACCATTTTATAATAAATTTGCCAGCCTAGACAGATGCAATAAGATTTCCCTTTCTCCAGTGAAAGGCATCCTTTATTCACACTGATGGATTATTTGACCTTTTCTAGCAGCTTGACCCCTAGCAGTAGTACCATGAGACTACTACTAGAGGTCCAAGCCGCCATTTTGAACCCAGGCCAGCAACGGTGCAGAAGTATTAGGGGATCACTCCTGTCCTGCCGCTAACTCACCAGAGAAACCCCCTGGTAGGTGCTAAGGAAGAAGGTGATGCTGATCCAAGGCAGAGGGGATTGGGGGGGTGTCGCTCGGAGATTAGCTGTAGGACTGTGCTAACCGTTTTGGCAGATAAAGTGGATGCACTTATTGCACCACCTGCTAATTCATTTGAAAAGAAGATTTTTGAAAGACTGTTTAGGTGCCCTCTTGTACATACAAGTCAAAACGTCCAGAGTTTCATAGGAGGAGCAGTAGAGGAGGTGGACACATGTAGATGCATTCTGAAATTCACATATCCCCCTCCCAAAAGATAAACATAACCATCAACAATATCAGACAATGGTGCCATGCAGAATAAAGGCGCCAACACATGCAGCGAGATGGTCAATTTCAGAAATGCGCACATGCAAAATTTTGACACGGCAGGACCAGCAAAATAGATGTGTCAGCATCAGTATTTCAGAGTCTGCACATGGATATGTTGCCACATCCATGTATGGACCAGCCATTTTGCAAATGGAGACCTGCAGCAGCATGACAGTAAACAGAGCCCTCGCTATTTAACTACTATCCTTTTCTGACGGGGAGAAAATAATTGGTGAAGTGAGAGGTTTTCCTCTGTCACCCTTACTACTGAGAGCTGGCCAAAACGAGCACTTTTGCAAGGCTTATTCATGCCGAGGAGCAGGTCTAAATATGGACCTGTCCGCTGGTGGGTTTACTTGTGCTGTGTCTTTGTGAAATCAGAGATGCATGTGGACCTTTGTAGAACTGTCCTTTGTCATGCCCTCATGTGATTTGGACATGATCACGGTAGAACCCTATAAATTCAGAACTTTCTAATATCACTGTTGGGATGCCGATGGGATCTACATATGTGAATGGCTGTTATCTAAATAGCCCCCTTAACTTGCAATAAATGTCTGCTCTGTGTGGTTACAGCAGGGCAGCTGCTGGTCATGCCCCCAATAGCTACTGCACAGGCCTTTCACTTACCACACATTACGTTTTGCTCCTAAAGTGCGGTAAGTGCAAACATTTCCACATTTTAGTAAATGGGACCCTAAATTATGTTAGAGTCGTTGGATCCATTTGTTCTCCATCACTTCTCAGCCTTCTGACTCAAATCAAGTGTAATGCATATGCTGTAAGCTGAGGACAGTCTTTTCTTGGAATTTTGGCTGATGTTGAGAACTTGTGTAATATGAGCTAGGAATATCCAGATGCTTGAAATCGGCCCAAAACAAGAAGATTAAATCTCCTATTAAAAAATTATAAAACCACAAAATGTATGATCAGTTTCTTTTTGTTGCTTAAACAATGAGGAGGACCTCGCAGTTCTTATCTACATTCTTTATCCATTAGGGATGTGAATTCATTAACACATCTTTAAAAATTTAGTGCATGCTAAATCAATTTAGCATATGTTAGCCTACAAATTAACATTCCTAAAGTTGATTAATTCTTATTGTAAAATTTGTATTGACGTGAAAGGAACTGAAAAGATATCGAAAAATTAGGATACAAGTTTGAAAGTGACTTGAAACTATACCCAAAGTATTGTCTGTGGCTATTGTTAATAGCCTGTCACGCCCTTAGCCCCTTACAGACAGTATGGAGGGGCGTGCTTGTTATAGGAGAGATTCACCATTTAGCCATTACCTGACTGGCTGCCTTGTAATGCCTCATGGTAAATGTAGTCCAGTCATAAGCAATGTTCCCTCTAATTTTCTGTAGGCTGTGTGCGCATAAAATATCAGCTGTGCAGCTTTCGAAGGAAGGTTAAATTTTTGTGTGCCACATAACGACACTCGGAGTTATATACTTTAAAATTTGACTACACGTCAGAATATAGTATGTACACCACATTGACTGCACTAGAAAATATTGTAGAACTTGTGAAAACCGTAAATACACAACAACTTTTAAATTTTAAGACATCTGTGTTGTTTTCTATCAGAATCAGAACCGTAATTTTTGTGCGCTCTGTTGTAAAGTATGTGCGCTCACTCGGCGAGGTGTGTGCGCGCGCACACGCGCACAGCTTAGAGGGAACAGTGGTCATAAGGTACTTGGCTTTAGGTAAAAAAAACATATTTGTAGTTGGCTTGAGTGGTAAGGCTATGACAGAATTTTATTTATGGGAAAAACGCTAGGTTCACAAAATAACACCTTTGGATTGTTTCTCCAGGATTCTTTCAAAAATACATCAGGATATAACTGAACTCAAAACAAAACAGCTTATAATGTTCTTCAGCATAAAGAAAAGTCCTTTCAACAGCTAATGCTACCAGACATGGCCTAGCAGTGCTGTTTAAAACCAACAGAAACAGCTTTTCCTAGAACAGGTTTCTTTTCTCTCAGTCCAGAACACTTCCCGGCTGTTTGTCTCCTTAAGCACAGTAAAAACTTTCAACAAGAAGTTAAACTCTTCATAGGCAAACAATTCTCTATGCAAGGTTTTTAGGAATAGTGAAAACAAAATCAAAGCTTTTCTTACTTTCACCGTCAGCACGGCTTCAGGCTGTGCACTGCATTGGCTAGCAGCTGTTTAACAAGTTTTAATTAGACAGCAGCAGTTTGCTCAGCAAAGGTATTTCTCCTTTAATACAGGACTTTCACAAGTTATCTAAAGGCTCTCAGGGTTACCGGACTCTGGAGGTTTTCCTTACGGTTGACTCCCTTCCAAACCCTCTGTATTTGAAGATTGGCATAAAGAGCAATCCATGTATGAGTCGTCGTCTTCTACAGCTAGGTCCTGTTCACCCAGTGGCATAGGCTCTACCTTCGTTTCTAGCTCAGAGGGCTTAGCTGACTGCCTTCCATTAGGGCAAAAGCTGTCTCTTGCAACTCTGTAGTGCTCCAAATTAGACAAGCTTCTAATGCTCCTACCTGGGTCAAGGCTTGTATCAGCTTCTCCTCTCTCATGCTCTGGCCACCATTCAGCTGAGCTTCCTCGTCCTGTCCTCCAACTTGTGTTCCTTGTTCCTGCTTTTCTTACTGTTCCAGCTCCATTCCTCTTCCAGTAAGCATTCCTACTCCTCTCTCTCTCTCTGGATAATCTGACCTAGACTTAAACCTCTCAGGCTCCAGCCCCACCCCTTCTCCTCTCAGGTGTTGGAGATCAAACTGCCTCGTGGCAGCTGAGTAATTGGGGAATTCAGTGACGTAAGGGTTCCTTACCCTGGGCCTGCATTTCCTCTCCTTTTCTCCACTAGGGGCATTCTGCAACCTATTGCAGCTAGGAATTACCTGCTTTCTAGGTGTAAATGGAGTTTTGTGTTTCTGACCTTGTAAAATAGGTCCTTTGATAAGGGTGAATTCCTTCTCTTTATCCCTGTCTCCTAGGTCATAATAAGCTTCCTTATCACAAGCCATTTAGATTTCATTCTTTTGTAATGCTTGCTATATATGTATAGTATGTACAGTTCTGGCATTTAGAGTTTATTCTTTTTTTAATTTTTTAATTTATGCACTTTCAAAATATACAAGAAGAATCAATCTTGTAAACAGAAAAGGGAGTCACGAAAGCAAAAATAATAATTCCATAACTTAAGAGTAACAATTTATAAAAGGAAATAAACATAGAAGGGGAGAGGATACACAATACAAAGGATACAATTTTCAAACAAGGCAATAATAAGCAGTAATGCAAACAAACAGAGGAGTTACCTAACATAACCAGCTAACTTACTCTATTACCTAATAGGGCTTGTTACAGAAAGGACAGTACCCCCAAATTGAGATCCAATCCTAGCAGAAATAAAGGCAGACAACTATCGGGGCTCCCAAAAAACATAGGTATTCCCAGCCAACCCACCCAGCTGAAGCATCCCAGATTTAAGAAGCAAGAACTGTTTCCTCCTCTTCTGCGTTACCCTAGATACATCAGGAAAAAATCTAATAGTAAACCCCATAAACGCTTTACAGGAGAGCCAAAATACAATCTAAGGAGACAATCCACCACCAGGATAACCAGCAACATAGCGGCCACCATGGAGTCAGATCCAGACCTCTCTAAATATCCAGTCAAGCCCAGGCTATCTTAGGGCTGGGCTGGGGTAGAATTTACACCCTGACCTGGTCCACCAGTCACCCTAAGCTTAGCTGACAGCAAATAGAATGCACGTGATATAGGTGGAATAAAGTCCGCCGAAATTTTCAAAGCCTCAGTCACAAACTTCAACATCACCAATGGTGGAACTGAAGGCACTTTAGGAAAGTTCAAAACTCTCAGGTTCTCCAGGACCAAGCAGGAAGTCACTCCTCACATATGGGTGACATAGACGTCGATGGAGCCCTTGCGGAGCATTTCCCCAGCTTTCCATGAAAGCCTTTGGGGAATGCAGGCACGCATGCGCGGTCCCCTTCCCGCCTAAAGGTGCCATCTTGCTCAGACTCTCTTTTTCCGTGAAGCCCGTCGGACGTGTGTCCTAGTCCTCCCTGAAAATAGTTGTATTTTTTTCGCGATTCCTTCGCTATTTTTTCTCCAGTTCCCACCGGGTTCGGTACACCGGTATCGAGCCCGATCTTATTTTTTCATTTTTTGCCCTTCGTGGCTGGCGTTCGCGCCCTTTTTTTCTTTTTCCCTGGAAGGCCGGTCCTTTGACCTCGTGGGGACTCTTTTCCCCAATGGCTTCCAGTGGTTTCAAAAAGTGTGATCGGTGTAAGAAACTAATGTCTCTCACCGACACACACGACTGCTGCCTTCGGTGCCTGGGTCCTGACCACGATCCTAAGATCTGTGGACCATGTGGAAAGATGTCTTCCAAGGTGCTTCGAAGTCGTCAGCACCAAAAGGAAAGGCTTTTCTCCGACTCGGCCTCTGGCCGGGCCCGGACCTCGTCTGAGGCCTCGACATCTCGGGAATCTGATCCTGAGCACCGTCGGGGCTCCTCGGAAAGGGGATCCCCCGACCGGGAACGAAAGAGGAAGAAGCGGCTCGCGAGGGCGTCGTCTGAGGAGGTCACTGGCTCCTCGAGAGCTAGGTCTCAGACCCCTGACCACCGCCCCGGGCCCGTGGAACAGGAGAAGCCTCCAAAAGTACCTTGTGTGAAGCCGGAGTCTGCTGGACACGTAAGTCCTGTAGTCCTCATGGACTCTCCTCCCAGAGAGCCGACGTCGGGCCCGGCACCGCCGGGGCCCGAGTCGGTGGCTGCTGAGTCTCCTGAGCTGGGTCTCAGGCTGACAGCCTTGGAGTGCAGATTGTCTGCCTTCATGGAACAGCAGCAGGCGCTAATGGCCAGCCTGTCTGTTGCATCCGCCCCGACCACCGGGACATCGAAGTCGACCCCGGAGACCGAGCCGATACTCGAGACCATGAAGGCTCGAGGTCAACCTCGGTTGCGGTCTCCCTCGACCTCCCGCTCGGGACCGAGGGCGTCGACACCGGTGCCTTCGGCGTCGGGGTGGGTGCTCACAGGCCCCACGCGGTCAGAGCCCGATTCCTCATCGGACGAGTCTGCCTGGGAGACGGAGGACGAGGAGTCCCCTGACACCTTCCGGACTCGGAGTGTCCCGTCGGACTCACCGCAGTCTGAGCCCAGGAGTAGATCCCCCCAGGAGGATACCCAGTTCTTGGAGTTCGTCCAAGATATGGCCACTGCGTTGGCTATCCCTCCGGACCCCGAGGAGGAGCCTCGAGCCGAGGAGCTTTGAGGCCCTACAGTATGACTCTCCTCCGAAGGAGGCCTTTACTGTTCTGGTTCCTCCGATGCTGGAACGGCTCCTCTTCCGGATGTGGGAGGCACTGGCCTCGGCGCTGGTTCTAAGCAAGCGGGTTGATTCCATCTATTGACTCCGAAAGAGCCCTGGCTTTCAGAAGGCGCAGCTACCACACCATTCCATGGTGGTGGAATCGACCATGCATTGCCTGAAAAGTCAGAAGATGCACTCCGCGGTGCCCCCTGGCAGGGAGGCCCGGAACCTGGATGGTTTTGGTAGAAAGTGCTTCCAGGGCTCGATGCTTGCTTGCCATGTCCAGTCTTACCAGCTGTACATGGGCATGTACTAGCGGGACCTAGCCAAGGAGTTGGCTGGGTTCTCTGCTGGTCTCTCCGGGGAACCCTTGCAGATTCAAGTCCTTGTCCTCGGGGATACAGGAATGCTCCAAGTTTATGTCCCGCGCTGCTGATGATGGCTTCGAGGCTTCGGCCCGTGTTGCGGCAGCCGGCATCGCGGCAAGACGGCAGGCATGGCTGTAGTCATCGGACCTCGAGCCATGGGCTCAGGACAAGTTGGTCGATGTCCCTTGCCGAGGTGAGAACCTTTTTGGCAAGCCCATGACCGAGAAGGCCGCACAGCTCGAAACCGAGCACCTCACGAGGGCAAGGCTGTCTAGAAAGACTTCTGCCCCTTCTCACAAGAAGAAGGGCTCGGGTAAAAAGCCCTTTTACCCGAGGAAGGGCACTGCCTACAAACAGTACCCACAGTACCAGGCCTCCCAAGCTCCCCCTCAGGGTCAGCAGGCCAAGGGGCAGGGTAATGGGCCCCGTAGGCAGAGGACTCCTAAGCCTCCGGCCCCTGCTCCCACTCAGCAGGGTGGGGTTTTTTGACTCCTTAGGCATAGCCTCTCCGTCCCTGCTCTCCCAACCCTGCACAGGAGGTCGACTTACCCTGTTTGCCCACAGGTGGCCACTCATCACTGGAGACACTTGGGTGCTAAGCATCGTCCACAAGGGCTACATGCTACACTTCCAACAGCTGCCTCCTCCATACTTTCCAGGGGAGCCTCCAAGGCCTCCCCTGCACACAGATCTTCTCCTTCAGGAGCTCCAAGGTCTGTTGCGAGACAAGGCAGTGGAGCTTGTGCCTCCCCACCTCCAAGGTCAAGGGTTCTACTCCAGGTACTTTCTCGTACCCAAAAGAACCGGTGGCCTCCGGCCTATTCTCGACCTCAGAAATCTCAACAAGTTCCTAGAGAAAGAGAAATTCAAGATGCTTACTCTTGGAACACTGCTGCCCTACCTCCAGCAGGGAGATTGGCTATGCTCCTTAGATTTAAAGGATGCGTACACTCACATCCTCATTCATCCAGACCACAGAAAGTACCTCAGGGAGGTAACCACTATCAGTACAGAGTACTGCCTTTTGGCCTCACCTCCGCTCCCAGGGTCTTTACCAAATGCCTGGCAGTGGTGGCGGCCTACCTGAGGAATCAGGGTATCTTTGTCTTCCCCTATCTGGACGACTGGCTCATCAGGGGTCAGACGTCCCAGGAGGGCCAGACAAGCCACCCTCCGAACGATTGCTCTTCTTCAAAATCTGGGGTTTGTCATAAACTTCGCAAAGTCCACTTTGTTCCCCTCCCAGAACTTGGAGTTCATAGGGGCAAGGTTGGACTCTCTGCTGGCAAAGGCATTCTTGCCAGAAGACAGAGCCCAAAGACTGATAAACTTGTCAAACCAGTTTCTCAGCAGGTCAAAGGTCTCCGCCAGACTCTGCCTGAGGCTTCTTGGCCACATGGCTTCGACAGTACATGTGACCCCCAATGCCCGGCTCTGTACGAGGCCTGCACAATGGTGCCTTCGAACTCAGTGGACACAGGCCACAGGCAGCCTCAGACAGAGTAAGGATGTCCAGACAGTTTCTGAACTCCCTCCGCTGGTGGATGCACCTGCCCAATCTACTGCAAGGGGTGCCTTTTCAGATTGCTGGGTTCACAGTGGTGTTGACCACCGATGCCTCCCTGCAAGGCTGGGGGGCTCATTGTCTAGACAAGTGCACCCAGGGCTTGTGTTCTCCTTGGGAGGCCACACAGAAGATCAATCTACTGGAACTCAGGGCTATTCGTTTAGCCCTCAAGACTTTCTCTCAAACACTAGCTCATCAGTCTGTCCTAGTTCAAACAGACAACCAAGTAGCCATGTTTTATGTGAACAAGCAGGGCGGAACTGGGTCCAGGCTCCTTTGTCAGGAGGCGCAGGACCTTTGCTTGTTTGCTCTCCGGCACAACATGCTCCTCAAGGCAGTATATCTGCCTGGCCAGGACAACTACCTGGCAGACAGGTTGAGCAGGATTCTGCAACCCCATGAATGGCAACTCCATCCCTTAGTGGTTCAGAAGATTTTCCTGAAATGGGGACTTCCAACCCTAGATCTGTTTGCCAGTCCCTCAAACAACTGACAAGGTTCTGTTCCAGGCAATCACATCCTCTGCGACTGGCGGCAGATGCTTTTCTGATTTCCTGGTCTCAGGGCCTCCTGTATGCGTTTCCTCCCATGCCCCTGGTGGCCCGAACCCTGTTCAAAATTCTGAAGGACAAGGCCTTGGTCCTGCTGGTGGCTCCCAGATGGCCGAGACAGCCTTGGTTTCCACTTCTGCTTCAGCTGGCAGTGGATTCCCCACTGCCTCTGGGTTGCAACTCGACCTTCTCTCTCAGGATCAGGGTTCCCTTCTGCACCCAAATCTCAGAGCTCTCAATTTGATGGCATGGAGGCTGCAAGGGTAGTTTTGGCTCCCTGGGGCCTACCTCAGGAAGTTGAGGAGGTTGTCCTAGCCTCTAGAAAGCAGTCCACTAGGAAAACCTATGCCCTGTAATGGAAAAGGTTTTCTGTGTGGTGTCAGCTATGTACAGAAGATCCTTTCTCCTGTACTGTACCAGTAGTGCTTCAGTACCTGCTGCACTTATCAAATCAAGGCCTTAAGTCCAATTCTGTTCGGGTCCACCTCTCAGCTCTAGCAGCTCACCACTCACTGGTGGAAGGACATTTTCTGTCGGTTCACCCCTTGGTGTCCCGGTTTCTCAGAGGCTTGCTCTTGCTCAAACCTCCAATCCATCCTCCTGCTCCTGAGTGGGAGTTGAATGTGGTCTTGCAGCAACTGACTCGCCCACCTTTTGAGCTGATGGCTACTTGTCCTCTCCGCTTCCTTTCCTGGAAGACGCTCTTCCTAGTAGCCTTAACCTCAGCCAGACGGGTGAGTGAGCTTCAGGCCCTAGTCTGTGACAGGCCTTACACCCGCTTCTATAGGAACAGGGTAGTCCTTAGGACTCATCCAAAGTTCCTCCCCAAAGTTGTCTCCTCCTTCCACCTTAACCAAGAGGTGGTTCTTCCAACATTCTTCCCTAGGCCTCATGCAAGCCAGGCTGAAGCAGTCCTGCATACCCTGGACTGTAGGAGGGCCTTATCCTTCTACCTTGACCGTACGCAGGGACATAGAAGGGCTACTCAGCTCTTCATATCTTTTGACCCTAATAATTTGGGTTTAGCTGTGTCCAAGCGTACCTTGTCCACCTGGGTAGCTGACTGTATCACCTGGGCTTACAGGGCGGCTGACCTTCCTTTGCAGGGTCGGGTCACGGCCCATCGTGTCAGGGCAGTGGCTGCCTCAGTGGCTCATCTCCGCTCTGTACTGTTGGTAGACATCTGCAGGGCTGCAACTTGGTCCTCAAGCCAGACATTTGCGGCCCATTACTATCTGGAGAGGGAGTCCCGTAGGGACAGTGCTTTTGGCCAGGCAGTACTCCGGAATCTCTTTGAGGTTTAGGCAACTCCTGCCCTCCAGCCCTCCGTTGGGCTACCGGTGGAGGTTCTGTCAGTGAAAAGCCTTTCTTTGATGCTGGGACTAGAGGGAGTTCTCTTGTTCAGCCTGGGTTCCTTGGTAACCCAGAGCTAGGGAGTCACCCATATGTGAGGACTGACTTCCTGCTTGGTCCTGGAGAAAGAGTAGTTACTCACCTGTAACAGGTGTTCTCCAGGAGCAACAGGAATCAGTCCTCACAACCCTCCCTCCTCCCCTGGGAGTTGCAGTTGTATATAGTTTATTTTACTTTTTTGTGTGCTGTTTTTAGCTATGTCATTTGACTGAGCAAGATGGCACCTTTAGGCGGGAAGGGGACCGCGCATGCGTGCCTGCATTCCCAAAGGCTTTCATGGAAAGCTGGGGAAATGCTTCGCAAGGGCTCCATCGACGTCGATGTCACCCATATGTGAGGACTGATTCCTGCTGCTCCTGGAGAACACCTGTTACAGGTGAGTAACTAGTCTATCCTGCTTCTGGATTTATTCTCCAGCACCTCAGTCTTCATCTGCAAATTCTCTGCATCCCGAATAACAGCTCCCATGGAGTCCTGGAGATGATCTACCATCTGCTCAAGAGAAGAAACTTTCACTGGCGGGTCTCCCAGGAGAGCCTCATGCATTCCCAATTGCTGTCCCATATTGTTCAGCTGGCTAGATATAGCCTGCAACTGTCCCAAAAGAGATTGCTCAAGTTTGTATACATAGTCTCCAGGGAAAAAAAAACTTTGGGCCATGACAAAATGACCCTCGATAATAAAACAGTACTCTGTTAAGCTGACAAACCATGGGCAACTGAGGAAGAACTATGTTCCTGCTGCAAAAGATGTCTGCTGAATCTGAGTAGATTTTGCCCCCTACTCTCTGGCCACAGCTGCAGATAACTGCCCCTCAGAAATTCCCACCAAGGGAAAGGGGCCGCTCAACAGGCAGTGAAGAACCCTCAGCTCAAGCCACCAGACCTCTACCCATTGTAGCAGTATTGATGACACCATCTGGTTAGGTCAGAGGAAGCTGGAGCTCCGGGATGAGTGACACATTCAATCCTAAGCAAGGCAGGGATCCATCTTCCACCCCCACCTCCGCTAGCAAGTCACCCAAAGCCGCCGTCCTCCACTGGGAGGAAAGAATACGTCCATCGGCCCCGATAGCCCCAAGAGCTTGGGCTGAAGCTTAGCTTTGC
This sequence comes from Ichthyophis bannanicus, assembly GCA_033557465.1. Taxonomy (NCBI): domain Eukaryota; kingdom Metazoa; phylum Chordata; class Amphibia; order Gymnophiona; family Ichthyophiidae; genus Ichthyophis; species Ichthyophis bannanicus. Next base: position 139,150,719 of record CM066040.1, read on the forward strand.
GCTTCCGCACTGTATGTGGTATAGAAAAAAGTAAGTGAAGAGAAAACAACAAGCCTCAACCAAAGCAACACTGAGGCATCCGCTCACACTGCCGCCATTTTCCTTCTCTGTTTTGCAATCTAGAGTTTATTCTTTTGTTAGTTTTGGTTCACTAAAGCAAGTGTCTGGTCAGGACAGGGGTCACATATACAGAGTGTGTAACCCAAATAGCACCAGTTCATGAGAGATTTAAAGCCCCATATTTTTTAGAACACTGAATAAGGAATTGGGATGTCCATGTTGGAGCCTTTTGTAAAATGGGTATGAGGACTCTGGCAAATGCACGTGTTTGTGCTGCAGAGCCGGTACGACCATTAGGCAAACTAGGTAGCCATCTAGAGCAGCAGTGTTCCAGGGGTGGCTCATTGCTGCCGCTGCCAGTCCTCTCTGGGACCCCCAGCAGCAACGGCTTCAAACAGCCCCACAGACTTACCTAGACCTCTGGTGCTGTAAGGCTGTTTGGCCTCTGTCCCCTCCAAATACCTGATGCCAACTTCCTGATTGCATGGGGGCAGAAGCAATGGCAATGGGGGCCAGGGAGGGGGTGGGAGCAGGAGCAGGGGGGCACAAGGGATGAGGCTCACCTAAGGTGCCTCATATCTGATGGGTTGTCATGTAAAGCAGCAGCATTGATTGGATTCACTTGGCAGCTTCAGTGTATGAATGCTGGCGATTATATGTGGATATGCCAATTTTTCACTGCTTCCATGTGTAAATGCTAGCAACTATACATAGAAGAGCCATATTGCAGATACTTAGGTACATAAGTGCAGTCAATTAAGGAGCAGACCCCAAAAAGGTTAAATTTTACTTTCTAAAGACTAAATATTGTACTGGGGGCCTGAGCAAAATTACCCACTTAATCACTGGTTTCAAGCCCTGGCTAGAATTAGCACTTTGCAGAAGCTTGTGCATGCTTCGGAGGAGCTGCAAAAGCCAGTGAGGATATATATTGAACTGTACATGTTTTCCCATTGTAAAATGGGAAATAAAAGTATACGTTTTTACCTATTCTAAATATGCTCAAAACATGTCGTCTTTTAAATCTGTTAGTTCCAGACTATCTCCATATGTTAAAAAACCCCAATGAAACAAAACAAAAACCACAAGCACCCACAAGCCCTGACTGACAGCCAAGACATCGAGGACCTTGAATAGGAAGGATTATATATTAGTATCTCGGAGTAGAAGAAGGAACAACACTCAAACAGAAATTACTGAGAGAAAAGATCAGTAAATAATACTACAGAAGATTAAAATTATTATTGAAAAGTGCTTTAACATCACGGAATAAGATACAAGCCATCAATCAGTTGACAATTCCTGTACTCTCATACAGCTTTGGAGTTGTGAACTGTCACAGCCCCTCCCGGTGGCAGCGTGCTGAAGGGTCAGGGCGGACATTTATTGTTTGTTGAAGCCAGAAACTTTAACTTAGACCAGGTGCATTATGGTCCTTGTAGTTCCCTTCTTTATAAAGAATAGTTGTGTGAGCCTTGTGCTGGGTTAAATATAAGGTTTTATTCCCTTGATGCGCTAAGGTTCTCCAAGAAGACAACAGAATTCACCTTGATTCAGGGTTTCTACCAAAGTATTTACAAAGTCCAAAACTGTTATAAGAGCTTCATAGTCTTTTCCATTCAAGCAGGATTTTTCAATATCAACAGATTAAATAAACACAAAAAAGCTTCTTCTTTTCAGCTCAACAAAGCAATGACTTTTTTTAAAGCATGTCTTATGCTATGACTCTGTGAGAGATCCTATACTCTCAGCTACACAGAGAGTACAGTCCATAGGATATTCAGGTAGCAATGATTCTGATTCTACAAGGTCTGTTTGCATATCCTCTTGCTCAGATATGGTGTCTGCTAAGCCTGAGCTTTCCCTAGGCCAAACTGGTTGTACTTCAGTAGTTCTCTCCAAGACTTTCCAGCCTGGCTGGACCTGGTCTGGCAAACAATTAATATGGCTTTTATCTAGGACCTTCTGCACAGGTTTCCAAAGCTTTCCCCAGCTTTGTTTCTCATATCTATGGCTCTCTGGTTTACAAGCCTTTCTAGGACCTGGCACACATTCAGGAAAGGAGGTGTGAATGTACCTTTGTTCTCTGAGACATGCGTTGCTGGTATTCCCTCTACCAGGCACTCTCCTGCTTACACTGTCTTCCCTGGAGACTTCTTTCTGGAGCTTTTCAGCATGGGCTTGTCCTTCCTGGAAGTTGTCCCTTCCTTGTAAGGACTGCAAGTTAAACTGCCTTTCCTTCCGTAGTTGGAGCTTTCCCCTTTCTCTCTCCTTAGTAGCAGGGGTTTCTGTTGCTCTCTGTATTTGTGGTCCTCTCTGCTCCTGTGGTCGTCTCTCTATTCGTGGTCCTCTCTGTATTGGTGGTCCTCTCTATTCCCCTGACCGAGCACTGCTTATAAACCCGTTTCTTTAGTGAGCTTTCTGGCCCTCTACTCAGGTGTGTTTGATTAGCTATTGCATCATTACAATCTGGGTGTGTCAGCCTACCTTCTGCAGCCTCATGCCTACTCCCTCTAGCTGCACTTCTTGGTAACTGCATTCTCTGTAAATCATTTTCTTTAAAAGAAACTGAGTTTTCAACTAACTCCATAGCTTCAGTAGTGTCAGCTTCATCACAGGACTGGCCTCTTAAAGATCTTGAAAAACTGGATGTGCGAACAAGAAAACTCCTCCATGCCCATAAAGTGATTTACAAGAATCAGTGTATACCAAGACTGTACATTCCTAGAGCTGAAAGAGGGCTAGGACTTGAAGAGGCTGATTACATCCTCGGATCCAAACATGCAAAAAATGCTGAAATATGAGAGCAAATGTCCAGAATCTGTCTCCATCATCAAATTTGGACAAGCGTTCCGATGACTTGAAGGAATGAATGAAAATCCGCAAGCATGCATAGGGAAGGGAGTAACAGAATTTAAAAAGCAAGAGAAAAACTCTTCAAGGAATTAGATCAACAAACAAGGAAAAGCAAGTGGCAGGTGTACAAATACAGTGGGAAATACAAAATGTTACTCAGGAACCCTTTATCGATCAAGAACGGAGACATGAATGGTTAAGGAGGGGTGAACTGAAACCGAAGGATGAGAGGTTGATAGTTGCAGCCCAGGACAGCGACTTACGGATGAGAAGGTTTACAGTGAGCATTGAAAAAACTGGCAACACAGACATATGTTGTTTATGTAAGCAAGACCTGGAAATGGTGACTCACCTCATAGCTGGTTGTGAAATTCTGATGGCAGAAAATTACTATACAGAAAGACATAATAAAGTAGCACACCTCATCCATTGAGAACTCTGCAAGCATTATAACATCACTGTGCCCGAAAAGCACTGGAATAATGACCCTAAGAGAATTACAGAAAATGAGGAGGTTATGATGACCTGGGATACTCCAGTTCTGACCATTAAACTGTCTGCAAGGAAGCCGGATATGGTGGTTAAGGAGAAAAACACAGCATTGATAATAGAGGTGTCAGTTCCAAGTGACTACTCTGAGAATCGCATGGAGAGGCAGAAGATCCTGAAATACCAAGAAATGCAGTCCGAGACCAAGAAAGTGTGGCAGAAAGATACAGAAATATTTCCCATCATGTTGGGTGCCACAGGCTTGATAAAGACGAATTTCCAAGTACATCTTGTCAAACTACCCATACATGTTACATCTTACAAACTCCAGCACTAGGCTCTCTTTGGCATGATACAAGTACTATGCCAATCCTTAGCAGTAAATTTGAGAGACTGAGACCATACTCCCCATGCCCTGACTTAGAAGTGAGGTTTATGACTGTCATGGTATAGCTATGACAGTCATGAACAATCAAACTCTGGAATTTGTTACTGGAGGATATAGTAAAGGCTGTTAGTGTAGCTGGGTTTAAAAAAGGTTTGGACAAGTTCCTGGAGGAAAGGTCCATAAACCATTATTAAGAAGGGACCCAGGATAATCAATGCTTGACCCAGTACAAGCATTGCAGAACCTGTGTCTTTTGGGGAAACTGCTAGGTACGTATGACCTAGATTGGCCACTGTTGGAAACAGGATACTGGGCTTGATGGACCTTGGTCTGACCCAGTATGGCATATCTTATGTTCTTATGTTCTTATGGTATGTGCAAAACGTAACCCATTTGGAGAAATTGCTTCAAACAGAAGTGAAAGGGATCTTGAGCGATTTTCAGAAGACTGTGTTCTTGAGGAACTAGTAAACTAAAAGTAGACAAAGTGATGGGGCTGGATGGGATATATCCAAGAATATTGAAGGAATTTGGGGACATTCTAGTGGCTCTTTTTCAATGCTTCTTTAGAGTCGGGAGTGGTCCCAGAGAACTGGATGAAAGCACATGTGGTCCCTTTACACAAAAGCGGAAGTACGCATGAGGTTGAGAGCTACAGGCCAGTTAGTATAACCAATGTGATGAGTAAATTATTGGAAGCGCTGCTAAAACAGGGGATAGTGAGGTTTCTGCAGTCCAATGGATTGCAGGATCCGAGGCAGCATGGGTTTACCAGAGGCAGATACGGTATAATATAGAAATATTCCAAGAAAGAGTTAAGAGCAAGAAACCAAACAGTTTAGAATCTGTAAGTTGTAACGCTGCTTCATGCAGTATTTGGTGGAAGCCCCTTTTGCAATGACAGCCCTGAGTTATTTGGGATAAGTGCCTATCCACTTTCCACCACGTAATATTGCAGGGTTTGCCCATTCTTCCTGACAGAGCAGCATACGTTCTTTCAAGTTGCCAAGGAATTGTCCGTCGACTGCAAGTCTTACCACAGATTTTCTATTGGGTTCAGGTTTGGGGTTTAATAGAGCCACTTGTGGGCATTCATTTGCTTCTTGCTAAGCCACTCCATTGTTTCTTTATTTTCTATTTACGATCACTGTTCTGTTTTAAAGTGAGTTTTCTCTGCAGTTGTAGGTCTGCGACACACTGGAGCCTGCCGTTTATACTATCCAGCTTTGCTTTGATCTTCACAAGCCTCTCTGTCCTACTGCTGAAAAACATCACCACAACATGCTCTCACTACTGTGCTATACTGTAGAGATGGTGTTAGAATAATGTCAAAAACTTCCAGTCTTTTTATATCCTTTGCGAGATACAGTCTCCAAAACTGAACACTATATTCCAAGCGAGGCCTCACCAGTGACTTGTACAGTGGCATTAAGACCTCTTCCTTTTCTGCTGGTAATTCCTCTTGGTATGCAACACAGCATCCTTCTGGCTTTTGCCACCACCTTGTCACACTGTTTTGCCACCTTGAGATCCTCAGAAACAATCACTCCGAGATCGTCCTCCTGGTCCATGCATACCAATGTCTCGCCCTCTATTGCATACAGTTCCCTTGGGTTTCTGCTTCCCAAGTGCATGACACGGCATTTCTTCACATTAAATCTTAACTGCCAAGCATTAGACCATTCTTCCAGCTTTTGTAGATCTTGCCTCATGTTATCCACGCCCTCTGAGGAGTCCACTCTGTTTCAAATTTTTGTGTCATCTGCAAAAAGACGGACTTTTCCATTCAGTCCTTCAGCAATATTACTCACAAATACATTGAACAGTACGGGTCCCAGGACCGAATCCTGGGGCACACTGCTAATCACCTTCCTTTCATATGAGTGAGCTCCATTTACCATCACCTTTTGTCTGTCAGTCAACTAAGTTCTGGTCCAGTTCACCACCTTGGGACCCATCCCCAAGCTGTTGAGTTTATTGATAAGCCTCCTATGAGGAACAGTATCAAAGGCTTTGCTGAAATCTAGGTAGATCACATCCATTACATGCCCTTGATCTAGTTCAATGGTCACCCAGTCAAAGAACTCAAATCGGATTTGTTTGGCAAGATTTCCTTTGGTAAAACTATGTTGCCTCGGATCATGTAACCTGTTGGTTATGAGAGTCCACTATTCACTCTTTCAGGATTGCCTCCATTACTTTTCCCACCACTAAGGTAAGGCTTATCGGCCTGTAGTTTGTCACGTCTACCCTATTACCACTTTTGTAAAGAGGTACCACATCAGCCCGTCTCCAGTCCTGTAGAACTTCTCCTATCTCCAAGGATTTATTGAAAACATCCTTTAATGGGGGCGGAGCCTGATGTCCAGCGGGTAAGACGCTTCGCGCTGAAGCTCCCGAGAGGCCTACTTAGAATCCTGACTTAATACCTATACAAACTTACTATTTCGCTCCGGGCTGACCGGGGTACCTCGGGGGGGATGGCGGCCCATAAACCAGCGCGCTTGGACTTCGGGTCTCCTTCTTCTTCTCACGGAAAACGCTCCAAAACAGAGGTGTCCTCCCCACAGAAGATGGCTCCATTTCGGGAAAACCCCGAAATGCACCTGGAGATTTTAGAGGAAATACGCGGCGTGAAGGAATTGGTGCAATCCAATGGAGAAGCGCTTAGAGCCATGCGAGAAGACTTTGGAGTGCTCCAGGACCGACTTGAAAGTCTCTCATTACGGCAGGACAATATGGCGGGGGTCCTCGACTCGCACGCGGTGCGCTTGGGCACACTGGACAAGGCTGAGCGCCAGATACAGAATCTTCAAAAGGAGTTAGAAGATAGCAATAATCGAGCCCGTCGCAACAATGTGAGGCTCATTGGAATACCGGAGGGGGTGGAAGCGGGAGATATGAGAGAATTCCTGCTCAAAACTCTTCCCTCCTTGCTGAAGATCACCTTTCATAAAGAACTGGAAATCGATCGTGCACACCGTGTTCCTACCCACATGGCGCTCAACCGACCGACCCCCCGGCCTATTATCTTTCGCTTGCTACGATATCAACAAATGGAACAAATTTTAAATGCTGCCCGGGCGAACCATCATTTGGAATTTGAAGGTCACAAAGTCTCCTTCTTCCCTGATTTGGCAAAGCCTACCGTTGACCGACGGAAGAAACTCCTTGCTTTTCGCCCTCGACTTCAACAGCTACAGGCTCGCTTTGGCCTGTTGTATCCCGCGAAGCTCCGAGTGACTCTCCACAACCAAACCAGGACATTCGAAGATCCTGATCTACTATCAACATTTTTAGACTCCAAAGAAGCAGAGCAGATGCGCTAATCCAACGACTTGGACTTTTATTTGCCGGCTCTGTCCGCCATTTTGAAGGGCCCGATGCGGCGGTCATAGTCAAGCACAGAGACTACCTGGACTTTCTATCTTTCTTCCTATGACTTTTGTTTTTTGGTCTCCTATCCCTCCATGATGTGTGCCTCGGTCGGATTCGGAGCACGCACAGTACTACAGGTTATGTGTTTTTTTCAATTTCGGCCTTCTCTGGGGCTTCTCCCCGCAGACACATGGTCGCCAGTAATTTTTGGGGTTCTGCTTCTTCTCTACCGCGCTGCGGTTTTTCTTTTTTAATGTGGGGCGCTTCATTGTATTATCTAAGCTTATTTTCTTTTATGCCATATGTACAGCCAGATACAGTCAATATGAGGGACATTGTGAAATTATGTGCGCTATCATGCTCAGAATTTTTAACTTGTCTGAATGGCCTTATGTAAAATCTTATCACTCAACGTAAAGGGCATTAATAGTCCAATCAAAAGAAAGAAAATCCTTAGCTATCTTAGCCATGAGCATGCTGATTTAGCGTTTCTTCAGGAAACGCACTTAAACTCTGCTGAAACACTGAAACTCAATGTTAAGCCTTACATGGTGGCTGCCTATTCTCCCGCCGTTTCCAAACGGTGCGGGGTAGCCATTCTGGTTAAGAAATCTTTGCAAGCTACTGTAATTGATACTAGCGCTGACAAGGAGGGTAGATGGGCCCGAGTACATCTTAAGGTTGGAGATAGTGAATTTACATGTATTTGCATTTATGCCCCGAATGTGGACAACCCTGCTTACTATGCAAGTATTGCGCAGTTGGCACAGGCCTCTGCCCATACTCCATTAATACTTGGTGGTGATTTTAATCAAGTGTTAGACCCTCTGATAGATAGACAGCCGCCTAGAACGAGTAGTCCACCCAAGAGTCTTGCTACCCTTACAGCTCTGATGCAAGATCTTGCGCTGGTAGATATATGGAGGCTGCTTCACCCCTCCGACTTAGAGTTCACTTTCTTTTCTGCCCCCCATCACTCCCAATCTAGAATAGATTTCTTTCTCATTTCCAAAGCACTGATTTCTCAAGTAGACACGACTAGGACTCATCCTCTCCATATTTCAGATCATGCTGCCATATCTTTATCATTACATGTCACCGCGCGGGACGATTCTCCCCGAGCTTGGTTTTTTGATAGATCCCTACTGGGTCAAAAAGATTTTCAGGTTGATATAAAGGCCGCTATCCAAGATTATTTTCATTTTAACTCACCCCATGACACAGCGAGCTGGGCTTGGTGGGAGGGTTTTAAAGCATCTATCCGCGCAACTATAACTAGCTATCAAATTCGGCAGGGGAAACAAAGAAAGCAGCATTTACTGATTCTAGAGCAGCAGATACAAGCTGGGGAGCGTCTCCTCACGTCCCGTACTGACCCATGTATTTTACTCCGTTTACAACGCTTGCGTTTTCAATACAATCAGCTTTTGTACACTGCTGCTGTTAAAAATATTGAATCACAACAAGGGCTATATTATCGGGAAAATAATCGTGCTGGCAAATTATTAGCAAATGCCCTAAAAGGTCAAAAAGAAGCCAAGCGTGTTACCGCCTTCCGTAATCCGTCGGGGGGGGGCTTGGTCACTAAAGATACCGAAATCTTAGAACTCTTTCGTGATTTTTATACTCGGCTTTATCAATCTGAATGTGATTTTGAGCCAGATGTATTTGAACGCTTACTTTCAGGGGTACAAAGACCGACCCTATCTGACGAAGATAGAGTGGCCTTGGACACACCATTTACTGTCTCAGAAATTCATTCTGCTATCAAGAAATGTGCCTCAGGTCGAGCCGCAGGCCCAGACGGTCTCCCTGCTGAATTCTACAAAACCTTTCACGCTGACTTAGCTCCAGTTTTGAAACTTTATTTTTCTGCTCTGGCCGAGGAGGGTTCTCCTTCTGGGTCCTTTTCAATGGCAAATGTAGTAGTTTTTGAGAAAGAGGGGAGAGACCCGCAACTAACAGCTAATTATCGTCCAATTTCCCTCCTAAACGCGGACTATAAAATATTTGCCACCATTCTCTCTACCCGGCTCTCTGATAGGATGCCTACCTTAATACACCCAGATCAATGCGGTTTCATTCCTGGTAGATCAACTGCTGACAATGCTCGGACTCTATGCCATGTACTGACTACCGCAGTTAATCTTGATCGCCCATTTGTTGGCCTCTCACTTGATGCTGAGAAGGCCTTTGATCGCTTAGAGTGGCCCTTCCTATTTGCAGTCCTCCGCTGGTATGGATTCGGGGAAGGTTTTCTCCGTTGTCTTCGCACCATGTACGCACAGCCTACAGCCAGTATATGTGCCAATGCTTTAAAGTCTCAGCCTTTTCCTCTTCAACGCGGCACTCGCCAGGGATGCCCACTGTCTCCACTTCTCTTCGATCTTGCACTCGAACCCTTGGCTTTACTAATCCGGCAATCGGAGGAGATTCATGGAGTCCCCTTCACCCATAGGGAAATCAAAATTTCAGCGTATGCTGATGACCTTATGCTTTTTGTCTCTCTAGACTCAGTACCGGCTGTCCTAGAGCAAATTGGTAAATACTCACAACTGTCCGGTTATAAGATAAATTGGACCAAGTCGGTAGCCTTTCCATTAAATCCTTTGCTTCATCAGGCAGATATGCAATCCTTCCCCTTTTTATGGCAACCTCGCATGGTCAAATACCTTGGGGTTCACTATTGTTCTCCTTTGGAAGACACTATCTCCTTCAATGCCAAAGACTTAACCTCTAAAGTCCGGGCGCTTACTCACCGCTGGACTCCTTTAACACTTACCTGGTGGGGTCGATTAGAAACCATAAAAATGATGATTGTTCCGAAAGTGAATTATATCTTAGAAATGTTGCCCTGTCTTTTACCTCGACGTATATATAAAGATATAGAGGGCCTTCTGACTAGATACTTGTGGCAAAACAAGACACCTAGGATAGCGAAACATAAGCTGCAAGCAGATAAGGAAAATGGGGGTGTCAGATTCCCTGATTTCCTGAAGTATCATCAATCTTTTCTTCTCAAACAAGGCGCTCGTTGGCTGGAAGATCCAGTACCGAGTAGACCTGTGTGGCTAGACATAGAAGAGGACCTTTGCAAACCGATTCCTCTTACTTTTCTTCCTGGTATGACTCTCCCATCAGACTCCCACTTTCCACCAATGCTTTTAGACACCTTAGGTGCCTTTAATAATCTTATGCAATCTTTAGACTCCCGACTCTGTCCGTTAGACAAGCTCCCACTTTGGTACAATACTCGATTTCGAATACAAAATAAGCCGATGGCGTGGAGCCCCTGGTACACTAGGGGCATTTGGATTCCTAGTCAGTTGTTCCATGAAGGTCGCTGGAAAACTTTTAGTGAATTGCAAATTGAATTTGGTCTCCCAGCGAAACACTACTTTCAGTTGGTGCAACTTCAGCATTGCCTTCGGAGTGCTAAGGTGCTCCCGCCATCGGCCTCCCCTACACAAGGTTGGTTGGAGACTATCCGATCTATCGGTAGTTCACCGGGTGTAGCATCCAATTTTTACAAAACCTTATGTAATGCTATAACTAGAGATACCCCTATAGCGCAGAAAGCATGGGAGAGAGAATTGCATGTGACTTTGACCCCGGAGCAATGGAGCCTTGTCTGGAGTAGAGTGACACGGGTCTCCCGATCCGCCTCACTCACTCAGACACTCTTCTTTCTAGCCCACCGGTGTTTTTACACTCCTGACAGATTAGCCAAATGGAACACTACTCAGGGCAATAGTTGTTGGACATGTCATGCGGCCATTGGTTCACTACCTCATGTTATGTATGAATGTCCCGCACTACAGTATTACTGGCGTCGGGTCTGGGGTCGTATCCAGTCTATTTTGCACTTTCAAGAGCCCCTTTCTTGGAGGATAGTGGGACTTCGCTCAGCTGCGGGGATCCCCTCTCTTCCAAAAACGGCTTACTTCCTTTTGGACTTTATGCTTGGCATTGCTATTTCCCTAATTACGAAATACTGGAAAAATAGTTCCCATCTGAGCCCCAATGAATGGTGGAATCATGTCTGTCTCTACAGTAAATATGAACAAATACCTCGTATGTTTGCTTCCCCCATTCAGACTCCTCATCATCGGTCTAAATGGAAGATGCTCAATGACTATATACATTCTGCTCAATGCTCTCATCTGACTGTCTAAATTTGTATATATCTTTGTTCCATGATTATTCTGTATCGCAGATACTCTTTTGATTGTTTTGATGTATAATCACTGTTGTTTGGAAGCGCTCACATGCTGACATAATCAGCTAGAGAAGAAGCGTGGGGGTGGGGGGTAATTGGGTTTACTTTTCTTTATTGTATACTTGTTTTGTCTCCTTTGGTGTGTTGTTTCTTTTGTTTGTTGCAAAATGAAAATAAAAGTTTAAAAAAAAAGAAAACATCCTTTAATGTCCCTGCAAGAACTTCTCTGAGCTCTTTCAGTATCCTGGGATGTATCCCATCCGGTCCCATGGCCTTGTCCACTTTCAGTTTTGCAAGCTGTTCTAACACATCATCTTCTGTGAATGGTGTGGTATCTACTCCAGTCCAATTTTTATACTTATCAATCACAGGTGGACCTTCTCCAGGATTTTCTTAGTAAAAACAGAATGGAAGTATTTGTTTAGCATTTGTGCTTTTTCAGTGTCACTTTCCACAAATCCGTTCCCAGCACTTTTGAGTCCTTCAATTCCACCTGATTTTCCTCCTCTCCCGAATATACTTGAAAAAAGTTTTGTCGCCACACTTCACATCTTTAGCCATCTTTTCTTCTGCCTTGGATTTTGCTATCCTTATTTTTCTTTTTGTCTCTTTTAGTTTTATCGTGTATTCTTTTCTGTGTTCCTCTGTTTGCGAACCTCTGAATTTTATGAAAGCTATTTTTTGCCTTTATTTGTGCAGCAACTTTCTTGGAGAACCAAATAGGTTTCCCTTTTGTCTTCCTTTTATTTTCTTTCCTTACATATGTATCTGTTGCCCCTTTTATTGCCTCCTTTAGTTTAACCCACTGCAATACCACTTCCCTTATCCCCTCCCACCCTGCCAACTCCTCCTTCAGGCACTTGGCCATTTTACTGAAGTCAGCATTCTTGAAGTCTAGTTCTTTGAGCTTGCTGCGATTGGGCTCCCCCTGGCTTTTATCTCAAACCACACCTTGTGGTGATCACTGCTGCTCATATGGGCACCCAGCCAGATATTCGACATGATATCCCCATTGGTAAGAACTAAATCCAGCATCGAGCTTTCCCTGATCGGTTCCATCACCATTTGTCTAAGTAATGCATCTTAGAAGGCATCCACAATTGTTTTTATTTCTTTCCAGTTTTGCAGAAGGAATACTCTAATCCACATCGGATTGATTAAAGTCACCCAATATAATCACTTCCACTTTCATGGCTATTTTTGCAATATCAATAATCAATTTGCTGTCCATTTCTTCGGTTTGAGTTGGAGGCCTTTAGCCCACACCAGTATGGATGACAGTGCCATCTCCTCTTTCCAACACAATTCACAGCGCTGCTTCTTTTCCCCACGTCCCCTGCATTTCAGCAGCTTTAATATTGCTTTTGACATATAGGGCTGCTCCTCCTACTTTTCTACCCTCTCTGTCTCTTCTAAATAGATCTAAACCACTTTGAATCTATGAAAAGGCAATATATAAAACCTGTTAAATAAATAAAATAAAATAAATAAATAGATTATAGCCAGCTATGGCTATATTCCATTCATGCGACTTGTTAAACCATGTTTCTGTAAGGCCACACTGTTCAAGTCCATTTCTGCCATTAGAGTTTCCAGGTCAGGAATCTTGTCGCCTAGACTTTGAGCATTTGTGCTCATTGTTTTCCAGCATTTGTTGACTGGCTTGCCTGTATTTTGCAGGGATTTTGTTTTACATGCCTCTTCCCACTTGGCACTGATGTGTGGGTTAATAATGCGGCTGTTTCCAATGTTGTTATGTTTTTGCTGGGAGTGACGTCCTGAACGTTTTCTTTTCCATCTGTCCCCTCCTTTCCCTAGTTTAAAAGCCTGTCCACATAATGCCTGAATTTTGCACTTGGGATCCTTTTCCCTGCAGCAGAGAGATGTAGTCCATCAACACAGTATAGCCTCTTGTTGTTCCATCTTTTTCCCCAATCACCTATATATCTAAATCCTTCTTGTTTGCACCAGGTTTGGAGCCATGTATTAAAGTTTATTATATGATGCAGCCTTTTTGCCCCCTTACCAAGAACAGGTAGAACTTCTGAAAATGCTATAGTGTTAGCAATGGGTTTGCGTTTCTCTCCCAGAATCTGGAAGTCCTTCTGAACTGTAGAGGCACTGTTTCTAGCCAGGTCATTTGTACCCAAGTGGATGACAACATCGATTTTGGAGTGCTCATTTTCTGCACTATGTCAGCAATTTGCATTGTATTGCTGCTGGTTGAAGAGCCTGGGAGGCTTTTGACCATCCTCTCCCCTTTTGAACTGTGCTCCCAAGTTGGTGCCTCTGATGATGGAATCCCCAAGCAGTAGTACGGTAGTAGTTTCCTCTTTTGTGTCAGTTTCTTAATATGCAGGGCATTATCAGTAGATTGGGCATTAACTTTCTCTTTTAAGGACACTTCAGTTTCCACTGATTGGGCACTTGAATTTCCCAAGGTAGAGAAGGCGTTATGCAGGGATATCGCTTGATGGCAAGAGTGTCTCCTTGCTACAGGTCACAACCTACCAGAGCCTACTGTGATCCATTTGTTCCTGGGTTGTTTGATTCTTTGTGGGAATGGTGGTGGATTTTTTTTCATTTTGTATTCTAGAGGAGGTATGTTTAATTGCAGCTAATTCTTCCCTTAATACAATCAATTCTTTATGCATGGCAGATACCTTGAGACATACAGGGCAAGCTCTTAGGCTCCAAATGATTCTTGTTAGAATGAAGGCACCACAGCTATTGTATTGAATACATGACATACTTATTAATATGGCTATAAAGCAGTTCTAGGACAAGGAGAAAAGGTGGGTGTTACACTGAATCGAAGGACAGATGTCAGTTCATATGATGGACTATATAGACAATGCAACCCTGGGGTGGGTGGGGTGAAGGGTAGGGTGGGCAGGAATTTGTGTCCCTGGTTCTATGAAGGAAGGGCACACTCAAATCTAAGAGAATATAAACAGGTAATACTTAGGCAGGGAAAACCTTTATCAAAAAACAGCCAAAATAGTAACTGTAGAAACTTATCTTTGCGGTGATGGATCAGAACCCTTGCTCAGGTAGCAGAGTATCTTATCAAATTCTTAAAACTAAGATGCAGACTGCAGTCCAGCAGCGAGATGGGGGCTATCCAGCCTTTTGCATTGAGTTTCACCTGTATGATTTTCTCCCAGTTAGTGAAGGATCTTACATGTGCACTAGGTGCAAGGAGCTATTTGCTCTCAGGGAATGAAGGAGCTATTTGCTCTCAGAGTCTGAACTTTGGAAGTTGCATTAGCCCAGACCTGGAGGAGCTAAGGAAGACAGGGAGGTCTATAGACAATATCTACAGGGACGTAGTACTGAAGTCCTACCTCCAGTCTGGCAGTCTCTCTGTTGCCATGGAGGAGAGAGTCACGTGAAAGTAGACCATCCTCGTGGTGTGTCAGGAAGTGATCCTGTAGCTGGGACCTGACCTCCAGGTGATGTAAAACCTTCTTGCACCAAGATGGTTTCTCTGGGGTTACGTGCCCATAAGGGAAGGGTTAGGAAGGCTTATTGTTTGTAGTTCAGTCATTAGGCATGTAGATAACTGGGTGATTGGTGGACGTGAGCACCTTCTCGTAACATGCCTGCCTGGAGCAATGGTAGTGGACCTCACGTGCTACCTAGACAAGGTTTTAGATTGCGCTGGGAGAGAAGTCTGCTATCTTGGTACATGTTGGTACTGATGACATAGGAGAATGTGAGAGGGAGGCTCTGGAAGCCAAATTTAGGTTTTTAGGTAAGAAGTTGAAATCCAGAGCTTCCAGGCTAGCATTCTCAGAAATGTTAGCCATTCTGCATGCACGACCAAAAAGGCAGGCAGAACTTCAGAATCTCAATGTGTGGATGAGATGATGGTGCAAGGAAGAGGGTTTTGAATTTGTTAGGAACTGGGTAACATTCCGGAGATGGGAGGGACTTTTCCAAAAGGATGTGCTCCACCTTAACCAGGGTGGAACCAGGCTGCTGGCATTAACCCTAAAAAAAAGATTGAGCAGCTTTTAAATTAGATAATAGGGAAAAGCTGATGGTTGCCCAAGAGCGCATGGTTTGGTACAATGTATCCTTGGAGGATACTAACAAAAGAGGGAAGTTAAGGCATCCTGATAGGGAGGTTCCAATAAAGATAAAAGTAGCCCAGATACCTTTAAGTACAGAGCAGACAGATTCCAAATTACCCTTGTCAACTGATATGAATAAATACAGCCTCTAAAATGCCCATATGCAAATGCTGTAAGTCTAAAAAATATAAGATGGAAGAGCTAGAATATATAGCACTAAGTGAAAGGTTAGATATAATTGGCATCTCAGAGACCCTGGTGGAAGGAGGACAACCAAAACGATATTGTAATACCTGATAATAATAATAATGATAGGATAGATCAAATTGGTGGAGGGGTTGTGTTCTGTTAGAGAGGACGTCGAGTCACATAGGATAAAGGTTTTGCAGGAAATAAAACATACTGTAGGATCTCTATGGATAGAAATTCCATGTGAAAAGGGGAAGGTAATGGCAATGGGGTGTACAACCATCCCCCTGGCCAGATTGAACAGATGGATGATGGAATGCTAAAACTAATCAGGGAATCTAACAAGTTACAACGCAGTAATAATGGGTAATCTCAATTACACTGGTATTTTCTAAGTCAGTGTTATAGCAGGACATGCTAGAGAAATATAGTTTTTAGATGAAATAAATGTCTGCTTCTTGGAGCAGCTGGTTGATGAAGGGATAAGAGGGGAAGCTATTTTGGACCTAGTCCTTAGTGGAACACAGGATCTGGTGCAAGAGAGAACAGTTTTAGGGCTACTTGGAAATAGTGATTATAGCATGATCACATTTGATTTATTATATAGTGGGAGGACAGCAGTGAATTCCACAGTACTACATTTTAACTTTCAAAAGGGAGATTATAATAACATGAGTAAAATAGTTAAGAAAAAACTAAAAGAAGCAGCTACAAAGGTTAAAGGTTTACATCAAACATGGGCATTGTTTAAAAATACTATCTTGGAAGCCCAGACCATATGTATTCCATGCTTTAAAAAAGGTGAAAGGAAGTCCAAAAACTGCCAGCATGGTTTAATGGTGAGGTCAGAGAGGCTGTTGTAGCCAAAGAAACGTCTTTCTGGAAATGGAAAAAGTAGCCAAATGATCTATCTATTTAACATTTATAAAGCGCTTCAAACGTACGAAGCGCTGTACATACATGAAGAAAAGACAGTCCCTGCTCATCAGAGCTCACAATCTAGTCAAGAAGATTACAAAATACAAATACAATCAAGTAAGACAAAGTGTACAATAAACAAGAAGAGCAAAAACAAGAATCAAGAACAGAAAGCAATAGAGAAGAGATGGGTTTTCAATCTGGACTTGATGAAAACAGGTAACAGCATAAATACTGACAAGTCAAATGCAAGGTATTGATAAGGCAAACAAAGAGAGAATTTGAAAAGAAGCTTGCCAAGGAAGCAAAAGGGCATAATAAAAACTTCTTCAAGTAGCAAAACATCTGTGAGAGAGTCAGGCGGACCATTAGATGACAGATAGGTAAAAGGGGCACTAAGAGGACAAGGCCATAGCACGGAGACTGAATGAGTCTTTACTGAAGAAGATGTAGGAAACTTACCCATGCCAGAAATTATATTTAAAGGTCATGTATCAGAGGAAGTGTGGAAGACAGCTATTTGATAAAATAAAAAGTGGCAAATTACTCGAACTGGATAGCATTCATTCCAGGGTGCTGAAACAGAAACATAGAAACATGATGACAGAAAAAGACGACATGGCCTATCTAGTCTGTCCTTCTGAGATTGCAGACCTACTATTAGTAATATGTGAACTATCATTAAAATCATCTGTAGTACCTGAAGTTGGGAGAGTGGCCAATGTAATGCCAAATGTTAAAAAGGATTCCAGGGGTGTCCCATAAATTACAGGCTGGTGAGCCTGACATCTGTACCGGGCAAAATGGTAAAAACCATTATAAAGAATAAAATTACAGAACATGTAGATAATCATAATTTAATCGGAGAAAGCCAATATGTATTTAGCTAAGGAAGGTCTTGTCTTAATAATCTGTTTTATTTTTTTTGAAGGTGTTAATAAACAGGTAGACAAAGGTGAGTTGGTTGATATAGTATATCTGGACTTTCAGAAAGCCTTCAACAAGGTCTCTCATGAGAGACTCATGGCGAAATTAAAAAGTCATGGGATAGGAAGCAGTATACTATAGTGGATCAGGAACTGGTTAAAAGATAAAAGGTAGGATGTAGGGTTAAATGGCCAATTTTCTCAATGGAGAAAGGTGAATAGTGGTGTACCCCAGGATCTGTGCTGGACACGCTTCTTTTTAACATATTCTTAAGCGACCTAGAAATGGAAATAATAAGTGAGATCAAATTTGCAGATGACACAAAATTGATAAATACAAGAGGATTCTGAAAAAATGCAAGAGGACCTTGATAATTGGAAGACTGAACGTCCAAATGGCAGATGACATTTAATGTGGAAAAGTGCAAAGATATGCACTTAGGAAAAAAACAACTCAAACTACAGTTGCACAGTGCAAGGTTGCACATTAAGAACCACCACCCAGGGAAAGGATTTAGGCATCATCGTGAATAATATGTTGAAACCCTCCACCTAGTACAGCAGCAACCAAAAAAGCATATAGAATGCTCAGAATCAAGGATATTATTATGCCTCTGTATCGTTCCATGGTGCGACTGCACCTTGAATATTGTGTACCATTCTGATCACCATATCTTCTATCTATCTATTTAAGATTTAAAAAGCACTTCAAACGTACGAACCGCTGTACATACATGAAGAAAAGACAGTCCCTGTTCATCAGGGCTCACAATTTAGTCAAGAAGATCACAAAACACAAATACAATCAAGTAAGACATAGTATACAATAAACAAGAAGAGCAAAAACAAGAATCAAGAACAGAAAGAAATAGAGAAGAGATGGGTTTTCAGTCTGGACTTGAAGAGGTCCAGAAATGGCGCATTGCGCACAGACAGAGGTAGATTGTTCCAGGCAAAGGGTGCAGCCAGGTGAAAGGAGCGAATTCTAGAATTAGCAGTACGAGTGGAGGGCATAGATAGACGAAGGCTGTTCGAAGAGCGAAGAATGCGAGAGGGGATGTAAGTAGAGATAAGAGATGATAGGTAGTGGGGGGCTGAAGAGTGAATGCATTTATAGGTCAAGAGGAGGAGTTTGAATTGGATCCGGAAGCAGATGGGAAGCCAATGAAGGGACTTGAGAAGAGGAGTGACATGGGAAAAGCGATGCTGACGGAAAATTAGTTGAGCAGCAGAATGTTGAATAGATTAAAGGGGAAAGATATGGTTTGCGGGAAGGCCAGCAAGGAGAATATTGTAGTAATAAAGACGGGAGGTGATCAAGGAGTGGACAATCATTTTAGTAGTGTCATCAGAAAGGAAGGGGCAAATTTTGTTAATGTTATAAAGGAAGAAACGGCAAGTCTTAGCTACGAGTTGGATGTGAGTGGAGAAAGAGAGAGAGGAGTCAAAGATAACACCCAGGTTACGGGCCAAAGAGACAGGAAGGATTAAAGAGTTATCTACAGAGACTGAGAAAGGGGGTAGAGGAGGGGAGGCATTGGGGGGAAAGATAAGGAGTTCAGTCTTAGCCATATTTAATTTCAAGCGGCGGTGAGACATCCAAGTAGCAATGTGTGACAGGCAAACAGTGATCTTGTCATGGATTGTTGGAGAGATATCAGGCGAAGAGAGGTAGATTTTGTTGACTCTGTGGGTCTGGAATCCTACACACAATACCTGGATTCTTTTATATTTCTATACCTCTCAATAGGAAGAAAAGACGAGACACAATTAATTAATTAGTCAATCACTATGGAGCTCTATAGGGAGGAAACGCATGGAGTCTAAGTCAGTCATATCCATCGAGTTTCTTCAAAGATGGCTTCACAGGGCTCCCACTTTTATTAGAAAATATCAGCTGACTCAGTTAATCTTTAATTAACATCTGGTACTTTCCAAATTACAACGTGTACATAAAATTTGCTAACATAGGCAACATTATCATATAGAAAGAAGAAGTTACCCCTCATAACTATGTTCACTAAATTCAGTAGGTGTCGCTGTGATTCTACTATTCAACAGAAGCTAATTAGTTACTTATAATATTTGCTGATTTTCTACTATTTATGCAAGCTATATTTGTTATATTTGCTGATTGACTCAAAGCCCAATTTTTAAAGAGCAGCTCATCCTGCCCTAGCAACCTCTTTAGCCTATCAGATTGCAGGATAAGCAGATGTACCCTATGTTCTATTTATTTAGAGAAGTTCAATCTGACCTAATATCTATTTCTGCACAAGTTCTATTTGCTAATCACACACAAGCCCTGTTTACTAAGTCCAATGTCCTAGAGAAAGCAGAAGTGCATTTAAAGAGATAGTTTTACTGCAATTCAAACCTGTACTTTCTGTGGCCTATAGCTAAGTTAGGTTCTATAATCCGGTTTCATGTATAGATGGGCTGCTTCCTATCCCTATGGATATTATGGATCCTGATCCGCTGTCTGTCCCTGAATCTGATAACTCCAAATCTCCATATCATGGGTGAATCATAGTTGTATAAATTTGTTTGTCAGAGGCTGTTTCATCCAATTCACTAATTATATCCAATTTACTTTTGGGGCCTGGCCTAGTTAGCCCTTGTCTACAGATTTGAGAGTCATCAGCATAGAGATGGTAATGAAAGCCATGGGAAGAGATAAGAGTACCAAGAGATTGGGTACAGAGAGAGAAGAGGAGCGGTCACAGGACAGAACCCTGGGGAGCACCAACTGGGAGCGGGGTGGCAGAGGAGGAGGAGCCACCAGAACACACACTAAAAGAGCGATGGGAAAGATAAGAGGAGAACCAAGACAGTACAGAGCCTCTAAAGACGAGTGATGACAGGGTGATAAGAAGGTTGTGGTCAACAGTGTCAAAAACAGCAGAAAGATCAAGAAGGATGAGAACAGAATAAAGACCTTTGGATTTTGCTAGGAACAAGTCATTCGATACTTTAGTGAGAGCTGTTTCAGTGGAGTGCAAGGGACGGAAGCCGGACTGTAAAGGATAAAGAAGGGCATGAGACGAAAGGAAATTGAGACAGTGAAGATGGACAGCATGCTCAAGTATTTTAGAGATAAAGGGAAGGAGAGAGATGGGTCGACAGACAGGTAGGATCGAGTGAGGGTTTCTTGAGGAGGGGTGTGACTATGGCATGCTTGAAGTCAGTAGGGAAGGTAGCAGTGGAGAGGGATAGGTTGAGGATATGAGAAATGGAAGGGACAATAGAGGATGAGATGAGGCATAAGAGACGGGTGGGGATTGGGTCGGAGAAGCAGGTGGTGGGTTTGGAGGAAGAAAGAAGGAGTGCTGTTTCATCATCAGAGACCACAGGGAAGGAGGAGAGGGTAGCAGAAGTTAGTGGGGAGAGATGGGAGAAAGGTGAGGTAGAAGGGGTAATGGGGAATTGGAGGGTAATCTTATGGATTTTGTCATAGAAGAAATCAGCTATCAAAAGGATATAGCAGAATTAGAAAAGGTACAGAGAAGAGACACAAAAATGATAAAAGAAATGAAAAGAGACTCCTAAGAGGAAAGGCTTAATAGGTTTAAGGCTTTTCAATTTGGAAAAGAGATGGCTGAGGGGAGATATGATGGAGGTCTATAAATTAATGAATGAAGTAGAACGGGTATACGTAGATCAGTTGTTTACTCCATCAAGAAGTAGACAGACTAGGGAACATGCAATGAACCTACAATGTAAATCATCTAAGACTAACAAGAGAAGATATATTTTTTTCACTCAAAGTGTAATCCAACTCTAGAATTCGTTATCGGAGGATGTAGTAAAACCTGTTAGTGTGCCGATGAGTCGGTGTTGACTCATAGCTACCATCTGGATAGTTGACCTAAACTGTATTCGGTCTTCAGTCACGCAGGTCATTGTTGACAGAGTGGCACCCATAACTGCTGTTATTGTATCACTCCATCTTATTGCTGGCCTTCCTCTTTTGCGTTGACTTTCTACTTTGTCAAGCATGATGTCTTTCTCTAATGATCTCTCTCATTGCATGATGTGTCCAAAGTATGAAAGTCGAAGTCTTGTCATCTGAGCTTCTGAAGAAAGCTTAGGTTTGATCTCCTCTAGTACTGACTGGTTTGTTATTTGGGCAGTCCATGGGATACACAATATTCTTCGCCAGCACCATATTTCAAAGGCATCAATTTTCTTTCTATCTTTTTCACTGTCCAACTTTCACATCCATATGACGTTATTGAAAATACCATGGCCTGGACAAGTGAAATCTTTGTATGGAGAGAGACATCTCTGTTCTTGAAAATCTTGTCTAGGTCCTTCATAGCCATTCTGCCAAGAGCAATGCATTGTCTGATTTCTTGATTGCTTGTTGTTTCTTTATTGATAGTTGATCCAAGTAGGTTAAAGTTATCCACTATTTAAATTTCTTCTCCATCAACAATGATCTTTTTGATTTTGCCAGTTGTCTTTGTCTTCTTTACATTCTCCAGGAACAAGCAGGAAGTCAGTCCTCACATATGGGTGACATGAGCACTGATGGAGCCCACGCCGAGCATTTCCCCAGCTTTCAAAGAAAGCCTTTGGGACATGCTACCACGCATGCATGGTCCCCTTCCTGCCAAAGGGTGCCATCTTACTCAGTCTCCCTTTTTGTGCAGAGCCCAACAGACATCTGTCCTATTTCCCCAGAATTATCCTTACTAATTATCCTCAAAATAGTTAGTTTCCCAGTTTGTGTACCGGTTCCTCTTCCCACTTCGATCTGGCACTGTCTCTGATGCTCCTTTTGTCTTTTTGATTGAGGCTCGCCTCAACCGCTATTCACGCCCTTTTTCTCCTGGGGGTCATTGACCCTGTCTCGCTGTTCCCCACCATATCCTCTGGTGGGTTCAAAAAATGTGACTGCTGTCGTCAGACAATGTCAGTGACTGACACCCATGACTACTGCCTACGCTGCCTGGGCCCCGACCATGAGAGCACCTCCTACAGCTTGTACGAAGCCATGACGCCTAAAACCAATAAAAAGATGTTGGAGTTGCAGGAAAAACTGTTCCCCAGGTCCGATTTGGCACCAGCCTCCACAACCCCACACTCCAAGCCCAGCATGTCTCTTGAGCTCCAAGCATCTTCAGAGTTCTGTGGCGGCAGCTCCTCCAGGAAGACCTCGGACCCCGAGAGAAAGAAGAAAAAATCCTCAAAGTTCACCAAGGTTGCACTGGAGAAACCTGGTAAAACCTCCCAGAGGGACTCGAGTGGCTCTGAGAAGCGCCCTACCAAGGTCCTCAAGAAGGAGTCCTTGGCCAGCGGAGACCATGCAAGGTTTCTCAAGACCATTGTCCTCATCAAGGACATACTCCTGAGAGTGCTGGCGCCGGACCCGAGGTCTTAAGTGCCGGCGCTAAAAGCTGCAGAGCCTTCTGGCTTGGAAACCAGAATGACAGCCTTGGAGCAGAACATCACTACTATCCTGGCCTTGCAGCAGGGAATGATGGCTGGTTCATCCGCATCATCTGCCCTGACGACCGGGCCCTCGACTGCAGGGGAGTCCTCGGTCGTTGAGCAGAGTTTCAAGTGCCATCGGCCTCGGGTAAGCCTTCAACTCCGGTCGAGGTCTCGGTCCCGTTCCCGTTCCTGAGACATCCGGTCCTCCCTGGCTAGTTTCCACGACTTGGAGCCCAGGTCCTCTGGAGGCCACCAGCCATTCAGCTCCGACCTCGACATTTGAGTCGCAGGGTCTTGGACTTGTCATTGCTGCTCGACTCCGAGTGGGAGACTGACAACGAGGCATCCCAAGAAACCAAGTGGCACCGAGATATTCCCTTGGACCCGTCACCCCCAGTGCCCCGGCGCCATTCTCCTTCCACAACTTTGTCAAAGACTCGGTGCAAACCATGGTGGAGGAAGATCTGTGCACCGAGGAACTGGAGATTCTCCAGTATGAGTCTCCACCCAAGGAGACTCATGGTGTCTGTGCAGTCCGACCCTTGAGTGGTTGCCACTCATAATGTGAGAGACACTGGCCTCTGTGCCGGTGGTGAGCTGTGCCTCAACGCCATCTACTGCGTCTGGAAAGGCCCCGGGTTCCACAAGTCCAAACTCCCACATAACTCCATGGTCATCGAGTCAGCCGCGTAGAAACGTAAGAGACAGAAAACCCCTCTTTGGTCCTTCCTGGAAGGGACGCTAGAGCCCTCAGTGCCTTCGGGCAAAGTGTTACCAGGGCTTTATGCTGGGTTGCTGGATTCAAGCCTATGAATTGTATATAGGTATGTACGTAAAGACCCTAATCCAGGAGTTGTCTGGGTTCAGCGGGGCTTACAGGGGAATCCCTCCAGCTGTTCAAATCCCTGACCTCCAGGATACATTTTTTTTCTAAATTCCTTTCCCGTGCGGCCTATGATGGCTTTGAGTCAGCAGCTCAGGTAGCAGAAGCTGGTATTGGTACCCGATGGCAAGCCTGGCTGCAGTCTTTGGTCCTTGAGCAAAGGGTCCAAGACAAGCTGCTCAATGTCCCCTGCATTGGGGAGAACCTGTTCGGCAAACCTATGGCCGACAAGGCGGCCGAGATCGAGGTCGACATGGTGACCTGACAGAGGCTCTCCAAGAAGAGACCATCGGGGAAAAGATCCCTGTTCCTGAGGAAAATGGTGCCCTTTCAGCAGAGTCACCACTAGCAGGCCTTCTTCTTGGGCCAGCAACAGGGTTCTCACCCTAAAAAACAAAGCCATGGGGCTGAGAAGCCGAAGGCGCAGAACCCCAGGCCTTAGCTCCCACCCAGCTCGGGGGGGAGCTTTTGACTCCCAGGACAGGGCCTCCCCTCCCCCAGGAGATCTTCACCAGCCCACAGGGGGCTGCCTGGCACTCTTCGCCCACAAGTGGGCCAGTGTCACTTCGGACCAGTGGGTACTGCAGATGGTAAGGGAAGGATACCTCTTCCACCTACAGCAGGCACCATCTAGGTTCTTTCCAGGAGAGCCAGTGCAATCTCTCCTTCACCAGACCCTTCTGCTCTCAGAGCTCACAGGTCTTCTCAGGGACAACACAATAGAGCCTGTACCCAAACACCTATGGGGAAAAGGCTTCTACTCCAGATACTTCATTGTCCCAAAAAGAACGGGAAGTCTCAGGCCCATACTAGACCTGCGAAATGTAAACAAGTTTCTGGTGAGGGAGAAGTTCAAGATACTCTCCCTTGGAACACTGCTGCCTTACCTCCACCAGGGAGATCAGCCGTGCTTCTTGGACCTAAAGGATGTGTATACTCACATCCTGATCCACACCTCCCACAGGCAGTACCTACGGTTCGTGATGGGAGGAGGGCACTACCAGTACAGGGTGCTACCCTTCAGCCTGGCCTCTTCACCAAGGGTCTTTACCTAATGCCTGGTGGTGGTAGCCACCTACCTGCACCTACAAGGGGCTTTCGTCCTCCCCTACCTGGACGACTGGCTCATCAGGGGCAGTATGGCCTCAGAGGTCAGTCAGGCCACAGAGCGTGCAACTCTCCTTCTGCAGCACCTGAGGTTCATCATCAACTACCACAAATCCCATCTCTCCTCAGCCCAAAGCCTGGAGTTCATAGGTGCTCAGTTGGACACCTTACAGTTCAAGATCGTCCTCTCAAGAGAGAGGGCAGAACGCCTCAGATAACTGGCAGGAGAGGTATAGCACTGACTCGTTTCCTCTTCTGCCTACTAGGCTATATGACATTGACGGTCCATATCATGCCCTCAGCCTACTTGCACATGCGGACAGCCCAGTAGTACCTATGCTTGCAGTTGACTCATGCCATGGGCAGGTTATTTATTTATTTATTTATTTATTACAGGCTCTTATATACCGCTCTATTCAGCATCAGCGCGGTTTACAATATAACAACATACCATAATGAACAAACTGTTTGGTTTTACAGAGAACAAGGTCAGAGAACTTGGATAAAACATGGGAAGTCATTACTGCAACTATTTACAAGAGTATTTACAAGTATACATGACAGGATCAGGGTCAGGGTTATCCGCCAGCTGCTTAAGTCCCTCATCTGGTGGCAAAACTTGCACCATCTCCAGGAGGGAATGCCCTTCCAGGCACCTGCACCACAGAGGATCCTGACCACAGACGCCTCACTTCTGGGTCGGGGGCATATTGCAGAGACCGTTGCACATAGGGGCAGCTGGTCTCAGGAGGAGTCACTCCTACAGATCAATCTCCTGGAGCTCAGGTCAGTCTCCTTGGCCCTAGGAGCATTCTGCCATTGCCTGTGACACCAACATGTGCTTATCCAGACGGACAGCCAGATCGCCATGTTTTATATCAATAAGCAGGGGGGCACGGGCTCGTACTCCTTCTGCCAGGAGGCAGTGTCCCTCCTCTCCTTCACAGCATGCAACAGCATGCTTCTATGAACGGTGTACCTCCAGGCCCATGACCACTGTCTAGCAGGTAGGCTGAGCAGAGTCCTTCACCCACACGAGTGGCACTTAAACCCCAGAGTAATGAAGCAGCTCTTCCACCTCTGGGGCAGGCCCATGATGGACCTATTCACCTCTCCGGACAACACGCAGCTATCCCACTTCTGTTCCCTTCAGCCGCACCCAGAGAGAGTGGCAGCAGATGCCTTCCTGATCTCGTGGTCTGAGAGCCCACTCTGTGCGTTCCCACCGACCCTCCCTGGTTGCCAGGACCCTCTTCAAGGTCCAGAGCAAAGGGGCATCAGTCATACTGATTGCTCCCAGGTGACCTTGGTTCCCACTACTGCTTTCCCTGTAGGTGGCACTCCCAGTCCCTTTGGGCCGAGCCCCAGACCTGTCCCACGAGGAGGGCTCCCTCCTGCACCCCAATTTGAGGTCGCTAATGCTAACAGTGTGGCTGCTGAAAGGGTAGTGTTGGCCCCTTTCAGTTTTCCAGAAGAAGTCGAGGATATCCTACTAGCCTCCCGAAAACCCTCCACCACATGGGCTTATGCCTTTAAATGGAAAAGGTTTACCACCTGCTGCACGGAAAGGGAGGAGAATCCCTTTTCCTATCATGTGCAAATTTTACTTCAGTACCTACTGCACCTGTCACACACTGTGCTAAAATCTAACTCGGCGAGGGTGCATCTGAGTGCCATAGTCGCTTACCACCACTCTATCCAGGGAAAATCCCTCTCAGGGCAGTCCCTGATCTCCAGGTTCCTCTGGGGCCTCCTGTTATCCAAGCCCCTTCTCCGCCCTCCTGCAGCAGAGTGGGATCTCAACGTGGTGCTCTCCCAGCTCACCAAACTGCCGTTCGAGCCCCTGCCCGCTTGCCACATGCGGTACCTGTTTTGGAAAGTGGCCTTTCTGGTAGCCCTTATGTCCGCTTGAAGAGTGATTGAACTCCAGGTCTTGGTGAAGTCCATGTGTACAGTTGACGCTTGTATTGCTGGAAGAAGGTGTTGAGATGAATAGATCATTGGTCTTGCAGAATTCTATCAGTCTTTCTCCAGCTTCATTTCTGTTGCCAAGTCTGTATTTTCCAAGCACTTTGCTGCCTTCTTTGTTGTCAGCGTTTGCGTTCCAGTCACCCATGACTATCATGATATCCTGTTTGCATGGTCTGTCAATTTCAGCTAGCTGGGTTTAAAAAAGGTTTGGATGAGTTCCTGGAGGAAAGGTCCATAAACCATTATTAAAGAGGACCCAGGAAATTCACTGCTTAACCTGGGACAAGAATGTGGAACCTACGAAATACCTTGTGACCTGGATTAGCTACTGTTGGAAACAGGATACTGGGCTTGATAGACATTGGTTAACCCAGTATGGCATTTCTTATGTTTTTATGTTCTTATGATTTCCCATTCCCTCTTTCAAGTTTAACCCACAGTGCCTTCTCAGACCCTTGTAAGCCCTGTAATTCTATAGCTGTAATATTATTTTTTGCATATAGTGCCACTCCTCCTCAGTTTCTTCCTACCCTCTCCTTCCTGAATAAAGTATAGCCCTGTAAAATTACATCCCAGTCAAGGCTGTCCATGAACCATGTCTCTGTAACCGCCACTAAATCTAAGTCAGCCTCTTCCATTAAAGTCTCTACATCTGGGATCTTATTTCCCATACTATGGGCATTTATGCACACTGCTTTCCAGATGTTTCCCCTTTTACCCTTTTCTACAGAAATACTTAATGTTTTTAATGTTTCATTTACCTGGGGGCTTTCTTCACCCATCCCCAACGAGTCTAGTTGCTATGCAAATGCTATGCGACATGACACATATGACTTTTTTTGCAAGCAGCATACTTCTTGCCTCCCATCTATACAGGTCATATTTGTGAAGTAATCTTGAAATTGTTGAACAGTCAACACTTTCCCCATTTTTAGTATTAATCTTAGTCCTGTTGATGGCCTTCCTTAGCATATTCCGTTCTCTACTGCTATAATTTTGGAGGGTCGGCCAGTTCAAGGCAGTGTCTTAGGTACGTCCAAATGGTTGCTATGTTGAGACACTTATTTCAGATTCTCTTCACACAACAGAAACAAGTTGATTCTTCATCTAGGAGTATTCAGATCAGCTCAGCTACAGTAATTGAACTCAGATTCTATTTATCGTTTTATGGGCCCTTTAAAGGCAGATTTTGTCAATGGAGGAAAAATGGGTTTGCTGTGTCAAAGGGAGTGAGAGTTATGCTATCAAGACTTTTTGGTTTCTTATAAATTAATTTTTGAATATTTGTTTTTAGTGTATCTGTAATGATCCTTTTCACAGTGAAAGGATAGCGTATGTTGTGTAGATCAGTGAAAGAAATTCCAGCTTTAAAGTATTTTGACTTGTATTGTTTAGAATATGAAACATGTACAAGAATGTGAAGACTTCTACAAAGCATTTTATATCCCTAGATTATTCAAGGATGACATATATCCAGAACACAAAAAAATATTTAAAAGTTCTGTTAATAATGGATAACAAGTATATAACTGAACTACCTTTGTGAAGATAGGAGCATGTCAAGATGGCTGCCTGAGTGGGCTGCTGCCCATTTGCTTCTCCATGGGTAAGCATAAGGCGAAGGCTAAGATGAGGAAAGAGCCCTCGAATGCCCTAATGGATCTGTTCGTGCAAGGGCTGACTACAGCCACAGGCTCCGATGGGGCTCCAGCTGTTTCAATGTCATGATCAGTGGCCCAGCGTCATCTTCGGAGGCAGATATCACCATATCCCACGGAGGAGAATCTCCCCCCCCCCTTCCCCTCCTGGCTCAGCAGCGATACAGCAAACTTGGCATGGAGGCTTCTGGCCAGAAGTCATTGTGTTGGATCACTCCTTTCAAGAGAATGTGGCTGCTGCAATCACTGGAGACCATCTTTCACTGGTATCACCGGTGTGAATTCCAGGAGATTTTGAGGAAGGGTGTGAGTCAGATAAGTTGGTCGGCTCTTCATTGTTGGCTCCCCCTGTAGCGCACTCTGTCTCTTCGGAAGTGCTCCCCAAAGTGGTGACTCCAATAAGACCGGAAAAATTTACTCTTGAAACTATTTGCAATGCCATTGTTGATCTGGTGGTTGCATTGTCTAGCCAGACCCAACAATTACAAGTTAAGATAATGGATCAAGCTACTGTTATTGCCCAGCAGCAAACTGTGATAGAGGGCATCAAGGCTTCTGTTGCAGAACATGCTGTTAAAATTGATTCTGGGGAATCTTCTGTTGCTCTTATGAAAGATTTATCTGGTGTTAGGATTAAATTGGATGCCTCTCAACCATGACCGCCCATAAATGATCCTCTTTCAATCCTATTCTTTTGCCTGCTCTTGAGAAAACCATCTCTTCCTCCCCTAAGACTACTAGTCCTTTTGACCCCATTCCTTCCTTCTGAATTTCAGTCCCTTCCTTAGCCCTCTTTCCTCATATCCTATCTCGCTTTAATAACAGTCTCCCCTAGGGTACATTCCCCCTTTCTTGAAAATCTGCCGTAGTCCGACCCCAGCTGAAAAACCCCTCCCTTGATCCCTCCATCCCCTCACACTATCAGCCTATCTCCATTCTCCCCTACTTTCGAAAATCCTGGAAAAACAGATTTTCACCCAACTCATGGATCACCTGGAGCACACCAGTTTCCTTCACCCTAGGCAATCCGGTTTCCATGCTGGTCATAGCACAGAAACAATCTTTTTTTCAATTCTTAATGAGGTACAGAGTCACTGGATACATGTAATTTTTCTTTAGCTATCTCACGTCATCTATTCTCAGCATTTGATCTTATCAGTCACCCCTTCTTCTAGCTCATCTACAATCTGCTGGAATTCATGAATAGGTTCTCAAATGGTTTCATTCTTTTCTTTCTGATTGCTCCTACTCTGTGTCATTTCATTCATCTACCTCTTCTGTGTTTCCTCTAACATGTAGTGTCCCTCAAGGTTCAGTCCTTGCCCCCTGCTCTTTAATGTTTTTCTAACTTCTCCTGCTAATCTTATCCAACAGCACAGGATTTCTGCTTATCTCTACACAGATGACATTCTCCTACTCATCCTTCCTCTTCTGATCTCACCACTTTTAACACCTGCCTTTCCCATGTGGCCTATTGGTTACATGGTAACCACCTCAAGTTGAATCCATCTAAACCTTCGTAATCTGGCTCACTGGCTCTTCCTCTGTTCCCGCTGTGGATCCCTGACTGGGCGGTTCCCCACTCACCCTTGTCTCTTCTCCTAAATATCTTGGTAGTGTTTTGGACAATGGTCTCACTTTTCATAATCAGATCAGTGCAGCAGTTAGACAATCCTTCCATACTTTACATCAAATTCGTTCGCTATGCCCTTTTCTTACTGACCCTGCCATCATTTCTTTACTTCACTCTTATCATCTCGCACCTCAATTACTGTAATATTGTCTACACCGGATTATTGTTTATCAGATTAAATGCTTATAAACTGTCCAAAATGCCGCTATTCGTATTCTCCGTCACGCACCACTCCTCTGTTTCTCAAATATCACTGGCTGCCCATTTTTTTTCTGCATTCAGTTTAAACTTCTCTTCACAAAGCACTGCATTCAGGTGCCCCTGCTTATCTCTCTTCACACATTATCCTGCTTGCTCCTCCCTCATCTACTTCGTTCTATTCACGCAAACCGGCTTTACCTTTCTCCACCCTCCCAGGCTCATTATGAATCCACTAGGCACTCAGCATTCTATTTTCTTGGCCCCAGCTTGTGGAACTCCCTGCCCCTGAATATCCTTCTTGGGCTCCCCTACCCTAAATTCAAAACACTTCTGAAGACTTCTCTCTTTCAGCAGGCTTTCGACTCTTCCTCCTAGGTTAGAATTCTGCACCTTCCTCTGTGGTTATGTCTTGTTTTATGGCTGTGTTTCTCCTCTGTCCTTTCCTATCATTTTAATGGCATTCTTTTCCTTTTTCTAATATGATTTTATTGCTATTGTGCACCACTTTGCTTTTAAAGGGTGGTATAGAAAGTTTTTAATAAACTATATGTGAGAGGTATTGCAGGTGTCCAAAGACGCGGCTCCACCTTTGTCGCGTATTTTTATTACCTTCCAGCTGAGAAGAAAGAATTTTCAGGGGAGCTTCAGTCGATAGACATTTTAAATGTATCGGCTTTACTTGAAGATTCCCAGTCATTTATAGTTAACTCAGTGACACTCTTGGTCACCTGTACTTTGTTGCCTGATTGGGATTGCCCTCTCAAGCTTTTCTTCAAGAAATGTCAAGTCCCTTTCCTTGGCTGTAATGTAGGGGTCTTCCCCGACCTCACCCACGAGACTCAGAAACGACGGAAACAGTGTTTGCTTCTGAAGGCGGGTGTCCTACAGACGGGGGCATTTTCCTTTTTAAAATTCCCCTGCAAGTGCTTAGTAAAATATAATTCTGTCAATTATGTGTTTTTTCCAGCCTTCCGAATTGTTAGCTTTTATAAATGCTAGGCATATTATATCTTTGCCATCCAACTAGTCTGAAGTATCGACGCTTTATTTAGTAGTCCGCTGAAGCATTCAGGCTGGCGTTTATTTTCCTTTTATTTCCCCTTTGGGGATTTTCCTGTTCTTTATATAATTCACTGTCTCCCCCTCTGATGTTGTGGGATCTAACATTGTTTATTTGCTTATTGGTGTATTCTATTGTGTCAGAATTTTTCTTTGCTATGTTATGAATTCAATGGGGCCGCGGCTCCAATATCGGGCAGAAGCCACTACCACGGCTTTGTAAACAAGCCCCTTAGAGTTGCTTTGCACCATGTGCTTTGATTGTATGATAAGGCGGTATAGAAATCCAATTAAATAAATAAATAAATGTGAGCTCCTACTCCATACTCCTGGTTCTGTAAATGTTGTGAGCCTGCCATTTATACTAGTGAAAAATTATGTAAGCTATTTCATATTATTTCTTCTAGAAAATTCATTAGCTTACAGTAGGAATATTTTTATCCCGTGGCCTTGTAGTTATGTACTTTTTAAAAAAAATCTATATTTATTGAATTTTCTAATGAATTCAATGGGGCCGCGGCTCCGATATCGGGCAGAAGCCGCTACCTCGGCTTTGTAAACAAGCCCCTAAGATAAGGAAATGCATTCTTCACTGAAAACATAGGCCGATGTTTTTTTCATTTTTAATTTGTTTTTCTTTAAGCTATTGATATAGTCAAACATTGCTAAGAGTACTTATGGTCAACTATACATCTCGTAGTGCTATATAAATGCTCAGTAGTAGCAGTAGTAATGTACATTGAAAAACAGGTGACAGTGCATGCTATCTTGTACTTTTACTCCATTCCTTAAATCAATGTTCGATCCAGGATGGCTTACAGAGTAATCAGATACACAGAATATAGCATTATCTATATGATTTCCTTTCTCATTCTTTCTGAGGAATAGAAATTGTTCTTATTTTCTCTGCTTATGTGCAAAACTCTTATGAGCAGGGACTGTCTCTTACATGTCTCTGAACAGCGCTGCATATGCCTTGTAGCGCTATACAGGTGATAAGTAGTAGTAGTGGTAGTAGCAAAACCAAAATAAATAGTTTATTTTCAAAAATCTTGATTCTCATCAATATATATTTTCATGTCAACTGCATCATAAGCTTTCTTCAGACTGTTAGTGTTGTGCCAAATTACCTGCAGTGAACTCGCAAAGCACTCTAGAAAGTCGCCCTATACTTTGCCGAGGAGCTATCCCTTGTGAAATCTGTACTGTCTTGACAGAATGATTCTGTAGACACTGTATTGAGGCCTTTGTCATTGCCAGGCCTAAGCCTGAACAACACTTTCGTCATCTCAACATGCTTGATAACTTATATTTCCAACTGTAGAGCATGATGCCAGGTGTAAATCTGATGGGTTTCTTCCCCATAGTTTCTCTCTTGATCATACTGGGCCTGATGGTACCGTGTTTCCCCGAAAATAAGACCGGGTCTTATATTTATTTTTGCTTCAAAAATAGCACTAGGGCTTATTTTCGGGGTAGGGCTTATTTTTTTACTGATACCGGTAGCACTTGCTGATTGGCTGCCATCTCCTGACAGTCAGCCAATCAGTGAAGTGTTACCACAGAGCGCACAGGGAAGCAGTGGATGCGGGCAGCGACAGCCCCTTGGAGAGAAGGAAGAGGCCCGCAGCGCAGAGACAGCACCGGCAGCTGATCGGCATCGGGGAGTGGAGCAGGAGGAAAGCTCCTCCCTGGTCCTCTCACCAAAGCCAATCAGCAGCAAAAAAGGAAATACAGCCCCTAGGAATGAAGAGGCCCGCAGCGCAGCACAGCACCGGCAGAGCTGATCGCGTCGGGGAGTGGAGCAGGAGGAAAGCTCCTCCCCGGTCCTCCCACCAAAGCCAATCAGCAGCAAAAAAGGAAATACAGCCCCTTGGAATGAAGAGGCCCGCAGCGCAGCACAGCACCGGCAGAGCTGATCGCGTCGGGGAGTGGAGCAGGAGGAAAGCTCCTCCCTGGTGGGGACCCCCCCCCCCCCAGGTACCGAATCTGTCCGTCCGTCGATGATCTGCACTAGGTCTTAGTTTCAGGGTAGGGCTTATATTACAGAAATCACTGAAAAACTTGCTAGGGCTTATTTTCGGGGTAGGTCTTATTTTCGGGGAAACACGGTAGTATCTGTGCTACAAATTTCAGTGTTCATAGGCATTCCTTGAAGATTTACCTACAAGGAAGTCCCAGATGATTTATAGATCTGTCTACATAAGAACATAAGATATGCCATACTGGGTCAGACCAAGGTCCATCAAGCCCAGTATCCTGTTTCCAACAGTGGCCAATCTAGGTCATACGTACCTAGCAGTTTCCCCAAAAGACACAGGTTCCGCAATGCTTGTACTGGGTCAAGCATTGATATCCTGGGTCCCTTCTTAATAATGGTTTATGGACCTTTCCTCCAGGAACTTGTCCAAACCTTTTTTAAACCCAGCTACACTAACAGCCTTTACTACATCCTCCGTAACAAATTCCAGAGTTTGATTACACATTGAGTGAAAAAATATTTTCTTTTATTAGTCCTAAATAGTTTACCCTGTAGCTTCATTGCATGTCCCCTAGTCTTTCTATATTCTGATAAGGTAAACAATCGATCTACGTTTACCCGTTCCACTCCGTTCATTAATTTATAGACTTCTATCATATCTCCCCTCAACCGTCTCTTTTCCAGGTTAAAGAGCCCTAACCATTTTAGCCTTTCTTCATAGGAGTATCCTTCCATCCCCTTTACCATTTTGGTGGCCCTTTTCTGAACCTTTTCTTTTTTTTTTGTTAAATTTATTTATTGTTTTACACACAATAACTACAATAATTGACAAGACAAAACAAGACTTAACTACATTGAAACCTTCTTGCATATAATCTAGCAACAACATATCCTAACCGCCTACCTCTCTAATAATGATCGCACCTCGGTTATCCTAATATGTGGCTAATATCTCCATACGACGAGTGCCATTCCCATCTGGGTCCGAACGATCCAATCTCAAGGATTCAACTGTTGGTCGAGGGTGTCCCACTTTTGTGTGCTATATTTGAAGGCTGGGTTGTGGGTTGCGTACGCTCTTTCACACATATAATGGTATCGAACTAGGCTCCACCAGTAGTCCACCGTAAGCTCCCCAAAATTCTTCCAGTGACACATTATTGCTTTAAGTGCGAGAGCCATTAGCAGATCAAATACCGCATAGTCTCTTTTTTTTTAAATCAGGGATGTCTGCCAACGACTTGTACACTATAATCCGATATGTTAGAGGTTCCCTGATGCCCAGTATTCGGGTAGTTTTACTCCAGACGCGCCTCCAGTATTGTTGTAATATAGGGCAATAGTACAACATGTGGGCCAACGTGCCCCGTTCCATTTTACAGGACCAGCATACCGCTTCCGTTGTTGTGGACCACTTAGTTATACGGACCGGAGTTAAATAAGCACGATGGGTCAAGAAGTACAGGGTCTGCGTAAGGGAAGCGGATCTCGTTATTCGTATCTGTTTTTGCCATACCATGTCCCATAACTCTGGATCGGCGAGTGCTCCTACCTCAGACTCCCAACGTGATTGAAGCTTTGAGCATCTCCATTGCTCTCCTTCCCTTAGCAGGGTAACAAACTGTGAGAGAAATTTGCCTCCAATTGTGATCTCCTGAATTTTTTTATAGTAGAGGGGCGCGGAACCAGTCGTAGCAGCCACCACTCCCGCCTTATGTAAGCAGTATCTAAGCTGAAACCATTGATATAGGCAGGTTTGGGGCAGTCCAAATTCACGCTGGAGCTCCTGAAAGGACTTAAATCTTTTATTATGTAGCAATTGCCCCAAGTGATATATGCCCCTTTTCAGCCAGGGGGTCCACAGGAAACTATCACCATCTACCCGGAATTTAGCATTATACCACAGTAAGGTACTCTCGGAGAACTCCTGTCGATCCAGCATGCTAGTCTCCAGCACTTGATAAGCTCGTTGCGTATCTCTCATAATTTCATTGCCCACACTAGGCACAGGAGATTCTGTACCTAACCTCAGCCACAAAGGCATATTGGTACTCAGAGCCGCTTCAGTCTGTAGCCAGATGGGGGCCTCTGCCTCAACCTCCAGCTCACTCCACAGCGCACCTTGCTTCAACTGGGCTGCCATGTGGTACCAATAAAAGTCTGGGAAATGTACTCCCCCATACTTGGTGGGGGATTTGAGCTTCCATGCTGCAATCCGCGGCGTCTTATTTCGCCAGAGAAACCTTGTCAGAAGCTTTTCAAGTTTCTTGTAATAGCTCCTCTCAAACAGCATCGGGATCATAGAAAGAATATAGTTAACTTTAGGCACTATGACCATCTTGATGGTTTCAAGTCTGCCCCACCAGGTCAGGTTGAGTGGCGACCATTTGTTTATATAATCTCTAACAATTGCTTCACATTGCGCCATACTGTGTTGCAGTGTACTCTGCATTGTGACTCCATACATTACTCCAAGATATTTAAAGGAGGCCATTTCTATTTGAAAAGGGTAAGTCTGGATGAACGAAGGCGGCAGTTGTCCATTCAATGTTATTAACGTAGTTTTAGCTAGATTCAGCTTGTATCCCGAGATTCTGGAATATGTTGAGATAACTTCCAGTGCAACTGGCACCGACTTCGGAGTTAAGAATAAGAAGAGGTCATCAGCATATGCTGATAGCTTAATTTGATGTTCTGCTACATGTACACCTTCTATATCTACCCGCTGTCGTATCTTCGCTATCAAGGGTTCAAGAGCCAAATTGAAGAGCAGAGGCGACAATGGACAGCCTTGTCTCGTTCCTCTTGTAAGTGCAAACTCAGCAGAGAGTCTCCCATTCGCCGCCACTCGCACCGTTGGTCTCGTATACAGCAGCCGGACATTGGCAAGAAATTCCTGCGGCAGACCATACCATTCCATAACCCTAAAAAGGTAGGGGAGCTCCACTCTGTCGAATGCCTTTTCGGCATCTAGTGCAAGCCCTACTGTCGGTCTTTTTTGACGTTGCACTCGGAGAAGAAGATGTGCCAACAGACGGCCATTATCCGTCGTCGACCGTCCAAGCATGAATCCACACTGATCAGGCCTGACCAATGTAGCCATTATTTTTCTGAGCCTATTTGTCAATATCATGGCATAGATCTTATAATCTGCATTAAGTAACGAAATTGGTCTATAGCTTCCTACTAGCTGGTCGTCTTTCCCCGGCTTAGGATGAATTACCATAGTAGCAGACGCTAGAGATCCCACATTAGGGCATTCTTTCTTTAGCTCAGTGAAGTATTGATATAATTCAGGAATTAATTCTTGCATAAAGATCGTGTAGAACTCAACAGGCAGACCATCCGGACCACTTGCCTTCCCCTTGGATAATTGTCGCATTGCAAGTTGAATTTCTTTGCAAGTAATATCTCTGGCCAACTCCCCTCTCTGAATTTCCGTAAGTGTCGGGTGTTCAATGTCAGCCATAAACTTAGCAAATGCTTCCTCATTGAAATTACCCTCTGATTGATATAATTGGGAGTAGAAGGTTTCACATTGTTCTAATATGTCCTCATCGCTCGTACACAATTTTCCTGTATTATCTTTCAATCCGGCAATACGAGCTCGAGTTTTCTTTGCTCTCAATGAACGTGCCAATAAAGCACTCGCTCGATTACTTTCATGATAATACACTCCCTGTTGAGTTAGCATTTGTTTGACTGTTTCCTCATTAAGGATGGAATTATATTGACATCTCAGCCGCCGAAGCTTCAGTAGTATAAGTGGGTCCGAACGCTTGGCCAGGAGCCGTTCACCCACCCGTATCTCATTCTCAAGGTCCTTCTTTTGTTGCAGCGCGACTTTTCTGTCACGGATACTATATGTCGTGAACCTGCCCCGTACAGTTGCTTTAAATGCCTCCCACCAGGCCCATACTGGAGTATCACCTAACTGATTATGCATGAAGTACTCCTTGATGTCTTGACGAATAGCCTCCACGATCCCAGTCTTCTGAAGCCACGACCGGTCAAAGTACCAGTTCAGCTGCGACCTTCCATTCTGTCCCAGTTTGAGATCCAGCCTTATTGCTGTGTGATCAGAAATTACTTTGGGGAGTATCTCAGCCGCCCCAATTCCCGGCAGTAACGTTTTGGAGACCAGGAAAAAATCAATGCGCATTTGCGTATGATGGGGCATAGAATAATAAGTATATGCCCTGTCTTCCGGATAAAGGAGCCTCCATGGGTCATCTAACCCTAGTTCATCTTTCAGGCTCTTAACTACTCCCCAAGCTCTCGGTTTATGTTGCTGTTTATAAGGTGTACGATCGAGCAAGGGATCCTGCAGGAGATTGAAATCCCCTCCTAAAATAATATTGGTTGCTCCAGCCTGCAAAAGTTCTTTTGCAACTATTTCAAAGAAACAAGGATCATCCTGCGCAGGGCCATAGACGGTCATGAGGGTGTATTTCGTTTCAGCTATCAGGACTTTCGCTCTGGCCCATCGCCCCAATGGATCTATAGCCGTTTCTGTAACCGCAGGTTGCAACGCTTTCCTAACCAATATGGCTACGCCACCTTTTTTCTTACACGCAGGAGCCGCCAATATGGTTTGGTAACCCTCTCCATTTACTTTATAAGATTCAGGCAGGGTCAAGTGGGACTCTTGCAAGTATATGACATCCGCGCCCTGTTGTCTGCAGTAATTCAAAATTTTCTTCCTTTTGATTGGATTGTTGATTCCCTGCACGTTAAGGGACACCACTCGTATACTGCCGCTAGCCATTGTAGGCATCGTTCGTCCCCCCGGTGATGGCACTCGTCCTACTCCAAACAGAAAAGTAAAACTGGGTTACAGTTCTTAACAAGGTGCTCATTATTATTACACAGTTAGAACCAAAACTATTCATCTTAAACAGTGGAGCTTACCCGCCCCCTCCCCCCTCTCACCTCTCTCGTCTTATTGCCCTAAGTCTTTTCCTACCTTCTATTCATTGCAATATTACTTCGTTAACCATCTTTAGAACATCCCACACCTTAAATCATCTTACTTAGATATATACAAGGTATGTCTTCATCTTGCATATTTTCTCTATGGCTGCGACATACTCAATAATACAGTGTCAGACATATAGCCCTGAGGTCTCACAACGCATTTGATTTACCCATTAGAATCATCATGTGTTTACTTGCGTTTTACATGAGAACTTATGACCCAACCTCCATATGGCTATATTCTTGTAAATACTTTTTTAGATTTTCTCCAGTGTCAAATATCCGGGTACTATTGCCTAGAGTCACTTTCATCCGTGCAGGGTAGTATAGGCCATAACGGGCCTGCAGTCTCTGAAGCTCTGGCCGGCATGCAAGCAAAGCTTTCCTTTTCTCAACCATCTTCTTACACAAGTCCGGGAAGAAAGCAACTTTCGAGCCGTCGACCTGCAGCATTGGTCTCTGTTTTGCCGCCTGGAGTATCTGAAGCACTTGCGGATACCTGAGCACCCTAAGGATTACAGGGCGCGGGTGCTGGCTTTTCCCAGTCCTCTGCTGCGGGACCCGATGCGCCCGCTCCACCTCAAAAGGGGAGGCAAAATTGATCTGCAACAAATCCGGTATCAATTTTTGCACATAGTCCTCCATGCAGGACCCTTCTCGTCCTTCGGGAATCCCAGTAATTCTTACATTGTTGCGCCGAGCCCTATTACTGTGATCTTCTATTTGGTCTTCAAGCGCCACTACTTTCTTCCCCAACGGGCCTATCTGCGTCAGCAGCTCGTCGTGTTTCTCTACCATTTCTTCAACTGTATGCAATCTCTCATTCATTCCAGCCAAGCGCTCTTTTACCTCTTGCATATCTGATTGCATTTGCACTAGTGTCCCACTATTGGAGGTAATCATCTCTTTAACACTCCGAAGTTCTTGCAAAATCTCTCGCACGCCTGAAGCACTTATCTTTTCCGCCTCCATCTTTTGGGGAGAGACAGCTTCTTGCTTCGTACGTTTTACCGCGTGTCCAGCCGTCGTAGCGAAATCAAGCTTAGCGGGTTTTAGCGCAGCCATCTCACACACCCATGGATGGTGATGCAATGTTTCTAAATTAAGCTCTGCCAATTAAGGTGGCCAGGATTCTGAGTATCGGGCAGGAGCAGGACTCTCAGGCAGCCATCTTCTATCGCGGCTAGCCCCGCCTCTTCTGAACCTTTTCTAATAACTCTATATTCTTTTTAATATACGGCGACCAGAATTGCACAGAATATTCAAGGTGCGGTCTCACCATGGAATGATATAGAGGCATTATAATATCTTTTGTTTTATTTTCCATTCCTTTCCTTATGATACCTAGCATTCTATTTGCTCTCTTGGCTGCCGCTGCACACTGGGCCGAGGGTTTTAACATGTTATCCACAATGACGCCTAAATCTTTTTCCTGGGTGGTGGTTCCTAATGTGGAACCTTGCATCGTGTAACCATAGTTTGGGTTGTTCTTCCCTAGGTGCATAACCTTGCACTTGTCCACATTAAATTTCATCTGCCATTTTGATGCCCAGTCTTCCAATTTATCAAGATCCTCTTGCAATTTTCCACAATCCTCTTGGGTTTTAACAACTTTAAATAGTTTTGTGTCATCTGCAAATTTGATAACCTCACTCGTTTTTCCACTTTCCAGGTCATTTATGAATATGTCAAAAAGCAGCGGACCCAGCACAGATCCCTGGGGTACACCACTATTCACCTTTCTCCATTGGGAAAATTGGCCATTTAGCCCAACCCTCTGCTTTCTATCTTTTAACCAGTTCTTGATCCACAGTAGTACACTTCCTCCTATCCCATGACTCTTTAGTTTTGCCAAAAGTCTCTGATGAGGGACCTTGTCAAAGGCTTTCTGAAAGTCCAGATACACTATATCAACCGACTCACCTTTGTCCACCTGTTTATTCACACTTTCAAAAAAATATAACAGATTAGTAAGACAAGATCTTCCTTGTCTAAAGCCATGTTGGCTGTCTCCCATTAGGCCATGACTATCTACATGCTGGGTAATTTTATTCTTTATGATGGTTTCTACCATTTTTCCCGGTACTTACGTGAGGCTCACTGGTCTGTAGTTTCCTGGATCACCCCGGAACCCTTTTTAAAAATTGGTGTTACATTGGCAATCCTCCAATCTTCAGGTATTAGAGATGATTTTAATGATAGTTCACAGATTACTAATAGCAGGTCTGCAATCTCATATTTCTGTTCTTTCAACACCCTTGGCCCAGGTGATTTGCTACTCTTCAGTTTATCTAATAGTTGTAATACATCTTCCCGATTATCTAATAGTTGTAATACATCTTATCTAATAGTTGTAATACATCTTCCCTGGTTAATATTCCCAATCGGGCCTGAATTTTCCCTTCTGAATTGCAGATACATAAACAAGTCTAGCAATGGGTGCATTGAGTTTGGATTGGGCAACTGATCTAGAGAAACATCACAATTAGTACTCCTAGCATCCAGGAAAGAAGATGCCATATTATTTTCCTGGAGAAGATGATCATCTTGAATGCTATAAAGATTTGCAGATTTTCATAGGCAACAAAATTGCCCTAGTTCATGCAAACAAGTAATCGTACTAACTGAACAAACAAGAAGGAACAGTATCAAATATTTTTCTGTCTGTAAGTCATTAGGGTGTGCAATTGCACATTGTCTCCTCTTACAATTCTAATATCCACTTACCTGGAAACTGAAAATAGCATCCTGGTGGTTGATTAAGACATCCCTGCTGGGTTGGAAGGGGGCAAGAAGGCAGCTGTGCGAACTCAGGGCAGCTCTTCCCAGCAAGACTCCGCTTCTGTTGGGCTCTGCAGTGCAGACTCAGTTGGTGGAGATGGGGAGGAAAAAGCGTAAGCAGGTGTGCCTGTCCTCAGGTGACGCCGAGACAACCAATGTGAGCCAGCGAGCGTTGCAGACTTGCGGGTTTGTGCCATGGAGTCTAGGAGCAGCATCTTAGGTGGAGCTGACCCAGCAGAACTGAGCATTTCCGGGGTATGGCATTCTCCAGAATCACGGACTCCCCCATTTCAACCCGGAAGTGTTGGGACATGCGGTGGAGTGCCTCCCGTGGATCAGGCTGAGAGCATGCCTGTCTGAGGGGCTGAAGAGGACCCACCGGTGCTTAGTTCCCCTACGTCTGTTGCTCTGGGTAGAGTTGGAGTGGTAGGAGCATCTGATTCGCCAGGTGCAGTGACAAGTGCAGGAGAGCAGGCTTTGGGTTTCCGGAGGTTGGAAAAACACACGAATATCACAGTGGAAACGCTGTGGGAAGCTGTTGCAGCAATGAAAACTTTCCTACTACTTGTGGCTGGAACTGTAAGTAATGAGCTTATGACTTTCAAAACTGATTTGCAAGAGATCTCCAGAGCTCAAGTGGAACAGTCTGTGAGGTTGACCCAAGTGTCTATAGATATGGAACAGCTCCGGAGAGTACAATAGCCCAGGATTAAAGATGGGACTGTGTTCTCGAGGAAGCTGGAGTACTTGGAGAAATCAGGCTAGGAAGTTTAATTTGAGATTGTTGAATTTTCCACCTTCTATGTATTCTCCCCTGGAGATGGGGTGTAGATACTTTAGGGAAGTATTACAGCTTTCCCAGGAGCATCTACCCCCCCCCCCCCCCGCCCAAGTAGGGCTCAGTACCTGTCCCTGGGATCTCTTCCTTCGATAGCTGTGGGTGATACAGCAGACCTTAATGGGTTCTTGAAGAGCACAGTGGAGGTGGTCACCGGTCATTCTACGCTGCTTATTACGTTAGTTCTGGAGTCTGAGAAATCTTTGATCCTAAGATCCTGTTTCAAGAATCTCAGCCTGCAGTTTATGGGCTCATTTGTCTGTATTTTTCCAGATTTGGCTTGTGATGCCCAAGCGAGTAGGAAGGGAGTTCCTGGGGTATAAATCCTGGGTTCTCTCCATCGCTGGGTCATATTTACTTAAGTTTCCTGCTAGATGTTTTATTTCCTATAAAGGCAAGAATTTTTTGTTTTTTGAGCCAAGACAGCTGTTGGAAGTTTTGAAGGCTAGGTAGGAGTCCACGGTTATAGTAGCTTCCTGCTCAACTGATGTATGAGACTCCACTCTGTCTGTGCAATGTATTTCTTTATCCCCTTCTATGTTCCTTATATGATGGGCTTAATTGTGGTAATCTCCAGGAACAAGCAGGAATGTAGTCTTCACATATGGATATCGTTGGTACCGATGGAGCCTGTGCGGGAACGCTCCCCAGCGTCCAATAGGAACGCTTTTGGGAGCATCCCTCAGCACATGCGCGCTGCCTTCCCGCCTTTCTAACTGTCCCTTTTCAGAACCGGGCTGCAAAGCTCAGTACCCTCTTTTCTTTGGATGCCAGGTCCATTGCATCGACGTCTTCAAGAGCCTCTTCTTCCTCCCATGGATCTCAGGTAACTAAACATAAAAGCCAATCCTCAAAGGGTACCTCTTCTGCAAAGCATCGAGAGGCCATTGGCATTGCCCTTGAGGGAACCACACCAGCAAAACAGCCCCGGCGGGAGGCTTCGGCCTAAAAAGCATCAACGGGGTTCCAGGATGTTCTCGAGGCCTCGGCCTCGACAGAACTACTGGTGCCATGCTCAGGGGTCCCGGCCGCCTTCTCCAGTACCAACACCCAGGCATCAGCAGCATCAATGGACCAGAGATTCCTCGCTGTCAAGCGCAGTATTGCAGCTCTCCTTACATCTGCGGTACCGTTGACACCGATGGTTCAACGGACACCGGCACTGGTACCGGCACAGATACCGGTACCGGTACCGGCCCTGGTGGGAATTCTTCCCTTGCTGTCTTTGCCTGGCATCGAGAGATCGGTACCGGATCAACTCAGTACCAACTTCAATCGATACCGGGACCGTGCCTTACATGAACATCGTGATCAGAGATACTTCGAATCCTCTGATTCCAATGGCTCTGATAATTCTGCTGGTACCAGAGTTTTTCTCCCGGAAGACTCTTCTTCTCCCCAATGCAGAATGTTGCCTCCAGAGGACATGTCCTTTCAGGATTTTATTCGTGATGTTGCCAAAGGCCTTTCAATCACGGTAGCTCCTGACAAGGAACCTAGAGCAAAGGAATTGAAAATTCTCCAATATCCTAAAGCTCCAAAGGAGGCAGCCACTCTGCCCATTCATGAAATTCTTCATGATTTGATGCTCAGAATGTGGGAGACACCTTTGACCACATCTCCTCATTCTAGGAGGCTTGATACCATGTATCGAGTTCCACCATGTCCTGGATTTCAAAAGATTCAGCTGCCACACCATTCAATGGTAGTGGAGTCAGCCCTGCATAGGATGAAAAGTGCAAAGAGACATGCATCCAATACTCCATGTCGTGAATGCAGGACTCTTGATGCTTTTGGGCGTCAAACCTTTCAAGCTTCCATGCTTTCAGCTAGGATCAGCTCATATATCTTATATATGAGTATGTTCCTCAAGGAGGTCACAGGAGATTTGGAGCTTATGAGCCCACTTCTCCCAGATGACAGATGACAAGACTTCCTTACACTTGTCAGGCATGCTCAAGATGTCTCCAAGTTTGTCAATCGTACAGTCTTTGACTATTTTGAATGCATCAGCAGAACCTCTGCTATTGCCATTGGTGCACGACGGATTGCCTGGCTTCAGGCATCGGACTTGGAGATTTGGGATCAGGATAAATTAGGCAACATCCCTTGCACAGGAGAAAATCT
The DNA here is from genome assembly GCA_033557465.1 of Ichthyophis bannanicus. Lineage (NCBI taxonomy): Eukaryota > Metazoa > Chordata > Amphibia > Gymnophiona > Ichthyophiidae > Ichthyophis > Ichthyophis bannanicus. The sequence goes on from CM066040.1 coordinate 139,194,876, forward strand.
GTTTGGCAAGAATTGGCAGGAAAAGGCTAATGAGATAGATGCTGACAATATCACCTTAGATAGATTGCCAAAATCTACAGCCACTCCAGCCAAAAAGAAATCCCTTTAAGAAACCCTCTTTCAGCAAAAAAGAGGAAGTTTTATCCATCCTATACCCAACAAGGCCAAGCTCACAGTCAAGTTGCCCAAAAGGAACAACAACAGCAATTCAAACAGCAGAAGAAGCCAAAAGGCCCGAGAGCTCAACCAGCTCCGCAGGTTCAGCCCCCTCAAGGGCTTTGACTCCTTCCTAGAGAGCTTAGCCTTCCTGCCTCTGAGGGGTCCAGAAACCCTAAATATTCAGGCTGTGTCATTTTGCCAACAGATGGCACCAAATAACAGCAGAAAATTGGACTCTGTCCATTGTAGGAGAGGGGTTCAGGCTTCATTTTCACAGCATGTCCCCTCCTACAATCTTAAGACAGTTCAATTCTCAGGCATCTGCAGACAATCTGCTGGATCATGAGGTCTCAACACTTCTTGCCCAAGGGGCAATAGAGGAAGTACCCATTCTTCAGCAGGGTACAGGGTTCTACTCCCCCTATTTTCTTATTCCAAAGAAAACAGAGGGACATAGACCCATTCTAGACCTCGGAGAATTGAACAAATACCTGTTCCAAGAGAAGTTCAAAATGATTTTTCTAGGAACTCTTCTGCCATACCTTCAAAGTCAGGATTGGCTTTGCTCTCTAGACTTAAAGGATGCATATACTTACATTCTGATCCATCCAGGTCACAGGAAATTCTTACGATTCCTTTTCATGGGAAAACACTTCCAATACAGGGTTCTTCCCTTTGGTCTAGCTTCTGTACCAAGAGTATTCACGAAATGCATGGCAGTAGTAGCTGCATTCCTGTGAAGCCTAGGGATTTTCGTCTTCCCTTACTTGGGCGACTGGCTCATTCGAGCCCTCACGGTTGCAGAGACCAACTCTGCACTGTCTCGCACAATGCGAATCCTCCAATATTTGGGATTGGTAATAAACTTCCCAAAATCCCAACTTGTTCCTTCCCAGTCTCTGGAGTTCATAGGAGCCTGTCTAGATACCAGACTGTCAAGGGCTTTCCTTCCACAGGCCCGGTGTCTTCGCATAGTGCAACTAGCTTCTCAAGCAGCGGGAAAATCCTCCCTAACTGCTCGAGAACTGCTACAGTTACTGGGACACATGGCATCCACAGTTCATGTAGTTCCCTATGCCTGCCTCCACATGCGAGCAGCCCATTGGACCCTATTCACACAGTGGACACAGGCCACAGGACGTTTGTCAGACAAGATAGCAAACTCTCATCGGCTGATCTTGTCCCTCCAATGGTGGCAATCACTGAAGAATCTTTTAGTGGGGTCTCCTTTCCAACAACCCCTATTCCAGGCCACCCTAACAACAGATGTATCACAGGTGGGTTGGGGAGCACACCTGCATTATCTCTCTACCCAGGGCACATGGACTCCACAGGAGGCTTGTCTTCACATAAACCTCCTGGAATTAAGAGAAATCTATTTAGCTCTTCGAGTATTCCATGCCCAGCTCAGCTAAAAGACAATCCTAGTCCAAATGGACAAGCAAGTAGCCATGTTCTTTGTGAACAAGCAGGGTGGAACAGGCTCTCTGTCGTTATGAAACAAAGCTTTACGAATCTGGGCTCTCATCAGAGGGCATCAAATCCACCTTCTCGTGGTATATCTTCCAGGCATTCAAAACCTTTGGGCAGACAAACTCAGCCGAGTACTGCTGCCTCACGAATGGTCTCTCCACCTAGACCAGGTGACAAAGATATTTCACATCTGGGGGACTCCAGACATAGACCTCTTTGCAAGTCCACTGAATGCCAAACTTCCCCGGTTCTGTTCCAGGATTCCGGCTCACAATTGCCAGGCAAGGGATGCCTTCCTACTTCATTGGGGTCAGGACTTCCTCTATGCCTTCCCACCCATTTCCCTCATCCCCAAAACACTTTTCAAGCTTCAGAGAGACAGAGGTCGTATGATCCTCATAGCGCCACGGTGGCCATGCCAAACGTGGTATCCCCTGCTTCTACATCTCTCTCAAGCTGCACCTCTGGAGTTAGGCTGTGCTCCAGATCTCCTTTCCCAAGAGAGCGGGACGCTATAGCACCCGAATCCCCAATCCCTGCATCTCACGTCCTGGTTGCTGAGAGCTTAAATCTTTAGGATCTGGCTTCTAGAAAACCTCCCACAAGACGATCTTACGCCTTCAAGTGGAAACGTTTCACTATATGGTGTTCCCAGAAGGGGTTACATCCCCTGGTGATACCTTTGAAGTCGATACTAGAGTATCTACTTCATTAATCAAATTCTGGTCTAAAGACCAATTCAGTAAGAGTCCATATTAATGCAATTACAGCTTCCTATAAGCCTCTAAATGGACAACCAATTTCCTCTCATATCCAGATTTATGAGAGGTCTTCTATTAACAAAACCTCCCATCAAACCACCACCGGTGGCGTGGGATTTAAATCTAGTTCTTGGGCAGCTCATGAAACCGCCTTTTGAATCTTAAGCCACTACTACCCTAAAGATTTTGTCCTGGAAGGTCGTCTTCCTAATTGCATTCATTTCTGCACGGCGCATTAGTGAATTGCAAGCCTTAGTGGCTGATCCTCCTTACACTAGATTTCACCATGATAAGGTTGTCCTCAGAACTCATCCACACTTTATGCCAAAGGTGGTTTCGCCTTTTCATTTAAATCAGGCGATTTATCTTCCTGTATTCTTTCTGAGGCCTCCTGCCTCTAATGCATAGAAGAATCTTCACACTTTGTACTGTAAAAGAGCCTTAGCTTTATCTCCAGGAACAAGCAGGAATGAGTCTTCACATATGGGTACGTCGGTACTGACAGAGTCTGCGCGGGAACGCTCCCCAACGTCCAATCAGAACGCTTTTGGAAGCATCCCAACACGCCTGCCTGCTGCCTTCCCGCCTTTCCCAACTGCCTCTCCTCAGTTTTCGTTTTTCCGCGGAGCCGGCAGGACGTCCTCCTGTCACCGCAGAAAATTCTTCTTTTATTTTTTGGTTTTCGTGTGGTTGCGGCTGCCTTTCCCGACGCCACCGGTACCGCTGGTGTTTCTTTTCTTTTTTCTTGTAAAATTTTTCCTTTTTAAGGAATACTTTCCTTGTTAGTGCCTCACAGTTTTCTTAGGCCTGCTAGGCCTACTCACTTTCCTTTATGGAACCGCCAGCCACTATTCCCAAGAAATGTACAAACTGTGGCGGTACAAAATTAATTTTAGACACTCACAATTGGTCTCTAACCTGTTTGGGTCCTGACCATTTTTCTCCGGAGTGTTCCCTCCTGCAATAGTATTGTGGGAAGAGGTCTTCAGCATCGAGTTCCCCTCGATATGCGGTCCCCATCCAACTTCAGGGCACCGACCACTTCTTCTACACAGGATCAGGTAACCCAAAAACAGTCTTTTAAGACTAGCCAGTCCTCGAGTGGTAAATCTCATGCACAGCATAGAGATGCCTCTGGCCTTGCCCTCGAGAACACACTGGCTTTAAAACCCCGGTGGGAGTCTTCGGCCTCCAAAGCCTGTGTGGGGTTTCAGGTTGTTCCTGAGGTTCACCCCTCACAGAACATACCTGAGCCATGCTCGGTGGTGGCATCCGCTTCGAGCGGTACCGATACCCCGGCATCGGCAATGGTGTTGGATGAAACATTCCTCACCAAGGATCGTAGTCTGGCGTCCTCGGTACCTTCGGGGCCGTTGGATACGCTGCATACCGACCTTCCAGTATCGGTATCGATCCCGGTACCGATACTAGTACTGACGTCGGTACCCTCCAGATGTGCATCAATAGGCTCGCTTCCTTCGATGCCGAGTCTGGAGTCGATCTCCAGTCTGGAGGACTGGGTACCGACTCGCCTTGGTACCGACACCAGACGGTACCGAAGGCACGTTTCCGATGATCCATGTCCGGCACTCTCGGTTTCTTCGATACTGTTAGAGTGGTCACTGGCTGGCCTTCATCCACCGGTATCGGATACGGTGCCGGACTTGGTACTGGTATCCACATTACCATTGCTGTCGGTACCTTCCATGCTTCTCTCATCAGGCTCGCTTCCCTTGATACCGAGTTTGGAATCGATCCCTAGCATGGACGATGTGCTACCGACTGTTACTGGTCCCGACCTCCTATGGTACCGGCGACCATCCTCTAAGGACCACCATTCAGGATCTTATATTCCTATAAAGTTGGATAGATCCTTCGGTGCCAATGCTAGTTCTTCAGCAGATCTAGCCTGTCCAAAAGAATTTCCCTCTGGGGATTTTTCTTTTCAAGCTTTTCTCCTGGATATGGCAAAATCACTTGCCATTTCTATACCTGGACAGGATCCTACTCAAGGGAATACAGAATCCCTGTATATTTCTGGAAGAGCAAAGGAGAACATCATGCTTCCTTTGCATAATTCCTTGCAGGATCTCCTTCTACGAATGTGGGAAGCTCCTTTAACGGTACCCCCACCTTCCAGGGCAACTGATCTTCTATATCAGGTGCCCCCCTCTTCAGGGTTTCAGAGAACTCAACTTCCTCATCATTCCATTGTTTTAGAATCAGCAATGAGGCGGGTGAAGAGTACTAAAAAGCACTCTTCTTATCCGCCAGGTCGTGAGTCTAAGACTTTAGATGCCTTTGGACACCAAACCTTCCAGGCATCCATGCTTTCAGCAAGAATTCTCTCAGATATTTTCTATATGGGTTTATCTCTTGAAGAGGTCACAAAGAAATTACTGTTGTTGACTCCTTTTCTTCAAGAGCCCAAAAGTGCAGACTATTCCTCACTGGTTAGTCATGCTCAAAATATCTCTAGGTTCCTTACTCGTGCTTCCCTAGACTCCTTTGAGTCTGTTAGCAGAACTTCTGCTATAGCTATAGGGGCACGACGTAAAGCCTGGCTCCAGGCTTCAGACTTGGACAAATGGGCACAAGAAAGACTGGGAAATACTCCTTGCACTGGAGAAAATCTCTTTAACAAGGAGTCTTTACTCCAAGTTGCTCAGTTAACCACTGACATTCCTGGTTCCAGAGGCTGTTCTACATCTTCCTTTTTCCCAGTTGGTAGGAAATGTCCTACCAAACTTTCTTCCCCTAGGGGGAAAAAGTTTTATCCATCTTCTGCCCATCATACAGATGTTCCCAAACAGGGGAAACATCGCCCTGGTCTGAAGAAACCACATCCTCAACAGGGTCAGCAAACCCAGCAGTCGCAGGGTTTCAAATAGATCATCATTACCTCTCTTGGTTGGTGGTTACAGTGGCAGTCTGCTTCTTTTCACTTGAAGTATCTGCACTAATTTTATCCTAACCTTTTCTAGATATCTCTTCACGAGACATCTTTTCTTTTACTCTAACAGTCTTTATGGTGATCATGCCCATACTTAACAGGTTTCTCTTCCTCTTTGGGGAAAAGAGAACTGACAACTATCAATAAGACAGTTTTTTCCCTGTACTGGCATGTATCATCTTACTTTTCAGAGACTTCCTGCATAGTCAGTCTCCTTCAACTCTGTCTTACCTCCCTCTTACTACAACATTCGGTTTGTAAGAGTGGCTCTTTTACATTGGTAAGCTCCTATGGTCCTCTACCTATTCCACAGGGGGATTCTCCCTTCCAGAGTTGTCTCCCCCTTTATTACCTTAGGGCAGCTCATCAGACAATAGGAAGTCCTACCATGTCTGTTGTTTCTTTTCCCAATCTAAAAATGGAGGAGAAAAGAAATTTTCCTTCGCTGCCCTGGTAGTTGCTGCAGATACAGCAATTCCTAGTGGTTAAGCCACTGGTTCTGTTCACCACACAACCAGGGTTTCCCCTCCACTAGCAATCCTTCTAGCCTCAGTGCTAAACCCCAAACAGGTTATTAACCTTGTTTGGAAACCCTATTAGCACAGACTGGTTGGTTAACTTCTATTCTCTGCCCCTTGTCCTTGGTAGAATAGTTACGTTGCCCACTGGCTTTAAACAGTCAGTTTTTTCTTCTAACCAACTTGCAGTATGCTCTCTGCAACTCTACAGAGTAGCTTTGCACTATGGGCCCTTGCTAGAGAGCATTAGTATTCTGCCTAGCAGATGACCCTAGATGGTTAGGAGGGGTTCCCCCAGTCATGTTCTCATGGCTGGTAGGTGTTCCCTACCCTTACCATTTCATCTAAAATCTTTTTTGAGATATAAGACACAGGCCTTTCATCACGTGAAAACCTAAAGAATGGCCAATTCCCTGGCTTGGCCCATATCTCCTTTGGACGCTCGCCAGAGATAGTTTTCTTTCAGTGGCAGTTCAAGGACGCCTGATACCCATCTTGCCCTTATAGGCAGGTCACCATGGTATCTTATTCCACTGGCGCCCTCCATCCAATCACCATACTGCAGTTCTGGAGAGATCTGGACTTGCTGCCTGCAGACTGAAGTTATCCTCTGCATTTTTCACTTAGGCCATCCTGGTTATTCAAGAGCTCGAATTCTTAAAGGAATCTAGACTCCTTCTTGTGAGGGAAACCATTCCTCTGACTCTGCCAGTCATAACCAGGGAAAGAAGATTCTCTATGCATCTATTCAAGCAGGTATCACCCTTCTTGCTATTAGATGAATCTTTCTCTCTCCCCATATTCCTAGGGGGATCTAGTTATATAGGCATCTCTCCATCCACATACCTGGAGACATGTGTCTATATGCCTACATATTTATATATATATATAATGTGTATCTTCTGCCCATGTATATCTCTCTCTATATATATGCATATATACCCTATATGTGTATATATTTATGAATATATATATATATATATATCTATTCATTCATATCTGAGATATATCTTTTAGGTAGATATGTATCCACATACTTATCTATCTGTCTGTTTAGGTTCAGATATTCATATATCTATCTGTCTGTTTAGGTTCAGATATTCATGATTTACACCTTGTTTCCTTGTAACATAGTTCTTATGTTCACCTAATGTTCTATGTAATGCAATATTTCACTGTTTGTTATATTGTTGTTTAAGTTCCTTGTAAACCGCCCCTGATCTCTGGAAGGGGCGGTATAGAAAAGCACACAAATAAATAAATAAAATATATTCCTATATGACCCTGACAGATGGGCACTACCCCTATCAATGCTGTGCCAGCATGCTTAGGGTTCTACACATACAACCACTCCCTGTGGTAATTAACAAACTTTTTTCTTACCATAACCTTTCAGGGTTAGGTACCTCTGAAGCTCTCCATGTACCTTTTTTTTCTTTCCTAATTGACCCCATTTAGGAAAGACATTGCGGATCTTCAGTTAATCTAAAGCTGTAACGCTTCTTAAGTCTGTCCTTACTTTCTTATCAGATACAGGGGTCTTCCATACCCCTTTTCTCCTACATGGACTAACTCCACTGTCAGTCCAGATGGGTCAGACTAATTTTCCTTTTGGTCCTAGGATTGTACTGTTCTTGGGCCAAAACAGCTTAAGCTTTATCTAATAGTACCTTCTGCGTTTTCCGCTGAAGCCCTACCTCATTATACTACCCCAGTTTCCCCTGGGGCTATTTCGCACCCTGAAGGGTTCTGACCTCCACTTGTTTTTTTCTACAGTTATTGCCTCTACTTCACAGTGAGGTACTCCTTGAGGATCTTCTAGTGGCTCTTCTAACAGATCCATATGAACCTCAATAGACTTTTTACAATGCCACCAAGGGAGGTCCATATTAGAATATTGCACTCAATATTTTACTACTAAATTATTTATTTATTTTATTTATTTAGACAGTTTTGTATCCCGCCTTATCCTTCAATCAAAGCGGTCACAACACAATTGGGGGATACATTTAACACGTGGGGATATGAGGCACATACACTAATACTTACAGGGAACATGGGCAGTGGAGGGTTAAGTGGCTTGCCCAAGACCACAAGGAGCATCTGTGGGATTAGAAACCCCAGTCCTTCCGGCCCAAGGTTGCTGTCCTCTAGTGGGATTTGAACCCCCGACCTTCCGGCCTGAAGTACCTTGCCCCAACCACTAGGCTACTCCTCCCTCCTCTATACAGGGTCTTCCTCTATAGAAGTCCTGCTCTAGTCCAGCTGTTCCACAGCACCTTTCTGTAATTCAACTCCTACCCTCCATCCCCAGGATGCCTGAGGTTCTGAGGAGTAGCATGGCTCATTCTAGATTCACAACATGCTAGGACTCCCTCTGGGCATCTTAGCTTGGGAGTCCCCATATGTGAAGACTCATTCCTGCTTGTTCCTGGAGATAGCACAGTTACTTACCTGTAACAGGTGCTCTCTGGGAACAGCAGGAATAAGTCTTCACAACCCACCCACCTCCCCTAGGAGTTGCATTTCTCTATCTCTATCTTTCCCTTTCTTGCTCTCACTCTCTCTTTGCCTCAGCTTTAAAACTTAACTGAGGAGAGGCAGTTGGGAAAGGCGGGAAGGCAGCACGCAGGCGTGTTGGGATGCTTCCAAAAGCGTTCTGATTGGACACTGGGGAGCATTCCCACGCAGACTCCGTCGGTACCGACATACCCATATGTGAAGACTTATTCCTGCTGTTCCCAGAGATCACCTGTTACAGGTAAGTAACTGTGCTTTACCTACAAAGAACACAGCAACATAGAAAGTCTTCTCAACTTTTTATTGCTTTTGATTCTAGTCATTTGGGACTTCCAGTCTCCAAGAGGACTTTATCTAAATGGATTGCACAGTGCATATCCTTTGCTTATGAGAGTAATAGTCTTCCTCTTTAAGGCCTGTCACAGCTCATAATGTGAGAGCCATGTCAGCCTCTATGGCTAACCTTCACTCTGTCTTTTGATGACATTTGTTGAGCAGCCACCTGGGCTTCGGTACATACCTTTACAGCCCACTACTGGCTAGATAAAGCCTCCCATCGGGATGCCTTCTTTGGCCAGGCTGTTCTTCAAAATCTCTTTCAAACCTAATACAACTCCTACCCACCAACCCTGGTGGGATGCCAGAGATCCATGGGAGGAAGCATGGCCCACCTCACCATAGGTGGCAACTTTCTGGGGTCATCTCCCTGGCATCTTCAGCTAGGGAGTCCCCATATGTGAAGACTACATTCCTGCTTGTTCCTGCTGTTCCCGGAGATCACCTGTTACAGGTGAGTAACTACGCTTTTTCCTGTGGGAGAGCATTTGTACTATCTGGATTTTGTTTTTCTTGAAGTTATATGGTATTTAACTATGTATTTCTTTTGTATTCAAGTTTATGCCTGAATGTTTATGGTAAAATGTTAATAAATGTAAAATAAAATTAAAAAATAACATCCTTTTAGAGCAGATAAGTTGAGAGATTTTGAGTCACCGATTCTTGCACTAAGAAGTGGTAAGCCATACCTTTCTCAAGTTGCTAAAACTGGAGCTAGATCTGCTTGTGACAGCTTTGAACAAAAATGTGCAAGGAACCTAGAAAGAAATTGGCAGAGTTTTTCAGCTGTTGGTCCCTTTCCAGGGGAGTGGGGCTTTGGAATTCTCTACTACCACTGGTGGAGAAGACAAGGGTATCAAAAAAACTGACGAGAAACAAAGTTATCATCAAACCATTCTGACCTTGACAAGTGTGTTGTCCTCTACTGATTTAGTTTCTATCAAATTAGGAGGCTCTGTGGATCTGGAATGCACTGCCAGTCAGATTCTTGATTCACGATATGTCCAAAGACATCTGGAGTTGGAAGTTGATCTGGAACATTGATGCAAGAAACCTCTTCAGATACTTCTAGTAGAAGCATCTAGCTAAAGCAAGTTGTGAGCAGCTTCTCAGGAAATAGGAGGCAGCGTCTTGTGGGCTGATTACTGAATGAAAGATAGAAAGCAAAGGGACCCATTTACTAAAGCCCACAAAAGATTTTCAGTTAATGTGCCAAACAAATACTCGTGACTTGCAAAGCCTCTGTGCTAGCCATTGGGGGATTGACCAGTATGTTCCCGGCAGCTAATGCATGATGGGCCACGTGAACGTGTACTCTGCTAAGGCAGGTTCACTTAATGACTCCCATAGAGGAATCGTTAACTCGTGTTAAGAGGCTCGTTGTTACTGAGTGTGCAGCAATTGCCCTGGTGCTAGCAGTAATACCCTCTCCATGCCCACTCTCTGCCCATTCCCCGCCTCATCTCACAATTGCTGGTTAATTTGTGTGTTAGCATGCAGTGGCAAATACTCTCGTGCATTAGCGTTCCCGACTGGCAGTCGCTGTGTGTTAAGACGCATGTCAACCAGCTAATGGGCTAGTTAACAGAGAGTATTATTATTATTATTATTATTTAAAGTCTCTTTTATACCGCGCTATTGACATCAGCGCGGTTTACAGTGAACATTAAACTACACATCTCAGATTGCTGATTTGTGTTTACAAAAAACAGGTATCATAACTTGGGTATACATTAAAACAATTTTAACAGGGAAAAACATGATAAATATATACAAACCACTTTATGTAGCTATATAAAGGGTTAAATGAACTGTACAAGCATCTCATAGTGGGGGGAGGTTAAATGTGTGATTGCAAGTATTCAGTCAAGAGTGTGAGATGCGTGTGCTTGGGGAGCTGCGTTGAGGTGTGGAAGTGGGTGGATGTGAGGTGGAGACTGAGGCATCATAGTGAAGAAGAAAAAGGTGATGTTTCAGTGCCTTCTTGAATTGACAGAGATCACTGATAGTTCTGATAGTTGCGGGTAGAGCGTTCCAGCAGGATGGTGCAAAGAAGGCAAAGGCTCTAGAACTGGTATGTCTAAAGGGTCACAGTTTTCTAAATTGAGAAAGTCAATAGCAGAATGCCTCAAGGGTCTCTACTAGGGCCTGTGCTTTTTTAATATATTCACAAAAGATCTGGTGAAATGATCAACAGGTGAGGCAATGAGCTTTGCAGATGAGACAATGTTATTCAGTCATTAAAACAGAAGAGGATTATGAGATGTTGCAGAAGGATCTTCAGAGACTAGTAAACTGTGCACCTAAATGGTTGATAACTTTGTTGTGGATAAGTAAAAAGTGATGCATATAGGAAAAAATAATCCCATGCTGGGTTCCATGTTAGGGGTCGTGACCAAGAAAATGCATTGAAATTTTCAGCCCACTGTGCTGTGTCTGGTAAAAAAAGCAAATAGAATGTTAGAGGTCATTCAAAGAGAACGGGAGAACAAAACTGAGAATATCCTTGTGCCTCTGTTTAGATCAGGGGTGTGATAGATATTGAGTGTTGTGTGCATCTCAAAAAGGATAAAGCAGAACTAGAAATGGTGCAGAGTTAAGTGACAAAAATGATAAGATATAAAACGGCTCCCTTGTGAAGGAAAGCTATACAAGTTAGCACTATTGGGCTTGGAAAGAGATATTCGCCCAGCTTAACAAACATTCCCCTGAGAGATATTATTATAAACTTTTATAAAATCATGAATAAGGTAGACTGAAGAATATGGGATGGTTGTTTAACCTTTCAAGCAACACTAAAACAATAGCAGACTGAAAGAAAAAATATAGAAAGTATGAACCCAATATGCAAAGGCATTTACATGGTTTTCAGATGTCTAAACTGTATAAATGCCCCTTAGCACAATATTCAACAGCACTGACATGCTTGGTGCCACTGAATATCCACGGGTACTGCTGCTGTATGCCCTGATGCTAACCGGTTAGCTTTAGGGAGTTCCACCGGCGGTACCCAAGGATAACCATTTAACGGTGATATTCAGCCGCTGTCCAGTTATCTCTCAGTGGTGAAAGCTAACCTAACCTTTGCTGCTGAGGCTAATCGGGCAGCGGCTGAATACCACTGCTGCCCATTAGCTTTCGGCCTGTGCAGCTGACCCAGATATTCAATGCCGATGAATATCTGGCCCTATTTTTTTCATGCAATGCACAATTAAACTGTAGAATCTAATTCAAAAATGTTAAATAAAAAATTAAACAAAAAACAAAAAACTGTAGAATCTATTGCTGGAGGATATGGTCGAGGATATGGTTGAACATAGCAGGGGTTCAAAAGAGATTTGGACTGATTCCTGAGGGGAAAAAAGCCATAAAAATTATTAGCAAGATAAACTCTGGAAAGCTATCACTTATCTCTGGAAATGAGCTCTAAAGAAAAATAGATCTACTTTTTTAGATCTGCTGGATAATTGTAACCTGGTCTGGCCATTGTCAGTGATAGGATGTTGGGCTCAACATGGCTTATTTAAGTTCCTTGTCATCCATTAATGACATAGCATCTACACCACTACCAAACATATTAATGGTAATAATCAGAGGTCCTTCCTAACTAAAAACTGCTCCTGAAAAGCCATGACTTCCGCAGAGTTCTGCAAGCCCTCATAACCCCACACTTCAATTACTGTAATAGTATTCTTCAGGGTCTACCCAAAAAAACCACACAGCAACTTCAAATGGCTCAAAACCTAGCAGTACGGCTAATCTTCAACACCCACCACAAGGATCACATTACACCTTTACTATATAACCTCCACTGACTTCCTATTGCATCTAGAATTAAATACAAATATATCATGATTGTATTTAAGATAAACAACGAAATCGCTCCTTCCTACTTATCTTCTCCATTACATTTACCTGATCGCACAAGAGTGAGAAGACCCAGCTCTCAGAATACCCTAACCATAACCACACACATTCACATTCCAAATAAAGTCACCAGCTCAAGGGCATTCATATACATCACTCCCACTCTATGGAATGCCCTCCCTGACAACCTAAGAACAATTAAAGATCATCTAACTTTTAGCAAAGAATTTAAAACTCACCTCTTCATCCAACACTATAGCCTTACTACTTTGAATCAACAATCACAATCAACCTAACTCAACACCTGCTCAACAAACATTTAACAATCCATCAAACACTCCTAATCTAAAATCCACAGCATTATAAACATACATACTCCCAGGTGACACTTCTTTCTCACCTCCATTTATCTGTAAATAAGTTACAAAGTTGTTGTAAATACATTACAAAGATGATATAATGTTTAAGTTACTTGGTTACATAATATGTTAATTGTATATAAGTTCAAGAACGTTATATTGTGACTTGGTTGTGTTTCATAGTAAACCGCCACTGATCTATGGAAGTGGTGGTATATAAAATCTTACAAATAAATATGTACACTGTCACATTTCTGATTTTAACGCCCCCTCCAAACAGTTTTCCTTGTCTCGTCTTAGTCTTGCACTGGTCAATATAATAAACCTAGTGCTTAGAGCTCTTCTTCCATTGATGTTCCTTGTGACTTCGGGGAATCATGTCACCCTCCATTGCCTCAGATACAGACTGATTGTAAGCAGGGGCGGCCCAAGGGGGGTGCGGGGCCATGTGCGGAGACTCGGTGCGGGGCCTCATTTGCATAAGTGTCCTTATTTGCATAAATATTTGCATAATGTTACCATACACTAACTTTTAGTAAACATGTCTCTTAATGAGGGTATGGATAAAGAAAGACTAAAAGATTTCTACATTACTATAATCCAGTGCCAACCGCCAGGCACATTAGGAACTACTACAAACGCTGCCCATTTAGAACCCATAGGAAACCCGCCATATCCTGACAGCATTACCAGGACTCACAAAGCACCATACCCTACCTATCAAAAGGCAACACTGCAAATATTAAACCAATACATTTCAGAGAATACTGGGGAAAGAGAACAAGTGGCAATGTCAAATAGGAATTACATAAACAGAATACCTCAGCTCAGTTACACATGCAGAACATAGACCATCATCAAACAAGGAATCACAATTTAGAAACAGGAAGGCAATAATTAAACTGGGAACCCCAAAAGCCAAACTTGGAATGTACAACAACACTGTAGAAATAAAACTATAAATTAATTTCCTCTTGTACCAAACAAAGCGCAGACGTTAATGATGCACATTTCCCAGAGCTTTCATATTCCAGTTAATAAATTCAAAATAAAGAGATATCTTTCTACCTTTTGTGCATTTTTTTTCAGTTGCAATTGCTCCAGCCACTTTCTTCTGGTTTCTTCATGTTTTCTGCTAACTCTCCATCGTCTGCTGTCCATTTGTTCTTTCTTTTCTAGTTTTTTTTTTCCATTCTCTCTCTCTACATCTGCTTTAACATACTAATCTTTCTCCTTTTGCTCTTTCCTCATTCCTATTTCATCCACACAAATTTTACCCCTCCATCCTCAATCCCCACTTACTCTCCCAATAACCGGCCAATTGTAGATTTTTCATCCCTCCCACACAAAATATTTTTCCCCTCTCCATTTTACTCTCCCAGCCCCATCCCATTCTAATCCTCCCCCAACATCAGCTCCCTTCTAGTTCCAGTCTCACCCAGCATCCATTCCCTTCTAGTCCCTGCATCAGCCCATTTCCAGTCCTACCCCCCATCAACCCATTTCCGGTCCTAGCTCCCCCATCCATTTTCAGTCTGAGTCCCTTCATCAGCTCATTTCCAATCCTAGCCCCCCATCAGCCCATTTCTAGTCATTTCCTAGCCCCACCATCAGCCCATGTCAAATCCTAGCTCCCCTCCACTCAGCCCAATTCCAGTCCAAGCCCCCCCCCCATGAGCCTACTTCCAGTTCTAGCCCCTCCATGAGTCCATTTCAATTCAAGCCCCCACCACAGCCCATTTCCAATCTTAGCTTCCCCCAACAGCCCATTTCCAGTACCAGTCCTAGCCCCCCATCAACCCACTTCCAGTCCTAACCCCCCATCACCCCAGTTTAAGCCCCCCCTATAACCCATTACCAGTCCTAACCCCCCATCAGCCCACTTCCAGTCTTAACCCCATCAGCCCATTTCCAGTCAGCCCCCCATAGCCCACTGCCAGTCCTAACCCCCCCATCAGCCCACAGCCCATTACCAGTCCTAACCACATCAGCCCACCTCAAGTCCTCACCCCTCCCCATCAGCCCATGTCCTGTCCTAGCCCCCCCCATAGCCCATTATCAGTCCTAATCCCCCCATAGCCCATTACCAGTCCTAACCCCCCATCACCCCATTTCCAGACAGCCCCCATCAGCCCACAGCCCATTACCAGTCTTACCCCCCAGCCCATTACCAGTCCTAACCCCCCCATCACCCCATTTCCAGACAGCCCCCATCAGCCCACAGCCCATTACCAGTCTTAACCCCCCCCATAGCCCATTACCAGTCCTAACACCCCCAAAAGCTCACAGCCCATTACCAGTCCTAACCCCTCCCCATCAGCCCATTTCCTGTCCTAGCTCCCCAGCCCATTATCAGTCCTAACCCCCCCCTCAGCCCATTACCAGTCTTAACCCCCCCGCAGCCCATTACCAGTCCTAACCCCCCAACAGCTCACAGCCCATTACCAGTCCGAACCCCTTCCCATCAGCCCTGTTCCTGTCCTAGCCCCCCCAGCCCATTACCAGTCCTAACCCCCCCCCCCCGCTGCCAATTACCATTCATAACCCCCCCCCCCCGCAGCCCATTACCAGTATTAACACCCCCCATCCCAACCCAGCCCTTTACCAGTCTTAACCCCCCCACGCAGCCCATTACCAGTCTTAACACCCCCCAGCCCAGCCCATAATCAGTCTTAACCCCCCCCCCGCAGCCCATTACCAGTCTTAACACCCCCCAGCCCAGCCCATTACCAGTCTTAACACCCCCGCCCAGCCCAGCCCAGCACCAGTCTTAACACCCCCCCAAGCCCAGCCCAGCCCAGCCCAGCCCCAGTCTTAACACCCCCCCCTGTCTTAACACCCCCCCAGCCAAGCCCTTCCCAGCACCTGTCTTTTCACCCCCCCCAGCCCATCCCAGCCCAGCCCCGCACCAGTCTAAAAACCCCTGCAGCCCAGCCCAGCCCCGCCCCAGTCTTAACACACCCCCCCCCCCCCATATCGGCTTATGGCAAAATTAAAATTTAAAAAAAAAAACTGGCTCAGGCTGCTGCCGCGGCCGCCGCAGGAGCAGCAGAAAGGAGTTTCCCGCGGGGCCCCGTCTCCTCGCTGAGCCTCACTGCAAGGGCTTTCAGATTCGCGAAGGCAAAGTGTCTCCCTCGCGTCTAAAGGGGCAGATGGGAAATTTCCCATTAGCCCCTGCGGGCTTAACAGAGACGCGAGGGAGACACTCTGCCTTCGCGAATCTGAAAGCCCTTGCAGAGAGGCTCAGCGAGGAGAGGGGGCCCCGCGGGACACTCCATTTTGCTGCGGAGGCCGCGGCAGCAGCCAGAGCCAGCTTTTTTTTTTTTAATATAATTTAAAAAAAAAAAGCAGAATGTTCTTTGCGCGGGGCCCCCTGAAACGCGGGGCCCTGTGCAAAGAACATTCTTGCTCAATGGACGGGCCGGCCCTGATTGTAAGCCTTCTAATGAAGGACATACCTGCTATACCTGTATATATAAGATATACTGGGATTTAATGTTAAAAAATGTAAGGTCATGCATTTGGGTTGCAGCAATCCAAGGGAGCAATATAGTATAGGGGGTGAAGTACTTTTCTCCACTAAAGAAGAGCGGGACCTAGGCGTGGTTGTGTCTGATGATCTTAAAGTAGCTAAACAGGTAGAAAAGGCGATGGCAAAAGCTAGAAGGATGCTTGGGTGCATATGGAGAGGAATGCAACCTCATTTGGAGTATAGTGTGCAATTCTGGAGACCACACCTTCAAAAGGATGTGAACAGGATGGAGTCGGTGCAGAAGGTGGCTACTAAAATGATTAGTGGTCTTCATTATAAAGCAAATGAGGACAGACTGAAGGATCTTAATATGTACACCTTAGAGAAAAGGCGGGATAGAGGTGATATGATTGAGATGTTTAAATACCTCCGTAGCATAAATGTTCAGGGAGAGAGCCTCTTTCAATTGAAAGCAAGTTCTGCTACGAGGGGACATGGGATGAGGGTGAAGGGAGATAGATTCAGGAGTGATATGCGGAAATATTTCTTTACGGAAAGAGTAGTGGATCCATGGAATAGTCTCCCAGTGGAGGTGGTAGAGATGAGCACAGTAACTGAATTCAAAAAAGCATGGGACAAACACAGAGGATCTCTAAAGGTAAAAAGGGGACTGTTGTAGTTGTTGATATGGAAGGACAGACTAAATAGGCCATGTGGTCTTTTTCTGTCATCATATTTCTATGTTTCTATATAGCTTGCCTTGAATTTAGGTTTTGAAAGGCAAGTAATTGAATCTAAATCATTTTGATTCATATTCAAAATACTTAGATCTGGATCTGCAGAGTATAACTTCATTTGATAATGGGAGTGCCTACTGTAGAATGTACTTTAGCGTGTGCCTTGTAGATCTAAGAGCAAACACGGTTGGGAGCAATCACAGATTACGTTAAATACACTAGTATCTGACTGTTTCATGAGGTCTTCATAATATGATAGATAATGCGGACGAATTGGAAAAGACTTTATGTAATATAATTGATGATTTTGTTCTCTCCATGGTTTAGGGAAGCAGTTTAAAGCATGTTGCCACAAACTTAAATCCATCAAGAGTCCTTTGAAGTAGCTTTGAGTTTTTTCTCAAAGAATTCTGGGATTTGTAGTCGGTCCTAAATTTTCTATTGCTAAAACAGAATGCTAAGTGATTTAACTATAAAAACCATATTTAACTCACTCTCCCTAATGAATTGGCATTAATAAAGAGGGTGAGTATAATTTGGCTTGCACACTTTTAAAATATGGCCATTGTTTTCTTCTTGGTGTCAAATTTTGCTACTGACAAAATTGGTGATGTGCAGAAAATATATAGCAAATTCTTTGTACCCATTTTGCTGCTTCTATTTTTTTTTACAGCGTGTAAAAAGCAAATCATTGGAAGATGTGATTTTGTTAAACGTTGATACAAATACCGTAGAAACACCATTCAGTGACCTGAACAACCTACCTAGTGAAGTGGTAAGTCTCAAGGGGACACCAAAGTTTTCGTATTAGTTATTCGAATAGCTAATAGCTATTTGTGTTGTTTTTTTGTTTTGTATTAGAAGATAAGTTAGAAATATAAAAATAAAGAAAAATAAGGAAAAAAGCATTGGCCCCTTTTTCAGGTTCTATCCATTTGACAGTCGAGGCGATGTTGAATAGAATATCTTATCCCTCATTGTAAAAAGCAGAATCATAATTATGAAGTGAGCTGCATTCATTAGGCATAGCTGCTTTAAACATAAGAGCCTCTTCATCTCATTTTAATCATTATATTACAAAGTAGGCATTTCTGTCTGCCTCGTGGCATGTCTTGCTGGAGAACGAGCCTTTTTGAAGGCAGAAAGAAGAAGGGGGCCAATTATCGACTTCTGCTTCCCTGCCACCTGCCAGCGCTTTTCCTTTTAATTAACGATCTGATGCCACTGGTCAATATAATAAGAAATGCTTGTACAGTTGGGGTCAAAAATTTTGCCTTTGATGTGCCTCAACTTTCTGAAACATTTATTTGTTTTCTCTAAATTATTTCAGTTTCATTTTAATCTTGTCTGTCCTGCTGAGGGCTGCAAGAATGAAAACCTACACTGTTTGTCATTTGCTTTGGCAGAGCAAGAGCTGCTTACTTAGGATTCTATTTGTAAATTGTAACTGCAAACCTAGATTGTCATAAAAGACTTCAGATCCTTTTGAAATGACGAAAACTGTGTTTTGTCTGTTAAGGCTGATAAATTAAGCACTGGTTATTTCTTGTCTTTGATCTTTTAGGATGTGGGTGGGGGGGGGGGGTTCTGTGTATACCAATGGAGCATATTCTTATTTCTCATTAAACTGGGTCAGAAAATGCTTTGCACTTACAAACCCTTCTATTCCATCAAGCTAATAACGGGAAAGGACTCTGGTGTTATAAGCCCATGTCAAGGTTTTGAGTTTTAATTGTTAATAGCAAAGCTTTTGCCATCTTGTAAAATTAACAGATATGTTCTGCAGAGTAGCATTTCTACATGAGTGGAAGCAAATTTCAGAAATATTAGTTTGTGATGAATTATCTAATCTACTGAATCATCTTTCTGCATGATGCCCTAAAGACAAGTTAATTGCACATGTGTAAAATGTAAAAAAAAAAAAAAAAAGCAAAATAAAACCCTGTTTTGTGTTCCATCTTAATGCCAGCATTGATTTTTGTAATGATAGCAGACTACAGCAATAGGCATGACTAGCCGATGCTTTGAGTACAGCTAGTCAATTAAATGCAGAGACTTCACAGCTCACAAATAAACTGGTATGTTTATGGTTTATCTCTCCTTTATTTTGAACAAGAAGTCAAAAAGCAGCTGGAGCTACCATGGATTAATTAACTGTGCCTGATAAATGCTAACTGGCATTACATTAAAAAAGAGGCTTACAGAATTACATAATGGAGTATAAAATTTGTCACAATTTTATATAGCAAAGCAAGAACTGGTGTGAATGCAAGCAGTTGATTCCTTTTAATAGAACAATATGATGCTTATTTTGACAACTAATTTTAAATCACCAGCACTGAGAGCGATCTGTATGAATTTCATATTTTTATTATAATCATATGAAATATAGCTATTTGGTGCCCAAGTGGAATTTAATCTCATAATCATGAATGATCCAGTGTTGCATTAGCTCTAGTGTCCATACCTACTTGCAGAATTTTAAATAAAAAATGTACTTAAACGGTATTTCGATAAGTGAAGAATAGTTTCTTCAGGACTTCTTTGAAAATAATTATTACTTTTTACATTTGAGTTAAATCGTTCTGTTCTCTACTTACTTTTCCAGACTGAACATCATACTCTTGTTAGTTAAAAATGCACACCAAAGTTCTAACATCTTTTCTGTTGTTTTATGTCATTTTCTTAGTTTATATTAAGTATTCTAACTTACACAATCCAAACTATTTGTGACATAGTTTAACAAATTTATGGATCACAAAATGAGGGTGGGGTTGTGGATGGTCATAGATGTTGAATACAGTAATCGGAGTACGAAATCATTAACTTGACAGTTCAGGACAGCAGGTAAAACAGAAAAAAATTGACACGGACATCGGTTGCAGTAACCCGGTAACCCGGAGGCCCTTCACGCCTCCGTCACGCACCACCCCTAACCCATGTGCCTTTACATGCCACAAAACACACTGACAACAACCTCTTGGTGCAAATATATATTATTTGGTCGCAGCTTTATATTACAACTGTAACATACCGGCCCAACTTGGCCAACATATCAACAATCAAGATAAACCCCCGTTTGCCCCCCACCCTTGCTGGAGAATGCCCCTACCCGCCGTGTTAGTAGCAAGGCGGAGCATCCTCCTCCCCTGGACCCCGCCGCCGGCCTTGCCATGCTAGTAGCAAAGGCCGGCCTCCACACCCCCAGTACCGGGCCGAGACCCCCCCAACCGGGTTGTCTCGCCCCCACCCCCGGGGAGCCCTTTGCCCCCCACTGCTCGTAAATCAGTTAGAGCCCCTGCCGCCTCGGCGAGCGCTGGGTCTCTACCCCGCCCCACCAGCTGCAACATCCACCATCCCCCCACTAAACAGAGGAGGGGGGGTGGGCGGGAACGCCTCTTCACCCGCCAAGGAGCCGCACCGAAAGACTGACCATGCGGCTCCTCGGCGATCCAAGCCCCGCCCCCGACCCACCAGAGCCAATGAAATCGCTCCGACAGCGACCGGAGCGATTTCAAAAGTCGCCAACCTAATGCTTCTCCCCCCCCCCCATGAACACCCCCCAGCGCACGTGGAGGCCGCCACCAGGGCCCGGGCCCGGGTTACTGACAGCCGCAAGAACCGCGCGGCCTTGGGCATTAACCCGGTAACCCGGAGGCCCTTCACACCTCCGTCACGCACCACCCCTAACCCATGTGCCTTTACATGCCACAAAACACCCTGACAACAACCTCTTGGTGCAAATATATATTATTTGGTCGCAGCTTTATATTACAACTTGTCAGACGGCTGCCTAGGGTGAGAACTTACACAATCTTGACGATGCATATATTCATATGATTCTTGCAAGATATTGTGGGTAATATAGTTCTTTCACTCCAAACACAGCTGAAGACAATAATTGAGTTGTGAAACCAGTGGTTAAAGCCAATAAAATACTTCTTTTATTGATGGGGTTTAATTCACCCAGTACAAGTATGCTTGTTAGCAATATAAATGAGGTTACTTGCTTGCAGTGTTTAAATGGATAACATAAAGTCACAAAGCAAATCAGAAAACAACCTTCAGCTTGTCAGGCAATTAGCTAATGTTTTCTTAGCAAATAATTACCAAATAAAAGGCACAAAGAAATGAATAAACTTTGCTTGTTAGGTTAACTTCTGCTTATTTTCCACGCAGATCCCAGCAGTGATTCTCCCTTGCTCACACACAATCAGGTGCAGCTTTAATTACTATCAATTGACCAGCTGAAACCCTTTAGCTGGCTGGCTGCTACTGTGTGAACCCAAATCCTGCTTTAAGAGCTGTTTGCAGTGGAAATAAAGAACAAAGTTAGGTTTCTTTGTGATGGCTGATGTGTTTGCTCACAGAAAGCTAGCAATAGCATTGAGATAGAGAACAGTCCATGTAATTAATAGTCTCATCTGCTGTATCTCCCCCTTCATCAATCAGCATAGGGTCACTATCATACATTGGCACAGACGAGTCTTTCATTAAGGCACTATCATGAGAATGCTTATTCCCTTGCTGCCATTCTCTATTATAGATAGGGTCTGGATCAGTGTTCATACCTGAGCCTCTCCTGCTATCATAATTCCTCTCTGTATAGCCTGGCCAGTATGTAATCCAATTCTGATGTCCAGCCTTCCAATCTTGATCCCTGGACACTGGATCTTCCCTCACATACCTTCTGGCATAGGTCTGAAAGTCCTTTCCACGTGCAGACTTCTCTCTTTCAGGTAGCCACTGGTGATTCCTATCTCTGCCATTCCATTCCTCTGGCTGACTCCAGTCCAATGGACTCTGCTGGCACTTGGAATACCTCCCAGTATAGGTACTGCCTTGGAATCTCCCAGACCTTCCAATGGCCCTTCTTCTCTTCCTTCCAGAGAGTTTCCTTCTCTCTCTATCCGCTTGGCTTGGCATCTGTTTCTCCAGGTGATACTGGTGCTTGAGCTTGTAGCCGTTGCTGTATCTGTGTCTGAAGCTCTTTCTGTAGCTGGGCTGGAGCTTGTAGCCGTTGCTGTCGCTCCCCCTGAAGCTGTTATCTGAAGAATAAGCTCTATTCTTATTCTGTTCTAATGTGTGCTCCTCCCTAACACAGCGCAGCTGTGTTGAATCAGGCCCTGCCCTTTGAGATGAGTGCTTAGGGATTACCTCATAGCTCTCTTGATTGCACACACATTTTCTCACTTCAGCCCCTCTCATGGCTGCTGGAAACCTGTTGCATTCTGGGACTGGTAGTCTTTTATGTGAAAACTCTGTTTTCTTACTTCTACCAGAACTGACAGGTTGCTTGTTCAGAGTCACATCATCTTTTCTATAGCTCCTACCTGAGCTATGATAAGCTTCCTTATCACAAACTGTAACATACCGGCCCAACTTGGCCAACATATCAACAATCAAGATAAACCCCCGTTTGCCCCCCACCCTTGCCGGAGAATGCCCCTACCCGCCGTGTTAGTAGCAAGGCGGAGCATCCTCCTCCCCTGGACCCCGCCGCCGGCCTTGCCATGCTAGTAGCAAAGGCCGGCCTCCACACCCCCAGTACCGGGCCGAGACCCCCCCAACCGGGTTGTCTCGCCCCCACCCCCGGGGAGCCCTTTGCCCCCCACTGCTCGTAAATCAGTTAGAGCCCCCGCCGCCTCGGCGAGCGCTGGGTCTCTACCCCGCCACCGGTGCGAGGTAATGCCAATTAACCTCGCACCGCCCCCCCCCCCTCCCCCACCATAAAGCTGCGACCAACCCAACTCTCCAAAGCTTCCTGCCAATCATTTAGCAAAAGGTCCTGACCAACCGGAGACAGGTGCACTCCATCATTACGGTAAAGCCCCGCACAGTGCGGATCGGCCCAAGGATGCTGCACCTGTCCTCCCCCGACCTGCAGTAACCAGCTTCCAATCTGCCGGTTGACTTTCACCAACCCACGCGACCACCGTCGCTGGTAATGACAGGCAGGCCGAGGGATAATGTCCGACCAGAGAAACACCACACCAGGCCACTCCTCCTGCAGCGCCCGAATGTCCCGCTGCACCGCCCGAATGAGCTGTCTGCATGTCCAACTGCTCAAGTCATTCCCGCCGAGATGGATCAAAACTCCCCGAGGTCGCTGCCAGCGCTCCGCCAGGTGCCGAAGAGTCGGGAGGAACTGCCACCAGCGCATGCCGCGTTCTCCCATCCAAAGCAGTCGAACATTGCAGGCCGCCAGGCCCAGGTGCTGCCCCAGCGGGCGCGTCATGGCTCTCCGCTCCACCCAGTACACATAGGAGTGTCCCAGAATCCACCAAACTCCAGCTGGGTGCACACCGCCATGCCCACTCAGGGAGCACCATCGATCCTGCAATCCTGCAAGAAAACAAAAACAGCAGTAAGCAACCCCCCCCCCGCCCCCACAGTCAGCCAACCCCCCAGCCCCGCCTAGGACAATTACTCCTGGCGAATATAGCCGGCATAAGCGCCGGAGCACCACCTCCCAATCCTCTGAATCACCTCACTCCCCAACCCGGCTGCAGCCGCACTCGTTGCAGCCCCAATCCTGAAGGAGTGGAAGGCATAACGGTGCTCGTCCAATCCCAAACACCGCAAGACCAGGCGCAAAACCGCAGTGAACTGAAACTGGGTAACAGGGCTCCCGTCTGCATGGCAGAAAAATGCTTTGGCACTAACCGGCTGCAAGCACCGATAAGAGTCCACATTCTGGACCGGACAGGAACACACCCCCGGAACCGCACTCAACACAACCCAGCGGCCAACACCTTGCTGGTCCGTCTTAGAGCGTGCCAAGTAAATCCGCACAGTAGACCCCTTTCGCTCAACATGGGGACCCGCAAACCCCCCACTCACCCCCGCCCTGCCAGAACGCGGGACTAGCTCACTGACCCGGAATGCCCCGAAGAAGGCCGTGACAAACAGAGCACGAAACAGCGTAGCCTTGAACTCAGACACTGCCACCGCTGGCAATGCATCCCATATCCGCAACAGCAAGTCATGCGATATGGGGCGATGCCAGTCCTGTACCTGAGGCTGCGCCCGCGCCCAACCAGCGAGGAGCCGCTTTACCACAAAAGATGCACTGGGACTGCCCCATCCCCACACCCTGCTAAAGAAAGAGAAACCAGCCAGCGCCGCACGCACACTCAACCTGGACCAACCACAGCCTTTGGCCCGAACTATGAACAAACCGAGCTGCCCGTTGACAACCCTACCACCCCGCCAACCGCACGTCCATAAGAAGTCGCGCACCCGCACATAACCCCGCTTGTATGATGCCCACGTACCTGGCGCCAAGGAAGACCGCAACAACTCCATCATTCCAGCGTCCCAATGCTCCAAAGGTGTTCCGGCACCTGCACTGAAGTCTCCTCCGCCCCCGGAGCCAACAACCGGAACTGCGACCACTGAAAACGGGACAAAGCATCAGCAATGGCATTCTGCGAACCCGGCACATGCCATGCGCGGGCTGTGACATTAAGACGCAAGCACGCGAGCACAAACACTCGCATAAGCGCCGCAACACGTGGACACTTCGGCGAGTGTCTGTTGATAACTTGCACCACTGCCGCATTGTCGCACCAGAAGAGAACCTTTTTGTCCCGCAAGCACTCAGGCCAGACCCAAAAAGCCACCACTATCGGGAATAACTCCAGGAATGTCACATTGCGCGTCAACCCACTCTTCATCCACAATGCCGGCCATGCCGCTGCGCACCAGGAACCTTGACAGTACAAACCCATACCCAAACTGCCCGCCGCATCAGAAAACAACTGCAAGTCAACATTGGACAGTTCCATCGATTGTAACACCGAGCAACCATTAAACTGCGACAGAAAAGTATCCCAGACCTGAAGATCCGCCCGCATCCCCGCCGTCACCCGAATGCGATTATGCCCGCGGCGCACACCCGCCATCGCCAAGGACAGCCGGCGCGCAAATGGCCTCCCCATCGCGAGGACACGACACGCGAAATGCAGGTGCCCAACCAGTACCTGCAGTTCCGTCAGAGTCACCTTGGTCGCCGACCCCACCCTCGCCACCAAGGTCCGCAAACGCTCAACCTTATCACTGGGTAAACGCACCACGAGCTCGCCTGCATCAATTTCGATCCCCAAGAAGGAAAGACACGTCACCGGGCCGATTGTCTTACCCGCCGCCAAAGGAATACCAAATTCTGCTGCCATCTCCTGGAAGGACCCAAGCAAGGAAGCACAAGCCTCGGTCTGAGCCGGCCCGACGAAGAGAAAATCGTCTAAGTATTGCACAATAGATTGGCATCCCGAACGCTGCTCTAAAACCCAGTGTAAGAAAGTAGTGAAGGTCTCAAAGTAGGCACAAGAGATCGCACAACCCATCGGCAGACACTTGTCGTAATAGAACTGAGTGTCAAACTGGAAACCAAGCAACGGAAAGGCAGACGGGTGAACCGGTAAGAGCCTGAATGCCGATTCAATGTCCACCTTCGCCAGCAGCGCCCCCTTCCCACACTGACGCACGAGCTCCAACGCCTCATCAAACGACGCATAGTGTACTGAGCAGAACTCCCTTGGAATTTGATCGTTCACCGATCCTCCCGGAGGGCAGGACAGGTTGTGGATCAACCGGTAACGACCCGGTTCCTTCTTAGGAATGACACCGAGCGGTGAGATAATAAACGGCGAAAAGGGGGGATGGTCGAAAGGACCCGCCATCCTGCCCAAAGCACATTCCGCTGCAATTTTGTCCCGGGCCACATCCGCCAGAATGCTAACTGATCGAGCATTACGGGTGGCAGAGCGCGCCGGGATACCCCGACAGGGTATACGAAAACCCTCCCTAAATCCCCGCCATAGAAACCCCCCTGCCTTGCCATGCCTATGTCGCCTATAGCGGTCTAACCACGGCCGTAACGCCTGAATTCGAACGGGGGTAGGCGCCAACCCCCACCTCCCCTCCTCACTTCCCCCCCTGTGGCGCTCCGGATACCCCTTTTCGGCTACACTTCGCAGCCAAGTGGGACGCACCGCAGAGGGAGCAAGCGTGCCTAAATTTACAATCTGGGAAGGGACAGGATGCCTTATTGAAGCGCCAACAAAGGTCCCCCCCAGGGGCCCCTTTGAGTGTGTCAGGCAAGGAACCAGGTGCTCGAAAGGAACGCAAACTCGCTCCCGCAGGGGTGTTCCCTGCCTTGACCTGCCCGCCACCGGCACCGCCCCTTTTGGCAGACATTTGCATCAGCCAGAGGTTGATGTCCTTCATCCCCCAAGTTAATTGCTGGTTCTCCTCCATCATATCACGAAACGCCTCGTCGTAATTGAGCCAGGCGAATCCCTCGTGTGCCTGCAACGCCGCCAAGATGGCATCCGCATAAGCCAAAAGCTCCCCGTAACAACTCGGGTCCGCATGCCCCCACACGCTCGCCAAATGCAAAAATGCCCGAGTCCAATTTAAAGTATTACGCGACACATTACGAACACGCCCCGCTTTCTCATCATCCTTACGCTTGCGCCAACTCTCACCAGACCGCTTCCGCCCATCCAGGAGCCAAAAGACATCAATATAACGCCTCTTCAAGACGCGCCACCGCAATTTGCGCGGGACGCTTTCCCACAACTCGGCGCAACGCACCACCGAAGACCCAGCACCCTCCCCCGACTTGGTGCCCACCAAAGAGACATCGGAGGAACTATCCGAAGACGAAGAAAACGACGAGGAGGACGATGCGCTACGTCGACAACGACGCCGGTGCTTGCACTTTGAGGTGGCTTTCTGCCCCCCCCGAACCCCCTTCGCCCACAGGCAAAAGCACATTGCCAGCGCCAGACCCGGGACCAGCAGACTCACCTTCCTGGGATCGATCAGCAGACGCCGTCGACGCCACACTCGGAGAAGACTGCTCCAGGCTCTGCGCCATCGCCAACTGTGGGCCCCTCAATCCCGCGGATGCAGGAACGCCACTCGCCGTCTGGAAAGAAGCAGCAGAAACAGGAGTACCCGTCCCATACTGCCCCACCCCCCAACCCGGCCCCCCACCCTGGGGCCACCCCGAAGTGCCCACCCCCCCCGCAGCCCAACCCACAGCCCCCCAAGGAGGTGGACAAAAGCCCCCCGGATAACCCGCCCCAGCCCAATCGCCCCAGGCACCACCCCAAGGTCCCAAACCGGCTGACCCTCCAGACACAGGAGACCAACCCAGAAACCCCTCCACCCGCCCCCCCCGACCACCCTCGGCCAAAGGAGAAGGCCGCGCTAGTACCCGCGCTCCCAGGCGAGCTGAAGCCCAGATCCTGCACCCCTCCAATGCCAACAGGCTGAGGCAGCTCATCACCCACATCCCCCCCAGCCCCCCTGCCTCCACCCTAGCAGCCCCCAAAACAGACCCGTGCACCGCATCCCCCAGCCCCAAAGGCTCTGCAGGCCCACCCCCTAACACACCAGAACCTAACTCAATCCCCACTACAGGCATCTGCCCAGACCTACCACCCGCCCGCCGCGGGCCCCGACCCCCTCTAGGAACCCGCGCAGCTGAACGGGCCACCCGAGACTGCCCACCCAGTCCTCCAGACTTGGCCATAGAGCCCGCACCCCGGCGAGGCCCCTTGGGCATTTTAGCCGAGCGCACCATGGACTCAAGGTGAACCGCGGATGGAAACCTGCACCCCACCACCGGAGACCAGCCCCCCAGGGCCCCGAACAAAGCCCCCCCCCCACCACCCAGCAAAGCGAAAAGGCAAACTCTCTGTGCGGCCGACACTCACCCGATGCCGCAAGCCACGAAGCGCCAAGGAACCGCGAACTGGGGAGGAGCAGAGCCGCTGAGCCTCTCACCCGCCGAGAAGGAGCAGAGCCGCCACAAGCCTCCTCTACCGACCCGCCGAGGACCACCGAGTCAGAGCAGAGCTGCCGAACGCCTCTTCATCCGCCAAGGAGCCGCACCGAAAGACTGACCATGCGGCTCCTCGGCGATCCAAGCCCCGCCCCCGATCCACCAGAGCCAATGAAATCGCTCCGACAGCGACCGGAGCGATTTCAAAAGTCGCCAACCTAATGCTCCTCCCCCCCCCCCATGAACACCCCCCAGCGCACGTGGAGGCCGCCACCAGGGCCCGGGCCCGGGTTACTGATGGCCGCGGGAACCGCGCGGCCTTAGGCATAAGTAAATGTGGCTCCCAAACGCATACCCAGAGGAATTATTGTTGCATAATCACTAAATGAAAACTTCACATTTGTCTTCTATATCCCCTCTTCTCTCTTCTGTGCCCCACAGCTAGCCGCCTCGCTCTCTTTTTGAGATTTTTCAATGGGGAAGCAAGAAATACAACCCTGTTACTGTTATGTAATTTAAAAAATTCCTAACACTGTTGTAAAACTCCGTTGCGATTATGTATGATTATTAAACAAAAACTTTTCATAGTAAGATGGCATAATATTAATTTTCCACATGATGTATGCAGAGTTGAGAATAACAATTAATGTACATGAACTGGTCTAGCTTATTAATAATAATTTCTTAGAAATAAGAAAAAAACATTACTGTAGATAGTTTGTTCCAAATTAATAAGCTATAGGATCTTTTAAAATCATTTGGCCAAACATTTAAGTTGTGCTTAAAAGAGATGACTTTTCATACACATGAACTGTCTGTCTGATTGCCCCATGGTCCTGATTGCTCAAAGGTCAGTGGTCACAGTTGTCTTTTTCCATTTGGACCCTCTGCTGCATTGCTTGCTGTGTTTATACATAATATTTAAAATTTATTGACTGCTAGAAATACTAGCATGCCAGTAGCAGTTCCGCTTCTCCTAAAGTATTTAAAATTGGACCTATAAATCGGAGAAGGACATTTGAGAGGCATTTTTCTCCCTAGAGAGGAAAATATATATATTTCATCCTATCTTCAGACAACAATGCTTGTTTCTAATTTCATCTTTCAGTATGCTGGTAAATTCCACCACGTGACCAACCTACAGTATTACCATCTCATCATTGGATACTGATCTTTGAGATAGATTTTGAGATCCTAATTCTGACTTTTCAAGTTCTTCAAATAGGTCTCCCTACTTATTTATCAAACCACCTTATCCTTTATTCTTCACTCTGTGCCCTTAGATCTTAACCTTTGGGCAGTCTCTCTCTCTCCCCCCCTCCCCCCCAAGAATACAGCTAGATCTGCACTGTACTGTGCTTTTAGTTATGTAGCCCCACCTTTGTGGAATGTTTTGCCCTTATTTTGAAGATCCAAATCTAATCTTAAGATTTCCAATTTATTTTTTCTGAAGATGTTCTTTTAATGTCAAGCTTTTGGACCTTGATTTTTCCTTTGCTTCTCAAGTTGTTTGTCTTGGTCGTCTTCTGGTCAGCTGAAGTGCAAGTTGGTTTTACCATATCTCACTGCTTACTGTATAATTCTTTCTGCCCTTTGTCAACTTGTAAGATGTTTGTTTGCCTTTTGTCTCTGTTGCTGTTATTTCATTTAGCTCTCCCGTAAATTGTAATTTCTCATGCCTTTCTGTAATTTTATATATATTTATAAGTCAAAACGAAAGTCAGAAAAGAAGTATCACTTGACCAGATAAAAATTACAGAATATATATATTGTATTATAATATATATATTGTATTATAAACTGCTTTAGCATGTATAGGGAAAGGAAGTAGAGTAAATAAATAAACTACAGGACTTTTGCCTTTGCTTTCACTATTAAACATAACTAGTATACATTATGTAGCACAGTTGTTTTACTCCAATTTATATCAAAACGTTTCCTGAGACGTTTATGCAGTTTAAATGCCAGAGTTATCTTCCTATGCCTCTTTTAGGCCACAGCACACCTATAAAAGTTTCTAAATTATATAGCTTCCAAAATTCATAATGACGCTTAACCGAGGCACGCCGATCCGTGCTCGTCCTTTCCCCCCCCCCCCCATTTCCCCTTTTCATTACCCCTTACATTCTCTTCTCCCACAACTCCCCCCCCCCACGCAAAAAACAGTCGCACACTGGTTGGGAATTCAAAACCAGTCGCAGCTTTATTTGAACTTTAACATTAAACCAATCCAATTCAACATAGCTATCATTCTAGCGGATCCGGCCTCACCCGCCATGTGATTAACAAGGCGAGCCTCTACTCTGCCACCGCCGCGGACAGGCCCCACGGCTAGCTTAACCACCCTGCCCCTTACCCGGCTTAGCCATATGATTAGCAAAAGCCCAACAGGGGCTGCCCGGGCGGGGGCCCCTCACCCCCGCCCCAGTATCACCTCCAACTCCGGACCCCGGACCCTCCGGGTTCTTGCCACCGGCATGGACGACATCCGTCTCCCTGCCGCCCCCCCCCCCATTAAGACAGCTGCGACCGGTTACCTCCCTGCACCAGCACATATTCCAATGCCTCCTGCCAGTCATTCAGAAGGAGGTCCACCCCCACCGGGCATAAGTGCACCCCGTCCTGCCGAAACAATCCCATGCAATCCACATCGGCCCATGGGTGCATGATTTGAAAAACACCCATCGTCCGATCTGCCTATTTATCTTTGCTATTCCTCTGGACTACCTCCTCTGGGCTCTACAGGCAGGCCTTGGAATGATGTCAGACCACAAAATAACAGTACCGATAAACATTTCCTGAAACACAGTCAAGTCCCTCTTTGCCGCTTGGATCAATTGCTTGCAGGTCCATGTGCTCAAATCATTGCCGCCCAAATGCAGCAATATTAGTGCCGGGGCTTCCCTCTCTCTCCCGAGGTGCCGAAGCAAAGGCAACAGCTGGGGCCACCGCAGCCCCCTCTCAACCAGCCATATGACAGTCACCTCATCGTCGTCCAATCCTAGATTAGGACCCACTGGACGCTGCGCCGCTCGCTGCCCTGCCCAGTACACAAAAGAATGACCCATGACCCAGCAGCGAATCGGGCACTGCTCTGCATCTGCAACGAAAATAGACAGGCCACCACCCGGCTCCACCTCTCCCTTTTTTATTTTTTATAATTAATTTTTTTTTTTTTTTATTATAACCTCACATACCCTTGAAAGGCCTGCGACCGCCATCTGCCGATGCGCTGAATCTCACGGCCCCCCAGCCCCGCCCCCGCCACACCCGTTGCTGCACCGATTCGGAAAGAATGCGGGGCAAAGAGTCGCGGATCCTTCCCCGCCCTTTTCAGAGCCATGCGCAGTACCGCTATAAACTGAAACCGAGTCAAAGGCAGCTAGTTCTCATGCAGGAAAAAACGCCCCTGCGACCTCGAACGACTCCGCAAATATGACTCCGTAGCTGCCACCGGGCATGTTATCGACCCCCGCAATGCAGTTAATGTTATCCAACACCCTTTACCCCTCTGATCCATCTTAGAACGCGCCAACCATATACAAAGCCGCCCTTCCTTCAACTGTACATGTTTAAACAGCAACCCCCCCCCAGCCGCCGCCCTGGTGGAGTCGGCTACCAGCTCGCCTACTCGGAAGGCACCAATAAAAGCCATAATAAAAACCGCTCGAAACAGAGTTGCTTTATAGCCAGAATTGGTCACTATTGGCAACACCTCCACCATCCTGACCAGCAACTCGTGAGTTATAGGGAGTCTACTATCCATTGGGGCCGGACAGGAACGCTCCCAGCCTTGCATCAACCTTCGGGTCAGGAACCCGCCGCCAGCGGGCTCCCAGCCAAGAGCCCTGGCAAAAAACGTGAACCCCGCCAACTGTGAACATACTGTTGCCCTGGACACCCCTGCCTCTTTGGCACACACCACATACCGCCCCATGAGGTGGTCCGAAACCCCCCCCAGTCTTCCATCCATTTGCTAGCAGAAAGTCCATCACACTATCGCACCCCCGCTGATAGGCTGCCCACGTCGCCGGGGCCACCGAACTTCGCAGCAAGCTCAGCATCTCCACAGGCCAACTTGCCACAATCTCTCTGGGACCTTCCTTCCCACGGCGTCCGTCTCCGGTGCCAAGTCTCTGAACAGGTCCCACTTGAAACGAGAGAGAGCGTCATCAATCCTGTTAGTACATCCCGGAATATGCTTGGCTCGAACATACACATTCCTCCGCAAACATGCAAGCACCACCTCCCTCATTAGTGCAGTTACCCGTAAACATCGTGGTGAGTAATTATTAATAACACTTACAACCGCTGCATTGTCACACCACCACACAACTTTCCGATGCTGCAACCTGTCGGGCCATAACTCCAGCACCACCAGCAGTGGGAACAACTCCAAAAATGCTATGTTGCTAGTCAAACCCACATCCCTCCACTCCTGCGGCCATGCTCCCGCGCACCAAGCCCCACCGAAATAGAGCCCCAGCCCCGCCCCTCCTGCCGCGTCTGTGAAGAGCTCCAAATCCACACTGGACACCTCCTCCTCCCGCAGTACTACTGTGCCATTAAATTCCCTCAGAAACGTATCCCAGACCAGTAGGTCCTCCCGCATGGCTTGTGAAATGTGAATCCTATGATGCGGCTTGATTACACCCGATGTGGCAGCTGCCATCCGACGCAAAAACACACGGCCCATTGGGATGACTCTACATGCAAAATTTAAGGATCCCAGCAAAGCCTGCATCTCCCGCAATGTCATTTTCTTGGACGCTATAGCATTGGCCACCAACACCCCGTAAGTGCACGACCTTGTTTTCCGGCAAACGAGCCACCATCTCCACTGTGTCCAACTCCACCCCCAAAAAAGTTAATATGGTGGCTGGGCCCTCCGTTCTATTTACAGCCAGAGGCACCCCCCAGTCCCTGGACAATTCCACAAAACCCTCCAACAACTCCTTACACGTACTGGACCCAGCCTCCCCCACAAATAGAAAGTTATCCAAGTAATGCACCACATTCGCGCATCCCACCCTCACAACCAGCACCCAATGCATAAATGCGCTGAACTTCTCAAAGTACGCACACGACACCGAGCAACCCATAGGCAGACATTTATCGTAATAATATTGTCCCTCAAATGTAAAACCCAGCAAATGAAACGCCGAAGGGTGCACCGGTAATAAGCGGAAAGCCGATTCGATATCGACTTTAGCCATCAAACTCCCCCTATCACATTTGCGTACCAAACCAACCACTGAATCGAATGACGCGTAACGAACCGTGAAGGATTCCCTGGGAATGTGGTCATTTACCGAAAACCCCTCCGGAAAAGAGAGATTATGAATCAATCTAAATTTTCCCGGCTCTTTCTTAGGAATAACTCCCAACAGGGAGATCACAAACTTTTCAAAGGGATCCTCCCTAAATGGGCCCACAATTCTGCCCAACTTGATCTCCGCCCACAATTTTTTCCTTACCACAGTAGCAAAATGTCGAACTGACTGCGAATTCTTGGCCCCAACCCCCACCATGTCCCAAATTACCAGTATGCTGAATCCCCGCTGAAAGGCCTCCTCCAGCACTTTCCTGTCCCGACGCCTCGGATACTGTTGAAGCCATGGCCGCAATGCCTCAATCCTTATAGGCGTCACGGCTACATTTGGTAGCTGCGCACTACTTAGCGGCGTGTCCCCCGACGGGGAGGGGGCCTCTTTTGACGCATTTGACTGCCACATGGGGTCCGTTACACACCGAGCAGGCGTGGTGAAATTTGCAATCTGGGAAAGGGCATGCGGATTTGTTGTATCGCCAACACACGTCGCCGACACCCGTACTTTTTTGTTGCTGCCCGCTCCCCCCACACGAAAGGACCGCCCCCCCGCCGGTGGTATTTACGGCCCTGCTTCTCGTCCCCCCCCCCCCATTCCCCCACTACCTGCCTTGGCCGACATCTGATTTAGCCACAGGTTGATGTCCTGCATGCCCCACAACAATGATTTGCTCTCCTCCATCTTGTCCCTGAACGTTTCGTCATAGTTCAGCCACGCCCATCCTTCATGCATCTGCGCAGCATCCAGTATGGAATCTGCATAAGCCAACAACATCCCATAATGAGAGGGGTGCTTATGCCCCCAAACACTAGCCAAACGTAAGAAGGCCATTGCCCAATTTACGACATTTCGGGACACCTTCTTGACCCGTCCCGCTTTTTTGTCTTCCTTCCTCTTCCGTTTGCTCTCCCCCGACCTCCTTCTGCCCTCTAGCAACCGGAATATATCGATATAACGCCTCTTCCGTATCTTCCGGCAGAGCCTCTTTGGCACTCCCTCCCACAATTTGGAATAGGATGCAGTAGAGGCCAACAAGCCAACCGCTGCCTCCTCCCCCCCGCCTCTACTAGCCTGAGGTCTCCCCCCACTACCAGCCCCCAAACTGGAAGACTCTGTGTCCCCCGATGATGAGGAGGATGAACTTGAACTCACTCACCGCCTACGGGAATATTTTCTCTCTTACGCACCTTCTTTCCCGCTCTCCTCTGTTCCTGTCCCCCTGCCTGAGACTCACCTGCTGCCCCGCCTCCGTCCACCGATAGGCCGGCCGCTGGCTCCTGGTCCCCTGGAGCCGCACCGCGCTGCCCCTGTTCTTGCACATGCTCTGGGTCCACCGCAGCGGCCTGGCTCCTGGCTGCCTCCCCAGCATCCTCGCTCCGACCAGCCGTCGCTCCACTCCTTCCGCTCCGACCCGCACTCCCTACAGATGCTTCTCCCTTGAGTGGGATATAAGAAAAAATAGAAGGGGGAAACAAGACTGCCAAGCCAGTTGCCACGCACCCACCCAGTCCCCCCGAGACGATCCCTGGCCCCCCTCCCGCCAATGCTCCCAAGCCTCCACACCCCGTACTGCATAGGACCCCATCAAAGGTCAGACTTGGCCCCCTCCGCCCCTCGAGCCCCGCCCCCCCAACCGCCTCCTGGATCTCTTACCCAACCTCCCCCCCCCCCACCGCCCAAGGTAATTGCCCATAAAATTGCCCTTGTCGGACTCTGCCACCTGGCCCCACTGGAGGCCCCATGCCCGGAGCTACATCATACCAGCCCCCCACCTCCTCAACCTGCCCAGCTCCGCTCACCAACCCCACTGGCCCCTGTGTAGCCGTAGCCAGCCCCCCCCTTTCTCTGGCCCCCCCCCGCTTTCCTCTGCTAGGCCTCCTTTGTCCAGCTCCCCTCCCCGCCCCACGCATGCTGCTCTGTTATGAGCCCCTTCCTTGCGCCGCTCTGCAGCCACCCCCCATGCCCCCCAGCCATTCTGCCCTTACCTCTCCCCCTAGCACTCCCCCCCCACTTGCCTTCCCCCCCCCCCGCGCTGCTCCTGTGGCCCCCCCTCTCCACCTATGTGCTTCTTCCCCCCCCCTTTCCCTGGTGTCACTTCCCCCACCCAGACCTGCATTCACGCCACTGCTCTCCCGCATACTTGCCCTTTGTCCTCTGTGCGGCAAGGCCCCAGCAGCACACTTCCTTCTCCTCCTGCTCCCTCCGCTGTCTCCAAAAATCTCTGCAGCCTCCCACGTGCTCACCCACAGCCCCGACGCACTGCTGCTCCTCTGCTTTATTTCTTTATTTCTCCGCACCCAACTGCCGCGTCCGAGCCCCTTCAATGCCAGCCGCGAATGCCATCCCCCCCAGCCACGCTCCTAGCACGCCACCCACGTTCGCTTGAGCAAGCCCCCTCATTGGTTCCCGCGGCTCTCCCTCAAGCCGCAGGACCAATCCTTTTCAAATTTTGGCGCCGCGCCACCCCCGCACCCAGCCTTCTCTTCAGGCTGCGCACGGCCGGCAGGCCCGGTTACCGCGGCCCACAAGGGACTTCGCCCCGGGGCCTCCGCTTTACTGAGAGCTTACTTGGAGTGAAGACACAGCATACACATTTATCTTGTTCATGAAGAATTTCATTTTCAAGCCTGTTCCCAGAGGGTTTGCAATCTGTTTGTACCTGAACAACTAAACATAGTTTAAAAAAAAAAAAAAAAAAGCCTGGTTGTTTCATAGTAAAACATAGTAACATAGTAAATGACGGCAGATAAAGACCAGCATGGTCCATCCAGTCTGCCCAGCAAGATACGGCAAGAGTAGGTGCACCTGTCACTCTGTGCAGGGCACCCCTCCCCATGTCTTTGCTTAGGGGTGGAACCACCACTCCATGTAGAACACCCCTATTTGTTGAGAAGTTAGATGGTTCAGTTTATTTCGTTTTTATCCTGTTGCTGTAAAGGGATCCGCTGTGCTCATAGTGTTATTTCTTACTCTGTTAGCTCTAACTCTTATCTATATTTTCATTAGTATATATGATATATGCCTTATCAAACACAGCTGTTATCAAGTTTTGACCATAGCCTCTTTTCTGTTTTTATATATTATATGAATAGAATTTTTGTTCCCCTTTCCTCCCACTAAATGTGCATTGTTATTTATAAAACTTACATACAACTAAAACTAAAAATGATGGACATGTCGACGAGGCCAGCCCTACCACTAAGCAGAGTAGGCATCCACCTAGGGCATCAGGCTTTTGGAGGGGGGAGGGAAGACGGCAGTGTGGCACTTTCTGCAGGGAGACTCTTTAAAGCTGCTGTTAGCGGTGCTCCAGCCCACTTATTGCCTCCTCTGATTTATAGGCGGGATGTGGTAGGCCTTGCATGCACATGGCACAGAGATGCTCAAAGGTTGACTGCTGACGATAGTTTCAGAGGGCTTGTTTCACTGTGCAATCACTGCATTCCCCCCCCATCCCCCACCCAAGCCTGTACTTTGGCCTCCTGCAGAGTTAGGGCAGTGGGGATAGCATTGGTGGGGGAGATGCCGGACACCATGAGGGGGGGAAGGGAGGACAGGAATGCTGGATACCTTGCGGAGAGAGGGGTAAGGACGGGGAGATGCTGGACTAGGGATGGTGCAGGGACGCATGGCTGGTGAGTTGCCTATGGCATCAGATACCCTTAGGCCAGCTGGCCCTGCATGACTATTACACAATCTGTCCTTGAGATGTGTATATTACTAGTGTCAAGCTATACCTGTTTAATGTGCTGCAAGTAATAGGAAATCTCGAGGAACAAGCAGGAATGTAGTCTTCACATATGGGTATCGTTGGTACCAACAGAGCCTGCGCGGAACGCTCCCCAGTGTCCAATAGGAACAGGAAAGCTTTTGGGAGCATCCCTCAGCACATGCGTGCTGCCTTCCCGCCTTTCCAACTGTCCCTCTTCAGTTCTTCATTTTCCGCGGAGCCAACAGGACACACATCCTGTCACTGCAGAAAATTTATTCTTTAAACTTGCATTTTTGTGGTCGCGTCTGTCTCCGCACAACACCTACCGGTACCGCCGTTTTTTTTCTTCTTTTCAAAAAAAATAAAATGATATACTTCTGAACTGTTTCTCTTCAGAAACCTTTTCTTTTTGGTGCTAGGTGCCATTTTGGGCATTAGGTCCCATTTTCCTAAAAGATGGAAAAACCAGCTAGTGCTTTTAAAAAATGTACTAAGTGTGGTGGTACTATCTCCGTCACTGACACCCATGACTGGTGTCTAAAATATTTAGGCCCTGACCATTCTCCCTCTGAGTGTCTCTCTTGTATGGGGATGACTAAAAGAGGACGACAGAACCGAGCTGCAAAGCGCGGTACCCTCTTTTCTTCGGATGCCAGGTCCATTGCATCGACGTCTTCAAGAGCCTTGTCTTCCTCCCATGGATCTCAGGTAACTAAACATAAGAGCCAGTCCTCAAAGGGTAGCTCTCCTTCAAAGCATCGAGAGGCCATTGGCATTGCCCTTGAGGAAACTACACTGGCAAAACAGCCCCGGCGGGAAGCTTCGGCCTCCAAAGCATCAACGGGGTTCCAGGATGTTCTCGAGGCTTCAACCTCGGTAGAACTACTGGTGCCAAGCTCAGGGGTTCCGGCCGCTTTTACCGGTACCGATACCCAGGCATCGGCAGCGTTGATAGACCAGAGATTCCTCGCTATCGAACGCAGTCTTGCAGCTCTCCTTACAGCTGCAGTACCTTTGACACAGGCGGTTCAACAGGTACCAGTACCGATGCCAGTACAGATACTGGTACCAGCACCGACGGTACCGGCCCTGGTGGGAATTCTTCCCATGTCGACTTTTTCTGGTATCGACAGATCGGTACCGGACCAACTCGGTACCGACTTCGATCGATACCGAGACAGTGCTTTGCATGAACATCGGGATCAGAGATACTTCGAATCCTCTGATTCCGATGACTCTGATAATTCTGCCGGTACTAGAGTGTTTCTCCTGGAAGACTCCTCTTCTCCCCAATGCAGAATGTCTCCTCCGGAAGACATGTCTTTTCAGGATTTTATTTGTGATGTTGCCCGAGGCCTTTCAATCACGGTAGTTCCTGAAAAGGAACCTAGAGCAAAGGAATTGGAAATCCTCCAATACCCTAAGGCTCCCAAGGAGGCAGCCACTCTGCCTATTCATGAAATTCTTCATGATTTGATGCTCAGAATGTGGGAGACACCTTTGACCACATCTCCTCATTCTAGGATACTCGATACCATGTATCGAGTTCCACCATTTTATATTGAAGATTTTTCCAATTGTGAGACATCACCTGTTATCTATGTGATAATATGTCCATGCAATAAGTTATATGTGGGAAAAACCATACGTAGTATTCGCGCACGTATTGTGGAGCATAAAAGTTGTATAAAGAGAAATCTAACTGATAAACCTTTGGTTTCCCATTGGGTGGCTGAAAATCACAAAATTATGGATTTGAAATTCTTTGTAATTAAAAAAGTTAAAATCAATTGGCGTGGTGGTGATATTAATACAATAATTGAGGATTGAATAAAGATATATATTTTTACTTAATTCCCTCGCTCCGAATGGTCTCAATAATGAGAGTGATCTCTCAGTTTTCTTTTAGCTTTTCCCTTTATCCATATAAGTAATAATTTTTAACTTTATGGACACTAAGTAGTTTTTATATTTACTGTGTTTATTTTTATGGGTTCATGTTTTAATATGGTTTGTGTCAGTTTACTCATACAATCTTTGTGTTTTTTTGGATTGTATGATGTTTCATTTAGCACCCACACCACGTCACCTTTTTTTAGTCCGTATATTGTTATCTTTATGCATTAAAAATGGTTTTAACGTTTTCCTTTTTTGAGTAATAATTTTTTAGATTGTCAGGCTTTAGATGCCCCTTATGTGTTTTTGACAGTTTGTGCAATAATGTTGGGTTTCTTTCTTCTTTTTTTTGCCTTATGTTTTATCATATATTGTTCACACACATTTTATCCATATTTATAATATTTTGTCTGAGGAGAACGTTGGTTATTCACTTACGGGTTTGGTATGTGTTTCATTCACATGTTATTTATATATATTTTTATCCATCTACATGCACAATCAGACTGTGTTACCAGTACCAAGCCGCATTTTTCATGTTTTTTAGAGATCTTGTTACAAATATTATCATTTTAAGCAGATCCTTGTCAGTGCCGCCATAACAAGCATCACACTGTCTAAGCCATCCTAAATCATTTATGAGAGGTCTTCTATTAACAAAGCCTCCCATCAGGCCACCACCAGTGGCATGGGATTTAAACCTAGTTCTCGGGCAGCTCATGAAACCGCCTTTTGAACCTTTAGCCACTACAACCCTAAAGTTTTTGTCCTGGAAGGCCATCTTCCTAATTGCAATCACCTCTGCACGTCGCATTAGTGAATTGCAAGCTTTAGTGGCTGATCCTCCTTATACTAGGTTTCACCATGATAAGGTTGTTCTCAGAACTCATCCACACTTTATGCCAAAGGTGGTTTCGCCTTTTCATTTAAATCAATCAATTTATCTTCATGCCTCTGACGCAGAAAGGAACCTTCTTAATTTGGATTGTAAAAGAGCCTTGGCTTTTTACCTTCAAAGAACACAGCAATAAAGAAAGTCTTCTCAACTTTTTATTGCTTTTGATTCTAGTCATTTGGGACTTCCAGTCTCCAAAAGAACTCTATCCAAATGGATTGCACAATGCATATCCTTTGCTTATGAGAGTAAGAGTCTTCCTCTTCAAAGCCATGTCACAGCTCATAATGTGAGAGCCATGGCAGCCTCTATGGCTAACCTTCACTCTGTGTCTATTGATGACATTTGTTGAGCAGCCACCTGGGCTTTGGTACACACCTTTATAGCCCACTGCTGCCTAGATAAAGCCTCCCATCGGGATGCTTTCTTTGGCCAGGCTGTTCTTCAAAATCTCTTTGAAACCTAATACAACTCCTACCCACCAACCCTGGTGGGATGCCAGAGATCCATGGGAGGAAGCATGGCCCACCTCACCATAGTTGGCAGCTTCCTGGGGTCATCTCCCTGGCATCTTCAGCTAGGGAGTCCCCATATGTGAAGACTACATTTCTGCTTGTTCCTGGAGATAGCGTAGTTACTCACTTGTAACAGGTGCTCTCCGGGAACAGCAGGAAGTTAGTCTTCACAACCCACCCACCTCCCCTAGGAGTTGTGTCTCTATCTCTCTGTCTCTTTCCTCTTTCCTCTCTCCTTCTATCCTTTCACTCAGCTACAAACTTAACTGAAGAGGGACAGTTGGAAAGGCGGGAAGGCAGCGCGCATGTGCTGAGGGATGCTCCTAAAAATGTTCCTGTTGGACGCTGGAGAGCGTTCCCGTGCAGGCTCCGTCGGTACCAATGATACCCATATGTGAAGACTAAATTCCTGCTGTTCCTGGAGATCACCTGTTACAGGTGAGTAACTACGCTATCCAGAGGTTCAGTTTTGCATAGTTTATTTAACCAGTTTTTTATATTTAACCAGTTTTCTATACTGCCTTATCCTTCAATCAAAGCGGTTTACATTATGTAATTACTACAAACAGGTACTAGATATATTCTCTTGTCCCCAAAAGGGCTCACATTCTATGTGTACCTGAGGCACCGGAGGGTTAAGTGGCTTGCCCAAGGCCACAAGGCGTACCTATAGGACTAGAAACCCCAGTCCCTCTGGCTTGAGATTGCTGTCCCCAGGTGGGACTTGAACCCCTGGCCCTCCGGCCTGAGCTACCATGTCCTAACCACTAGGTCACTCCTCTGCATTATACATTTTAAAACTACATTTATAATTGAAAGTATATCTGTAAGGTCCCATTCCTAACCCAGTTTGGTAGCCCCTAATACATATGCCATAAACAAAGCGTAATAGGTTTCTAGCATTGTCCTTATTGGACATGCAATTATATAAATATTTATCAAGAGGTTTACAGAGGAGGCTCATAAATATTTGGAAAGCCAGATTCATCTTATTAATTGTAGTGAAATGGGCTCTTGCTCATTGATTACATGATCAGTTAGAAACTTGGGCCCTGCATGGTGATAATTACATTACGGAATTCAAATGGAGCCTGAAACATGCAGAAAATTTTGGAAAGAGTTGTCAGGTACTCTTTTCCCATCTTAGTCAAGAGAGATACTGAGTTGTCACCATGTCTTACAGTTCTTAGCTCTGACCAGACAGAATATATTAGGTGCCATGCCAGTGCTCACAAATAATAATCTTTTATTCTTCAAACTAGTGTGAGTCAGGAATGGCTCCAATGTTACACCCTTCAGCTGAGGTTACACTCTGAATGTAATTAGATTCCGAGCATATTGTTCTTCATGCAGAAATGATCTTTTTGTGGTGTCTTAGACTTGGATTTCTAGAAAGTCTGAAATTCAAGACATTGATCTATTTTGAGTTACCCTTTGTCTTTGAAGTGCACCATTGTTCCAATTTATTTATTTATTTTTTAATTAACCCTTTATTGGTAACTCAAGGTGAGTTAAATTTCAATGCACAGGTATCTCTTTGTTCCCAGGAGGCTTATAATTAATGGTATAAATTTCTTAAAATGCGTTAAAGAGAGCCCAGCATGTGAAGCTCTCATAACAAGCTGCTGCCTAAGAGCTGGAGGCGAGGGCAACCTGAACCAGTAGGGGGGGGGGGGGGCAGACCAGCAAGCGAGGGCAAGTGGACACAAAAAATGGGCCAATCAGGGCAGGTAAGCGAGTGCAAGGGGGGGAGGGCATAGGCATTTAAAAAACTGTGTGTGGGGGGAGAAATGTCTTTTGGGCAGGCCAGCAAGAAGCAGCCCACCAACCACTCCCTGGTAGTGGCAGCTGGAAGGTGGAACGTGGGTGGCTCGTGTCGCAGTGGCAGTCTCTTACCAATAGACCAGGGGAGCCTTGAGTCAAGAGGCATATTTTGGGGGGATGCACAGACTGAAGTGGGAAAGAAGGGCTCAGGACAAAAAGGGGAGGGTTCCTGGGTCCAAAAAGAGTGGAGGAGGTCCTGGCATATGCAAACAGGAAGCGCCTGGGCTGCAAGCAGGTTAGGTGGGGGGAGGGGCCCAGATAACTAAGGTAGGTGCCTGGGTCCACTGAGAAGGGTGAACCAGGGACAGGTCAACTGCACAAAGTGGCACTCAGCCCAGGCAACCCTCCCCTCTAGGCCATGGTGCAAGCCGAGAGGAGGAAGGCCCCAGCTTTATAAGCAAGTATCCCCTGGAAATTGCAGGCAGGGCTGCATCAGTTTGTTCCACATGATGCATTAGCTGTTAATGTTACATGGTCCATGAAGTTATATGGGTCAAAGAATGTGTGTGGTGTCTCATAGGGGTAAGCGAGCTGGAAACTGAAGTTGTGGCATGACACAGTTATGCGATGTAGCAAGTGTTACTGAACACGTGTTATTGTTGGTGGGGCAATTTACAAACTAAGGGCATAACTCACATTAATGCGTGTTAATATTTTAGTAAATCTAACCCTCAGTTTGTACCTGAGGCATCGGAGGGTAAAATGACATGTTCAAGGCGACGATGGAATTTGAAGTTTTGCTTTCCTGGTTCTCACACTCCTTCTTTAACCCTTAAGCTGTTAAATAAAATAAATAAATAAGCTACTCCTCATCCCTGTTGACCAATTTTTTTGACCCCCATCATTTTAGGATCAGTGCCTCAAGTGTTACCATTGATTCAACAGTACTTTTTAGGGACACATTTGAGAGTTTTGCTTTTTCTTTAATGCTAATCCGTCTTCATAGTAACATAATATATGACCAGTATGGTCCATCTAGTCTGCCCAGCAAGGAAGCAAAAGTAGGTGTACCTGCCGCTCCATGCAGGTCACTCTTCCCCATGCTGCTCCGTATACTGTAGGTCACCCTTCCCCATGCCTTTGTTTTAGGGGTGAACCCACCACTCCGTGTAGGACACCCTGTTTTTTGAGAAATTAGATAGTTAAGTTTATTTTAATTTTATCCTGTTGCTATAAAGGGATCCACTGTGTCTGTCCCATGCCATTTTGAATTCAGTCACTGTATTTTCCCCCACCACTTCCATCGGGAGGGCATTCCAAGCATCCACCACCCTTTCAGTGAAAAAGTATTTCCTGACATTGTCTTACAGTTAACCTCCTTGCAGCTTCATGTTATTCCCTCTAGTTTTACATCTTCCCCGTCTTTGGAAGAGGTTTGTTTATTTATGAATAGTCTTTAAGTATTTAAATGTCTGAATCATATCTCCCCTGTCCCTCCTCTCCTCTAGAATGTACATATTTAGGTCTTCAAGTCTCTTCTCATACATCTTCTGGCGCAGACTCCAAATAATTTTGGTTGCCTTACTCTGAACCGCTTCCAGCCTTTTTATATCCTTTGCGAGTTATGATCTCCAAAACTGAACACAATATTCCAAGTGAGGCCCCATCAACAACCAATACAGTGGCATTACTACCTCCTTCTTTCTGCTGGTAGTTCCTCTCCAGCATCCTTCTGGCTTTTGCCACTGCCTTGTCACACTGTTTTGCCACCATGAGGTCCTCCGAGGTCCTTCTCTGGGTCCGTGCACACCAACCTCTCGCCCCCTATTGCATACAATTCCCTTGGATTTCTGCTTCCCAAG
Organism: Ichthyophis bannanicus; assembly: GCA_033557465.1. Lineage (NCBI taxonomy): Eukaryota > Metazoa > Chordata > Amphibia > Gymnophiona > Ichthyophiidae > Ichthyophis > Ichthyophis bannanicus. The sequence continues at coordinate 139,238,803 of CM066040.1, forward strand.
TGCATGACACTGCACTTCTTCACATTAAATCTTAATTGTCAGACATTAGAGCATTATTCCAGCTTTTGTAGATCTTTTCTCATGTTATTCATTCCCTCAGGGGAGTCCACTCAGCTGCAAATGTTTGTGTCATCTGCAAAAAGACAGATTTTTCCATTCAGTCCTTCAGCAATATCACTCACAAATACATTGAATAGTATCAGTCCCAGGACCGAACCCTTGGGCACACCACTAATCACCTTCCTTTTATCCAAGTGAGTTCCATTTACCATCACCTTCTGTTGTCTGTTAGTCAACCAATTTCTGATCTATTTTTGTTTAAATGCCATGTACATTGTATAGAAAGAAAATAAGAACACAAGAATGAAACTGGGGAACAGAGTGCTGTTCAGAACTAGTGGAAACACAGTAATATCTATTTCTCCAATATCTTTGTCGCAGTTGCTAGAAGGTTAGAACCTTCTATGTACAGATGGTTGGCACAGAGATTGTGTGGACTGCCATTAAATGTGTTATACAAAATACAGATGTTTTTCTGCAGGCTTTCAAGAGAGGGATCTGCCAGTGGTTCTGTCAAGTGGGGCTACTGTAGTAAACTTTTTGAATGCCACTCAACAAAATAAAGATGGTAAACATTTGCCATATTTATCAATTCAAATAAGCTCTTCAACATAAACATGTTGAAGAGTTATCCAGAGCTGTCCCCTCCACTTTAATATGGCTAGTGTCTGATTTCAAAATGGCATGTGGAAAAAAATCACCCTGGAGACTACCTTATTCTTTTCAATTTTCTATCATATCTACTACTGCTACTATTAATCATTTGTAAAGCACTACAAGGCATACGCAGCGCTGTATAAACATATAAAGAAGACAGTCCCTTCACGTAGAGCTTACAATCTAATCAAGACAGACAGAACAATACAAGAGGAACAAGGGGGGTTCAGATAAGGAAGGAGATACTAGGAGAACAAGGGGTTAGGATCCAAATGCGCCCTGAAAGAGGTAAGCCTTTAGCATGGATTTGAAGAGGGGGAGAGAAGACACTTGATGTGAAGATAGAGGAAGTTTGTTCCAGGCGTAAGGAGCAGCAAGGTGAAAAGATCAAAGTCTGGAGTTTGCAAAAGAAGAAAAGGGCCTAGAGAAAAGAAAGCCAGAGGAGGAGCGGAGTTCACGAGGGGGGTTGTAGGGAGAGAGAGGAAAGGTAATGAGGGGCCGTAGAGCAAATGCATTTATAGGTTAGAAGGAGAAGTTTGAATTGGATACAAAAATGCAAGTGGAGCCAGTGAAGTGATTATTCTGCGTTATTCTCCTCACTTGATGAATTGTAACAGTGATGTGACCTTTCCAAGAAGGTCCATGTGCGACCCAGGCCAGAGAAGCAGGTTACTTCCACTTTAGTTTGTGTTATTTATTTTTAATAATCTTTTTATTCAAGGAGAATGTAGAGCTAAGATTACCCCATAACGCAAAGTGTAATGCCTCAGTGGGCAGCGGGATAAAGGCAGAATTATTAATGTAAACATATGTAACACCGAAAATGTGCCCTGTAACTTTAAGACACAAAAAGCTGAAGAGTACGGCACAGACTCTGACAGAAAGGGAGAGAAAAAGCTTCCTAGTTGCTATAGGCAACCAGAGCAGGCTGAGGCACGAGACCTGAAGGCACGCCCAGCCAACAGACACTCCCCAAACACTGAGGGAAACACTCTGCACATGTGCAGGAAAACGCCCATAACTCTGCATAAGAAAGCAGGCAGGCAAACAGAGTTAGTTGGAGTTGGAGTTCGAGTTCAGGAACAGGCCAGAGCTTGGGAGCAGGCCAGAAAGGAGAATCGTTATTATGCTCGAGTCCAGGAGAGAGAGAATCCAGGAAGAGAGGCTGAATGTGATTCCTGTATGCTTTCTGACGAAGGTTTTGATGACACAGAAGCTGCAAGCGTTTGTGAAACCTGGCAGGTTAGAGAGAACCTAAAACCCTTCAACAAAAGGTCAGAGTATTTTCAGCCTAACCCTGTGTATTTGGAGGCCTGGAATAAGAAGCCAAGAAGGGCTGGGAGACATAACAGACAGTCATTCTCCAACAGTGAGTTTAACCACAGAAAACCCTTTGCTAATGAAAGCCAGAAGCTTTTAAGGTATTCACATCCTTATAATAGAGATAGTGAACTGCTTCAGGATATTTGTATGAGAGCAGAGCATGAATGTTTGTATGAGAAGCCTGGCAGCAAACTGACAAGAGCAAGGTGTAACAGAAAAGCTGAAAAGCATTTTTATCAAGGCTCAGATAATTATCTCCCTGACCAGGAAGAGAGTTTTGAAGAGAGACCAGTCACTGACTGGGGGAGGTTACAAACTCTCTGCCCGAGGGAAGACGAGTCACTTGAGGAGCCCATGTGTACTGACCAGAATGAAGGTTTATCTTATGAGGAAAAGATGGACTGTTCTCTAGTGATGACTGAAGAGACCTCTCTGCGCTGAGAGCTAATAAGCCTGCTAGAGAGACAGGTCTGCACAGTGGAAACTGCCCAGGTGTTTACCTTGATGATATATTTTGTTTTGTCATTTGATTTGTGAAGCAAGAAGCTACTTTTCTTTATCCATTTGTTTATACCAGAAGTATGGTTATCTTTTGAGTTTGGAAGTGTATTATTTTTGAAAGTCCAGCAAAACCCCGGGAGGGGAATAAATCCTTGTTTAAACCTGACCCTCGACTTGCAACTACACTTTCTTTTTATAGAAAGGTCAGGGCCAGTAGTGAACTAAGCTAAATAACTCTAGTTTAGCCTCTGCTGGTGACATATAAAATGGCGTAGTTGGCAGGATTTTTGAAAAAAAAAAAAAAAGCAATACCACTGTCCAAAGTTTTTTCAAAAGAAAAACAGATTGGAAGAAGAAAAAAAAAAAAAAAAAACCTCACAGCAGCAAAGGAAATCCTGAGAGGAAGAAAATCCTGATACTAAGAGGACATCCACAAGCTGACCGGACGGAGGTGCAGAGAACCTTTCTCAAAATAAGATCCTTCACCGTGCTAAGGTACAAGTGGCTGGGCACGGGTGGTAAGGATTGTGGAGAAAGGGGGAGAGAGATACCTGGATAAAAGTAGATAGGGAGAAAGAGCTTTATTGTGTGCCGCACTTGGTGGGCCCTCTGTTTTTTTCTCGCCTATACAGGTATACTGCAAGCGCCAAGATGGATTCCAAAGAAATGATGAAATGGATGGAAGAGCAGTGGAAGGCACCAAGTGAGCTGGCACGACAGGCCCAGGACAGGACTATGGCAGCACTGGCTGCGCAACAAAAGCCCCTGTTGGACTTGGTGACCACGCTACTACAGCGGACATCCACTACTACAGCTGCGGAGGAAAATGTACCAGTACCAGCGGCGGTAGGAGTACAACACTATGGTGCATTGGCACTAGGACCTTTACAAAAAAGTGATAACTTTGATGATTATTCGGACGCATTCGAGCGGATCGCTCAGGCGGCTAAGTGGCCCCTAGACCAATGGGCAGTCCGATTCGCCATGTCATTAACTGGAGAGGCATTGGCGGCCTATAAGGCGATGCCCGCTGGCCTAGTGACCAGTTATCCAGATGTAAAATTGGCAGTTCAAGATAGGCTAGGTTTAACCCCTACACATTATCGCCGACTTTTTAGGGAGGCAAGGCTCTTGCCCCAGGAGACACCTAAGGCTTTAATGCAGAGGTTGAAAGGTTTAGCAGCAAAGTGGTTGGCTCCAGAAAGGGCCACGATAGAAACCTTAATGGATGCGGTGCTGCTAGAGCAGTATTTTGAAGCTGTACCCGCCGAAGTAAAAGCTTTCCTGCTGTTACAAAAATGTCAATCCACTAGAGAAGCAGCGGAAATGACCGAATGCTATTTTGAAGCTGAATTGGCCGGAGCTTCTAGTAATAGTATGATGCGGGTAACAGGCATAGGAAGGATGCCTGGTATAAGGAAAGCTTATGCTTCTACGGTCTCAAAAGAAAATGTAAAAAGCTATAATAATCTGATAAGATGTTTCCACTGTGGAAAAAATGGTCATGTATATAGGGACTGTAAAGAACACATAGCCCTTGTATCAGGGAGAGAAATACACGGTGGGGAGGAGTTTATTATAGATGTCCAAGTGGAGGGTATAGATGCGGTGGCACTCCTGGATTCTGGGGCAGACCAGAGTATGGTCTCCCAGGAAATGTGGAAGGCCATTCAGGCCCACAATCCTACCCAGTGGGATAGTACGGATGGTCGTGTGAAAGTGCGATGTGTGCATGGTGCTTCCTCTTTTTACCCGATATATGACATGAGTGTGAATGGGTTGAATACCAGAGGAAAGGTACACATGGCAGTTGTCCCCCGACTTCCCTTTAAGGTGGTCCTAGGCCGTGACTGGCCCCCGTTTAAGGAGGAATTGGGGAAAGGCCTTGAGGGGAAAGTAGGCCCCGAAGAACCACTAAGGGGAGAGGTATCGTCCGAAACCCCCATAACTGAAGCCATTGCACAAAAGATCCCAAGTGCTTTATTTGGGAAACCCCGGGTGGAAGGGAAAACCCCAATTAAAAAAGGGTTTGTGTTGCACTTCACGAAAACATCCCAGCAGGTAAAGAGTCCCCAAAGAGCTACTGAAGCCTCAGCGGGCTATGACCTTTTCAGCAATGAGGATACAGTAGTCCCCAAGAGAGGGAAAGCCCTCGTGGATACCGGGTTGAGTATTCAAATCCCCGAAGGATGTTATGGCCGCATAGCACCGCGGTCTGGCCTAGCGGTCAATCATTCAATTGACATTGGGGCCGGGGTAATAGACCCGGATTATCGGGGGGTGGTCAAGGCCCTACTGTTTAACTTCGGGGAAGAAGATTTCATAATAAAAAGGGGTGAAAGAATAGCCCAGTTGATATGTGAACGGGTGGGCTTCCCGGTATTATTAGAGACATCCTCATTACCCTCTACAGGCCGTGGGTCTGGGGGGTTTGGCTCCACAGGCAGAAAAGATGTTAAGGGCTTAGCAGCCATCGCTGAGGAAAGGAAAGAGGAGGACTTAGGCCCTCAGCTCTCAGATTGGAGGGAACAACCCGAAATACGTACAGGTACTGACCTGTCTGAACATCAGCAGGTAGAGTTAGCCCGGCTATTAAGGAAATTCTCCGATGTTTTGACAGCGGTGCCCGGTGAAACACGCCTGGTAGCCCATGAGGTCATTACAGTTCCGGGGAAAGTTATTAGACAACGCCCCTATAGGTTGCCAGAGGCGAAGCAAAACGAGGTCATTGCCCAAGTCAAGGAAATGGTGGAAATGGGGGTGATCGAGGAATCTCATAGTCCTTGGTCTAGCCCAATAGTCCTCGTCCCAAAACCGGATGGCTCCCTTCGTTTTTGTATTGATTTTAGGCAGGTAAATGCGATCTCACAGTTTGACGCATACCCCATGCCAAGAATCGACGATCTGTTAGATCGGCTAGGGCAGGCCCGGTTTCTAACAACCCTCGATTTAACCAAGGGTTATTGGCAAATCCCCTTGACGAGGGATTCGAAGCCAAAAACAGCTTTTTCCACCCCTTTAGGCCTATACCAGTTTAGGCGTATGCCATTTGGGCTACAGGGCGCAGCGGCAACGTGCCAGCGTCTTATTGACCAGGTCCTAAGGCCACATCAAGATTACGCGTTGGCCTATATGGATGACGTTATTATCCATAGCGGCACCTGGCTAGAACACCTATCACGGGTAGAGGCGGTATTAAACGCCATTCGAAAAGCGGGTCTCACTTTGAACCCCAAAAAATGTCTTTTTGCGGCTAAGGAAGCCAAATACCTGGGTCATTTAGTTGGGAATGGGATGGTAAAGCCTCTAGCGGACAAAATAGAGAGTGTCCGGAACTTCCCACGACCGGTAGAAAAGAAGCATGTCCGCAGCTTCTTGGGCCTAATCGGCTACTACCGGCGGTTTATCCCCAGGTTTGCGGAGGAGAGCAGCCTTTTTACAGACATGATTAGGAAAAATGCCCCAAATAAAGTGCAGTGGACTCCCGAGGCCGAGGAGACTTTTATCGCTCTTAAAGAGAAGTTGTGTAAAGCTCCTGTATTAAAGGGAGTTGACTTCCGGCTTCCATTCATTATCCAGACAGACGCTTCTGAGACTGGACTGGGGGCAGTTATGTCCCAGAAATTTGATGGTGTAGAACACCCGATTACCTACTTAAGTAGGAAACTGTCCAATGCGGAGCGGAAGTATTCTACTGTAGAAAGGGAATGCTTAGCCATCAAATGGGCGGTAGAAGCATTGCGATATTATGTGACAGGGCGAAAATTTATATTAATAACAGATCATGCACCGTTAAAATGGCTAAGCCAAATGCGCAACAATAATGCACGACTGACGCGCTGGCATTTAGCTTTGCAAGCCTTTAGTTTTGAGGTACAGCACCGTGCAGGGAAGCTGCATGGTAATGCGGATGCGTTGAGCAGAATTACGCGCTGTCCGACGGGGACGTCAGCAGCTCGTAATGTCTTAAGAAGGGGGATGTGTAACACCGAAAATGTGCCCTGTAACTTTAAGACACAAAAAGCTGAAGAGTACGGCACAGACTCTGACAGAAAGGGAGAGAAAAAGCTTCCTAGTTGCTATAGGCAACCAGAGCAGGCTGAGGCACGAGACCTGAAGGCACGCCCAGCCAACAGACACTCCCCAAACACTGAGGGAAACACTCTGCACATGTGCAGGAAAACGCCCATAACTCTGCATAAGAAAGCAGGCAGGCAAACAGAGTTAGTTGGAGTTGGAGTTCGAGTTCAGGAACAGGCCAGAGCTTGGGAGCAGGCCAGAAAGGAGAATCGTTATTATGCTCGAGTCCAGGAGAGAGAGAATCCAGGAAGAGAGGCTGAATGTGATTCCTGTATGCTTTCTGACGAAGGTTTTGATGACACAGAAGCTGCAAGCGTTTGTGAAACCTGGCAGGTTAGAGAGAACCTAAAACCCTTCAACAAAAGGTCAGAGTATTTTCAGCCTAACCCTGTGTATTTGGAGGCCTGGAATAAGAAGCCAAGAAGGGCTGGGAGACATAACAGACAGTCATTCTCCAACAGTGAGTTTAACCACAGAAAACCCTTTGCTAATGAAAGCCAGAAGCTTTTAAGGTATTCACATCCTTATAATAGAGATAGTGAACTGCTTCAGGATATTTGTATGAGAGCAGAGCATGAATGTTTGTATGAGAAGCCTGGCAGCAAACTGACAAGAGCAAGGTGTAACAGAAAAGCTGAAAAGCATTTTTATCAAGGCTCAGATAATTATCTCCCTGACCAGGAAGAGAGTTTTGAAGAGAGACCAGTCACTGACTGGGGGAGGTTACAAACTCTCTGCCCGAGGGAAGACGAGTCACTTGAGGAGCCCATGTGTACTGACCAGAATGAAGGTTTATCTTATGAGGAAAAGATGGACTGTTCTCTAGTGATGACTGAAGAGACCTCTCTGCGCTGAGAGCTAATAAGCCTGCTAGAGAGACAGGTCTGCACAGTGGAAACTGCCCAGGTGTTTACCTTGATGATATATTTTGTTTTGTCATTTGATTTGTGAAGCAAGAAGCTACTTTTCTTTATCCATTTGTTTATACCAGAAGTATGGTTATCTTTTGAGTTTGGAAGTGTATTATTTTTGAAAGTCCAGCAAAACCCCGGGAGGGGAATAAATCCTTGTTTAAACCTGACCCTCGACTTGCAACTACACTTTCTTTTTATAGAAAGGTCAGGGCCAGTAGTGAACTAAGCTAAATAACTCTAGTTTAGCCTCTGTGGTGACACATATCAACATCAGCATCATCCCCCCAAGCACACACACATAGTATGCCCCAGAGTTTAATCAAGAAGGTCCATCATCTCTCTTTTTTTCCTTTATTTTACCTCTTCCATACACACACCAACTACTATTCTCCATTTTTATAGACCACACCAAACACCCACACAACATCAAAGGCATTGTATTTTAAGTACAAGCACAGTGTACTAAAATATCACTTGGGGGCACTATTTCTAAATGGGTTAGTTTTGCACATGCTGTGACAGTAATGAACCTCACTCCTAAGCCAGGGTGTGTGGAATATAATCTCGGTCTTTCAAATTCACCGCTAACATTTGCCATAAGGAGTTCTTAACCCAGTCCATGGAATGCACCTAGCCAGTCAGGTTTTCAGGCTAACTGCAATGAACATGCATGAGGGAGATTTGCATGCACTGTCTCCTTTGTATGCAAATGTCTCTCGTGTATTCATTATGGAGGAGTGGAGTGGAGGTGCGGAGTAGGATAGTTGTTAGGGCAGCAGCCTGTGAGACTAGGGTTTCCCTGGATATCCACACCAGTGACTAAACTATAAAGCTTTCCCCATAGCAGCATTATTTATAATTATCTAATGGATCTTTGGTCCCTCCTAAAATTGAATCTCAGTATTTTTTCTTCCTGCACCTTTTTTAGGTAGTTTCCATACAATGACTCCTTCCATTTTCTGAGGGGTTGCTGCAAGCCCTCAAACCCGCCCCCTCCCAGCCAACCTCACCATATGACTAGCAAAAGTAAGCCGTTTTCCGGGTGCATCCTCCTGGGCCACCCAACCCCCACTCCCCTGCATCTATCCAGGACATGATTGCCTAACCACAGCCCACCTTTAATGCTCAACCAGTTACAGACCCTGGAAACCTCTGGGAACCCGCCACCGGTGCAGTGCGAAAGTTGAAGTCTCTGCGCCACCCCCCCTAAAACTGCAAACAGCAGGCATCCCGCTGAACAATCAATTCCAAGGCCTCCTGCCAATCATTAAGAAGTAAATCCTTACCCACTGGGGACAGGTGGACCCCGCCCTGCCTGAAAAGGCCAGCACACTCAGCCTCCGCCCATGGGTGCATGATCTGATAGCCTCCTTGCTCACACATCCAATGCTCAATCTGGCGATTAATCTTAGCTAACCCCCTCGACCAACACCACTGGTACCATACAGGAAGGCTTCAGAATGATGTCCGTCCATAACAATACAACCCCCTGAACATTCACAAAAACTCTGCTAAGTTTCTTTTTGCCACCCTGATGATCTGTTTACAAGTCCACGAACAAAGAGCGTTGCCTCCTAAATGAAGAAGGATTGCAGCTGGGCGACTTCATACCCGATGAGGCATCAAGGGTAGGAGCTGGCTCCAATGCAGGCCGTGCTTATCCATCCACAATACGGATACCTCAGCCAAAACGAGGCCCAAATTAAGCCCAACCGGTTGCACCACAGCTTGCTGACCTGCCCAATGTACAAACGAATGACCAATCAGCCAACTCTGCAGGGACCGCCGCCACACATCTGAAAAAAATAAACTAAACCACAGCAGCCATCCCCGCTCCCAGACTCCTAAGCGAACACAGCCCGCGAAAGCCTGGGAATGCCATCTGCCAATCCTTTGTATAATGTGGTCCGACAATCCAGTAGCAGCCGCACTGCTAGCTGCACCAATGCAAAAAGAATATGGGAGGCAAAGAGACAAGGTTCTTCATCCAAGTGTCGCAGTACCAATCATAAGCAGCTGTGAACTAAAATCAGGTCAATGGACAGGAGTCCCAATACACAATCCCATGCCCTCTGGCCACAAAGCCAAGTAATATCACATATTAGCTACAGGGCAAGTAATAACGCCTTCGCTCACATTCAGAACCACCCAAAGGCCTTTTCCTAACCGGTCCATTTTTGATCTGACCAACAAAATGTTCAGCTGACCAACTTCCACACAAACATGCTCCAGTAACATACCAGCCCCAACTGGCCCAATGGAGGAGTTTGCTAGCAGTTCACTGACCTGAAAAACCCCAAAGAAGGCCAAGCAGAAAACTGCCCGGAATAGGGAAGCCTCATATGCAGACTCCACAACCTCTGAAAGCACATTACATAGACTTAAAAGGAGGTAATGAGTAATCAGACACCTGGAGTTGCATGGAGTCAGGGCAGATTGTTCACAACCTTGCAACAGCCAGTGAACCAAGAATTCCCCCAGTGGGCTATCCCAGCCAGCTGCTCTGGAGAACAAGGCAAAACCAGTCAAATGAGAGCACACGATTAACTTGGAGAACTCCTTGTCCTTGGCAAAAACTATGTACTGACCAAGAAGCCGCTTGGATACCTTGTCCTGCTGCCAGTCCTGGGTCGACAGGAAGGAAGTCAGTACAACATAGCCTCTGCAATAAGTGGACCACATGGCTAGCACCACCGACTTCTTCAGAAGACTCAGCATCCCAGCAGGCCAATCTGCCAAAGGTGCTCCAGTACCGAGCACACATCCACTTCTGGCACCAAAGCCCGAAACTGAATTCACTTGAAACAGGAAAAATAATTGGCAATTTTGTTAACAAAATCCGGAATGTGCCAAGCCCTGGCAGACACATTCAAATGCATACAAGACCAGACGAATGCATGCATTGAGGCTGCAACTCGCATGCAGTGTGGTGAGTAGCAATTGATCACCTCAACCACTGTGGAATTATCGCACCAGAATCCCACCTTACCATTACGCAACTTGTCCAGCCACAACTCCAGGGCAACTACAGTTGGAAAAATCTCCAAAAAGGAGGTGATGCGAGACCTGAATCAAGCCACGCCTGCGGTCAATGATCCACACCATTTACCTTCAAACTAGATGCCAAAGCCCACGCCACTCGCAGCTTCGGTGAACAACTGCAGGTCCGCATTGGAAGCCTCAGTATCCTGGAAGACCGCTGTCCAATTGAAATCCGCCCAAAAAGGTATCCAGACCCGTAAGTCCTCGTCCATACTCTGTCACCCAAATGCATGGGTGCGGTTTAGAAAATCCCACTGTGATTGCAAATAACTGCCATTGGAATGAACCTGCAAGCAAAATTCAAGGATCCCACTAAAGACTGCATCTCTCGCAGTGTCATCTTGTGGGAAGCCCCCACTACCGTCACTAATGCCCTGAGTTTAGAGACCTTTTCAGGAAGAAGATGCGCAACCATCTCCACCAAATCCAGCTCAATACCAAGAAATGTGATCTTCCCCACATGGCCTTCTGACTTATCTACTGCCAAGGGGATGCCAAATTCTAAAGACAAATTGAGAAACCCTTGAAGGACAGCACTGCATGCATCTGAATGAGCAGGTCCCACGAACAAGAAATCATCCAAATAGTGAACAACATTTGGAATACCCGTCCATTGCACTAACATACAATGCAGAAAAATAGTGAATTTCTCAAAATATGAGCAGGAAACAGAGCAACCAGTTGGAATGCACTTATCGAAATAGAATGTGCCCTAGAAGTAGAAACCCAGCAGATGGAAAGCCGGCGGATGAACTGGAAGCAAATGGAAAGCCGACTCAATATTCACCTTGGCCGAGGCCGTTAAAGGATGTTTTCAACAGATCCTTGGAAACAGGAGTAGTTCCTCAGGACTGGAGAATGGCTGATGTCGTACCTCTTCACAAAAGTGGAGAAAGGGAAGAAGTGACAAACTACAGGCCCGTGAGCCTTACCTCGGTGGCAGGAAAAGTAATGGCGCTTCTGAAAGAGCGAATAGTGGACTTTCTCAAAACCAACAGGTTGCATGATTTGAGGCAACATGGTTTTACCAAAGGACGATCTTGCCAAACAAATCTGATTGAGTTCTTTGACTGGGAGACCAGAGACCTAGATCAGGGCCATGCAATGGATGTCATCTACCTGGATTTCAGCAAAGCCTTTGATACTGTTCCTCATAGGAGGCTTATCAATAAACTCAGTATTTGTGAATGGGTCCCAAGATGGTGAACTGGATCAGAAATTGGTTGACTGACAGACGACAGAAGGTGATAGTAAATGGAGCTCACTCGGATGAAAGGAGGGTGATTAGCGAGGTGCCCCAGGGTTTGGTCCTGGGCCTGGCACTGTTCAATGTATTTGTGAGTGATATTGCTGAAGGACTGCATGGAAAAGTCTGTCTTTTTGCAGATGACACGAATATTTGCAACAGAGTGGACTCCCCTGAAGGAGTGGATAACATGAGGAAAGATCTACAAAAGCTGGAAGAATGATCTAATGCTTGGCAGTTAAGATTTAATGCGAAGAAGTGCAGTGTCATGCACTTGGGAAGCAGAAATCCAGGTGAAATGTACGCAATAGGGGGAGAGAGATTGGTGTGCAAGGACCAGGAGAAGGACCTTGCTGTGATTATTTCTGCGGATCTCAAGGTGGCAAAACAGTGCGACAAGGCGGTGGAAAAAGCCAGAAGGATGCTGGGTTGCATACCGAGAGGAATTACCAGCAGAAAGAAAGAGGTATTAATGCCACTGTACAAGTCACTGGTGAGGCCTCACTTGGAATACTGTGTTCAGTTTTGGAGACCATATCTTGCAAAGGATATAAAAAGACTGGAAACTGTTCAGAGGAAGGCAACCAAAATGATTTGGAGCCTGCGTCAGAAGCCTTATGAGAAGAGACTTGAAGACCTAAATATCTACACTCTGGAGGAGAGGAGGGACAGGGGAGATACAATTCAGACCTTTAAATATTTAAAGAGAAATAATGAACAAACAAATCTCTTCCAAAGACGGAGAAGCTGTAAAACTAGAGGGCATAACATGAAGCTGCAAGGGGGTAAACTGAGAGGCACTGGCAGGAAATACTTCTTCACTGAAAGGGTGGTGGATGCTTGGAATGCCCTCCCGATGGAATTGGTGGGGGAAAATACAGTGACAGAATTCAAAATGGCATGGGACAGACACAGTGGATCCCTTTACAGCAACAGGATAAAATCAAAATAAACTTAACTAACTAATTTCTCAACATACAGGGGTGTCCTACATGGAGCGGTGGGTTCACCCCTAAAACAAAGACATGGGGAGGGGTGGCCTGTACGGAGCGGCAGGTGCACCTACTCTTGCCATGTTACTGGGCAGACTAGATGGACCATACTGGTCTTTATCTGCCATCATTTACTATGTTACTAGATGGCACAGTCAAAGGACGCATAGTGAACTGCAGACAACGCCCTGGGAAAATGGTCATTGACAGACGCCCCTATAGGAAATGATAGGTTATGAATCGAGCGGAATTTCCATGGATCTTTCTTGGGAACTACTCCCGGGGAGAAACCATGAAATTGGGGAAAGGCCGTTCGGTAAAGGGACCCACAGTCCTGGTCAAGCCGAACTCCACTGCCAACATATCGTGCCCTACAGATGAAAAACACTGCACCAAAGGTGCATCGCATGCCAAAGTAGAACACACACTTCCCTGTACCGGTATCACAAAGCCCAATTGAAAACCATGCTCCAGATTACCACGTCGCCTCGCTAAGGGTAACGCTGGAGCCATAGCTGCATGGTCTCAACTCACTCCGAATCACTTTGAAGTAGCCGAATGGGCCACTGAGACCTCTTTTTGATTACACTTGGCTGCCAAGTGACCCCCATCGCATAAGGAGCAGATGTATTGGAATTTATAATCAAGGAAGGGACAAATGGATTTGTTAAATCGCCAACAGAAATCTCCTGCATCACCTCCACTCGCCTTTTGTTGTGACATATTAGCCCCGGGTCGAAAGGAGTGGCTTGCCCCAGAGACAGATGCTAGCCCCCCTCTCGCAAATCCACTGTTAGCTGTGCCTGCTCTGGCAGACGTATGTCAGCCATAAATTAATGCTTGTTTATTGAGCATTTGATATACCGTACCTTTTATAACAACAAGGCAATTTACAATACAAAATAAGGAAAGCAGATGCCGAGGCCTGAAAGTAAAGGAACTACAATATCAGGACAGGACAGCAGGAGACATAGAAACCACAAGGGGGGGGGAAGAATCAGCAGGGGGGGGCTGGAGGAGAGGTTAAATGCAATATTGAAAAGGTGGGTTTTGAGTAAAATCTTAAATTTAGAAAAGGAAGGTTCCTGACGGACTGCTGAGGGGTGGGAGTTCCAGAGAGAGGGAGCCAAAAAGAAAAAAACAGAACGATGGGTAGACTGGAGATGGATGTGTATTGGGGAAGGAAGTACCAGGTGACCAATATGGAGGGATCGAATACTGTGGGTGGGAGTATGGAACTGGAGCAGATCTGCTAGGTATTGTGGGGTGGAGGTGTGAATGGCATGATGAACAAGCGCGAGAATATTGAAGTGAAAGCGGTAAGCCAGGGTGAGCCAGTGTAATTGAAACAGAATAGGGGTGATGTGATCTCTCCACTGAGCATGTGTTATGATCTGGGCTGCTGTGCTTTGAATTAACCGAAAACAATGGAGCTGGGACTGAGTGATACCAGGGAAAACCACATTGCAAAAATAAAGTCTGCTGATAACCAAGGATAACAAAAGAGTGGTGAGAGCTGGGACGAAGAGCACGCATCTGATGGAGAAAATAGGAGTTCCCCAGGACAAATGTGTATTCTCCAGGACCAAGCAGGAAGTCAGTCCTCACTTATGGGTGACGTCGGCGCCGACGGAGCCCTCGCGGAGCAATTTTCCCCAGCTTTCAAAGAAAGCCTTTGGGAATTGCAGCGCGCATGCGCGGTCTCCTTCCCGCCCAAGGGTGCCATCTTAGCCAGTCTTCTTTTTTCCGCGGAGCCCTACAGACGTACCCGTCGTGTCCCCGCTGAAAAAGTTGATTTTCGTGAGTTTTTCTCTTCTTTCACTTCGGTTCGACGCCGGTCTTTTTCCTGCCCGGACTCGCGACGCCGTTGCGAGTCCTTTTCTTATTTTTCGGTTTTTCTGATTTTGGTCAGTTTCGTTTTCGGTTTTTTCGCTGGCAGCCCGGTCCTTTGACCTTGCAGGGGCCCTTTTTCCCCCGATGGCTGCCAGTGGTTTCAAGCGGTGTGGTCAGTGTGACAGAAACATGTCACTTACTGACACACACGATAATTGCCTCCGCTGCCTGGGCCCGGATCATGAAGAACTGATCTGTGGAGCCTGTGGCAAAATGTCCTCCAAAGCGTTGAGAAGTCGGCGGCACCAGCGGGATAGAATCTTCGCTGACCCCGGCCGTACCCAGACCTCGTCGGAGGCCTCGGCATCCAGAGGTTCCAGCTCTGACCATCGCCGAAGCTCCTCCGACAGGGGTTCTCCCTCCGGGGACCTTCGACGGAAGGTAAAACCCGTGAGGGCGGCGTCGGTGGACGCTCCTGGCTCCGCGAGGGCCAGGTCGCATAGCCCCGATAGCCGTCCCGGGTCTTTGGAGACGGAGCACCTCCCGAAGCGACCTCGCCTGGAGTCGGAGTTGCCTGCTCGGGTAAGTCCTGTAGTCCTTCTGGACTCGCCTCCGAGATGTCCGACGTCGGGCCCGACGCCGTCGGGGCCCGAGTCGGGGGCTGCTGGGTCACCTGAGGTCGGACTCAGGTTGACGGCCTTGGAGAGCAGACTATCTGCCTTCATGGACCAGCAGCGGGCACTGATCGCTAGCCTCGCTGGCGCCACTGCCCCGACCGCCGGGACGTCGACGTCCAAGTCGACCCCGGAGACCGAGCCGATCCTCGAGTCCATGCGAACTCGAGTCGATCCTCGGTCGAGGTCACCCTCGGCCTCCCGTTCGGGACCGAGGTCGTCGACGCCGACTCCTTCGGCGTCGGGGCGGCCGATGCCTCCACCTGCCCGAGCCGACCCCACCGATTCCTCCTCGGAGTCGGCCTGGGAGTCTGAAGAGGAATAGTCACCTGATTCCTTTCGGACTCGGTGTGTCCCCTCGGACTCACCTGAGTCCGAACCTCGGAAGCAGTCCCCTCCGGAGGATGCCCGGTTCTCGGACTTCGTCAGGGATATGGCCAAGGCTTTGGCCTTCCCTGCGGATCCCGAGGAGGAGCCTCGAGCCGAAGAGCTCGACGCCCTTCAGTATGACTCTCCCGCCCGGGAGCACTTTACTGTACCGGTTCCTCCCATGCTGGAACGACTACTCTTCCGCATGTGGGAGAGTCCGGCCTCGTCGCCGGTGTTAAGCAAGCGGGTCGATTCCATCTATCGAGTCCGCAAGAGTCCTGGCTTCCAAAAAGCACAGCTGCCACACCATTCCATGGTAGTGGAATCGGCCATGCATAGGCTTAAGAGCCAAAAGATGCACTCCTCGGTGCCTCCTGGCAGGGAGGCCCGTAACCTGGATGGCCTTGGTAAGAAGTGTTTCCAGGGCTCTATGCTTGCTTGTTGTGTCCAGACCTACCAGCTATACATGGGCATGTATCTACGAGACCTGGCTAAAGAGATAGCCGGATTCTCCGCTGGACTGTCCGAGGAACCTTTGCGGAGGTTCCTGGCCTTGACAACTGGTATTCGGGAATGCTCCAAATTCATGTCCCGAGCAGCCTATGATGGCTTTGAAGCATCGGCTCGAGTAGCCGCAGCTGGCATCGGTGCCCGCCGACAGGCTTGGCTTCAGTCGTCTGACCTTGAACCCTGGGTACAGGACAAGTTGGTCGATGTCCCCTGCCGAGGTGAGAACCTCTTTGGCAAGCCCATGGCTGAAAAGGCTGCACAAATCGAGACTGAGACTCTCACCAGGACTAGGCTTTCTAGGAAGACCTCCGCCCCTTCCCAGAAAAAGAAGGGCTCGGGAAAGAAGTCCTTTTACCCGAGAAAGGCGGCTGCCTATAAACACTACCCTCAATATCAGGCCTCCGCAGCTCCCCCACAGGGCCAGCAGGCCAAGGGACGGGGTAACGGGTCCCGTAGGCAGCAAGCCCCCAAGCCTGCACCACCAGCCCCTGCTCAGCAGGGTGGGGGTTTTTGACTTCCTCAGCATAGCCTCTCCCCCTCCGCTGGCTCCTCCCAGCACCGGAGGCCGGCTGGTTCACTTCGCCCACAGGTGGTCCAACATCACTTCAGATGCCTGGGTGCTTCAAGTCGTGAGAGAAGGATATCTTCTCCACTTCCATCAGGTCCCTCCCTCTTATTTCCCGGGAGAACCTCCTCGACTCCCTCTGCACAGGGACTTGCTCCTTCAGGAGTTAGCAAGTCTTCTTCAGAAACAGGCTGTGGAACCGGTGCCCCACCACCTGAGAGGTCAAGGCTTTTATTCCAGGTATTTCCTAATACCAAAAAGGACAGGAGGCCTCAGACCCATCCTGAACTTGCGCAACCTCAACAAGTTCCTCGTGCGGGAAAAGTTCAAGATGCTTACCCTTGGAATCCTTCTGCCCTACCTCCAGCAGGGAGATTGGCTATGCTCCTTAGATCTAAAGGATGCCTACACGCACATCCTCATCCACCCAAGCCACCGCAAATACCTAAGGTTTATGGTGGCAGGAAATCATTACCAGTACAGAGTACTGCCCTTTGGCCTATCCTCCGCACCGCGAGTCTTCACAAAATGTCTCGCGGTGGTGGCGGCCTATCTCCGGCTTCACGGCCTCTATGTCTTCCCGTACCTCGACGACTGGCTCATCAGAGCATCGTCCTCTACGGCAGTCACCAATGCCACACACCGCACGGTGACTCTTCTGCAGTACTTGGGCTTTGTCATAAACTTCGCAAAGTCCACTTTGCTCCCCTCACAGGAGCTCGAGTTCATCGGCGCAAGACTGCACACTCCTCAGGCACGAGCTTTTCTGCCTCTCGACAGGGCTCAACGGCTCATGGACCTAGCCGGCCGGTTTCGCAGCCAGTCCCTGGTCTCCGCCAGGCGCTTCCTGAGACTACTCGGCCATATGGCTTCCACCGTCCACGTGACCCCCAATGCCCGCCTGAATATGCGGCCGGCTCAATGGTGCCTTCGCAAACAGTGGCAACAAGCCACCGGCGGCCTAGCCGACTTGGTGCGCATCTCCGGGCCGCTGGCCTCTTCCCTACAGTGGTGGCTTCATCGGCCGAACTTGGCGCTCGGAATGCCGTTTCAGTCGCCTCAACCGGCTCAAGTGCTGACGACCGATCTTTATCTTTATCTTTATCTTTATCTTTATTGCACATTTTATATACCGCCCATTGTCGAAACATGAGGGCGGTTTACAATAAAATAAATGTAAATGCTGGCATTAAAAGAAAGGAACTCCATTAAAATAAAGAGAAAGAAGGACCAAAGGGGCCACCGGACAAAACAGTAAAATCAAACAATAACCCAACAGTAAATTCAATAAATAACAGTAAATTCAAACAATAACCAGACAAATCCAATGTCAAAAGACCAATAAGGACAACAAAGTCAAACAATAATCAAACTGGGTGGTAAGACAATAAACATACCGACAGACAGAGAACTATACAGGACACTC